>OY728136.1:433865954-435115954 GCA_963277665.1 Viscum album
TTAATAAGCACATCAGTATCACTAATTATTTCATCAATTAATTAATCAAATCAACTTGATTACTAATTCAAAAATTATTTAATTATACAAATCCCGTTATTTAATTCCATAATTAATTAACCACATCAATCTCATTAATTAATTAATCAATTGATTAATCACATCAACCTCATTATTAAATAAAAAATTATTTTATCACATAAATATCCTTAATTAATTCAAAAATTAATTAACCATAGTAATATCATTAATTAATTAGTTGATTAGTTCATCAATTAATTAATTTTGCCAACTTTATTACTAATTAAAAAATATTTTATCACATGAACACCGTAAATTAAGACACCAATTAATTAATAACATTGATCCCATTATACCATAATTAATTAGATAATTAATTTATCAATTAACAATCCAAATATCCCATAATTAATTCAATAATTAATTTATCCCTTCTATTCCAAAAATTAATTAAAAAATTAGTTGATCCCATATCTTCAAATAATTAATTAACTAATCATGTTAGTATCATTCATTAATTAAATAATTAATTGATTTTGTTCGTCTCACTAATGAATTAAAAACTTAATCAATCACATCGATATCATTAATTAATTCGTTCATTCTCATTAATAAATTCAAAAATTAATTTATCATGTCAATCTCATTAATTAATCCAATAATAAATTAATTATGTCAGTATCATTAATTAATCAAAATATTAATTAATCCTCTCAATATAATTAATTAATTCAATAATTAATTATTCCTGTCAGTCTCATTAATTAATCCAACAATTAATTAATCAGATCTCTTGCCTCCAATTAATTAACCAATTAATGAAAATTTCAATTCCATTATTTAATTCCATAATTAATTATTATTATTCAATCACATCAATTAATTCACTAATAAATTGGTCATGTACGTTTCATTAATTAATTAAAAGATTAATTAATCACATTCAATACCTTTAATTAATTAACCAATTAATTTTTCATGTCAATTCCATTAATTAATTAAACTATTAATTAATCATCTCAATCCTATTAATAAATTCAATAATTATTAAATCATCTTAATCAATTCATACTCATAATAATATCCATTAATTAATTTAAAAATTGATTAAGTTAAATTTACTAATCTCAATTTTATAATAATTATTTCAACAATAAATTATCCCAATTTAACAATCCTAATAACTCCATAATTAATTCAAAAACTAATGACCTCAATCAAAAAATTCTATATCAATATAATTAATTCAATAATTACCTATCTCAATAAAATAATTCAATGTCTCTATAATTAGTTCAACAATTAATTATCTCAATAAAATAATTTAATGTATGAATAGTTACATCAATAATTAATTATTCCCAAATCCAAAAACTTCAATATTCCAATAATTTATTCAATAATTATTTATTCCTAATTCACAATCCCTTAATTATTTAATTTACCAAATTAATTAATTCAATTTAAAAAATAAATTACTAAATAAACCGTAGAAATTCTACAATTACATACATGTGATTGAAATCTTTCATATGGGATTTCAATAATAGACCACCTACCTCGTAATGGAGATGAACGCTCACTAATGATTTTCCCCAATTTGAAATGGAATGATCAATAATGTGATGAAGAACTTTATGTAGATCCTAAAATGAGATCCAATATTAAATGAGTAAAGATAAACAAACCTAGATCTATATATAGAACCACCATCAAATAATCATCCCCCTTTATCTGGAAAGGGAAGTATGAGAGGAATAGATATCTAGATGGGAAGAAATCACTTACCCTAGGAGGTATAGATCTTCAATCTACCATTTGATTCACCATGAATAGAGGTAGGGATGTCTTGGAATCTGTCCAAGAGCCTCTAAAATCATGATAGATAAGTTATGGTTGATTCGGGGTCAATTTAGGGTTAATATTTGGTGTTCAAGAATTTAAAATCTAATTTTTGGTTTAATTTAAAACACACTAACAGTTTTCTAGGAAGGGGAATATAGTTTCCCCTAACAGTGTTCCTTAACTATTTTCCTCTTCTAAAGGGTTCCATTGTTTCTCTTAATAGGGAACATGGTTTGAAAAAACATGTACTCGCCAAGAAAATCACCTCTATTTGGGTTCACACAGTTATTTGGGATGGGGCACAGGCTTTGGGAAAATAATTCACCTATCGTACATTTCCCATCCTTCTTAAAAAACTCAAATTTCCACCCAAACACACCCCAATTAAAACCTAAACGATATGTAGTAAAAAGTAAAATAGTACTTGTAAACAATACCAACACATCTTTAAAAAAGGATGGAATATTAAAATCTCCCCACCTTATAAAATATTTTCCTCGAGCTGTACTCCCAAGCATCCCTATGATTCCGAGTCAAAAAAACCAGGCCAATATGCCCTCTTATCAACTTATCTCTCCCATGATTCCTCTTCAACCCATCCATGTTTCCAAAATATATCAAATATCAATACAGTATTTCCCCAAAACACTTTCTCGCTGTGATCTAACAAATGTATCAGATGCCCCTCAAATGACGCTTTGATCTCTAGTTTAACTTCCACAACAAACCCAATGTAACACCCATGTTTTCATTTCGAGGTATTTCTTTGTTAATTTTTATATTATATTTATCCCTTATTTTACCCATGTATTTTTGGTGAAAATAAATATTTTGGGCTTGAAAAAAGGTGGTGCATGTTTAAAGGAAATCATGTGTCCATGCCTATGAAACTATGTAAAATCATTGGATTTAAATAGTAGTGACTATATGGCTGGCACATGGTTTTTTCAATAGTGTTGGCTAACCATGTGGCATGTCCCTCTTGGATAGTGAGGGGTGCATGGTTTCTTCATGGTTTGGAAAATAGTATAACTTTTGTAGGTCATTAAAAAGTAGAAAATTACCTTTCTTCATTATTCAAATTTTACCCTAAATATCATATATTCCACCCCATTTTGGATTTCCCCCCATGGGAGCCCCTGTCAAGATTCCATGTACCTATTGATCTTCAATCCTTATGTGGTTTGGGTGTGGTAACATTAAATAATCATTAAGTAAGTCATTTTCCCCTTTATTTCTCTCCCTTCCTAGGGTTTCTCTTCCCTTCTTCTTGAGTTCTTATTTTCCTGTGGGTTTTTAGACCTAATGAGGGATGGATATTGTGTTTTTTGGAATATTATTGATGGTTATTATTGGATATTGATATTATAGGGTCTTTTGGTGGTGTGGTTGTGGTTTCACGCCGATTTCTATAAGTTTTCAAGTGAACGGTAGTTGGTTCCATGATTTAACAATATTTTATGATTTTGATATGATTTCTTGGTTATTTTAATACGATCTATAAATTATTTTTGAGGTGATAATCATGTTTTGGAAATGGTGTGGCCTACATATGTGATAGACATTTTTTTAACAGATGTTGATTATATTTCTTATGTTCCTCCTTATGGTGTTTCCTAAATATATTCTATATCATGTTTGAAAGGGTTAAAATGTGTTTTCAAAGAGATTTAAGAGTGAAAATGTGTTGAAATTGGATTTTCCACGAGAAATGTGTTTTTGTTACATATTAGATTCAATCTTGTGCACCTTAAATGTTTGTTTGAATTGTGAAAATGAAGTGAAGTTTGTTGTAAAGTGAATTTTATGTGAGTATGAATTTTAAAGTTGGTTCTCCCTTAAAAATTGTTATGTTTAAAATGTTACCTTCTTGTTATGTTTTCTAGTGGGTATGATAAATTTTGATTATGATGAGAAAAGTATTTCTAAGTGGTTTTCATGTGACTGTGATTGTAAAGTGGTTTTTTATGGAAAATTATTGTATCCAAGTGTGTTTGATCATTGAATCAATGTGAAAAGATGAAAGTGGTGATTTACTTATGTTCTTGTGATTATTGGAATATTTATGTGAATGTGGTGATTTATGTGATGTGTGAAAATTAATTTGATCCAGAGGTAATCATAGAAAACAAGGTGGTAAAAATAGATCCAGTACGATTGATGATTCAAAATAGGCTGAGTCCTAGATTCATCAAGCATAATTGATGATTACAACACTACCTAAACATGTGATATGATCAGATACTAATATCACATTGGGTGAAATCCCTTAAATTTTATTGTTCATGAGAATGTTGTTGGACAACAAGAACATTGGATGAGATCCTCTCTGGTGTATTTTTCCTGAGAACATTGTTAGTTGTTGAGTTAGAGGATTTTGATCACCGAGGTATGAGGATTCTAGAGTCTCATTATAGCTAGTTAACATTTGATATTTTCTCACAGTTCTCTCCTCTGGTATGATGCTTATATGATATGGTGATAGCTATCGGTATATGGTAGACCATGTGTATATTATAATTTACTGAAATCTTATTTTGGAAAAGGAGTTATAATTGAAAAGGGGTTTTATTGAAAATTTATTCTCAAAGAGTTTTCCTAAAAATGATATCCCAAAAATGTTTTAAATATTTTTATGGAAATTAGTATTTTTATTTGTCTTCTAATTTTATAGTATGGAATTATTTATTTTGGGTGACATCCTACAGGGCTTTGAATCACACCATGTATAAACCTTTGGGTGTATGTAGTTTTTTTTATGTATGACCCAGCTAAAGGAAATATGTATTGTGGTGGTGAAGGTGGATCAAGTTACTAGTGTTCCACATCTCATAGGTGTTGGTTGTGGTTCCTTGAGGGTCAAGTCCCTATTGATATATTGAGGTTTTTGATATATTTTTTTATTTCTCATTCCATTGTTTTACTTTTAGTTGTGGTTAATGTTTTATAACATTGAATTATAAATGTTGTTTTACCTCATTTGGTTATGATTATCTATCATGTAATGTTTATTCTTGTTGGTTTTTTATTGTAATTTTCATTAGTGAAACCATTACCAATGTTTTTTTGGATACCCAAGCACTTGTTTCCAACACATTTGTATCGATAATGCCCTTCGATCCATGCCATGAATTGGGTCGGGTGTCGGGTTGGATGGAAGCGTAGTTTGGTTTGAGACGAAATGGTGTTAGAGTAGGTCATGCTCTTATTGGGTCATGTTATTTGGGATGATTCAAGATAAACCGAAGCTAGGATTATCGGGGATTGAGGTTCTTTTTATGTTTAATGTTTCTTTCCAACACACATGGTGACAAGTCATGAGTCACCATAGGATATTGGGATTTGGGTTAAGTTTTCCATCAGGCGAGACATATAGTTTGTAGATTGTACATGGACACTGGGTGGGGTGGAGTGGTTTGGTTTGTATTTTTATTAGTAAAGGTTTGGAAATGTTTTTATATATGAATGTTTTTAAGATCTATTATTCTTGTTGAAAATTTTTATATAGTATGTTGATGATTTTCCTTGTGTTTATTACTTGTTTTAGCAAAATGCCTCCCTCAAAAAATTCTTATGAAGCCCTAAGAAGATTCCAGATAGATTTCTCCTTCGCCAATTGATAAGAGGTTGGTTGAACATATGGTTCATACTATCCATAATTTTGGGAAAGTGGTAGGTTATGGTCTTAATCTATTTAATGAATTGAAACTAGGTCCGGTAAAGGAAAAAAGTCAAGACATCCTCAAGAAAAAACCTCATACTTTATGAGGTAACATGAATCCTCAAGAAGAATAGGAGTTTATTAAGAATATAGAGAGAATTATCACGTTTCATAAAACTCTTAGGGTAGTCAGAGGTAAATTTTCTTCATTTATTTTGGTAGAACCCTCTTAGAAGTGCTGGGAATCAGTGGGGAAAGATAGAAAACATGAATAGATGGGTTTTAATGACTTTAAGGTCATTTTATATGCGAAATATTATTCTTAGATTTTGGACTTCAATTTTTTTAAGAATATATGGAGATTACGCATGGATATTAGACCGTGATAGAGTATTCTAGCTAATTTTCATATCTAGTTTAGTAAACATATGAGGTTTTTTCAAATGAGTAGATAAATGCTCAAAAATTCAAGATGGGGTTGTCACCAGAAATTTGATCTCAGGTCTTCTTGTTTAAGATAAAAACCTACACTGAGGTGGTTTATCATTCCATGATGGTAGAATTTTTGCGTTGAATCAAGAATGATTTCTCTGTAGTACTATATGCAGTGGTTAATGGTAGTTCTTTTGACAATAATAGGATGCGAGATGGGCAGGGAAAGTAGGGTGGTGGTAGTTCTAGTCCTTCATCCCAACCTTTTTCATCTATGGCTTTCGATGCTAGGTTATTCATGTACCATCAATGTCGTAAGTAGGGGAACACGTGACCTACATGTTCATCTCAACCCATACCTTGTCACTGGTGTGAAGTTATGGGGAACATGCAGTGGTTATGTAGGATGATACAACCATATCAGAGTGGTGCATGATCTATAGCTTCTAAGGGGATTCCAGCCTATTCGGAAGCATCAAGGACAATGGGTTCTTGGTTTGGAGGTCATGGCGGTAGGTTTGATTCATCTTTTGGTAAAAGTGAGTTCAGGGAATAGAAGCTAGATAGTGGTCATTATCAATGTTAGGATGAGATGAGGCAACTTCAGATAGTGGATCGAGCAACCGTGGAATTGGATGTGGGGCCTATGACTGTTTGAGGAGTCGTTCTTATTAGATCATCTTTAGATATTATTTAATTGGATATTGTTCCTTGAGTTTCTTTTATTTAATCTTCTCTTGTGAATGTGTTTAATTTTTTAAAAAAACATATGTCGTATGTGATGGACTAACTCTGCTTAGTAAGAACTGAGTGAAGGGTTTTAGGTGTCCTTCTTGTGCACTCACTATGTCAGGGGTCGAGCTGGAATGTGATTTTCTTATTATAGAGACAGACCTATTTGATGTGTCATGGAACGGATGGTGATTTTTTATGCACACAACAATTTCTATTGGTGGAGAGTCTGTTTTCTGTCACCTTATGGGAGTACGTAGGTTTTTTAGGGTGAATGGTTTCCCTTGTTGGGTCATGTTGACCTCTATATTCAGAGTTGAGAAATATTGTTTATTAGATTTTAATGATCACTATTTTTGATGCTTTTGTTGGGGCGCACGCATCTGTCTATGGAGGGAGTGAAACTATTTCCCCGGATTCCTACTTTCCAAATGCGGGTGGCATCGGTTGCTTATTCAATGACGTTTTCTCCTTAATCTAAATGGGATGATGGTATTTTAGTTCCTCCTTCCCTTGATTCCTCCTTGGAACACGTCACCTAGTCCAGGTATCCCATATAGACTAACATGTTGTTCGTGAAACTCTTCCCACTATCATTTGTTCATTGACTCCAGTTAATTACACTACTTCTGTTCAGACATTCCAAGAGGTCCAGTCCGGGCATCAACCTCCGATCTGAGTGTAGTCAAGTTGGACATCCCTAGAATGTCTGGATGCTGGAACACTAGTTCGTTTGAGATTCATCCCCTTATTATAGGGCTTCTCGAGGGCGTAGAATCCAGAGTCGTCCCACTTTGAAAGCGGGGAATTATATGACATAGGAATGTATCTGACGTTTTCCTCAGCTTACAATGTTTAACACAGGATATGTCGTGGGTTTAACATCTAGCGGAGATGGATCGGACTGATTGCAACACTAACTAGAGTGGATCAGATGGGTGCAACCCCTAGATGGAACACTGATGTTGGGGATAACATGTGGTTAGCTACCTAATTGGTGATAAAGGGAATGTGGAATGAGGAGGCACGATCCCATTGGGATGTGGTGGCTTGGGTAAGAAACATGATGGATAATGGATGGTTTAGTAGAGTGGATGGAGATTGAGATATATTTGACTCAAGGGTGATGGTGATGTTGGTCTTGAGCCTCTAAGAGACCTCCTGCATATCCCTGTGGCAGGGAGTCAAATTCCTCAAAGTTTAGGATGATTGGACACATGAAGAGGCGACCTATGAGAATGGTTTCATGGATGGGATCTAGATGACATAAAACCTAAAGGTTGAGTCATGACATTCCTTAAACACATGGGATCGAGGGAGAGATCATGATGAGACAAGAGTGACGGGCTTGAACATCAGGGAGTCTTCCTATGTATCCCCATGACAAGGAATCAATGTCCATGAATTTTATCTGAAGACGGCTTACCATCGATAGGGGAATTCAATGTCTTACCGCCAAATGTGGCATACAATGTCTTACCACTAGGTGAAGGTCTCAATGGCTTACCGCAGGTTGGGGGTAGCAATGCCTTACCGCTAGATGTGGTTGAAAACGACTTACTGCTTGATGGGGTCATAATGGCTTACCGTTGGATGGGGTTGACAACGGTTTATCGTTGGATGGGGTTTCAATGGCTAATTGCTGGATGGGGTTGACAATGGCTTACTATTGGATGGGGGTCACAACGGCTTACCGTTGGATGGGGTTGAACATCAGGGAGGCTTCATACGTACCATGTCTATGGGACAAGGATAAAATCCCAGGTAGTTCAAACAGGTATAGTTTAACGACTCACGGGGTGAAAAGGTGGTGTACAGTTTAACATCATGTAGGACCAAAAATGTGTTGGGCATGAACCTCAGGAAGGCATCCTACATACCTTTTTGTGTAAAGGATTAAATACCACACAGTTCATGTATAGTGGGAACCGATGTGAAGGGGTCAAAGCCAATGGGTGTTGGTCTTGAACCTCAGAGAACCTTCCTATATACCTTGACTTGGAAAGAATCAAAGTCCAAATAGTTGAGGTGGGTCCTTGGTGAACCAACGTGAAGTTGGTTCAGAACAATGGGTGTTGGGATTGAACTTCAGGTGGACTTCCTACGTACCTTGCCTTGGTAAGGATCAAAGTCAACGTAGTTTAGGAAAGGGTGTGGGACATACACTCAAGGTGGCCTAAAGAGGATTTCATGGTCGATGCTCACTCTAGGCCCACGTGAGTCATGCTCAATGTGAGAAACAAGAGGCAGCATAGACCTGACGATCACATCACAAAAGGTGCTTCCATGGGAATTAGAGTAAGGCGTACTCGTATTTAGTGGCCCAGAGAGGTAACATGGGCTTACGTGTGTTCTGTGGTCTAGGTAGTTGGAGATTGGGATTTACTCTAGGGTGGAGGCCTAGGTGGTGAAAAATCCCAAATGAAGAGGGATTTGGAACCGAGGAAGAGAAAAGAATTAGGGTTACTACCTCGTGCTAGAAAAGCTAGGGTCATACACCCAGGTGGTTGTCCTATCCCCAAGGATATATGTCTCTCTGATAAAGAGGATCACATTCCATGTGAGGAATGACTTAACTCCCATGGAGGCTAGTGCGTGTAATAAATGTCTGAGATGGAGCACCATGCATGTAATTCATGGGGAGTGTCCACAATTTAACTTCATGTGCTAAGGATGATGACGCTAGGCAGTTTAAAATCCTACAATTCAGACCATGTGGGTTCAATCAGCACCCCAATGACTTACATAACTGATACATCCCACCACTTTTGGAAGGGAAGGAAACAACAATGTCGTGGCGAGGTGGTGTTATGGAGTGATACTTTTAGGGGTCTACGTTAGCATGGCTATGTGAAGAAGTAATATCTGTAAGCATGCCTATGTGAAGAAGCATGAGGCGAAGAAACGCTATGAGAAGCACCGCCCAAGAGACCTTGAAATTATATCGTGCAAACCTGAAGGGCCACATGATAAAAGGAGTTGTAGAGTAGAGGGGTTCATAGGTGCCTTGTGATTCTCTGGTGCTCCATAGAGTGGAGGGGCTTTGAGAAGGGGTGTGTTTTGGGATGTGAAGTTTCCAAGACTAGGCATAGAGAATAGGTATGTATGGAAGGTGCTTCACAATGTGGAAAGGCATTAACGGAGTACTCCTTCATGAAGCAAGGGTGCCTTGCAATGTGTAGCAGTGTGAAGAAATGTGCTTCACGAAGCACAGTGACCCTGCATTAGTATGTGGGTCACATGTGCATGAAGGGTTCTTCGCGAAGAATAACTGCTCCACGAAGACTTGAGTCCCTTTGGGGATCTCCTTACTTCGCGTAGGCTTGTGGACTCTGCAAAGGGCATCCCCCTATAAAGAGGGAGGAATTCATGAAAATGGGATGGCAGATTGCAATAAAAAAGTACTGTGAAAAGATCATGGTTAATAGAGCCAAAAGTGCTTCATGATATGGGATCTAGGAAGGTTCAAGGTCATAGGATCTTCCCATTGCGCTTGAGGGGTGCCTGGTATTTATAGGCAAGAGGCGCCACAAAGCAGAGCTCGCTCGGCGTGAAGATGGATCTCACTCCGTGGAGGTTTGCAAACATCATAGGGGTTCACGGAGCGTCCCGCCTCCTCGCTCCATGACAGGTTCAGAAACTTCAAAGGGGTTCGCAGAGCATCCCACCTCCTCGCTCTATGGTGGGTTCGCGAACGTTTGAGGGGTTCACGGAGCATCCCACCTACTCACTCCACTGAGGGTTCACGAACATCATAGGGTTTTATATAGTATCCTACCTCCAAGCTCTACGATTGGTTCATGATATTCATAGGGGTTTGTGGAGCATCCCGCCTCCTCGCTATGCAGAAGCTTGGAAAAGGAGGATATTTCTGCCAGCTGCGGTGATGTGGGGATTTCTGAGCAAGCATCAATAGGTAGACCCTATGGGTTTCTTGTTTGTTTTTTTCTTCTTGCCAAATTTTGGTGCGAACAAATTCCCCCACTCAGACATGAAGCCGAGGAGAAATCGAGGGTTAAAGTTAGAGGATCCATTGCTAAAATCCCTCAGCAAATTGAGAAGATGACTCATGGAGGATACTCAGTAAGTGGAGAGGTGATGGGTAGGTCAAGGACGCCACAGAGCTCGCCACGGTTGGATATTCTACGAAGTGCCAGGGGTCCACACCTAATATAGGAAACCTGACCTCTCTTTTGTCCTTTCTCTTCATTGTGTTTTTGGCATTTAGCACTCTCTATTCGGGAAGCTCTATGTACTCCATAATTTATCTCTGTGAATCAAGAAATCTGCTTTGTGGAGTGTAGTGAGTCTTTGACTCTGTGGTAGTGCGCTCTACAGCTTGCATCTGAAGGTCGGTGCAAGGATTCGTGATTCTGTTTCTAGGATCATGCTCTACAAATGGCCTCTACAAATAACCTCTATGAAAGTGCTTTGCAAACTAGAATGAAAAGTTTCCAAATCTTAAAAACAGAATGGCTCACCAAGAGGCTTCCATGGGGACCTTGTGAACACTGCCCGAAGGGAGGAGATGGTGAATAGCTTAGGTCTTGGAGGGTTGGTACAGATCCACTATGACTATGGTTCATTTGTGGAGATGTTGTCGGTAATACAAATGAATTATCCATTTTGTGTGAGGTTGCCTCTGTATGGATTTGGGTTGAGGGATGAATTCTTCATCCGTGAAGCAAGTAGGGATGAGCCAGCTTATAGGTTCAAGGGCACGTCGTGCCAGCGCTAATGGTTCAGTGTGGAAGACAGCCATGCTGAGGAGGAAATCACACCTGTTACTACAAATTGTATGTACAATCATCTGAAAAATATTAACGGGAAGGAATTGTAGCCAGAGACATCACCCCCTCTATACCAGACGATCATGAAGGCAGCCCTGAGGATCCCGGGGAATGGATGGTCTGATCAGTGGGATCTACACCAGGGCATCAATTTTAATGATGATTGGGCCCATGCCTATTCCGTAGGTGCCTTGTGTGAATATTTTGGGGAGGATTTGAGAAGAGTGGGCCTATATGAGGCCACTTGGGGCTCCCAATTCCGTATCTATCGACCAAACCAACGGATGTCGGCAGGTGGCCATCAAGGACCTATACCTTCCACTTGTACCATGGGGAGGTTGGAATCAATTTATGGGATGTACATCAAATCTTAGGGGTCCTGATACTGGGGGGTGATTTATGATGAATTCCTCCCCGTTATGGGTGCGTGGGATTATTCATTGAAAATTTTTCCCCTAGTGATGGCATTGTTGGAGCTAGTTTTGTGAGAGTACAAAGGAGCAGTGTGAGACATCCACTTCAAACAGTGGTACAACCACCTCCTAAACATCCCGAAAGGTAGGCAGTCTCCGGTGAGGCCTCAAAGATTCCCAAAGTGGGATCAACGAGGCAAGTAGATCTCGTACTAGTGGCTCTTGGAGGACAGCTAGTGGAAAACCTATGGATTGAGCATCAGTACCAAGCAGTAACCAGTAGTCAGATTGGCCACATTCATTGCTGCTATCATCTGCATTTGGATCCTCCCAGTGAGGGATAAAAACGTTTGTGTGTGACTAAGAACATTTATCATGGAAGCCATGTTGGAAACCTGGGTGCAGTTCAACCTCATAATCCCAATTCCCACTAAGCTGTACAAGATTCTGTGGCATATCAGTGAGGCAATGTGGCCACATAGGATATGTGGGTCCTCCCTCCTATTATATGGGTGGATAACAGTGCACGTTAGGGGGTTCTATGAATATCTGAACCCCCTTTCCCCTCTAGAATCAAACTTCATCACATCCATATTGAACGCCTTAGGGAGCACTCCAGACAAGCTGACCATGCAGGCGGTACTGAACCATCTCTGGAAGGTAGAGGAGTTCAACATTCATCTGTTCATGCTTCCAAGAGGCGCTTTTACTAATGATGGCCAATGAATAGAAGAGCACTGGTCCTATCTCTTATCATTTCGAGGTGGAGTCCTAGGGTCCATAGTGTACTATGAACCTCTCTACGAGTCGTACTCACTGCACAACTTCGCTAGAAAATTTTGGTGTGTGTAGCGACTGACCCCATAGGTCTATTCAGGGGTGTTCCACGAGGAACATTCGTGTGTGATGAGGTAGATATGGATCATGTTCATGTGGGAAGATGGAACGATGCAGAATGAGCTACCTCCTTCCATTTCTGTCTTCGGGTTAGTGAAGGAGTATGCAAAAATCTTGGAGGCGGCCTACCTAAGGGAAATCCTAAAGAAACCAATTTTTTGGGCTAGTGAAGGTGTGCCTCCCCAAACTCGAGGCTGGGTTCATAAGGTGGCAAGGACATCCAACAGTGGTGGGGTTACCCAGGCAGCGAGGCCTACACTGGTTGAGGGGGAGGCAGTGGCAGCGGATCCTGCAATGGCAGTGGACCTAGTGGTCCTTGAAAATATAGTTATTCAGAGGGGAGTCCACCAAGAATATTTCATAGAATATCCACTCAGGCTCCGTGAAAGCTGTTTCGGGACATAGACATGCTGGGGAATGCTTTCTTTCCAGAGGCCTGAGACATATTAGAAGTCAGCATGCAATTTCTCAGCCCATAAAATATGTGGAAACACCAAAAAAGTCTCTGGGTGAATTTTTCAAGGATGGGCCCTATTGGGGCCGGCATTGCGGTGTCCCAGGAAGAGGCGGTGTACTACTTGGAAGAGCTGGAGGCCTTCGTGCACTCCTGGGGTTCCCTGCGTCCAATAACAGACTGGGTGAAGGTATTTCTAGATCCAACGTCCCCTCTGTAGGTGTTGTCTTCTAAACTAAAAGAGCACTTCCCTCTACTAGAATAATCTGATGTGTTCTCCTAGGGGGGTGGAGGCCTGTAGAGGGAGTCCATTGTAGGAGGGTGAAGTTGGTGATCATGACCCGGATCTTGAAGACTTTTCATAGGCCCTTGAGGGAAAATATAAATCCACTTCTTCATGATTTTCTTCTGGGACATTCTGGACCCCTCGCCAATGTTTAAACTGTGCAGGAGGGCCTCATTCAGAGAACCCATTCTCATCCCACAGTGGGTGAAGATGTAGGGCCTTTGGGATCTATTCCTGTGGCTACGAAGATTAGTGAATCTGTCTGGGCATGGACATCTGAGATGGCTCCACCAGTGTTTCAGACTTCCCTATAATATATAGAGGGCCATGTCTCGGGGTCCCCATAGCAACAGACCAGGAACGAGACTGAGAGTTAATCCTCTGTAAGTTTCCTTCGCACAATTCATGACTACTACTCATTGACCAGGCTTATAGAATTTGTGCTCTATTGGTATGCATATTCCTTCCAATGGCATGTTCTACCTTGGTGAGGTTTATTGTAACATTTATAGGTACATTTCCCTGTTAAATTCTGGTGGTCATGGAGGCAGATATCCAGACCGACCAAGCTGGGGTGCTCCAGAGCACTGGTGGGACCATTATCAGGGCTGTGCCTGAGATTATTGAAGTGGGATCTGATGATGAAGATCGTTCAGACAGTCTATGTCCTGTATTAACTTATCAAACACCATATTTGAACCATACTAACGATTTCTTGGGGGAGTTACCTACGTACGAGCCTACCAACCCCACAGACTGGGATGAAATGACCTCTGATGAAGAGGACAACAAGATAGTTTGTCACTGGTCATGGAAGTTGATCAAGCGCTTTATTGATGAAACCCCTCAAGAACAATGGATATACCCGATGGAGAGTCTTCATTCGTGACTGCGCGAACTATGTTCTAGGTGATTAGATTCCCAACGTCATCACATACTTGTCCGAGATATCATGGTCAAGAAGATTCAGGAGTATGACTGTGGCCATGGCGTGGGTTGGCAGTGGAGAAAAGTGGTCAACATAAAGAGGCTCCAGGAGTCTGAAAATGATATTCAGTGGCTATAGGCATGGGAAAATAAACACTTTGCTCTCCTCAATGCATATTCGCATATTATATCACGGTGGAAGGTCCAGTTGGCATAGGCCAAAGATCAGATGAAATAAGCCTCCGCAGAGATGGATATTATCTGGAGTGAAAAAGAGTGAGCCTAGGTTTCTACTGAATAGATGTGACCCATTGCTGTTTAGGGGGAGAAAGAACTGAATAGGAGGCAATGGATCCTGGACACAACAATCCATAGTATGGCAGAGCAACAACATTCATTTTTCGGGGTCAACCAATCCATGGGAGGGGTCAATCCTCGGTTATTGTGATGCCTACAACTTTTGAACACAATTTTATGCTTTAATTATTTTATTCCAGATGTATGAATGAGTTATATTATTTAATTAGTTTATTTCATTTTTTTATATTCATGGATCATCTAGAGATCAGTCCCCAAGCACATGTGGGTTGGGCCTGATGTGAGAAACATGGGATGGTCACCTTCTCATTCCACCTGAATATAAGAGTGAAAACCATGAACTGGGCATACAGGGTTTGAACAACCAATCTAGATTTCTGAGAATGAAGGAAGAGGCCCAAATGTAGGATGAAGCTCTCAGAACAGTCAAATCGTTTCTTTCTCAGTGTGTTCTAGTGCATGAGTGGGGTAATACCAGGGGCGCTAGAATTAATCCTGACATAGGGAGTGGAAAGTGTGAATCACGGCATCCTAAAATTGTAACACTGTAGGGATGGCGTGACAATGAAGAATAATTGTTGAATGTGTTCGAAACACATTATCCTCATTGTGTTAGCCTAAAATGGGGATAACAAATTAGGGATGAACGCTGACTATGTCTGAAACACGGGGCTTAACTTGAAATGTCATCTATTAGTCTTCAAAATTGATGGCCCAATATAGTAGGTGAGCCATAGGGAGAGCATCTATACTATTAGGGGGTTCAATTAGATGTGAAAGAGGACAAGGGTGTGAATACAGGACCTGTAATGCATGGAGTTTGGCATGATTGGTTGTTCTAATAGAGTCCAACACTCTTGAAATTACGCCACTGTGGTGAAGGAACATTAGGAGGGTGAATCTGTATGATCAGTTATCTTACCTACTTCCAAATAGGACCTCTTTAGTAAGGGTCTGGAATAACATGTAGTTTTACATCAAATAGTGATGATGGTGCACATAGAATATAGGTCATAATTCATGGACCTAGATCGGGGATGAGGGGAAAAAAGGGTTAGTGATCCTAGGGATGGGCCCAAGGAGAAATGCTTGTGCATCCCTACATATACCATAAGGATAATAATCATGCCATATGTTGTTCTTGAAGCACATCATGGTCAGAGACCAACGCTGGTAAGGAGAACCCTTCCTCGAGAAGAAACTTATGCATCCTATGATTAACATAGGGTATCCTGAACATGTTTAGGGTAGAACCGCAGTTTAATGTCATGCATTGAGGATATGTGGTGTGTTAGCTATAAACCCAGCATAAATGATGACATAAGGAGTCTGCACCACACCGTGTATCCCGAAGGATGTTCTGTAGGTAAAGGGACCAAAAGTTAAAGTTAGTCTAGGCCTGAGGAAATGTTCCCAAAACATTCCTATGTACACCATGATGATGGGAATCAAGACATATGTAGTTCTGAGGTCCAATTGGAAATCATGTAAGACGATGAAAGGCATGTGTGGCATGGATGCACCAGTAAATGTCCTACTACAACTACTAAGCCCGTTTCAGTCGTGGTTGATGTAGGAAATAAGGAGTAGTGATGGAACGTTCCTAGCATAGGAAGACACATGTTAGGGGTTATGGGATGCTCAGTGAATGAAATTTCAATGATGATGACCCACCTATGTAATGTACCTTGATGCGTGAAGGAGTAAAGCTGAGTATGTTGGAATTCCACTAGAACATTAGGAAGTGGAAATATGTGAATCGTGATGATTGAGATTTGGAACACAATGATGGTGGCATGTAAATAGGGGGTAACTTCTGACCATATTTGAAACATAGTATCCATTTAGTGTTAGCCTGGAATAGGGATAGACAAATGAGGGTGGGCCGCTAACCATGTTCGAAACACAGAACCTGTCACAAATTTCATCTGAGGTCGTCAGGGACATTGGCCCATATAAGTAGGTAAGATAATGTGGCTAGAGACCAGGTCGTAAAGGGGGTCCCTTCAAACGTGAAAAAATGGTGAGGATCCAAACAACAGGTTGATGGATCATGGACATGGTACGAGGGAATGTCCCTATGAATATTACACACTTCGGGCACTGACACAACGCATCTGAGTATGAAAACTAGACACATCAGATAGAGGGAGTCAAGTCCCCCACAAAGAACAAGGGACATAAGGTTACATGCTTCCAACCTAATGGTTTTAGTATGGTCTATTAAGGTGGATTGATTTAATGGGTTGTGCATAGGGCAGAGAAGTTTCCAAAAATGATGCATAGTTCCCATTGGGAGAACATAGTTTAGGGTCATATAACTCAAACAAGGTTGGCAGAAGACAAGGGAGACACATGGTGTGGTTGTCGAAAGAGCGGACCTGAATGAGAATCTTAGAGGTACTTGTAACGTCCCGGTTCTGGGTGCCACTCAACGGGCTACCCGAACCTAGTTTGCCACATGACCTCAAGTGCATTTCCCCAAACGCCAGAGGCTGCCGACAAGCAGCGAGGTCCCAAGTCTGATAGTGGGGAAACTATGCCCTCATTTGTCAAACTGTAGTACAGGGGAATGAAATAAAACATACGGTAACAGAAGAAGCAGTAAACCATACACAACTGAATTTTAAAACTACAGTAGATATAACCAACCAGTATATAAAATGATGTAGCATGCCTCAATTCTATGAAAACTGCGAGAACATGATACACTGCAATACAATACGATACAACTGAAGTACAAGTACATAAAACAAAATAGAATATCCAACTGAGTCGCGAGCCAATGCTCGGTCCCATGCCCTCCTACTCCTCTCCAGCAATCAAATACCTGTATAGGGACCCTTTCCCTTATCTACACCTGTAGCAATGTAATCTGTTTGGGCCGAAAAGCATGACCCAAACAGGGTGTGAGAAATATATCTTAGAAGGCACCCACCAAAGTCTCGTGCCCAACTGGGTGTAAAAATATGAAACAACAGGGTGTAGTAGTAAAATGCAATAAATTAAGCAGTACTAAAGGTAACCAACTTAACCAATTATATTGTCATTTTAATATTCATTTAATCTGTTTAATATAAAAGATCACCATAGTGTATTTATAAGTAAACAGACAGCGTCCTTAGACAAAAAAATCTCACCCTCAGGTAATCAGAATCCAACTCGCAGGTATTGACCTCATGCGTAACAGAAGTTGCCCTCAAGTGTATGAAGTGTCGGCCTCTAGCACAGAGTCTATCGTACATAGGCACGAAAGAAGTTTCCCTCAGGCTAAGATAAGAGCGGCCCTCAGGCTAAGTAAAACAACACCCTCGGGCTGAAGTAACCGGGCCATTCCCAACATATCACATGCAATTCACATACAATTCCTTTCAAGGAAAAATTAATGCAGAATATAAACAAGGAATACCCTCGGGTATCCTAGCCAAATGGCTAAACAGAGGAATGCACCTCGGGGGTGGTCCCGGATCCAAGCACGATCCCAAACAGCATTTTGTTATCACAATTAATTACCTATTCAATTCTAGGTATTTTAAATAGCTATGGATTCATCCACACGACACCCCAACATGGGTTCATCGCACTAAAACGCACAAAAATCCACGAAAGTTGTAAAATAAACACCAAGCCACCTACCTTAAACACCGACGAACGATATATGTGAACGTCGATTCCAGAAACGCCCAAGAACGGCGTAGATCTGAATTAGAGGAAACTCCATTTAAACTTAAATAACTCACATTAGGGGAAATATTGGCAAGAGACACACCATGAGGAGGAAGCTCTTACCCGCACGGATCCAACGAGGTCGACGGAGTCGGAATCAGATTCCCGACGTGCACTCGGTGGATCCTCGAAGCTCCGGCCTTCCTCTCCCGAGCCCTCTTCACGTTCTAAGCCTTCCCTATGAATAGGGGAGGCAAATTCCCATTTTACGTGAAAAAAACAAAGTACACGGTGTGTACATCCGAGTACACAGTGTGTACTTCCCAATTATTAAACTATTCCTCTGGCAGATTCCCGCCAGCGTGACACTTTTCATCTGCCGACATGACTACACGGCATGTCTCCTTGACTAAACAGCGTGTTTAGTCACACAACTTGCCACCGCCTTTCTATTCACCTGCCGAATGACTACACGGAGTGTAAGGGACCACTACATGGTGTGTACTTAGTTCCTACATGCTTCCTCACCGACACATCCACACACCCTGTGTACTCCTTCCACATGGCCAAAAGTACATGACATGTGGACAAAGTACATGGCCTGTACTTTACAAATTTTGGGATTTTTCCCATTTTCCATATTTTCTCAAAAACCCTTAAGGAAATGAGAACAGAAGAAGCTTGTACCACAGAAATAAGAACCATGTTCTTAAAAACATCTCCCCTTAACGCAATTCGTCCCCGAATTTCCCTTCCAAGGGTGGCGAAGATTAAGCCATGAACAACTCTGGCCACTGAGCACGTACATCGGTCTCCCGCCCCCAGGTTTCATCATGCACACGGCCATGCTGCCATAGCACCCGTACGAGAGGAACTGACCGGCCTTGGAGAACCTTTGTGCTCCTGTCAACGATACGAATCGGATGCTCCTCAAAGGACGCATCTAACTAAAGCTCAACCTGCTCTGGATAAACGATGTGAGAATGGTCTGAATGATAGCAGCGCAATTGAGATACATGGAAGACGTCGTGCATGGCCCGGTATCCCTGAGGTAACTGCAACTGATAGGAAACTGGCCCAACACTCCCCAAAATCTCAAATGGCCCCACATAACATGGTGAAAGTTTACCCTATCTCCTGATCCGTTTGTGTCCCAACCTCGGCAAAACACGCAAGAAAACCTAATCCCCGACCACAAACTCTAAAGGTTATCTGCGACGATCAACATAAGATTTCTGATGAGACTGCATGGTATCCATCTGCTTCTGAATCAACTAGACCTGCTAAAAAGTCTCATGCACGAGAGGTGGTCCCAGAAAAGCTGCCTCACCTGCCTCTAGCCAGCACAAAGGTGATCGGCACGGCCTACCGTCTAAAGACTCATATGGTGACATCTCAATAGTCGCCTGAAAACTATTATTATAGGAAAAATATACTAGGGGTATATGCTTCTCCCAAGAGCCCCCAAAGTCTACTACGCATGTACGCAGCATGTCCTCAAGCACCTGTATAGTATGCTCTGACTAGCCATTGGTCTAAGGGTGGTAAGTTGTGCCCAGAAGCACCTGTGTACCCAGTACCCTATGAAACATCTGCCAGAAACCAGACATAAAATGGGTGTCCCAATCAAAAATGATATAACGTGGAACCCCATGAAGTCGTACGACCTCTCAGATATACAACCTTCCGAGCTCATCAACACCGAAGGTTTCCTTGAAAGTAAAAAAGTGAGCTACCTTTGTGTGTCTGTCCACAACAACTCACACGACATTATTGCCTCAAGGTGACCTCGGCAATCCAGTCCCGAAATCCATCGTGACATCGTCCCATTTCCACTCCAGAATGGGTTACTGCTATAATAGTCCATCTGGTCTCTGATGCTCCGCCTTCACCTAATGATAGGTGGAACATATCCTAACAAAACCAGCTTCCTCTCTCTTCATACCTAGCCACCAGTACTGACTTCTCAAGTCACGGTACATCTTAGTAACCCCGGGATGAACTGCCCAAGATGAAGCATGAAACTCCCGCATCAGCTCCTCGCTTATATCCCCTAGAACCCACACTCATCCATGGAAATGAAGAACCTCATCACCGCCTATCGTCCAACCAGGAGGAGGGTCCTCACTTTCCACTGAATCACATAGAACATGGCCTTCTAGATCAGATAGTTGTCTCATCCTCACTATATCTAGGAGGGTATAGGTCATAGATAAAGAGGAAATAAAATTTTTCCCATGTATGGCATGCACCTCCAAATGCATCTCAGAGAACAAATCCATGAGCTTCCGCTCATCACTGGACTCCTGCA
The DNA here is from genome assembly GCA_963277665.1 of Viscum album. Classification (NCBI taxonomy): domain Eukaryota; kingdom Viridiplantae; phylum Streptophyta; class Magnoliopsida; order Santalales; family Viscaceae; genus Viscum; species Viscum album. The sequence continues at coordinate 433,886,708 of OY728136.1, forward strand.
CAGACTGTATCTGAGTCTGCCTGCTCAGTGCATCACCTAATGCATTTCCTTTACCAGGTGTATAGGCAAGCTCAATATCAACGGACTGCAGGTATTCGACCCCCTTTACTTTCTCAGATTCAAGTCACGCTGAGTAAAGATATACTTGAGGATTTTTTTTGTCGGTTAAAACCACAAAATTCTCTCCCAATAGATAATGTCTCCAACAGCGCAATGCATGAACCACTACCGCCAACTCGAGATCATGTGTTGGATAATTCGTCTCATGTGGCCTCAACTGCCAAGACCCATACGCAAAAACTCGATCGCCCAACATCGACACTGCTCCCAGACCAATACCTGATGCATCACAGTAAACTATATAGCTCTACCCCTAATCTTGGAGTATCAGGATTGATGTTGATGTAAACCTTCCTTTTAGGTTCTTAAAGGCTCTCTCACAAGATTCCGACCATATGAACTTCACACCCTTCTTAGTCAAACCCTTCAACGGCGCTGCTAAGCGGGAGAAGTCTTGGATGAAACGCCTGTAGTAACTAGCCAGCCCCAAGAAACTCTGTATCTCAAACACGTTCTTGGGATGCTCTCTGGAAACTACTTCTCTCACCTTCTCTAGGTCTACCAAAACTCCTACCTCTGAGATGATATGACCTAGGAATTGAATCTAGTCCATCTAAAAGTGGCACTTGGAAAGCTTAGCATATAGCTTGTGCTCTCTCAGTGTACTCAACACGATCTCAAGATGGGTGGAATGGTCGTGTCGAGTGTGAGAGTACACCAAGATGTCGTCCATGAATACTTCCATGAAAGAGTCCATATAAGGATGGAACACACGATTCATCATATCCATGATCACTGTTGGCGCGTTCGTGAGTCCGAACGGAAAAACCATATACTCATATAGACCATACCTACTCCTGAAAGCTGTGAGAGGTATATCAGATGGTCTAACACGCAGCTCATGATATCCAAATCTCAAGTCAATCTTTGAGAACACTCGTTCTCCACAAAGATGATCAAAAATATCATATATACTTGGAAAGGGGTATCAGTTCTTAAGTCTTAACTGGTTCAGCTTCCGACAATCCACCCAGATTATGAGGGAATCGTCCGCCTTCTTCGAAAAAAGGACCGGCGAACCGCAAGGAGAAGTACTGGGTCAGATGAAACCATTTTCTTGTAATTCCTCTAACTGCCTCTTGAGTTCCTGCAACTCAGGTGTGGCTATCCTATAGGGAGGAATGGACACCAGTGCTGCTCCTGGCACTAGCTCGATCGAGAAATCCACCTCACGCTCGGGAGGAAGACCTGAAAAGTCATCCGGGAAGACATCCCTGAAATGATCAACCACTGGAGGTAAATCTGTCTGACAAGTCACCTGGTCATCCGGATATAAACTCGTAATTTGGGATGTGACTCTTCCTCACCCACGAGGCTCTGGTCCAGCTCGACTCGCCTGAACATCCCACTCACCCTTGTATAGAAACTCTCCACCCTCTGGTGACGTGAAACGCACCCTGCGAAGATAGCAGTATAAAAAGGGTCGAAAGAGAACGAACCAGTCCATCCCGAGAATGACATAATATCTTGTCATCTCCAAGACATAGAGGTCCCAAAGGAAGTGACACCCACCAACCTCAAGGGGGAACTCCTTGCACTGACACACACCATCCTTTCTAGTCCCCAACAGAGTGTCGAGCGTCATGATATCAAAAGAAGTAGGAACATAGAGCCCAAGGCTTTCCACAATGAGTACAGATATGAAACTATGTGTAGCACCCGTATCGAAAAGTACTGAAGATAAAATAGAAGCTACTAGAATAGTACCTCTGATAGTAGAAGGTCTGGGATCCTGCTCCTGCTGGGTCTATTGCACCGCAAATTCTTGCCCAGTGTCGCGGCCCTACGACACAGCCTGACTACCCTGAGCTGTCCCGCCCACCTACCTCTGAGATCCTGGTGTCTGGGTACCATGTCCATGACCACCATCTATGCCCTCACGCCCTGACGTATTCCAGTTCCCTGACTGGTAAGAAGCCACTGGTCCTGCTCCCACACACGGAGTCTGCACAGAACCCCTCCCACTATCCACTGGTGGAAACACCCTGAAAAAGCGTTGTAGATGACCCATCTTGCCGCAAGCTTGGCACTCCACTGGGTCTCATGGACACTATGGCCTCATGTGCCCTTCCTTACCACACTTGTAGCACTTGACCGACCCACCAGAAGAAACTGCATGGCTGGTACTGCCACCCTAAGATAATTCCATCTGTCTCTTCCTCTTACTAGTATGAATAGTACCAGAAACTGGTGTTGAACCGCCATGGCCTGCACCACTAGCTTCCCGCAGGTTCCTTTCTGTAATTATCACCTTGTTCACAATATCTTGTATAGTAGCCAACCTGAAGACATTCACCAGCGCTTAGATGTCATACCGAAGACCAACCTCAAAACGTCTGGCTCTCTACATCTCATCACCCACCAGCACGGGTGAAAAACGCCGAAGCTCGGTGAAATGAGCAGAATAGTCCATCACCGACAAAGCCCCCTGCTACAGATTCATGAACTCTCGAGCTCTATCTTCCCTCAGCGTTTCGGGGAAGAATAATTCATAGAATACTTCATGGAAATCATCTCACGCCATGTCTCTGTGATGCTCTGTCTGGGTGGTAACATCACACCACCTCTTAGAGGAATCACACATCATGTATGTCATGAGCTTGACCCTCCACCCTGGAGGCATCTCAAGATGCTCGAAGATAGTCTACATCGATCCTAGCCAAGCCTCCGCAGCCTGTAGTCCGTCATCACTTGAAACGTAGGTGGATGCTGCTACTGAAAGATACAAGTCAGCTCGGCCATAGATGTGGCAGCCGGCGGTGCTCCCTGAATGGTTTTCATGAACCGAAATAATCCTTCACGAAATTGCGCCTCCACTCCAGTGTCCGGTATAGCAGCTGGTGCTGCATCTGGCTCTGCTGGAGGATCAACTGGTAGCCCATGGCCCACCATCTCTGGAGTATTCTCGTTGACACTCTCCTGGAAAATAACGTGTGGTCGTCTTGGCGGCATGACACTACAAGGTCAAATGCACAACTTAGAAGAAGATTATTAAAGACCGAAAATGAAGAAACCCAAAAGGGAACAGGAGGAAGAAGGCATTCAAAATTTTCAGAACAATACTACACGGCGTGAATACTGACTACACGGCGTGTACTTGACTTCCCTTTCCCTTCCCGGGTCCTTCTGCTTGGCTAAGTCACACGACTTCTGTTTGAACGAAACTACATGGCATGTATATTATCTACACGGTGTGTATGGTGTTATTTCCAACTGCTCGTGTAATTTGTGACACGACCGACTACTCGGCTTGATACTACACAGTGTGTTACACCTGCACACGACATGTACACTACTCCATTTTCTCATCCACATGGCTAACTCCACACAGTCTGTCCTCGGAAAAGACTAAACGACGTGTCCCACAGGTACATGGCGTGTTCTAAATGAGATCCGCTGACCCGTGTTGTTAGTTACACAGCCGGATACATGGCTCAACCTACACGGTGTGTTCTATATACACACGGCGTGTACTCGAAAGGATTACCCCCGTGTTGTTTGTTACACGGCCGGGCTCCCAGGTCACACTACACGGCGTGTTCTACAGGGGACACAGCGTGTATGTCTTAAGGTTTCCTCTGCTCGTGTTATTAGTTACACGGCGGACACCAGGTCAACACTACACTCTGTGTACAGAAACTACACGACGTGTTTTCCCCATGTTCTTCCCTTCCACATGTCGCCGCCCACACAGTTCGTAACACGGGTAGAGACTACAAGGTGTGTATTCAGGGTACACAGCGAGTAATCAATAAGATTATTTTTCTTCCCACAGAGAAGAACATACACAGAGTGTTTAAATACTACACGGCGTGTATACTGGGAATTCCGGATAGTATGCCAGAGAAATTTCCTCGGAACCCCGAAAGCATTGAAAAACAACACCTAAGTGTCATATTCCGACCCTTGAGGGCCCATACTCGCCATGAATCAATGTTTGAAATCTTATCTGTGTTATAAAAAAATAAACGGTCAATGATACACCAAATTCCAGTAAATGGGGGCCCATACTCCCCAAAAACCAAATTTTGGCGTCCATTCTATAAACAGGCTTGCACAATAATACCCTATCAAACAACAGGTATTTATCAGGCAGCTATCACAGCAGCATGATTTTCTAGCACAATAATTATCACAACAAAATGAAATTTCTAATGCACCTACATGGCATGGAACTATGCATGGAATCTAATTTCTAGCATGTTCCTAAATGATGCATGAGATGGCATACCCTCATCTCATCAGGTTGCAACTAAATAGAACCCATAGATAAAATATAATAGCACAATCACAAGTGCATCACCAAACGGTGAAATCTTATCAACTGTAATTTGCAAACTCTGTAAAATTGCAATACGAGGTAAATTGTCTTTTCCATATATATGGGTTAGCTATGACCGTGCACAGCTTATTACCAACTACAGTTCTGTCCTATCCCTGACCAAGGCTCCAAATTGTATGTCAAAGAAAAAACCCCTCTGATACCACTTTGTAACATCCCGGTTCCGGGTGCCACTCAACGGGTGCCCCAAACCCGGTTCGCCACATGACCTCAAGCGCATTTCCCCAAACGCCAGAGGCTGCCAACTAACAGTGAGGGGCCATGTCTGATAGTGGGGAAACTATTCCCTCATTTGTCAAAGTGTAGCCCAGCAAGAATGAAATAAAACATATAGCAAGAGCGGAAGCAGTAAACCATACACAACTGAAATAAACAACTATAGTAGATATAACCAAAAAGTATATAAAATGAAGCAGCATGCCTCAATTCTATGAAAACATCCAGAACATGTTACAGTACAATACAATACGATACAACTGAAGTACAAGTACATTAAAAAAAATAGAATAGACAGCGGCATCGCTAGCCAATGCTCGGTCTCATGCCCTTCTACTCCTCAGCAGCAATCAAATACCTGTATTCGGACCATTTCCCTTATCTACACATGCAGCAATGTAATCTGTTTGGGCCAAAAAGCATGACCCAAACAGGGTGTGAGAAATATATCTCAGTAGGCTCCCGCCAAAGGCTCATTCCCAACTGGGTGTAAAAATATGCAACAATAGGGTGCAGTAGCAAAATAAAATAAAGTAAGCATTACTAAAAGTAACCAACTTAACCAATTATATTTCCATTTTAATATTCATTTAATCCATTTAATATAAGAAATCACCACAGTAAATTTCTATGTAAACAGATAGTGTCCTCAGACAACAAATCTCACCCTTAGCTAATCAAAATCCAACCCGCGGGTATTGCCCTCAAGCGTAACAGAAGTTGCCCTCAGGCGTACGAAGTGTCGCCCTCAGGCACAGAGTCTATCGCACACAGGCACGGAAGAAGTTGTCGTCAAGATAAGATAACAGCTACCCTCGGGCTAAGTAAAACAACACCCTTGGGCTAATGTAACCAGGCCATGCCCAACATATCACATTCAATTCACATACAATTCCTCTCATGGAAAAAGTAATGCAGAATATAAACAAGGCATACCCTTGGGTATCTTGGCCAAACGGCTAAACAGAGGAACGCACCCCGGGGGTGGTCCCATATCCTAGAACGATCCCAAACAGCATTTTGTTATCACAATTAATTACCTATTCCATTCTAGGTATTTAAAATAGCAATGGCCTCATCCACAAGACACCCCAACATGGGTTCGTGGCACTAAAAATGCACAAAAACACATGACAGTTGGAAAATAAACACCAAGCCACCTACCTTAAACACTGATGAACGATATACGTGAACGTCGATAACAAAAACGCCCAAGAACGGTGTAGATCTGAAGTAGAAGAAATTCCATTTAAACTTAAATAACTCCCATTAGGGGAAGAATTGTCAATAGACACACCAGGAAGAGGAATCTTTTACCCGCATGATTCCAACGAGATCAATGAAGGCGGAATCGGATTCCCAACGTGCACTCAGCGGATCCTCGATGCTCCGACCTTCCTCTCCCGATACCTCTTCCCGTTCTAAGCCTTCCCTATGAACATGGGAGGATACTTCCCATTTTATGTGAAAAAAACAAAGTATACAGAGTGTACTTCCGAGTACACGGCGTCTACTTCCCAATTTTTAAACTATTCCTCTGGCGGCTTCCCGCCAGTGTGTCACTATTCATCTACCGGCATGACTACACAGCGTGTCTCCTTGAGTACACGGCGTGCTCAGTTGCACAGTTGGCCATTGCCTTTCTATTCTCCTGCCGACTGACTACACGGCGTGTAAGGGACCACTACACGGTATGTACTTGGTTCCTACACCCTTCATCGCCGACATGGCCACACACCCTGTGTACTCCTTCCACCCGGCCAAAAGTACACAGCGTGTGGACAAAGTACATGGCGTGTACTTTCCAAATTTTGGTATTTTCCCCATTTTCCATATTTTCTCAAAAAACATTAAGGAAAAGAGAAAAGAAGAAACCCATACCTAAGAACTAAGAACCGGGTTCTTACAGTACTCTCCACTCCACATGCTTTCAAAGGAGTTAGGGACAAGGGGACAAAAGAAAGAGGACATGATTTTAGATTCTCGGGGCTGGACCTGAGGATAATATGTATGGTAATTCATATATATCCCTTAAAAATGGATATCATGTTTTACGTAGTTCTGATGATCTCTTAGATTAAGGTCATAGAGCTCAGACCCTAGAGAATCAGAACTCTACCAAGTAGGCATAGACCTCATCCAAATTCCTAAGCCCATGTGAATCTAACTTGGTTTGGGAAACAAGGACAGAAGTGGTTTTTGAAATACCTGGAACGCACGCCAAAGAGAAGTTGGTTTGGATCCCTGAATAATTCCTTATCGTGGCTTTTTCCTCCTAACGTGCAAATGTGCACTGAGGGATAGTTCCAAGAGTGTCGAAATTATTCTTGTACATGATGGGGTGGAAAATAATATGAATCATGTAACCAAAATTCAAGGCTTGAAGGGGTTGTCATGACGATGGAGGAAAAATTTTGACCATGTTCGAAACACACCATCTATATCGTGTAGCATGAAATGGGAACAACAAACGAGTGTCAACCGCTCACCACATTCGCAACACGAGACTTATATCGATATGTTGTCTGAAACCCTTTAGGACGTTGGCTTGTAATGGTAGGAGGGACCTCAGGCTTACAATCCATGCCATTTGAGGATCCTTTCAGATGTGAAAAATAATGGAAGCCCAAATAAAGGGGAACATGAAGCCTAAAAACTGAGTGGATGCATGTCTAGGTAGAATCTGACTCTCCAAGATCTAGACCAGAGTACTCCTAGGAACATTGGAGAACCACCGAAGAGGGTTGAGGGACCCGACTTAGGAGCATCCGAATCAAATATATGAGTGACGACTACTCAGGAGAGAGGGGTATGTGCCATTGTTGTTATAAACCCAATGTGAATGAGGAAATAAGGGGCCCACACCACACTGTATAACCCTGTCCTGGAAGAACACAGGCCAAAGGGCCAAAATGATAGGGTGGTTTCTAGGAAATGGGGCTGGACCCGAAGAATAGATATTTTGGTGTTCCTACATATCCTATGAGGATGTGAATCAAACCATACATAGTTCTGATTAGAATGTCATGCATTTTATCGTCATACAGCAAAGACACAGATAGGGGTGAGATACCCCAATGAGGGGCGTGTATGACACGGCGTGTAACCAGACATGAATTAGGACATAATCCCATACCAGTCCATACAATGCTATGTGGGAACATGGTCCAAGGGCTTGAAAAGGCCGAGGGACCTGAGGTTGGGCCCTGAACAGAATTTCACAACCATATTGTAGTTTAATGTCTTCTATGAGGACGAGGTGACCTTTGTCTAAAGTCATAGAGCTTAGACCATAGATGCATAGTTTAATTTCATATGCTTGGGACAGATAAGGTGAACCATCATGCCTATAGAAGACTACAAAGAGTCAACGATGATAGAGGACAACTATTGACTAAGTTCTCAAAACTGTTTCCACCCTTTTGGGACCGGAGTACAGGGAAGATAATTGAGCTTCAACCATTGACCATATTTTCAACACTGTACATGTATCAATTTTCTGCTCGCAATCATCAAGGATTGTTTCCCATAATCGTAAGATTTCACTTAGGCCGACCATCCATGCCATTTTAGGGTCCTTTTAGATATAGAAGATGATGGAAACCCAAATGATGGGGCTCGCAAAGCATGGAGGGCCTACACTCGTGGAAAATGTAATTAACAGATGGATGTATCAATGGGATATGTGTGGCATGGAAGAATAGCCTGACGTGAATGAGGACGTGAGTCCATACAACACCACACAATTCTAAATGAGAACTTCGGCCTGGGGGTGAAAAGGCCAAGGGACCTGAGGCAGGGCGTCCCGGCCAGTTGTAGTTGTATGGCCACTCATGAGGGTATTACCTTATCATAGCTCCTAAGCCCTCAAAAGAAATGCTCTGTGTAGGAAACAAGGAGTAGGATTAGGCTCTCCCCATCACATAAGGGACCACCAGCTGGAATCCCACTCCTGCTCAAGGAAGACAGAGGATTGGAGAAAAGGAGAAGAGGAATAAACCACTACACTCCATGTTTGGGACATATGGGGGTGGTGACAATGACAAAGGATTGATGTTGACCATATTCTTACCACATCATCTATATTGTGTAACCTGAAATGGGAACAAAAAATGAGCATTGATCGCATACCATATTCACAATATAGGACTCATATCTATTTTTTGTCCAAAATTCATGAGGGAATTGGGAAAATGAAAGGATATCCCTTAGGCTAAGTATCCATATCATTCAGGGGCACTTTCAGATGTGGAAGATATTTGGAACCCAAATGATGGGGTGTGTGGAGCATAAATTTTCCTGTGCAATTTGAAATAAATAAAGATAGCAGAAGAGCTAGAGATCTTTAGGGGAGATGGATACATGGTATGGTGTTGATGAACTCGATGTGAATGATGGAAAAATCCATAACCACACCATGTGTTTCGCCCCAATGGGTGGTCTCGAAGTTTGGGGCTGGGATTACAGAAAACATTTATGGGCGGCCCTACGTATCCCATGCGGAAGGGAATCAATCCATACATAGTCCTGAAAGGGCCATGTAGTTTAACGTCATGTGGTAAGAAATTGGGAGGATTAAATGAATGAAGGAGGGCATATGGTGAAATCATCGTAACCCTGACATGAGTGGGGCCAAAGAAGCCTATACGAGGCCATGTGGGATCCTCCAAAAGACCTATCTCCAAGAGGGGATAGTCAAAGTGGAAGATGGGGATGGACTCAAGATGAAAAATCTGAGTGTTCCTACATATCCCATGATAATGGGAATAAAGCCATTTATAGTTCTTAAAATTGTGGTTTAGCATCTTACAGGATGACACACATTTTAAAGTCATGTTGTACTGGACAATTTAAGGTCATGGAGGACCCTAATGCAATTTAAGGTCATGCGGGACCAGTACTAAGAGGTCATGGAGGACCATATAGTTTAAGATCATGTTGGACCAGATGTCTCAGTAAAATTATTACTTGAGGAACTTGGCATTGGTGGGAGGAGTTATATGCTCACCATCCATGGTAACCGGGGAGTATACTCCATTGGTGTAAACCTTGTGAATGATGTATGGTCCTTCCCATTTGGGCTCTAAATTTGGTGGTTTCCTACCAAGTATCATTGGTGTCTTCAGGGCCAATACCATGTCTCCTTTCAATAAGGAATGGAGGAAAACTTTTTTGTTGAAGTCTCTAGCTATCTTGTTCTGATGTCTTTCTAGGTTGTGTAGGGAACAAAGCCTATTATCATCGAGCACTTATAACTCAGCTAGATGGATTTCAACGAATTTATCTGGTGCTTGCTAATCATAGATGGATGTGTGTAATGAGGGAAATTGAATCTATATGGGAAGGAAAACCTCTATTCCATACACTAGGGAATATGGGGTCACATATAAGGAATTATGAGTCATCATCTGGTATGCCCAAAGGGAATTGGAGAGCTTGTCTGGCCAACGCTTCTTATTCTGGACAACCATTTTTTGTAAAATGTTAGAGAGTGTTTTGTTGAATGCCTCGATCTTTCCATTTTCTTCTACATGATAGCAGGTGGTTTGGTTAGAATGGATATTGTACTTAGCACACAATTTCGTAAGCTCAGTTGCTTGGATATTCGTGTCGTTATCAGTGAGGATGGAGTGAGGGACTCCAAATTAGTAAATGATGTTGGAGATCACAAAGTCAGTGATGGAATACGAATTTTCCTCATGGAGTGGAACTACCTCTTCTCACTTGGTAATGAAATCTGTAGCAGTTAGGATGAATCTACACTGGCGAGCTGTCGCCGGTGGATATGGTCCCATGACGTCGAGTCCCCATACCGTAATTGGTGAAGAGTACATGGTGGAGTGGAGATTATCTGGAAGATGATGCATGATGTTATCATGAATATGGTATGCATGGAACCTCTTGGAGAACTCGATGTATTCATGGATCATAGAAGGCCAAATGTATCCCAGTTTTTAGATCTGGTGAGATAGTTTCAGCCCAATCTGATGTGCCCCACAGGAACTAGCATAAACCTTCTACATGACTTGGGAAATCTCGACTCCTTGAATGCAATAATAGAGAACCCCATCAAACCCATTCTTTTAGAGGATATTCTCGCAACTAGGACAGTCCTAGAGGGTAAATTGTAGTGTGTGGAATCAGATTCACTGGTGCTTGGCCTAATCTGCCAAGAGATTACCATTTTGGAGGTACTCAACAAAAGAGGTTCTCCAGTCATGAGTCACTTCAATCACAGCATCTGGGGGACCTGGGGGTCCTGACGTGGAGGCACTGGTGGTAATGTGTCTTACCTGAATCTTTTCATCATCACATGGAGTGATAGGAGCAATGTCTCTTCGATGTGCCACATGGATAATCAGGTCATCCTGTTCGGGCTCTGCAAGAGATGAAGCTAGGCCATCCTGGGCATCAGGTCGACCATTCTCAGATTGAGGGACATGAGTAATTTTTATCCGAGATGGTAATTGGGTTGTTAGGTAGAGGGTACATTCTAACAATGGCATGCAATCTGGATTTCTGATTACATAGTCATCACTGATATGCTTGGTAACTAGTTTGGAGTCCCCTTTCACATTAAAATGGGGCACATCAATCTCAAGGGACAGCTCGAGGCCAATGATGAGAGCCTGATACTCTACCTCATTGTTGACATAACCTTCTGACAACAATAATGAGTATGGTAGAATGGCTTCTGTCGGGGTAATGAAGACGATACCCAGGCCTACTCAGTTGAGATAGGGATCATTGAACCTTCTGTCGGTGGGGCTGCGAGAAGCGGTATTGAAGTACATTTTCTAGCACGTTATGGTTTGGTACACCAAGAGAATGGATTCATCGGGGAAATTGATGTCTAGGGACTAGTCCACAGAAGCTATATGGGCGGTAATAAAGCCTGGTAATGCTTTCCCTTTGATTGGCTTCTTGAGGGGAAAACCTAATGTCGAACTACTGAAGAATCATTACCCCTCGAGCTAGACATCATTTCAACATGGGGTGGATTAGTATGTATTTCAAGGGAACTACTTGGGACACCAGCTATACTTCATGATGATGGGGGCAATGCTGAAATTTTAATACTATGAATACAAGCACAAGGTAGCACTTCTGGATAAGGGAGTATCTGATCTCTGTATCGATATTCCTGCTGCTGAGGTTGTAGAGTCTATTCTTAGTTCCCTAATTATTCTTCTAGCTGAGAAGGTCACCAAGAGATCACTCTAGGGAAGTCACATAAAGGACCGACAGTTTTTCGATTAAGGGTGGAATTAAGATCAGTTGCTGGAGCATATAATAATTGATTTCCTCAAAAGTAGTCTAGAATTATTTGTCCCACTCATAGACGTTTCCTTTCTTCATGAGCCGAGTAAATGGCTTACTCATACTATCCAAATTCACGATGAATCGGCATTTGTTGGCGATGTGGCCTTGGAAACCTTGAAGCTCCTCGATATATCTCAGGTGAGACATCTGCCTGATGTCCTTGATCCTCTCCAAGTCGATCTTGATTCCCCTATATCTAACAAAAAATCCAAGAAACATTCCATAGGTGACCACGAAAGCACGCATCTATGGGTTCATCTTCAGGTGGAGAGAACGGAGGAATCCGAACACTTTTTCAAGGTCTTTGAGATGGTCCTGATGCTGGAAAGATTTTACCACCAAGTCATTGATGTAACATTCCACCAACATTCAGAGTATCAACTTAAATATGTGATTCATAGCCCATTGATAGGTGGCACTCACATTCTTTAAACCGTAGGGAATGACATGGTAACAGAAAGTACCTAGTGGTGCCCTGAAGGCTATAGACTCCTCATCCTTGGGGTCCATTCATTTGTAGTTATACCCGGAGTACCCATCCATGAACAAGAGGGCTTGGAACCCAGTATTAGTGTTGATCAATATTTCTGTCACAGGAAGGGGAAAATAATCTTTCAGATAGTGACGGTTGAGATCTCAAAAGTTGATGTAGACTTTGATCTGTCCATTCTTCTTCCATACCAGAACAATGTCGGACAAACACTTCGGGTACTGGATCTCATTAACAAAATTATCCCTGATGAGCTTATCAACTTCTACCTCATCCATGGAATAGTGAGAAGGGTGTATCTTTCTTGGAGGCAGCTTGAACCCGCAATGATTTTCTAGGAGATCAAGGTGGTGGATGGATACCTGAGGATCTAGTCCAATAATCTTGTTATAACTCTAACTGAAAACATCACATTGATGTTTTAAGAAGTCTATGTGATGTCGTTGTTCCTCGAGGGGCATGGCGGCACTGATCAATGTGGGTATCAGGTCTTCCTCACAACCGATATAACGACCCATACTTTACATACATTGTTATTACTTCAAAATTGAAGCATACTTATTACAGCATATAACAAAGCCATGAAAGGACCGTATAGGTATATTGTCTTTAGAAATTGGGAAACATAAACAACTTGTTCATAAAGCGTCTACACTGTCTCCCATTTATTTCATCATATCTATAGTCCATTTTGGCATATCTTACTTCAAAACCTTCTTCCTGACCTGGGAAAAAACATACAAAAGGGTGATCTCAAATGCTCAGTAAGGGTAAACAAAAGAAATATCAATCACATCATATTCATAAGAACATATCTTTTGGAAATCTTAACCTACAAAAGAGATCATAATTTCATAACATGGGATAAATCATAGTACTGAAATGTAATCCCAATAATCATAACTTAAAACATGAAACTTTGTGGAATACACACATAATCATAGATAATCATTTCTTATTAGTAAAGACTCATTGCCAAGACTATCTTAGTGGACAAAGTCCATTTCATGAACCGAGTTCATTCCTCATTTCAGTCCTGTTTCACTGAACCAGTTTAACCTGCCGTTCCAGCCATGTCTATCTCATGAGATATAAAATCTTTACCCAATGCATTGGAGGGAGATATAGGTCCCACCCATCTCATAATGATACCATTCATATGTGTGCCAGAAAATCACAAATCATACATCATTGCATAACCCATGTAATAAAAATGGGATTCTTAAACAACATGACATCATAAAACAATTCATATAAGATAAAGGAATTCATAAAAATAATTCCATCACAACATAATCAAATCAATGTAACAATAGGGATAGAAACAGAACCCTTTATTATCTTAGATGGAAAATAATTTTGATAAAACACTTGAACTCCATTCTTGAGGAAAATATCCTTTCTACTTCAAAAACATTTTCCATTCTTAACATGTCATACAATTTTAACATAAAAGAAGTTGATTAAAAATAAACTTGAAAACCTATAAAGGAAGCTTCTTGGAAATAATGTTTTAAAAATCCATTCATTCCGTATAAGTTAAAAAAACATTCTTCTCGTAATTTTGTCGGAAAAGTCAAAAAGTACCTCGTACGAAAAATGACAAAATATTCCTTTCATATCTTTTACTATAAACTCACCAAAGGGTAAAAATGGATTTAAACAATTTTAGGTGTATGGAAATAATATTAAATATTGAGGAAACATGGATTTGGATGATAAAATACACCCCAGTAAATACCAAAGTATAAAAAATCTCAGATAAAAATGAGATTGTGATATTTCTCTTACCTTAGGTATGATTTTCTTCGTAAGTGTCCGAACCTCCTGTATAATGATTTAAATAATGTTATTGTCTTATTCCATAATCATACATATTTTTATGATATCATATATTGTCATATTATTAGCTTCTTATTAGTAATATTTCATTACTACTTGTTATTCGGGTGTTTATTACTTTTTGTTCTTATGCGTGTTTTGTCAAATAAATTCTTATACTTATTTTTAGGTTATAGATAACTCATTTAAATATTGGTATTAGTGTAATATATTCATTCATTCAATTCATTTATATAATCATTATTCAATGAAGATCATTTAGAACGAGTCGCATCACATCGTGGAGACGGTATTCCGTACGTACGCACGAGCGATGATATCGTTCCCATGATCTTGAAATTGTAATGGAGTGTATATATACAATATCAAAATCAATATAACTTTACAATAATCATATATAGTTATTATTTACACCATTATACCCATCCAATTTTGGTGGTGGTGAAAAATAGATTACACCACGGCGTGGAGATGGTATTCCGTACGTACGCACGCGTGGTGATTTCATTTTCCGTAGGATGGATAGATGGTGAAATAGGTTTGTTTCATAATTATAATAACATATAATTATATGAGTGATACTTATGTTATTACTTCATAATGAAACAACTAAATAAGAATAAGTGGAAGAATAAATAAAGATGAAAAAATCGGTAACGGGCATTACCTCTTCTTTGAAGCGCTTCTTTGAGACCTCCTTTTAGGACACTAAAATTGGTCTTTGAAGAAGACCAGGACATCTAGGATGTCTCTATGGAAGTGGAGAGAAGAAATTTGCAGGGGTTGGCCGAGCTTCAAGGCTCAAAATGGTGTGACGAAGAGGGGGAGGAGGTGTCCTTTTATAAGGAAGGAGAGGGGCTCCTTTGGATAAACTAAAAATATTATTTTATTATAAAGAAAAATTCGGTTTTAAATAGATCCAAATTGATTTATTTCAAAGATAAGGTGGGTATGGGTCGAAATCCTCTCATCCAATATAATTTAGACAAGTTTAGGTTCCTATTTTAACCTTATCATTTAGATTTAACATTAAGTTAGATAATTTTACTTTTACCGTTTCTTTTTGTGTTCTTTCACTATATGGTTAATAAACTTACTATAACAAGCCAAAAGAACCCCAAGTTGTTTATTATTAATATATATAATTTTATATATGTCATTTCGCCGAACCTTATATTTTTAGGAATAAAATCACAATTAATAATATAATATTTGTTTTAAAAACTATTTTTTGTCAATTTTGACACTATTTAGTAATTGATTTTTGTGAAAATCATAATAGAATGATTAATTCGAAAAAGAGTTAATTAAATCAATAATAAAATGTCATAGTAACCTAGAAAATTAGTGTAATTAATAAAAAGTCTCAAATTACATTTATTTGGGTATTTATAACATCAATTATGTGAATATTTCATTAACAAGATAATTACTGCATCATCTTTGTGTCATAAATAAATTAACTTATTTAAAGTCTAAAAATTAAAAATATAATATAATTATGTAGGAAATATTTTTATATTTCTAATGAATATTTATATTCTAATTTATCTTATGTATAACTCTATACTAAAAATGATTAAGTTATTAAACTTTGGTTTTAACTATTTTAACCCTTCTTTAAATAAATGGATAATAAATGTCCTAATCTAATCCAATTGGGCCTAAATGGTCATATTTTATTCCTAAGGTTGTTTTTGTTCGAATTACACTTATACAATAGAATTAGGACACATGTTAGGGTAATAATAATATCATTTGTACCCTTAAAACCCCTATTTACTTTTAACCATTGTAAAAAAAAGTAAAAAGTTACTATTCACCAAACATTATTTTCATCTCATTAAACCACATTTTAGTCCTTGATATTAATCGTGTCTCTTGGATTTTCGAAATTCTACTCACAGAAGTGGTAAAATTATGTTTTATGAAAAATTTAGTTTTTTTAACTACCACTTAGTGGTTTCACTATTCATCAAAAAATGAAAGTTTCCAGAAAAATACCAAAAATTAGGCCTAATATATATTTGATATTATGAATTCAAAAATGATGTTTATTTTACCAAATTCAAAACATATCAGTTACATTAACTGATTTAAAAATTAATTCTCGTCCTCAAAACAATTAGCGTGTTTTTAAAAGATAATAACTATCAAAAGATTGACACTTGTTTATGTCTGGTTTAAATGTGAAATTACATCCAATGAAAAACATTGTATTAAATTGTAAAAATATATTCTAAATATACTTTAAAACAACTCAAATTAATAATTTATCACTATTAATTATTTCGATTAAAAAAGTTGTTTTTAATTAAAATTTGGTAATTTTCACTATTCATTAGAATATGAAAGTTATCCGAAAAGTACCAAAATTTCACCCTAAGCTAATTTCGATATTCCGAATCCAAAAATGAAGTCCATTTTGAAAAATAAAATTTAAAAAATTTCAAAAAGTGGTTATCACTATTCATAACGGCTAGATTTAATAATATTTTAATAGCATATCGTTGTTTAGTGAAACTCGGTATTGCGTACGACGCAAGCTATTGAGGAAGGTCGAGGTTGTGTGTAAAGAAATCCAAGATAGTGTTGTGTGTAGTGAAAGATTCCTTTGATTATTTATATAACATAAATACAAAATATTTATCATAAAAGTAACGGGTGTTACATTTTACCCCCCTTAAAATGAATTTCACCCTTGAAATTCATCACATTGTAAAAAAAAGATGAGGATACCTCTCCCTCATAATATCCTCAAGCTCCCATGTAGCTTATTCTAATTGGTGGTTCCTCCATAAAACATTCACCAATCGAGTGGTCTTGTTTCATAGGACTTTTTCGCTACGATCCAGAATCTCTATCGGCTGTTCTTCATAAGAAAGATCTTGCTCCAGCGGTACAACTTCTGAGCTGAGTACATGTGAAGGATCAGGTATGTACATTCTCAAGAGAGATACATAGAACACATCGTGAACTTTAGAGAGATTAGGTGGAAGCGCCAATAGGTGAGCTACCTTTCCAACACGATCCAGTATTTCGAAAGGACAGATATATCTAGGGCTCAACTTCTCATTCTTTCCAAATCTCATGACCCTCTTCCAGGGAATATATTCATAAGAACACTTTATCACCCACTTCAAACTCTAGGTCTTTTCTTCGGTTGTTGGCATAACTTTTATATCGACTCTGAGCTGCTCTTATGTGTTGTTGAATAGATCGGACCTTTTCTGCCATCACTTCAACAAGATGAGGTCCTAATAGCTTTCTCTCCCCAACTTCATCCCAGCAAGTTGGAGTCCTGGATTTCATTCCATAGAGAGCTCCATAAGGAGCCACATGAATACTGGAGTGAAAGCTATTATTATAAGAAAATTCTACCAAAGGTAGGTGTTGATCCCAACCACCTTTTAAATCCATAGAGAAAGCTCTCAACATATCTTCTAGAGTTTGAATTGTTCTCTCAGACTGACCGTCTGTTTGAGGATGATAAGCAGTGCTGAAACTCAACTCTGTATCCAGAGTATGGTGAAGACTTCGCCAGAACTTCGAGGTAAATCTTGGATCTTGATCAGATATAATAGAAAGTGGTACTCCATCCAATCTTAACACTTCTTTTACATATATCCAGGCAAGATGATCTAGAGAGAAATCCTCTCTAATAGCAATGAAGTGTGCAGACTTTGTAAGAAGATCAACTATGACCCAGATAGCATTATTACCTTTGGATGTTTTAGGAAGTCCTGTGACAAAGTCCATAGTGATTTTTTCCCATTTCTATTTGGGTATGGGTAATGGTTGTAACATCCCCTTAGACTTCTCTCACTCAGCTTTAACTTGCTGAAAAACCAAGCATTGAGAGACATATTCAGCAACATCTCTTTTCATTCCATCCCACCAGAAGTACTCTTTCAGTTCCCTATACATATTCGTTCTTCCAGGATGAATAGAGAATGAAGAACTATGAGCCTCATCCAGCAGCTCCTTCTTTAATTCAGGGATGGGAGGAACACAAACCGGATTCCTGAACTTTATTATCCCATCACAATCAAGGTTGAATTCAGGAATATTTCTCACCTTCTTTTGTAACTCCACATCTTCTTTCTGTGCCTCTTTAATCGTCACATGTATAGATGGTTGAACATTCATTTGAGAAAGATACGATTTTCCCCCTTCCATTATAATTCCAAGATCCATCCTTTTTAAATCCATAAATATTGGATCTTTTGTGATCCGCATCATGGATAAACTGGCTTGGTCTTGTCGAATTAATGCATCTGCTACCTTGTTTTCTTTCCCAGGGTGGTAATGAATTGAGCAGTCGTAATCCTTAATCAGCTCCAACCATTTTCTTTGGCGCATATTCAGCTCCTTTTGTGTGAAAATATACTTTAAAATTTTATGATCAGTATAAATATCACACCTTTCTCCATAAAGATAATGCCTCCAAATCATTAATGAAAATATTACCGTAGCTAACTCCAAATCATGAGTTGGGTAATTTTTCTCGTGGATTTTCAACTGTCGTTAGGAATAAGCTATCACCATATCATTTTTCATAAGAACACACCCCAATCCCTTCTTGGATGCATCACTGAAGATCACAAACCATTCTCCACTACAAGGCAGTGTAAGCATAGGTGCACTGGATAACCTTATTTTCAACACCTTGAAATTCTCTTCACATTCCTCCGTCCATACAAACTTAACTCCATTCCAAGTCAAATTGGTGAGTGGATTAGATAATAGTGAAAAATCTTTCACAAAACATCGATAATATCCATCCAAACCAAGAAAACTTCGGATCTCAGTTACTGTTGTTGGTCTCGACCATCTTTCGATACCTCTGTTTTTGCTGGATCCACAGATATAGCCTCTTTTGAGATTATGTGACCCAAAAATGAAACTCTTTGAATCCAAAATTCACACATGGTAAATTTTTCATAAAGCTTCTCCTTTCTCAGGGTCTTCAATATAATTATCAAGTGATCTTCATGTTCTTCCATTCTCTTTGATTATACAAGAATATCGTCTATAAAGACTACCACAAACTGATCAAGATAGTCTCTAAAGACTCTATTCATCAGATCCATGAAGATAGCAGGGGAATTAGTAAAGCCAAATGGAATCACTATAAATTTATAGTGTCCATACCTTCTACGGAAACCCTTATTTGGTATATCCTCCCTTTTGACACTTAATTGATGATACCCTGATCGAATATCAACCTTGGAAAAGTATTGAGCTCTGCGTAGTTGGTCAAATAAGTCATCAATGAGTGGGAGAGGATATTTTTTCTTGATAGTGATCTTGTTAAGTTCTCGATAATCAATGCAGAGTCTCATTGATCCATCTTTCTTCTTAACAAATAGAATAGGTGCTCCCCAAGGTGATGCACTAGGGCGTATGAATCCCTCATCAAGATTCTCTTGGAGTTGCTTCTTTAATTCCTGCAACTCAATTAGGGCCATTCTATAAGGTGTATTTGAAAAAGGTAAAGCACCTGGTATGAGTTCTATTGAAAACTCAACTTCACGATTTGGTGGAAGACCCGACAATTCCTCCGGAAATACATCATCAAACTCCCGTACAATGGGCATATTCTTAATTGTGAGTTTCTCACCAACCATTTGAGATAAAGAACATTCATTCAGGGGAATCAAGACCCATAAGATGGATGAAATTCCCACTTGAAGGTTATGTTCATCCTGGCATCGATAGACGATCATAGATTGATCTGGAATATGAAATGTGACTTCCCTTCTTTGGAAATTGATATGATCTCCATATAAAGAAAGTCAATCCATGCCAAGAATCACATAAAATTCCACTATAGGAAGGATCACAAGATTTGCAGGAAGCACTTTCCCATAAACTTCAATCAGGGAAGATTTATAAACTTTTAATGCGACTATTGTGCCATTAGGTGTTGTCACAACTAACTCAACATCTAATTGTTGCGGTAATACGGTAATACCCTTAGAAAAATCTTCAGAAATAAAATAGTGGGAGGATCCAGAATCAAATGAAACATTTTCTACTTTAGAGTGGATGGTAAGTGTACATTTCACCACATCGTTATCGTACTCCACATCGCTGATAGAAATTTCAAGTGACTTTCCATTGTCATTAGCCTTAATATTTTTTTGATGTTGATCATCATCAATAACCCTTGGATTAGGGAATTTATTAGCATTATTCCCCATCTCCTGGCACTTGAAACATTGAAGTGTAGTAGGTTCATTCTGTGTGTCCCTTCCTTTGTTTGCATCATTAGACATCTTCTTCCCATCATTGCGGCATTCGAATGCACGTTGACATTCGTTTCCACATTTGAAACATTTACTTGTCCCTTTAAG
This sequence comes from Viscum album, assembly GCA_963277665.1. NCBI lineage: Eukaryota > Viridiplantae > Streptophyta > Magnoliopsida > Santalales > Viscaceae > Viscum > Viscum album. Next base: position 433,907,400 of record OY728136.1, read on the forward strand.
ACAACTCCCTCCATGTTTCTTTCCAAACTTTGAGAGTAAGGGAATGGTCATCTTCTTTTCAGTGTGCTCTTTAGATTTTCCTTTGAATTCCATTTTCCTCTTCTTATCAAACCCTTATGACTGATGGGTTACTCCAATCTACATCTCAACATTGAGGGCACATCGAACGATTTCCTCACAGCTATTGAAGTCCCTTATGGCTAAGGCCCTTCGATGACTTAGTTTTAAGCCACTAAACAATCGATCGATCTTACTCTCAGGTTGGATAATAATACCAGAAGCGTACCTTGCAAGTATTGTAAAATTTTCTTCATAGGTACCAATATATTCATCATCCTTTTTCTTCAGTTCAAGAAACTATTTCTCCATCTTTATTTGAAGAATACGAGGGAAGTACTTATTTAAAAATAACTTCTTTAACTCGTCTCATTCCAAGGACTCAATTTCATCTCTTTGCCTCATATTCTTGATAAGATTCCACCATTGATCAGCATCACCTTCCAAACGATACACTTCTAAGATGAATTTATCATGTTCATAACATTGAAGAACTGAAAATATCATTTCAGTATTACTAATCCATTGTTCAGCAACTAATGGATCAGTAGACCCGCTGAATGAAGGTGGACGCTGCATCATGAAGGATTCAACAGAATATTGCTCCTTCCTTTTCTCGTTTGGAAGTTATGCATGATTCATAGCTTGAGGAAGTTGTGTGAGCATGGCTACAAGATTTTTCATTCCATATCCCATAACATTTGGTTGCTCTGGGGGACAATCATTGCATTGCCCGTCGCATTCCGCATTAACACGGTTCCTTCGGGTTCCATCCATTGACTAAAACAAGAAGAATAGTGTGAGCAAAACTAATTATAATAGGAAAACCACATAATCAAGAATTAAATTTCACACTTACGGTCTTATCCTAGGTTATTAATGGCCATTTCTAAAACACTAAGATTTTTTTCTATGCTTATACTTATCCTTAGAGTTATTACTAAGTCTTTCACATCCTAGTTTCCAAAGGATGACTATACCTTTCATATGATACAAACTATAACAACCCATACTTTACATTCATTGTTATTACTTCAAAATTGAAGTATACTTATTACAACATATAACAAAACCATGAAAGGACCGTATAGGTATAGTGTCTTTAGAAACTGGGAAACATAAACAACTGGTTCATAAAGCGTCTACATTGTCTCCCATTTATTTCATCATATCTATAGTCCATTTTGTCATATCTTACTTAATAAACTTCTTCCTGACCTGGGAAAAAACATACAAAAGGGTGAGCTCAAGTGCTCAGTAAGGGTAAACAAAATAAATATCAATCACATCATATTAATAAGAACATATCTTTTGGAAATCTTAACCTGCAAAAGAGATCTTAATTTCATAACATGGGATAAATCATTGTAGTGAAATGTAATCCCAATAATCATAACATAAAACATGAAACTTTGTGGCATACACACATAATCATAGATAATCATTTCTTATTAGTCAAGACTCATTTCTAAGACTATCTTAGTGGGCAAAGTCCATTTCTGAACCGAGTTCATTCCTCGTTTCTGTCATGTTTCACTGAACCGGTTTAACATGTCATTCCAGCCATGTCTATCTCATGAGATATAAAATCTTTACCCAATGCATTGGAGGGAGATATAGGTCCCACCCATATCATAATGATACCATTCATATGTGTGCCACAAAATCATAAATCATACATCATTGCATAACCCATGTAATAAAAATGGGATTCTTAAACAACATGACATCATAAAAAAATTCATATAAGATAAAGGAATTCATAAAAATAATTCCATCACAACATAATCAAATCAATGTGATAATAGGGATTGAAACATAACCCTATATTATCTTAGATGGAAAATAATTTTGATAAAACACTTGAACTCCATTCTTGAGGAAAATATCCTTTCTACTTCAAAAACATTTTCCTTTCTTAACATGTTATACAATTTTAACCTAAAATAAGTTGATTAAAAATAAACTTGAAAACTTGTAAAGGAAGCTTCTTGGAAATAATGTTTTAAAAATCCATTCATGCCGTATAAGTTAAAAAAACATTCTTCTCGTTCTTTTTTCGGAAAAGTCAAAAAGTACCTCGTACGAAAAACGAAAAAAGATTCCTTCATATCTTTTACTATAAACACACAAATGGGTAAAAATGGATTTAAAAAATTGTAGGTGGATGGAAATAATATTAAATGTTGAGGAAACATGGATGTGGATGAAAAAATACACCTCAGTAAATACCAAAGTATAAACAATCTCGGATAAAAATGAGATTGTGATATTTCCCTTACCTTAGGTCTGATTTTCTTCGTAAGTGTGCGAACCTCTGGTATAATGATTTAAATAATGTTATTGACTTATTCCAGAATCATAGTTTTTTTTATGATATCATATATGGTCATATTATTAGCTTCTTATTAGTAATATTTCATTACTACTTGTTATTCGGGTGTTTATTACTTTTTGTTCTTATGTGTGTCTTGTCGATTAAATTCTTATTCCTCATTTTAGGTTATAGATACCTCATTTGCAGATAGGTATTACTGTAATATATTCATTCATTCAATTAATTTATATAATAATTATGCAATGAAGATCATGTAGAACGAGACACATCACATCGTGGAGACGGTATTCCGTAAGCTCGCACGAGCGATGATATCGTTCCCATGATCGTGAAATTTTAATGGAGTGTATGTATACAATTTCAGAATCAATATAACTTTACAATAATCATATATAGTTATTATTTACACCATTATACCCATCCAAGTATGGTGGTGGTGAAAAATAGATTACACCACGGCGTGGAGACGGTATTCCGTACGTAAGCACGCGTTGTGATTTCATTTTCCGTAGGATGGATTGATGGTGAAATAGGGTTTTTTCATATTTATAAAAACATATCAGTATATGAGTGATACTGATTTTATTACTTCATAATGAAAAAACTAAAGAATAATAAGTGGAAGAAGAAATAAAGATGAAAGAATCGGTAATGGACATTACCTCTTCTTTGAAGCACTTCTTTGAGACCTCCTTTTAGGACAAGAAAATTGGTCTTTGAAGGAGTCCAGGACCTCCAGAATGTCTCTAGGGATGTGGAGAGATAAAATTGGTAGGGTTTGGCCTAGAGTGAAGGATCAAAGTGGTTTGAGGAAGAGGGGGAGTAGGTGCCCTTTTATAAGGGAGGAGAGGGGCTCCTTTGGAAAAACTAAAAATATTATTTTATTATAAAGCCAAAATCGGTTTTAAATAGCTCCAAATTGATTTATTTCGAATCTAAGGTGGGGATGGGTCTAAATCCTCTCATCCAATAGAATTTAGACAAGTTTAGGTCCTATTTTAACCTTATCATTTAGATTTAACATTAAGTTAGATAATTTTACTTTTACCGTGTCTTTTTGTGTTCTTACACTATAAGGTTAATAAACTTACTATAACAAGCCAAAAGAACCCCAAATTCTTTCTTATTAATATATATAACCTTATCTAAGTCATTTTCCCGAACCTTAGATTTTTAGGAATAAAATAAAAATTAATAATATAATATTTGTTTTAAAAACTATTTTATGTCAATTTTGACACTAATTAGTAATTTATTTTTTTGAAAATCATAAAAGAATGATTAATTATAAAAAAAGTTAATTAAATCAATAATGACATGTCATATTAACTTATAAAATTAGTGTAATTCATTAAAAGTCTCAAATGACATTTATTTGGGTATTTATAAAATCAATTATGTCAATATTTCATTAATAAGATAATTACTGCATCATCTTTGTGTCATAAATAAATTAACTTATTTAAAGTATAAAAATTAAAAATAAAATACAATTATGTATGAAATATTTTTATCTTTCTAATGAATATTTATAGTCGAATTTATCTTATGTACACCCTATATTAAAAATGATTTAGTTATTAAACTTTGATTTTTACTATTTTAACCCTTCTTTAAATAAATTGATAATAAATGTCCTAATCTAATCCAAGTGGGCCTAAATGGTCATAGTTTATTCATAAGGTTGTTTTTGGTCGAATTACACTTATACAATAGAATTAGGACATGTGTTAGGCTAATAATAATATCATTTTTACACATAACTACCCTATTTACTTTTAACTGTGGTAAAAAAAAGTAAAAAGTTACTATTCACCAAAAATTATTTTCATCTCATTGAACCACATTTTAGTCCTTGATATTAACCATGTCTCTCGGATTTTTGAAATTCTACTCACATAAGCGATAAAATTAAGTTTTATGAAAAATTCAGTTTTTTTAACTACCACTTAGTGGTTTCACTATTCATCAAAAAATGAAAGTTTCCAGAAAAATACCAAAAATTAGGCCTAAGATATATTTGATATTATGAATTAAAAAATGATGTTTATTTTACCAAATTCAAAACAAATCAGTTACATTAACTAATTTAAAAATTAATTTCCATCGTCAAAACAAATAGCGTGTTTTTGAAAGATAATAACTATCAAAAGATTGACACTTGTTTATGTCTGGTTTAAATGTGAAATTACATAAAATAAACAACATTGTATTAAAATATAAAAATATATTTTAAATATACTTTAAAACTACTCAAATTAATAATTTATCACTATTAATAATTTCGATTAAAAAAGTTGTTTTTAATTAAAATTTAGTAATTTTCACTATTCATCAGAATATGAAAGTTATCTGAAAAGTACCAAAATTTCACCCTAAGATAATTTCGATATTCCAAATCCAAAAATGATGTCCATTTTGAAAAATAAAATTTACAAAATTTCAAAAAGTGGTTATCACTATTCATAACGGCTAGTTTTAATAATATTTTAATAGCATGTCATTGTTTAGTGAAACTCGGTATTGCGTACGACACAATATATTGAGGGGGGCCACGGTTGAATGTAAAGCAAGCCTAGCTAGTTTTGTGTGTATTGAAATATCCCTTTGATGATTTATATAACATAAAAACAAAATATTTCTCATAAAAGTCTCAGGTGTTACAACCGAGGTTCACCTGTACCATGTCGTCATCTGTGGCGGAGATTCCCTCTTTAAATGTGGGTGGATCATCCTATAAATCCTCTTTTTTACTTATAGAGGGGGGATCCTCATCAAAAGTAGATTCTTTTGAGTTGGAATCTCCTAATTTAATGTTGGTACCGACTTGAGCGGTAGTGGACACTGCTTCAGGGTACATTTGTGATATAGTAACCATGGAGATAAAGGTTGTTGATCAAATCCCATCTAATTTCCGGCCCAAGTGGAAACACTTGATGATATAGAAGTAATAGAGGAGCGTCGGCTTGAGATGATTAATCTCAGCGCAACAAAACAAGGAATTATGATGTATTGTCGTTGCCATGGGGAAGACATACAGATACCTTATGGTAGTAGGAGGCTACGAGATCACATGAGCTTGGTTTGTGTAGGAGTATGATGTGATATTACGGTGTCTGTTATACTTGGGAACATCCTCCACCCTAATTCCAATAAAAATGAATCATTGACCCATTTCAAGCATTGTAGCCTCTAATCGGTGGACTGGAAAGACGTATTCGTCAACCACATCTACCCACTGGTTAGTTGCAGCCGTGGAATGCTCGACCTCCTTAGTATAAATTTGCTTGTCCCCTCCCTTTTAGTATTCGGCATCCAGATGGCAGGTTTCACAAGAGGGAAATGGGGATGCATAACCTTGAAGCACACCCACTCAATCATTGAGGGAGTACTTAAGGCAGTGGTGGTATGATGAAGGAACCACCGCATGCAGGTGGATCCATGACCTACCCATCAACGCATTGGAGGAAGTGTCCTAGGAGACAACCATAAACTCAGTAATGGAAATTAGACCACAAAACTGGGTCTTCAAATGGATCTTGCCAACCAGTGTCTTCTCTATCCTGTCATAGCCTTGGATTCTTTAGTCAAAGGGACTTAGCACATCCTTGGACATTCCCAGCTTTCTTAGTGCCTGAGTCAGGATTAGGATGATAACAGAGCTGGTGTCGACAAGACAACAATGAACCTCCATGCCATTGAACTGGCCAGTGATGTGTAGTGGGTGATTGTGCCCCTGTATTGGAGAACCATCATCTCCTTTAGAGAATGAGATGATGGCCTGTAATTCAACATTCCAAACCACCTCTGCATGGAAGGCTTCTTCAGCTTCTACATCCGTCTCAAACTGAAGGGGCTTCTTAAACCCTCATCAAGGGTCTCACGCATATTTGATGCCAAGTGAAGGGCATCCAGGATGGAGATATTTTCTGGAATACTAACAAGATGTTTTAGAACATCATACTTCTGTGTCATGCATGAACTTCTCCATACATGAGGTCACTCTACGACAGGTGGTATGGTGGGTTCTGTATGTTGGGCCAATGGATGCCTTGTGCTAGTTATATCCCATTTCCCACTAGTCGAAGCCTAGGGAGTGCCTACCGGATGAAGGCCAGATGATTGAGACTGGCCTTTGGCAAAGCATGGCTGGTCACTATGCGGTTGAGGTGGATCTGGCTGATCCGACAACATTAACGGTGGTGAAGGCATACCTGATGTCCCCAGATGAGAAGGATGTGTATACTGATCTCTACGATGGGTCTGCTGCATGGTTTCGGTCACATGCATAGCCAGGCTTGAAGTACTGACCGAGGCACTCTTACAGCCTATAGTGTTGCGGATCTGTCAACGTTGATGATGGATGTGGATGTTGGGAGGATCCACTTGGTGCTCCCCATCATCAGAAACCATGTAGAGATTTACTAGCTCAATGGTATTAATAGAGGTGTACCCTTGAACATCACTTGAATAATCGTCCACTACTGCATGGATTCTAGGAGGAATCTCTATCTCCTGGGGCATGAAGTCACTGAGAGTACGAGATGGTGATGGCGTTGGTGGGGTATTTTTCTTTCCATTAAGCCGTCGGTGATTTCTCTTCCGAGAAGAGGACGGATCAGACGACGATGGAGAAGTAGTAGATGTGGATTCTGAAGGATCTAGATGATTCAGAGATTCTCGGATAACACCATGGTCATGAGAAACTATTTTACGAGCTGTCCAGTCATTATACTTTTAGGACCCGCGGTTAGAAACCCGATGCCACTCACCTTCTCTGTCACTCCTGTTCTCTGGCCTTATGAAGACGCATGCCACATGTTCTGGAGCTGGGCCCAACCAGACTATGTTGTTATTCACCTTGTCTTGAATTTAGTCTTTGAGCACTTAGAACTATTTGAAGTGCCCAGATCAGTGTGAATCACTGAGAGGGGGAGGGGGTGAATCAGTGATCCTTTAAAACTTTTTACTAATTGATTCTTAATCAATTAAACCTCTATGGCTTGTTGAGGCCTCGATCCACTCTTCTTATGACTCTCAACCTTTCCCGGATAATGCAGTAATGAAAAGGCACAGGACACAAGGATTTACAAGGTTCGGCACCAAAGGCCTACATCCTTGCCATGCTCTCCTAGCATGGATTCTCCATTATAACCTGTTAAAATTACAATGGTCGATACAGAGTCCCACTGTATCTCTCCTGAGTCCCACAGGAGGGTCTTTATACTGCTTCACACAGTGTTACCAGAGTCCCACTGGCCTGCTCCAGAATCCCACTGAAGACTTCTTCTCCCTGAGTCCCACAGGGTCTTCTCTTGGCTCCTCGAGTCACACGAGTAGCTCTTCTTCTCTTTAAGCTTCTTCAAGTATCCTCAGCAGTCTGGGATAAAGATTGCTGGCCTTGCTCTGTACCTCTGATCACTTGAGTTGATTAGGTCTTCTCAATTACTGAATACTCAGACAACTGATATCTCTAACTTCAGTCTGGTCCAGTCTCAACTCACTTCAACTTCATGCACTGAGTGCATGGCAGCTCTTCATCCTCATGCACTGATAGCATGGTCTTCTCAATTCTTCAAGAACCTCCTGGTCTTGGACTCCTCAAATGAACACAAGCCAGATTTAGCTTTGTTCACGTGTGCACGTGCATGCATGCATGCATGCACTCCTCCTTTCCTCTTCTTGGTGCAGTAGACCCACAAAGGGTTTAGTATCTTTAAGCACACACCAGCTCTCTTGATCTTCACACTTTGTTCAATGTGTTTACACACTTAAAGTGTGTTCTACTTTAGTGTGTGGGTCTCCTCTTTCTTCCTTCTTCTAAGTGTGTTCACTTCACTTAGTGCACACACATTAGGTTCGGCCTTTTAGATCTTTTGCACACACAAATGCCTATGTCCTTCTTCCCTTCTTGTACTCTTCCACTTTGCACACACACTTTGTTTTTCTCTTTTAATCTTCAAGTGTGCACAACCTCCAAGGGCTACGGCCTCTTCTTGTTCTTTTTTCACACAAAGTCACAAAGGCCTCGGCCTTCCTTCTTCACCTCTCACACACACAAAGTGTGGTATACTCGGCCTCAACACTTTTGCACACACTTAACCCGTAGGTCCTCTTCTTGTTTTTCACACACAAAAGGTGTGGTCTTAACTTGGTGCACACACACGAGGCAAGGCCTCGGCCTTCTTCCTTGCCAAGCACCCACAACCAAGTGTGTGGTATACTGCCTCAGGTCTTCTTTTCCAACACTGCCAAGTAGGTGCACTTGGTGCAACCAGGCGCGCAAGGGTGCGGCCACTTCCACTTCTTCTTCAAAGAGCACAAGGTATGAGCCGCGACCTCTCTTCTTCTTCAAAGCGCAAGGCACACTTGGTGCCATTGGCCGCGCAAGAGCAAAAGGCCTCTAGGCCGCACTAGCCACAGGTGCAAGGCACCGCGAGCGCGCAAGTGCTACCGCGCAGGGGGCCGCAGTGCACAGAGGGGGCGCGCAAGTTGGCGCTGCCCTCACTCCTTCCTGTCGCGCAAAGGATAGCGCACAGGGGACTCCTCCTCCTCCTTCTTCTTGCCGTGCAAAGAAGTAGCGCGCAAGGGACTCCCTTCCTTCTTTCGTGCAAGGAGTGCACAAAAGGAACTTAGCCGCGCAGGTATGCGCGGGGCTTCGTCTTCGCGAGGCACAAGGTGCACTCACGGGACTTCTCTCTTCAGAGGATCAGCAAGCTTCCTCGAGGGCTCGGCCTCTCTTTTTATAGGCGAGGAGAGGCGTTTCTATCCACGTGATTCAACTCAAAATCCCGAGATCTTCAGATCTTCAAAGATATTTCCAAATCTTGATATTTATTCTCGGTTTGACGCGGGCTCATTTATTTTTTGTTCCTCTACGTGCATGTGACTCATAACGCATACACGGCCTTCGGTTTAGGCTCATCCCATGCAAAAACACCAACTTCTTGGCCTCGACAGCTTCTCTTGCCTCGGCCTCAACCGAAATCCTCCAAAAATTGCATGCATGGTCATTTTTAGGCATGATCCTGTTCGCTATGGCCAGACGAGCACCATGGAGGTCTTGGTTTGCTCGGAGGTGGCCGGATGCTCGAGAACAGGTGGTCGGATGGCCTCTGGTTCAGCGGGGACGTCGCGGGTGCCGCGGTCGAGCTCGAGGAAGGAGATGAGCTGGGAGCCGTCGGATTAGATCTTCAACGGCCTGGATCAGATCGCCTCGCCGCGGGATAGATGAGCGGCTCGGATCGGGCGCGCGATGAGATGGACGGCCAGAATTCACTCCCGGTGAATTTTCCGTGTCCCACTTCGAAACGGGGCGCGGTTTTCTCGCGCTTTATCACCCTGGCGCTCCCATGAACGGCCAGTTGAACTTCTCCCCTCCTGGTGTCGCCCCGCACCGGGTTCTCTCTGCGGGCGCGCTCTGCGCCCACCTATGCTCCCTGCGGGCGCGCCTCTGCGCCCACTCATGCCTCCTGCAGGCGCGCTTAGCGCCCCCTATGCACACACGGGTGCGCTCATGCGCCCCTGCCGCGCTACTCCGGGCGTGCCCCAGGCACCCATGCGGTGTCTTGGGTGTGCGCCCTGCTGCCCTGGCTCGCCCCACGGGTTCCCCCGGGAGTGGTGCCTTAGTGCCCATGCCTTGGGGTTGAACCCCCAAGGTGCCTTGGCTGGCCAATTTTTTGGCAAAGTAACAAAGAAGACTTTGTCAAAAACAAAGTCCTCCATGAAAAATACCAATTCTAAATGCCAAATGCCTCCTCCTCTATTCTTCTTATCTTCTCTTCTTCATCTTAATAATTCCTCCATTTCTTCTCCTCACATGATCTTCACTTAGGATATGGAATGAAAAAGGTTCATCTTCATCAATTGAACTCCTGAATCACTTATAATCTTCAATGTGCTTCATTGATCTAATCAGAGATCAATTGGATCTTCTTCTGATTCACATGTACTAAGAGTTAGTACATGGACTTCATTAAACCACATCATCCACTTAGTAGTCGTGGATGGAACTCCTTTCAACTCCTCATGCATTGTCACTACAATGCATGGTCTTCTAATCATGTTGTGACTTTGTATCCAGTTGATACAAGTTCTATGAACTTAAAGATCAGCTCAACAATCATCAGATTTCCATGGAGAATGTTTCAACCACAATTTCCAATACCACTTAGTGAATCTCCTAAGTGACATGCCTCTTAGTACCATGGCCATTCTCCATTCCTCACCAACAACATCACAACCTTTGGCATTCACATCTTGACAATCCTTGACTTCCATTCATTCCAAGACAACTTCATGCCTCATTGACAACAAATGCAACACAGTGCACTTCAATCTCCCCCTTTGTATTTGTTGTCAATACACTTCTTCAGCACATATGAATGGGTCAATATGTGTGCCAATATTTTCTCCCCCTTATTGGCAATCAAATGAAAAGGTGTGGTGTGGTTCTCTTTCAAAAATCTCTTCCTCCCTTCGAATAGCATTTTCTTTAAAAATCACTAAGAGAGGGATGATGCCACATGTTCTCTTTAGCAAAGAACCTTTAGTAAATCAACTCTAAGTCTACTTGGGCTAACCCAGTGTAGAAAACAAGAGTGATATAACCAAGATTTTTCAATGCTGTCCACCATTCACTGTACATGTGAGATCATGCTTCAGGGGTTTGAAATGTTTCAGATATATCAATGAATTTCTAAATCCTGCACAACTTCACAAAACTCATTAGAAAGTTCAAGTGCAAAGATAAAGCTCCCCCTTTCATCCATTTGACTTCAATCCATACTCCCCCTTAATTGACAAGATAAACTCAATTAAGAAACAAGTGATGAAAGTATGATTGGAATACCTTCACTTTTCTCAAGATGATATTAAATCTTAGAATACTATCTTCTTCAGATTGGCTCCCCCTCAAGGGGTGCACTCCATTCTTTCCAAACCATCCTCTAGTTGAGAATGATAATCATCTTCAATTCCCTGTAATGTTAGCACATGTAAATACAAGTGATTAGGGAATAAGATGGAACCTCCTTGGTTCATCAATGTGAACAACAAGGTTGAGAAGATTCTCTCAACCGAGATGTCCCATTTTCACCAGTCTTCACACTTGCACATTTGATCTTCATTAATGATTGTGCTGGTGTTCATTCTGCCTCTATTGAATTTCATGGCTTCTTTACAAAGATCCATGATATGTCCTTTCTTCCCACAGTAGAATCATTTCTTGGTGGTCCTTCTGGATGCATCACCCTTCTTGGACTCAGACTCCAAGGACTTCTCTTCATTTCTCAAACACTTCTTGGGAGCATTTTCTACTTTCTTCTTGCTTCCCAAGGAATCTTTCTGAGCCAGGTTCTGTGATCTTTTCTTCTTTCTAGCTCTGGATACAGTTGGAGATTGACATGTATCTTTTTGACCACTTTTGCAATCATCCCAGATGTTTTCAAGTAATCCAAATCTATTTGCAGTAAACAGATGTCTTTGGACCTGTGGATGTTGCTTCTTTTCTTCTGGCTTGCTCCCCCTAGGCATGGGCTTCCTCAGTGCTTTGGCATTCAGTGGATTGTACCAACAATCCTTTGCACAATGCCCATACTTGTTACAACACCAACATTGACCCACAAATCTTGACCTCTTGTGTACTTCTGATTGCTGGGTACTTTTCTTGACAAGTTGTGTTGTTTCAGGAGAGCTCTCTTTCTTCATTGTCTTCATCCATACTTGTTTGGAATTATTCTTCCATCCTGCACTTTTTGTGGAGACACAATTAGAAGCATCACTACAAGATGGTATGGATGGTACCTTCTTTCTAGAAGATGTTGCACTTTTATTAGAGGATGTCTTTCTCTTAGAATCATCCTGCTCAAAGCTCACTTGAGTGGCAACATTTCTTCTTCCAGCTGTCTGGGAGGATTCAGATTTGGGTGATTGCAGATTTTTCAATATCACCTCTAGTTCTAAGCATTTCATGTTAAGGGAGTTCTTCTCATCCTAAACAGTTCTTAGCTTTCCTTCCCAATTCTCCACCAGTTGTTTCATCTGGTCATCATGCACTGTCTTCAATTCTAGCAATGTATTGTCAAGATCCTTCACCATTTTGACTTTGTCTTCAAGTTGAGCATCTCTGACATTCATTGAAACTTTGTGCCTCTTTTCTAGTGCATGGAAAACATCTTTGATTATTATTTTAAAGAATTCTTTCTCAGAAAGGCTTCTTTGCAATTCTTCAGTAGTGTCTTCATATCTTTCATTGCAAAGAGATACTGTTTCATCTTTAGCATTTACCAGCTTTCTGAGAGTGTTGGTTATGCCAACCCTTTTTGCCAATGGGACTTCCAGAGAATTGGCTTCATCTTCTAGCTGTAATTTTTATTCTTGAAGATCAAGGAGGCCTGTAGCTATACACATTGCAACTTTCTTGGGGACTCTCTTCTGAAGATATTTGATTGCATTTAGAAGATCATTGTTTCTTCCATCTTCATCACAGCTAGAGCAGGCTTCATTAGAAGAATGATAAAAGGAATTGTCATCTGATGTGACATTCACATTTCTTTCCATAGAAGGAGTTTCTCTGATTGCAACAACCTTCTTCCTCATCTTCTTTGCCTGTTTCTTCTTTCTATTTTTCTGAGTCTTGGCAGATATCTCCATTTGAGGCTGGTCACTCATTTCCTCAAATCTGCACTCCATAAAGACTCCCTTGGATCTTTTAGAGGTAACCTCCCTCTGATACCAATTTAAGTGCCCAGATCAGTGTGAATCACTGAGAGGGGGAGGGGGTGAATCAGTGATCCTTTAAAACATTTTACTAATTGATTCTTAATCAATTAAACCTCTATGGCTTGTTAAGGCCTCGATCCACTCTTCTTATGTCTCTCAACCTTTCCCGGATAATGCAGTAATGAAAAGGCACAGGACACAAGGATTTACAAGGTTCGTCACCAAAGGACCACATCCTTGCCATGCTCTCCTAGCATGGATTCTCCATTATAACCTGTTAAAATTACAACGGTCGATACAGAGTCCCACTGTATCTCTCCTGAGTCCCATAGGAGGGTCTTTATACTGCTTCACACAGTGTTACCAGAGTCCCACTGGCCTGCTCCAGAATCCCACTGAAGACTTCTTCTCCCTGAGTCCCACAGGGTCTTCTCTTGGCTCCTCGAGTCACACGAGTAGCTCTTCTTCTCTTTAAGATTCTTCAAGTATCCTCAGCAGTCTGGGATAAAGACTGCTGGCCTTGATCTATACCTCTGATCACTTGAGTTGATCAGGTCTTCTCAATTACTGAATACTCAGACAACTGATATCTCTAACTTCAGTCTGGTCCAGTCTCAACTCACTTCAACTTCATGCACTGAGTGCATGGCAGCTCTTCATCCTCATGCACTGATAGCATGGTCTTCTCAATTCTTCAAGAACCTCCTGGTCTTGGACTCCTCAAATGCACACAAGCCAGATTTAGCTTTGTTCACGTGTGCACGTGCATGCATGCATGCATGCACTCCTCCTTTCCTCTTCTTGGTGCAGTAGACCCACAAAGGGTTTAGTATCTTTAAGCACACACCATCTCTCTTGATCTTCACACTTTGTTCAATGTGTTTACACACTTAAAGTGTGTTCTACTTTAGTGTGTGGGTCTCCTCTTTCTTCCTTCTTCTAAGTGTGTTCACTTCACTTAGTGCACACACATTAGGTTCGGCCTTTTAGATCTTTTGCACACACAAATGCCTATGGCCTTCTTCCCTTCTTGTACTCTTCCACTTTGCACACACACTTTGTTTTTCTCTTTTAATCTTCAAGTGTGCACAACCTCCAAGGGCTACGGCCTCTTCTTGTTCTTTTTGCACACAAAGGCACAAAGGCCTCGGCCTTCCTTCTTCACCTCTCACACACACAAAGTGTGGTATACTCGGCCTCAACACTTTTGCACACACTTAACCCGTAGGTCCTCTTCTTGTTTTTCACACACAAAATGTGTGGTCTTAACTTGGTGCACACACACGAGGCAAGGCCTCGGCCTTCTTCCTTGCCAAGCACCCACAACCAAGGGTGTGGTATACTGCCTCGGGTCTTCTTTTCCAACACTGCCATGTAGGTGCACTTGGTGCAACCAGGCGCGCAAGGGTGCGGCCACTTCCACTTCTTCTTCAAAGAGCACAAGGTATGAGCCGCGGCCTCTCTTCTTCTTCAAAGCGCAAGGCACACTTGGTGCCACTGGCCGCGCAAGAGCACAAGGCCTCTAGGCCGCACTAGCCACAGGTGCAAGGCACCGCGGGCGCGCAAGTGCTACCGCGCAGGGGGCCGCGGTGCACAGAGGGGGCGCGCAAGTTGGCGCTGCCCTCACTCCTTCCTGTCGCGCAAAGGATAGCGCACAGGGGACTCCTCCTCCTCCTTCTTCTTGCCGCGCAAAGAAGTAGCGTGCAAGGGACTCCCTTTCTTTTTTCGTGCAAGGAGTGCACAAAAGGAACTTAGCCGCGCAGGTATGCGCGGGGCTTCGGCTTCGCGAGGCACAAGTTGCACTCACGAGACTTCTCTCTTCAGAGGATCAGCAAGCTTCCTCGAGGGCTTGGCCTCTCTTTTTATAGGCGAGGAGAGGCGGTTCTATCCACGTGATTCAACTCAAAATCCCGAGATCTTCGGATCTTCAAATATATTTCCAAATCTTGATATTTATTCTCGGTTTGACGCGGGCTCATTTATTTTTTGTTCCTCTATGTGCATGCGACTCATAACGCATGCACGGCCTTCGGTTTAGGCTCATCCCATGCAAAAACACCAACTTCTTGGCCTCGGCAGCTTCTCTTGCCTCGGCCTCAACCGAAATCCTCCAAACATTGCATGCATGGTCATTTTTAGGCATGATCCTGTTCGTTATGGCCAGACGAGCACCATGGAGGTCTCGGTTTGCTCGGAGGTGGCCGGATGCTCGAGAACAGGTGGTCGGATGGCCTCTGGTTCAGCGGGGACGTCGCGGGTGCCGCGGTCGAGCTCGAGGAAGGAGATGAGCCGGGAGCCGTCGGATTAGATCTTCAACGGCCTGGATCAGATCGCCTCGCCGCGGGATAGATGAGCGGCTCGGATCGGGCGCGCGATGAGATGGACGGCCAGAATTCACTCCCGGTGAATTTTCCGCGTCCCACATCGAAACGGGGCGCGGTTTTCTCGCGCTTTATCACCCTGGCGCTCTCATGAACGGCCAGTTGAACTTCTCCCCTCCCGGTGCCGCCCCGCACCGGGTTCTCTCTGCGGGCGCGCTCTGCGCCCACCTATGCTCCCTGCGGGCGCGCCTCTACGCCCACTCATGCCTCCTGCGGGCGCGCTTAGCGCCCACTATGCACACACGGGTGCGCTCATGCGCCCCTGCCGCGCTACTCCGGGCGTGCCCCAGGCACCCATGCAGTGTCTTGGGTGTGCGCCCTGCCGCCCTGGCTCGCCCCACGGGTTCCCCCGGGCGTGGTGCCTTAGTGCCCATGCCTTGGGGTTGAACCCCCAAGGTGCCTTGGCTGGCCAATTTTTTGGCAAAGTAACAAAGAAGACTTTGTCAAAAACAAAGTCCTCCATGAAAAATACCAATTCTAAATGCCAAATGCCTCCTCCTCTATTCTTCTTATCTTCTCTTCTTCATCTTAAGAATTCCTCCATTTCTTCTCCTCACATGATCTTCACTTAGGATATGGAATGCAAAAGGTTCATCTTCATCAATCGAACTCCTGAATCACTTATAATCTTCAATGTTCTTCATTGATCTAATCAGAGATCAATTGGATCTTCTTCTGATTCACATGTACTAAGAGTTAGTACATGGACTTCATTAAACCACATCATCCACTTAGTAGTCGTGGATGGAACTCCTTTCAACTCCTCATGCATTGTCACTACAATGCATGGTCTTCTAATCATGTTGTGACTTTGTATCCAGTTGATACAAGTTCTATGAACATAAAGATCAGCTCAACAATCGTCAGATTTCCATGGAGAATGTTTCAACCACAATTTCCAATACCACTTAGTGAATCTCCTAAGTGACATGCCTCTTAGTACCATGGCCATTCTCCATTCCTCACCAACACCATCACAACCTTTGGCATTCACATCTTGACAACCCTTGACTTCCATTCATTCCAAGACAACTTCATGCCTCATTGACAACAAATGCAACACAGTGCACTTCACTATTTGATGGTGTGTACCAGGATCCAGTGGCATGTGCAGTAATTAGGGTGATCAGTGAGGTTCGCCTCTTCTGGCCTCGTGCAATCTAGAAAACATGCAATCCCATACTCTCGGGCACTTCAGAAATAACCAAGGAATTGTGCCTCACTTAATGAGTATGTCTGGTTCCTCCTATCCGAGAAGGGGGCCCTTAGAGCCTCACCATAGAAAGGGGCTGGAGGAGCCTGCTGAGGAGGTGAAGCTTGGTTATTGCACCTAGGTGGTTGAGGAACATTGTGTGGGGTACCGACCAATTCTGATGTGGGTGCTGCTAGGCCGGAGGCTGCACCTGATGTGGACGGCCTCTGCAAGGCTGTAGAGGTGGCTGTATTAGTAACAACTCTAGTTTCCCATGGGCCTCTATTTGAGCCACTACGGTGGGCTCGTCCTTGGAGGCCCTTCTCACGGGTATTGCAGGAGGCAATAGACATGCCTACTTAGCCTACATTAAGGCTTCCGCTAGGTTCTGGGCCTTATGAAAGATGTCTAAAAATCCCTCGGGGTAGTTATGGGAGATCAATGAGGGGACCAGTTCCATCTTGACATTCCCTACACACATCGTCAGCAATTGATCTTGATTTAGTGGCATATTGAGAGAGTATGTGACCTCTTTCCACCAGGTGACAATGTCTACAACACACTCATTAGGCCTCTACTTGCACATGATGAGGTCCATGATACTTGTCTTCTGAGTGGTGGAACTCAACTGGTAGATAAATTTCCAACGGAGGTCTTCCTAGCCTGCTACTGATCTGATGGGGAGCTAGTTGTACCAGATGAACATCGGCCCTTCCAATGGTTGTACGAAACACCAGATCTTGGTGGTTTCCTGCTGCTCCGGAGTTCCCAACATGGGTCCACACCTTGAGTTGAAGTTGTCCAAGTGCTGCGGCGGGACCCCCATCCCATTAAATAGAGAAAATGTAGGAATTTCGTAACTCGGTGGTGACAACATATCATCCACACATTCCATATATAGTTTACAATTAAGCAGGATTTCCACCTATCGAGTCTCTAAGGCTTCGAAGCAGGTGATTACTGCTGCCACTATATCATCCGGGTGGGTATTCCTATCTTGCGGGGATCCTTGACCACCAGTGCATTGGTGGGTTCCTCAACATAATAAACAGGCCCAGCGGCTCATGGAGTGGCTACATGAATGACCTGTGGGAAAGCTAGGGGATCTAAGTAGGTTCTCGATGATTTTCATTCCGTTTAGGAGGATTTGGTGAGACATACCGCTCCCTCTTGTAATAATTTCCGACCTCAACCATGTCTTCATGGGCATGATGGTGAGGGTAACCTAGGGGCAGTTCATCCAGGGGATGTTGTGCCTACCACTACTACCCTGTATGAGGATTAACATAGTCTGTACATCATTCTACAATGTGTTCAGTAAAGATCTCGATGACCATATTCTTGAGTTCATAGAGTTTCAGGTGCAACACAGTTTTTCAGGGTCATCTTCCGCCGTCTGATCTGAGCCAGACAGATCAGAGGGTTTGACGGATCCAAGTTGCTCCTTGCCTTTTTTTGGATTCTGGCTGAGGGAAAATGCCTCGAGGGGCATGGGAAGACCCAATATATTTCTTTGTTGAGGATTGATACTTCATGATGGATCCAAGAAGTGTGAAACTCCCTCATGGGGGTAGAGGCCTCATTGATAATCTTGCCGAATACCCAGTAACTCTAAACGCATCATTGCTTGAGATCCCTATGGAAACCTAGCGACTCAGGGCGCTGGGCCACAGGAAGTGTGCCAAATCAACCAGAAGGAATTGTTTTCCAATGTCCTCGAAATGTTCTCGGCTCTTAGGGTAAGCCACTCGTTGAAGAAAAAGACGTAAATGAGTCGCCCATAGGGTTTGGAGGAAACACTCAACTTCCTCTTTGGTGAGGGATTTTAGAACACAAAAATTCGGTACTATGACCAACCAAAAAACCTCAAGGAAGTGGACCATTGTGAGGATATCCCACAAACCCATGGGCTTGGATTCAATTTATGTCCCTTCATTGCTTCACTAATCAACCGGAGGTGGCTGGGGAACCAGTAGCGTTACAAAAGCAGACTACTGGGACGGTGGGTTGGCGGGTGGATAATACGACTAGTGAGCTGACAAACCACCACATCTCGGACTATCCTCTAAAGAGTGTAGTGACTTATCCATGAAATCATGGTAAGACATGCTGATAACTACAATTTCTAGAGTAGGGACTATAGATACTAGTAATGGGTTACACTGCTTCTTGCCTGCCATTGGTCCCTAGAATATATCTCTGTGATCTCTTGTCATGGTAGAGAGTGCTTCTGGTGATGGTGGGATTTCACGGTCGTAACATGTGGATTTTAAAAATTTTCTTCCTCATATATATACTAGTGGAGGGAGGTTGGAATATAATGGTCCTCCCATTTTAGAATTATTAGTCTGATGTGCCTTGTTCATACCTCGTCCCTTGAAATAGAGAATCTAGGCAAGGGTTCCTTCGCTGAGTCATATTCTGCTTCAGAATCTAAGAAGAAAACCAATTTTATCTCATTATAAATGTTCTCGGTGTTCTTTTTATAGTGGTGATGACCAGCCCTCCTTCTATGGGATGGTTTTTTAGGACATGGTTGATTTTGGGCATGATGAGGACCATCATCTTTACTGGTGCTGGGGTGGAGAGGATTCCTACCTAAGTAAGCTGGGGTGTGAGGAGCACTCATAAAAATATCAAAGGGGACATGGGGAGGACCTTCGGGGAAGTGTTGGAGTGGGTAGAACCTCCTATAGAGACGATAAGATCACAAAAAAGACCTCCATTCTTGTTTCCCCTAGATACATTAGTGCGAAGAGGGTCCTCGTACTGGTCGAGCCGAACATGGGTAGGAATTCTGTGTCAGGAGCTAGTGAATCGAAGATGACCTTCACTCCTCTAACTACTGAGGCGATGAGGAGTGTCGATAACTGCTTCATGGATATGGGGAATCCCCCCATATTAGAGATTGAACGGATGCGTAGCACCACCATATTGGTAGTCTGTGGTGGGAGGAATGACTGCATACCCCATATAATGAGCACAAGAGAGGATTTCTTACTAAGTGTCACTGCCATGTGGAGGACCCTCATTCAGATTGAAGGTAGCATGGGGAATACCTCAATTCCAAGAATGAAAGTGGGGAGGAACTCCATTCTCTATGGTGAAGGTATGGCGAGGACCTCTGTACTGGGTGTCGTTGTCGTGGGTTGGTCCGTGATGGGTGTTCCCTACACCGGCGGCCGAGAGAGTCGACCCAGCTTGCCTGCAGAGCAGTTGGGGCCTCAATCTAGGTAGTGTATATAGGGTCCCTTGATCGGTGTGCATAGGATATTTATGATACACATTGGTATTGGCCCGTGCCACAGTAGTTTCGGACATTGATTCCCCTTGGAAGGCTTCCTCCTCGGCCTATGCCTGACGCTTGCATCAAGTCAGCCGAATTGGGGCCGGTGGGGCAGGTTCATAGCTTACCTACTGTTCAGCCAATGGGACTGGGTGGTGGTTCATGCACAACCTAGTGGGGGCCCTGGAATGGGATCCTAGATGGGCTGGCCCAGACATCCACTACCTCATCAGCATAGTGGAGGGAGTCATCGAGACATTCTGGGGAGAGGCTCCCAAAATGATTGGATGTCAGGGTGGGGAGTAGTGGCTCCCTACACGGCCCTTGGGGGGGGCGATGAGGAGAAGACTCCTGTAAATATCAACAGGTCATATCCCGAGTTGGTATAACCCCCTCCTAATCATATTGGCATATTAGGTTTCTTATTAACCTTCGTTGTATGAGTTCCAAAGGGGAGATAGGTTGTGGACGCCAAGTGGCTCTCGATGTGGGGGTCGTTGAAGAAGTAGTTGAGCCATGTCGGATTTTTGCGTCGGTGTTGTACCCACCCCTACGTTAGTGGGTAAGTGGAAATCGGGTTTCTAGTGCAGCAGTTTGGTTCCTGAAAAGTTGAAAGATTAATCCATTAGTGCTTAATCAAAGAAATCAACATCCAATACCCAAGTGCCATTCCGTATCCCATGGATGGTAAGAAGGATCCAAACTGACAATGTCGTAGTTCGGGATGTCCAACGTTTTGACTGCCCCAACTTCTGTTGACTTTCATGCCAGTCCCGCTATTTACTTGGCGGGACCTGGCACCAGATAAAATGATCTAGTGACAAGCTAATCCATTGATGTCTTGAAAAATTCTGATCTCCACATGGAAGAGAAGAGATTCATGTCGAGTTCACCATTTCTGTTTCGGACAATTTCATCGGGTTACGTGCATCCGTCTGTGGAGGGAACACTGCTATTTCCCCACATTCCCACTTAACAAAGGTGGGAAACATCTATCACTTATTTGGGGATGTTTTCTCCTTGATCGAAATAGGCTAATGGGATTTCATTTCTTCCTTCCGTGGATTCCTCCTTGGAACTCATCATCTAGGCCAGACCTCCCTTATAGACTAAGATATTTTTCATGAAACTATCCCAAGTGACATTTCATCATGGATGTTGGTTAATTACATGGCTCCTATCAGGACATTCTTAGGGGTCCGGTTAGGGCAGAAACCTTCGGTCGGGGGAGTAGTCACGTTGGACATCACTAGCATGTTTGGACGTTGGAACACTAGCACGTATAGGATTCTTCACCTTATTATATGGATTTTGGAGGGCATGGAAGCTCGAGGCATCCCACCTCGACTGTTGGAAATTATATGCCATAGGCATGTATCTAAGGTTTTCCTTAGCTTCCTATGTTTAAAACATGGTATGTCGTGGGTTTAATGACTAGCACAGATTGGTCAAACTGATCGGAACACTTACTAGAGTGAATCAGATGGGTGAAACCCCTGGAGGGAACACTGATGTTGGGGATAACACGTGGTTAGCTACTCGATTGTTATTAAAGGGAATAGGGAAGGTGGTGGCATGATCCCCCCGGGATGTGATGACCAGGGTAAGAATCAGGATTGATAATGGACGGTTAATTGTAGTGGATGGATAATGAGATGAAGTTGACTAGAGGGAGACAATGATGTTGGGATTGAGCCTTGGAGAGACCTCCTATGTATCCTCATGGAAATGAATCAAAGTCCACATAGTTCAGGATGATGGGACACCTGAGGAGGCGACATGTGAGAATGGACACGTGGATGGGATCTAGAGGAGATAAAACCTCTAGGTTGGATCATGACCATCCCAAAAAACATGGGCTCGAGGGATAGATCAAGATACGACACGAGTGATGGACTTGAACCTAATGTAGGATTCCTATGTATCCCCGTGATAGGGAATCAAAGTTCACATAGTTCATCTGATGATGGCTTACCATCTATTGGGGACTTCAATGGAAGACCGCCGAATAGGACTGACAATGGCTTACTGCTGGGTTAAGGTCGCAATGGATTACTACTGGATGGAGGTCGCAATGAATTACTGATGGATGAGGTTGACATCAGCTTACCATTGGATGGGGTAACAAAGGCTTACCACTTGATTTGGTTGACAACGGATTACCGCATGATGGGGTCACAACAGCTTACCACTAGATGGGGTTGACAACAGCTTAGTGCTGGATGGGGATCACAACGACTTACCGTTGGATGGGGTTGAACCTCAAGGAGGCTTCTTACATACCTTGTCCAGGGGAAAACTATCAAATCACACGTAGTTCGAATGGGTACAGTTTAAAGTCTCGCATGTGAAAAAGGGGGCATACAGTTTAACATCATACAGGACCGGAAAAGTGTTAGGCTTGAACCTCAGGGAGGATTCCTACGTACCTTATCTTGGAAAGGATAAAAGTACATTTATATTAGGTAGAATTAGAACCGATATGATGGGTTTCGAAGCCAATGGTTGTTGGGATTAATCCACATGGAGTCTTCCTACGTTCCTTGCCTTTCCATGGATTAATGTCCATGTAGTTCAGGTGGGTGTTTTGTGAACTGACGTGAAGATGGTGGGGACCAATGGGTGTTGGGCTTAAACCTCATGGAGAATTCCTACGTACCATGCCCTGGCAAGGATCAATGTCCACATAGTTCTGTAAGGGGTGTGGTGCTTACACTCTAGGCGTCCCAAAGAGGATTTCATGGTCGATGCTCACTCTAAGCTCATGCGAGTCATGCTCGATGTGAGAAACAAGAGTCAGTAGAGACCTAACGAACACATTGTGAAAGGTGAATCTGTGGGAAATGGAGTGGGGATTACACCTATTTATCAGACCAAAGAACAAATAGGGGCTTACGCGTGGTCCGAGGCCTAGGGGTAGAGATTGGGACTAACTCTATGGCGAAGGGCCGGGTGGTGAGAAAGCCCAATGGAAGAGGGATTTGGCACCGAGGAAGAGAGGAGGAGTAGGGGTGATACCTCCTACAAGAAAAGCTATGGGCTTACCACATGGTGGTTTCCCTTTCCCCATGGATAGACACCGCTCCGATAAAGAGGATCTCTTTCCATGTGAGGAATGATCTCTCTCCTGTGGAGACCAGTGGGTGTAAATAATGATTGAGAGGGAGCACCCCGCCTATAATGCATAGTGAGAGGCCACAGTTTAACATCATGTGTTGAGGATGATGACGCTTGGAAGTTTAACGTACTATATCTTGGATGAGGTGGATTAACTCTACAACCCTAGGACTTACATAACTAATACCAACCACCCCTTGTGGAAGGGAAGACATTAGCAATTCCATGGAGAGGGGGTGTTACGGAGTGATCCTTTGAAAGGTCCATGTTAGTGTGGTTATGCGAAGAAGAAATAGTCGTTAGAATGCCAATTTGAAGAAGTATGTGGTGAAGCAATTCAATTAGAAGCACCGCCCAAGGGACCTTGAAATTGCTTCATGAAAATCTAAAGGGCCGCATGGGAAAAGGAGTTGCAGAGAAGAGGCGTTCATTGGTAGAAGCATTGTGATTCCTTGGTGCTCCATACAGTGGAGGGGCTTCGCGATGGTGTGTGTTTTTCAAAGTGAAGTATCCATACATAGGAATAGGGAATAGGTGCATATGGAAGGGGATTCGGGAAGTGGAATGGCATTCACGGAGCACTGCTTCACGAAGCAAGGGAGCCTAGCGAAGCATAGCTATGAGAAGCAATGGGATTCACGAAGCACAGTGACCCTGCATTAGTATGTGGGTCACATGTGCATGAAGGTTACTCCGTGAAGAATAACTTCTCTATGAAGAATCAAGACCCTTTTGGGATATCCTTCCTTTTCTAAGACTCATGGGTTCCACGAAGGGCATCCTTCTTCGTGATATGAGACCTCATAAGGAAAAAGGTCGAAGGATCCATCATTTGGGCCTAAGGGGAGCCCGATATTTTTAGGCAACATGGGCCACGAAGAATAGCTCACTCAGTGAAAAGATGGAGCTCCCTCTTCAATGGGTTCACGAACATTAGAGGGGTTCACGGAGCATCCCACCTCCTCTCTCCACAACGAGTCCACGAACATCAGAGGGGTTCATGGAGCATCCCATTTCCTCTCCCCGCGGTGGGTTTGCAAACATCAGATGTGTTTGTAGAGTATCCCGCCTCCCCACTCCACAGTGGGTTCATGAATGTTGGAGGGGTACACAGAGCATCCCACCTCCTAGCTCTGCAGAGGGTTCGTGAACGTCATAGGGGCTCATGAAGAATCACGCCTCCTCGCTCTGTGGTGGCTTCGTGAAGGTGGGGAATTGTGCCAGCTGTAGTGTTGCGGGGCTCCACGAATGAGCTTCGTGAGGCATACCCTAAGGGTTTCTTGTTTGTTGGTTTCTTCATCGCAAATTTTGGAACCCAAAATCACTTTGGAGGATGACAGTAGTGCTCTTTAGGGTGTATTACCTCCGGTCAGGGATGAGTTCCCCCAGGTCCTTCCAGAATATATCTCAGGTTCCCCTAGAAGTGAGATGTAGAGTTCCCCATTTTTTGGTGCCAAGAATGTAGCCGATATCTTTTCACTTGTACCATATTTCCACCACTGAGTTGAGGAAATTAAAATTACATCTAGAAAATTTAAAATCCAAAGGATTCATTTACCAAAGAATCTCACCATAGGGCACCCCAATTCTGTTTTCAAAAAATGATAATGTTTCTTTCCCATTATTCATTGATTACCAGAAGATGAATGAGGAGAATAAAAATAAAAAATATAATTCTCCCTCAATTGATGACCTTTTTTATCATTTTAAGAGGGAAATGTGGTTCTCCTGGATTAATATTCATTTTGGATATCATGATGTTGTATTTAGAGTGGAATAAGTGTTGAAAACGACTTTCCCAAGAAGGTATTACCATTTTGAGAATTTTATCATGCCCTCTGGGTTGAAAAATGATAATGGGGTCTTTATGGAACTTATGAACATGATGTTCCATCAGTATCTTAAATCGTTTATCATGGTATTTATGGGTGATATTATTGAATATTCTTTGAATGAGGAGGAGAATGACTGGTATTTGTTGAATTTTTCTAGGAACCCTTTGGGATCATTATATCCTTTCTATGTTTTCAACATGCACCTTCTAGATCAGAGAAGTGATGTTTTTAGGTCAGTTGATATAAAAATTATGGGTTTTAGTGAACCCTAAAAAGATTATTGTAGTTTCTTCATTGGAACAGCCAAAGAATGTTTCTGAGATCAGAAGATCCTTGGACCTGGTAGAATATTATAGGTGGTTTTTCCAAGATTTATCTCATATTTCATCATCGATGACAGCACTTACTCAAAAAGTTGTGTAGTTTGGTAAGAGAGCATAGTATCAAGTATACTTGGAGAAGCTTAAGAGGTAGTAGACCACAACCCATGTCTTTATATTTCTAGAATTTTGAGAGGGTTATATGCTATATTTTCATTCTTTAGGTATGGTTCTTGGGAGTGTGTTGATGCATGATGACAATGTGTTGCTGTATGGTTTGAGCTATCTCTAACCACATAAAAAATTTACCCAACCTATGACCTATAGTTGTTAGTAGTGTTTCATGCCCTAATGATGTGGCTCCATTAACATTTGAGGGATAAATTTGTTGTTTATTATGATCATAAGAGCATAAAATACCTTTTCTCACATAATGATATGAATTTTTGGTAGTGTCGTTGAGTGGAGTACCTTCAGGGGTTCAACTTTGATATAGTCTATACACCAGGAAAAGGTAATGTTGTGGAAGAGGATTTGATCGGGATGGTTCTAGTGAAATAATTTAAATAGTCTATTAATGAGTGGAATTTGATGTGTATTTTTTCTCAGATTCACTTGGATACAAAGGACTGGAGTGGAGATTTTTTCTTGGATACTATTCAGATGATTCCTTCCCTCCTAGGGTTACTTCAATGGGAGCATCCACATGATAAGTTGTGCAAGAAATATATGTTGTTTATAAATAGTGGTGAGATGCCTTTTCATTGGTCTTTGTCTCCCATAGGGTGTTATGTGCTTTAGGGGTTTCTTCTTGGGGCCATTGTTAGTGAGAAAGTAGGTGATATAGGATACCTATTAGTCTTAGTGGTCCATTCATCTTAGTGCTACCAAGATGTACTAAAACATGTGTAAGCAGTTCTAGTGACCGGACATGAGGTTTGACAAAGTTGAATTTGTATTGTGGTGTTATAAATGTTAGTAGGTCAATGTAGATAACCAAAGGCCCCCTACTTTCTTTCATCCACTACCTATTACTACCTGGATGGTGGGATGATATTTCCATGAATTTTGTTGATGGATTACCTCGTACACCTTGGGTATGAAATTACATTTGGCTAGTGATTGATAATCTAACCAAAATATTCCATTTCATTCTGATTATGGATTCATCCAAGGTGGATGAGCTGGGTAAGTTATATGTTCAGGAGGTTGTGAGCATTTTTGGTGTTCCATCGGCAATTGTTTCTAACAAAGGACCATCAATTTTTCATGTGATTTTGTTAAGGCATTGATAAGGTAATGGGGTAACAGGTCAAGTTGAGCATGGAATATCACACTCAAAGAGATGGTCAAATGAAGAAGGTGATTTATATTCTGCAAGAGATTCTATGGGTATGTATATTTTATTTTGGAGGTTAATTGGGTAACCATTTTTGATTGGTTGAGATTTTCTATAACAATAGTTATTAATCCTCCATTTGAATGGGTCCTTTTAAGGATCTTTATGGTAGTCCATGTTGGTCTTCTTTCTGTTGGGCTGTGGTGGGTGAGACCTCATTGGTGGTACTAAGCCTTGTTGAAGAAGTTTATGGAAAAGATATGTTTATTAGACCGTTTTTTGTGGCACAGGGTCATTATAAGTCTTATTATAATCATAGGTTCCAATATTTGGTGTTTTATATGGGTGGCCAGGTGTTTCTGAAGGTGGAACCTCACATGGATCTTTGTTAGTTGGGTATGAAAGGGAAGCTAATGATGAGGTATATCGGCCCTTTTTAGATTACCTAGTGGATTGGTAATGTGGAATGTAGGTTAGATTTTTGTTTTTTGTTGATTTTAGTTTATGACGTGTTCCATGACTATTAGATGAAAAGTACAATCTGTATCTGTCCCATGTGTTAAAATGGGAGGAGTTTGAGTTAGAGCCCAATAAATATTTGTTTGAGCAGGCAGTAGAGATTATGGATTCCAATGAGAGAGTTCTTTATGGGAATTCTATTCTATTGGTCCATGTTCTTTGGAAGCATGGCAGTGATGAGTATGAGACAAGGGAGAGGAGGACATGGGTTGAGGAAGATTACTTTTTTTGTTCTCAGATCATCCTTTGGAGTCACTTTCCAGGGATATAATGTTTTCATGGTGGGAGAATTTTCACATACATGTTTTCGTTTTGAGGAATTACTTTGTTTATTTTTGGTATTATATTTATCCATGGGTTTCCCCATGTATTTTTCATGAAAAATAGATATTTTCTTCTTAATAACATGTGGTGCATGGTTAGAGGAAATTGTGTGTCCTTGCTAAGAAAACTGTATAGAAGATGTTAGTTTTGGACAGTGGTGACTACATGGTTGGTTCAGAGTTTGTTGAATTGTGTGGCATAACCATGCAGAATTCCTGTCTTAAACAATGAGGGTCTCATGGTTGCCACATATCTTCAAAACCCATGTGAATTTTCTAGTTCATTCAAAACGTTTAATATTTCCTTTCTACCCTCTTAAATTTTAACCCTAAATCTGCTCTATTCCACCCCATTAAATATTTTCATCCATGGAAGCCTCCTCCATGATTTCTTGGACCTCCTGATCATCAATATATTGGTGATTTTAGAATTGTAACTTCAAGGAATCATGAATTAAATTCTTTTGAAATTTATTTCTCCACCTAATTAGGGTTTCCCATTCATTTTTCATGATTTCTTATTTTCCAGTAGTTTTTTTGACCAAAGGACGGATTGATCTTGTGTTTTTTGGGAATATAATGATGGTATTTTTTGAATCTTGCCTTTATAGGGTCTTTTAGAGGTGTTATTGTAGTTTCACACCATTCTCTATAATTTTTCAAGTGTATGGAAGGTGGTTTCATGATTTTACATTATTAAATGATTTTGGTACACTTTATTGGTTATATAAATATGTTCGATGAATTATTTTTGTGGTGTGAAACATGTTTTGAAATTGGTTTGGCATGCTTAGGTGATTGATTTTGTTTTTGAAAAATAGATTGATTATATTTCCTGTTTCCATCATTTTTATGTTTCCTAAATATATTCCATGCCTTGTGTGAAAGGTGTTAAATGTTTTTCAATGATATTTAATGGGAAAATGTGTTGAAAGTGGATTTTTTAAGGGAAATGAGTTTTTATTGCATATTGGATTCTTTTTTGTGCAACTTAAATGCCAATCTGAATAAGGAAAATGATATGAAGTATTTTATAAAGTCAATTTGACGTGGGTATGAACTTGAAAGGGGATTTTACCATGGAAATTGTTATGTTTCACATGTTACCTTCTTATTATATCTCCAAATGGGTCTCATAAATTGTGCAACGGGTGTGAAAAGTCTTTCCAAATGGTTTTATTGTGTGTGTGAAATGGCAATTGGTATTGTTTATGGAAAATGGTTGTTTCCATGTGGATTTGATCAGTAGATCAATGTTAAAATATAAAAGGGGTTATTTATTTTCCTTTTTGTGATTATTTGAACGTTCATGTAATAGTGATTATTTATTTGATATGTGAAATGGAATTTGATCATAATGGGAATCCTGGGTATCTAGGTGGGAGAACTAGAACTTGTATGTTGGTTTATTTGAAAGAGGTTGTGGCCCAGATTCAACTAGCAAGATTGACGATTGAAAAACTAAATAAATATGTGATATGATCATATGCCACTAGAACATTGGATGAGATCCTCTATACTGGATAGTTCACAAGCATGCTATTGGTAGTTGAGTTAGAGGATTTTGATCACTAACGTTTGAGGTTTCAAGAGTCCCATTAGAACAAGTTATCATTAAGGATCATCCCATGGTTATCTCTTGTGATATGAATCTTATGTGATATGTTTTTATCAATCAGTATATGGTAGACCTTGTGTATATTATTATTTTATTCAATCTCATTTTTGAAAAAAGGATTTTCATAGAAAAGTGATTCTTGAGAATGTTGTCTTAAAAATATTTTCCCAAATTTTTTTCGAATATTCTTATGGAAAATTTCATTTCGATTTGTCTTCTAATGGTATTTCATGACATATTTAATTTTGGGTGACATCCTATTGGGTTTTCTCTCACACCCTATATAGACCATTAGTTATATATATACATTTTTATGTATGACCCAAGTAATGGAATGTTGTATTGTGGTGGTGATGGTGGATCTAGTTTCCAGTGTTCAACTTCTCGTAGGTGTTGGTAGTGGTGGCTTGAGGGTGATGTCCCTCTTTTTGAATGGAGGTTTTTGGTATAGATTTTTGTTTTCCATACTATTTTTGTACTTTTGGTTTTGGGTAATGTTGTATAACATTTAATCTATAAATTTGAGTACCTCGTCAGGTTATGAATATCAATCATTTGATGTCTATTATTTTTGGTTGTTTATTATTATATTCATTGGTGAAATCATTCCCAAAGTTTATTATTCATTCCCATTCACTAGATTCCTACCCATGGGGATCAGGAATTCCATTCTGTTCATGCCATGAATTGGGTCATGTGTCAGGTTGGGTGGAACCTCGATTTGTTTCGGGACACCCTATGTGTTTCCCAAATCACTATTATCAACAACCTCATGAAAACAATCCAACATTTTCACTTAGTGTTCCCATCAACACTGCCTAGAAAGTATGTACATACACCACCTCCAAGTCCCACCTAGACATTCCCTGATTAATTTAGACATGATCCATTTAGGTTTCTCATTTTTAAACCTTTGATGGTGTACCTACAGACATTAAACTCCACATATACTTCTTCATAAGAATAACCTATAAGAGGCCCCATATCAAACCAAAACACATTTTGGTATCTAGGTGTAAATCTGTAGGTTTCTTCGCATATCTATGATGATTTCAAGGTAGTGGACATGATATTAATTTTTTTTATAAAAGGATAATTCATTGATGATGAAAATAAGAAGACGTAAAGACTCAAAGCCTATCCAGAAAATGGTCCAGCCAGAGCTGGTAGACATAAAAGGGGTTAGTTGGCGCTAGTTGATGGGAAGCCTTATTTCCTTCCCTTTTGGTAATGGAGAAGGTGCAGAGAGAAAAGCAGTGATGACTATAGAGGATTTTCCTAATGAGGGACCCAATGGACCAAATTCCACCATCGTTGAGGTTGATGGAATCGATAATGGTGAGGCAGTCTGATTCGATGATGGTTTTTTCCCATCCACGTTCAACAGCGAGCATCATTCCAGCGAGGATGGAGGCAGCCTCGGCAACCACCGGTTCCCAAAAAATGTGATGAGTCTCATCTTTGTGTATAATGATTTGAACAAGATGGTTCTAGGCCAGCATGCCAAGTGCAACAGGACCATCCATGGGGAGAACCGCATCCACATTATTTTTGAGAATCCCTTCCGGGGGCGAGCTCCAAAGTGAGGAAAAGAAGGGGGTTTCAAAGGAATAATGTTGTCCATTCTGGTGCTACCATCCCACCAACCAGTAAGAGGCCCGTTCAATCCAGAAATCATGTGGTTTTTGAACATGGTTGAAAACAGCATCATTGTGGTGGACCCAAATGATCCCATCCATGATGCAGAGAGAGCCCACTTCAGCTGATGAGAAGGAGGAGCACGATCACAACAGAAGAGAGGGGAGGTCAGAGCCCATGATCAGTGAGAAGTCTGTAGAAGAGTTCTAGTTCCTCCAAATCTCCTTTTCCCCTGGACATTGGATGATAGTGTGAAGGGGGTTTCTGGGTCGGTCGAGAAGAAGGGGTAGAACATGTCACTGGAGATAAGTCGGAAGGCGAGAAGGCTCATGGTAGGGAGGGACCCCGTGCACACTTGCCACCAAAAGAGGCGAATTTTTGGGGTGACATTTAGTTTCCAAAACGATTTCCAGGGCCCCCCTTCCCTCACATCGTTCTGAGTTCCAATAGCGAGCCGATAGTCGGATTTCACTGTATAGGCTCTGGAGATGTCATGGATCCAAAAGAGATGGTCGGGGCCGACATCTGGAACACATGGGATACTCAGGATAATATTTTTATCTCTATCATTAAACCATGCATGTATCCTTTCCATGCACCAACCAGGCCCTTGTTCGTCAAAAAGGCATCTGATAGTGGAATCTTCAAATCCTGGTCGGGCAGGGGACAATGCTCGCACACCTTCATTATCAATTATCCAGGGATCGGTACGTATGTTAACTGTTGATCCATTCCCAATCCTCCAGCCCAAACCTTTTCCCCGGAGACTGCAGGTACCCCATATACTTTTCCAGAGGAAGGTAGGATGAGGACCAAGAGAGGATTCATGGAAGTCCTTGTGTTGGACGTATTTTTCACAGAGAACCCGCACACGGAGAGAAGATGGTCGGTTCAAAAGGCGCCAACCATGATTCACCAGCAGTGCGTCATTGAGGTGAATAAGGTTCCAAAATCCCATCCCACCCTTAGATTTAGGAATGAAGAGGTTCTTCCAGGCTATCTAGTGGGTTCTATTCCTCCCATTGTTTGTTCCCCACAAGAAATTGGTTGGGCATGCATGTATCTGATTGACTCAAGACATGGGAGCTTAAAGTGGGACATGAAATAGCTAGGGATGGATTGGAGGGTAGATTTAATAAGGGTCTCTTTTCCATATTTGGAAATTCCTTTTCGGGTCCAGCCTGGAATTTTTTTCTCAGCCCTGTCTAGCATAGAAGTAAAAATTTCTTTTTTGGAGCGACCAATCACCATAGGAAGCCCAGGTACTTCTAATGTTTCTCGACCATATGGATGCCTGAAATGGTGCAAAGTTCTTATTTTTTGGATGGAGGAACCCTAGATTTGAAGGATATTTCCAACATTCCATGATTGATATACTATCCAAAGGCCCTTTTATATTGTTGAATCACATGGCAGTCATCATTGGTTGCTCTGGAGAAAAGGAGAAAATAATCCATGAAGAAGAGATGAGAAACCGGTGGACTTGAACGAAGAAACCTTTGCCCCATGGATTGTATGAGATAATGAAGCCCTATAAATGAGGTTAGAAAAAACATCAGCCACAAAGATATAGAGAAAGGGGGAGAGAGGATCTTCGTGGCACATGCCTCAGTTTGGGGTGAAGCCTCGGGTGAGCGCTCCATTGAAATTGATGCAAAAGGAGACAGAAGAGACACAATGCATGACCATATCTGTCCATTTAGAGTGGAATACCATTATTTTCATCACAAAACTGAGGAAATGACATTCCACATTATTGTAATATTTGGTCATATTCAGTTTCCAATCCATAGTTCCTCTTTTCGCGGTGGAGCTTGTTTTAATCGAGTGAAAAACTTCATGGGCGAAAATGGAATTATTGGTCATCAGTCTCTTCGCCACGAAGGTGCTCTAATTTTCTGATATGATGTTAGGTAACCAAGTGTGCAGCCGATTACGTCCCACTATAGGAAACACCTTAATCTATTGAATGTCTCAATCTTCCCTACCTTCCGACATCTCACCACACTGATCCAAAACCATATGGTCCCTCAAATAACCTAAAAAATGAGTTCTCAAACTATTGTTTTATCACATCCAAAACCACCCACATGAAGGGACAAATAAAAAATATAATGGTTTCCCATTTCACAACATTAACGCAGATAATAAGAGGCATTTACACAAAACCATAATAAGTCTTTCCCACTTTTTTCCGCCACACAGTCAAAACTAAGGCACTATCACTACCGTTAAACATATTACCTCTAATTTGTGGATAAATAGGGTAAAAACGTTCTCATTATTCAAGTTTCTAATTAGACGTCCTTTTATTTTCATCTTACATCATTTTATAATCTTTCTCAATTATACATTTGGAAACTTTTTCAAATCAATTTCCCAAGAAGGAGAAACTATTTGAAGTTAAAAAACATTCCCAAAACCCATTTTCTCATGCATGCCTAAAATGATGCAGGTCATAAAATAATCATGAGTGCCTATAATGATGCATGAAAACTCAACACTCATGCATTACTAGGCCAGATTTATAATCTCAAAAAATAACTGAAACAATAATCACATCACATAAATAGTTTGTGACCCAAGGTGAAATAATATTAAACTATAACATAAGAATAAAATAACACAAATCATACCTGGGGTACGCTGTTTCTCCCATGTACAAGGTTTATATACTCCCATACACGACCTCACAACCAAATATCGACTCTTCCTAGTATCATTTATTACCTTCCCAAATAGAAAGAAAAAATAATATAAAATAAAATAGGGCTCTGATTCCACTTTGTAACCTCCTGGCCCGAGTTCCACACAATGTTTCCCCAATCTCGTCACTACGTGACATCAGGTATGCC
Source organism: Viscum album (assembly GCA_963277665.1). NCBI lineage: Eukaryota > Viridiplantae > Streptophyta > Magnoliopsida > Santalales > Viscaceae > Viscum > Viscum album. Next base: position 433,940,940 of record OY728136.1, read on the forward strand.
TCCCCATATTCGAGAGGCTATCAATTAGTAGTGAGGGACCAATATCTATCATGGGGAGACAAGAACCTCTTCTATCATAGTAATACACCAAAAATAGTAAGAAACAATTATATAATAACATATAATCATAAGAAGATGAGTACCAGCTTATCATGATGACCAGAACTAAAAATATAATATCAAAACAAAAAAGTAGATGTGAATAATACATTACATGCCATGTACAAAAATGAAAACCCAAAAATAAAGACAATGAAAACTCCAAGTGGGTCCTGAACCACGTCAATTTCCCTCATCCATGATCCATCCAAAATCGGCCATCTAACATAGGGCCTTTTCCATTAACATGTCCTATAATTATATAATCTATTAAAGTACCGATCATGCATCCTGAGTAGAGTGTGAGTACAACTCAATGGGCTACCACCAATGGTATCTAAAACAATATCCAATCAAATAGCATATGCAGTTGATCAAAGAATGTAATAAAAGAAATAATGTAAACAGTTTAAATTATTCAAATTAAATTTATTTAAACAAATAACACTCATGGGTTCTAGAGGACACCTGAACAATATCATATACCTGGATTCCATTATTACCATTCATAATTTCATAATTAGATTACCATGATTACATTCATGTTTTATAATCCATGAATGAAATACTTTATTAGCATTCATAATTCATCAGAGAATGACCATGTTTCCATTAACCATTTCATAATATATATTTGAATTGTCATGTAACCATTCATAATTTCATATGTTAATGACCATGTTACCATTCACAGTTTCATAATACATTATTGAAGGACCATGTTACCATTCATAATGCCATAAGTGAATGACCATGTAATCATTCACCATTTCATAATACATAATTTAATAACCATGTTACCATTCGTAATTTCATTATTGAATGACATGTTACCATGAATATTTTATAATCCATGACAAAATTCCATTGTTACAATTCATTATTTCATAATTGAATGACCTCGTTACTATTCATAATTCTTAATACATGGTTGAATCCCACAATTACCATTCATCATTTAAAGTAACACATATCACAAAATTAAATTAATTAATTTAACAATTAATTAATCAAAATCAACAATTCCATATTCATATCATCACATTAATTAATTCAATAATTAAATAATCCATCAATTCTATTACCAGTTCAACAATTAGTTTATCACATAAATCTCTTTAATTAGTTCACCAATTAATTAAGCACATCAATATCATTAATTAATTCATCAATTAATTAATGACATCAACATAATTACTAATTCAACAATTAGTTTATAACATATATTCCCTTAATTAATTCTCTAGTTAATTAAGAACATAAATCTCATTAATTAATTCATCAATTAATTAATCAAATCAACTTCTTTATTAATTAAACAATAAGTTTATCTCATTAATCATCTTAATTAATTCACCAATTAAAAAATCACATCAATCTCATTAATTAGTTCATCAATTAACTAATTACTTAAGCTTTATTACAAATTCAACCATTATTTTATCACATAAATACTTTTAATTAATTCACAAATTAGTTATGAAAATATATATCATTGTCCCATAATTAAATCAATAATTAGTTATTAAATTCACAATCCAAATATCTAATATATAATTGAACAATTAATTTAACTCCTCTATTCCATTAATTAATTGAATAATTAATTAATCACATTTTGTCCACTAATTAATTCATTATTTAATTAATCATGTCAATCTCATTAATTAATTCAGAAATTAAATATTAACATTTGTATCATTAATTAATTAAACAACTAATTAATCCCATCAATCTCATTAACAAATTTAATAATTAATTAATCTCATCAGTCTCATTAATTATTTCAACAATTAATTAATCTCTTCAATCTCATTAATTAATTAATCCTACCAATATCATTAATTAATCCAACAATTAATTCATATTTTTAATCTCATTAATTAATTCAATAATTAATTAATCTTATAAATCTCATTAATTAATATAATATTAATTTAATCACATCAATTCCTTTCAACTAGTTCACCAATTAATTATACACGCCAGTTCCATTAATTAATTCCACAATGAATTATTCACATGCAATCCCATCAATTAAATCACTAATTAATTTTTCACATCAATTCCATTTATTAATTCCATGATTAATTAATCACATTTAATCCCTTCAATTAATTCGCTAATTATTTTTTCAAATAAAATCCATTAGTTAATACAACAATTAATTAATTATCTCAACCCTAATAATCAATTCAATAGTTAATTAATCATCTGAATCAATTCATACTAAAAATAACTCCATTATTTAATTCAACAACTAATTAATACTAATTAAATAATCCCAATATATCATTAATTAATTAAAGAATCAATTATCCCAATTCAATAATCCCAATAACCCCAAAATTAATTCAGAAATTAAATATAATAATAAAAAATTTATATATCTATTTAATTAATTCAACAATTAATTATATTAATCCAATAATTATATGTCTTAATAATTAGTTCCCAATGAATTATCCCAATCTAACAATTCAATGTCTCTTTAAATAATTCCACAATTAATTATTCCTAAATCCCACAATTTTATCATTCTAATAATTAATTTACCAATTTATTATTCTCGATTCAAAATACCTTAATTAATTAATTTACCAAGTTAATTAATTCAATTAGTAAACACAATGGTTAAATTCACCCTATAAATTCTAATATTACATACACATTATTGAAATCACGACTATGGGATTTGAATAACATACTACCTACCTCAAAATGGTGAAAAATTCTTGCCAATAGATATCCCCAATTTGAAATGGAACTATCATGAATGTGACCAAGAACACGATCTAGATCCAAAACCTACATCTATTATTTATCAAATATAGATCTAAAAAATATAGATCTAGATCAAGAACCAATAGTGGATAAACATCCCTCTTTTATCCAGGATGAAGAGAGGGAAAGAAAGAGAGATCTAAATAGGAAGAAACAACTTACTAGGGGATGTTTATATCATCAATCCACCCTTTTATATTTCATTAATAGAGGTCAGGAGTGATTGGAATCTATTTGGGGGGATCCAAAATCAAGAGAGATAGGTTATGGCCGAGTTAGGATCAATGTGCGGTTAATATGGGGGGTTCTAGAAATTAAAAATTAATTTTCAGATTAATTTAAAACTCATACATGGTCTATAGGGTAGAGGTTCATAACCTCCCCTAACCATGCACATTTAATGTGAGCCTCTTCTAGGGGGTTTAGGGTTTCCACTAAGAGGGTTCATGGTTTGAAAAACCATACACAATCTATTTGAATCCCCCCTATTTAGGATCCCTAGTTTTCTGGGCTGGGAACACAGTTTGGGAAAACCATGCACCAACAGTGCAATACCTATCCTTATTCAAAAAAAATCAATTTTCTAACCAAACACACCCTCGGTACAACCCAAAATAATATATCTCAGAAAACAAATAAAAAAAGTTCCAGCAAATAATCCCAACACATCTCCAAAAAAGGTCAGGATCTTACAGACTCTCATGATTTGATATTTCAAGAAGCGTCCCCCCACTCAAAGTGATTATTAGGTTAATAATAAATGAACAATGAAAGTGTCAGAATATTTTGTGCTAACAAACATGGATTTATATGACAATGTTTGGCAATACACGGTGCTCATGTGGATCATCATCAAATAGATTCTACCATTGAATCCTCTTACTATACTGATGAAACGAAAATTAGTATTCTATTGATTCATTAATAAAGAGAATCTAAAACTTAATTTATTTATAAAAAAAATATAGTAATTATAAATTATATGTCAGGTTTCAACCTTCTTGGTTATAGTGTTAGTGTTAATTAATATTTGAATTAAATTCATTTTTCATGATTTTCTTCATCATGTACATCTCATATTATTCACCAATTATGAAAAATATCAAATTTGGATACTACCTAATAAAAATTTATGTTCCACTGAGATACTTCAATTGGTATAAAAATAGTCACATATTTAATTTATAATAGTTTATTAATCATTTATTGATGTTATGAATTTATTTTAGTTTTCATCTATATAATATTTTTCCATTAAATTTTTACATGGAAATCATCTCTTCTCCTTTCTTCGAAATCATGTAACCAAGAACAAATTAAAAATACATGAAAAGGTATTTGAAGATTCAATCAAGAAGTGATATGGTTTTTGGACATAAAACACTATAAAACATGGCATGTATCCCATTAGTAAGAATCAAGTACCCAGGTACACTATACAAGAAAAAATCACAAAAAAATCATTAATATCGTGTAGCAAATACATGCAGATTATCTTAAATGAACATTATATTATAGATTGAGTCAACCAGACACACAATATTTTTGATTATAGGGCATGATTCTTGCATACACATCATGTAGTCTACCTGATTTGGAAGAAATATTTTTAGAAACAGTGTAGTCAAATAAAAGTAATATGATGTGTGATAATAGAAAGTATGCCATTAATAAGGTACATGGAATGCAGTTAATTCACATGTCATGTAATTATTTTTTAAGGTTTTGGATCCTAGTAGCCTTTTACATTGTGTTTTAAGGTGTTTTAGGTGTCGAGCAGAGTCTCAATGGGGATAAGTTGAGTTAGGCTATGAAACCTCAACTGTAGAGTAGACTATAGATGAGATTCTTGTAGTTTTTTTGTAAGGATTTTCTTTGTAGTGTGGGGAGTTTGGATGGGTTGTAGAGTCCTAAGAGAAGATTTTTAGTGATACTACCAATTTTGAAATAGATGCACTATGGAGTAGGTTTTTGGTATAGGCTGGTTGAGTCCTATAGTATGGAGAGGCAGGTTCCAGTGTAGGGTTTCAAGGGTTGAATTTGGGTGGTTCCTCTAATTTTGGTGTTGCTACTCCAAGGGGGTTAGGCTATGGTGTACCTTCCTTTAAAAAAAAATAAGTCCTATAGTATAGTTTTTTACCATAAATCTTGGTTATATTCCTATTTCATATGATCCAAGATGTGATATTAACTATGATTCTTAGACATAGGTTTGACAAAGTAGGCTACGATGTGGCCCGATATGCAACATCATACTCATTCTTGTTCTACCTAGTTGTGGAGTTTGGTCAAGGGGTTTTGTTATGATGTTCATGAACACCATATGAATCTTCTTTTCTCCCAATTTTCTCCCTTAAACCCTATAAAACCAAGAGTGAATTTTGAAGTATATTGAATCCCCTTTGGATTATAATCAACCCACACCTACTGGTGTCTATCTGTGGTAATCTAAGGTGAGTTATTTCTATTTTAGTTTGGTTTATTCACCTTTTTATCTTAATTCCTCTCATGTTATTGTTCCATGTTACAGTGTTTGATCTTCATCATTCTAATTGAGTTTATTTTAATGTTTTCTGGTGTGGTTTTGTCACTGTGTTATTAGAGGGGTATATATTTTTTTACGGGAGACCTGATTAGAGATCTATGTTGTGGTTCTATTCTCATTTTATGAATGCTTACATATTATGGTAGTGGATTCAATTTTTCTAATTTTATTTATATGAAATAAGAAATTTAATATGCTTTAGATTATTTGGGAAGTGTTGGAATTAACCCTAAGACTGAATAACTCGTATTAGAGAAGGAATTGGTCTGTGGTTAGTGATTTCATGTGTTCTTCCGCCGTTATAACATTCTGCCTCTTAATATTCTAGATAGTATGATATCTATATTTATGCTTTAGTAGCATGTTTTTTATCGATGGGTTAGCTTGATGTGATTTATGAAATTGGTAAATAACGTATATTCATTAATTATTTTTGGTGGATAGGTAATTAAATAAGCATGTTTAATAAGTATTTAGATTCTTATGGTTTAATGGAAATAAAATGATTCTTAATTTATTATTAGTTAAATTTTTTCTTCCATGTGATAATGGAATTGGAAATAGAAATTTATTCTTTAATTCGTATTGATTATAATAATTATAGGTGTATTAATGAGATGTTCTTCCATAATGTTTAACGAAACTAGATGTTATTCTTGGATGCATGTTTAATAATTTATAGGTTATAATAATTGATTCCTTAGGTTGCATGTGGTTTTAACCTATGATAAATGAATTGATTAATTAAACATGGAATAAAACTGTTTGTTTGATAAAGAAAAAAGTTTGGTCCTATGTGAGAATGTTTTCTTATAAAGGATGCATTCCTTGGGTTTAGATTTCAGTGAGCTTTGAAATGCACTGTGTTGCATTTGTTGTCAATGAGGCATTATGTTGTCATGGAATGAATGGATGTCAAGGAATGTCAAGATGTGAATGACAAAGGATGTGATGGTGATGGTGATGAAGGAGAATGGCCATGGTACTAAGATGCATGTCACTTAGGAGATTCACTAAGTGACATAGGAGATGTGGTTGAAACATTCTCCATGAATATCAGACGATTGTAGAACTAATCTTAATGTTTCAATACTTGTATCAAGATGATACTAAGTGACAACACTTGAAGAATGAATGATGATGGAGCATCATTAAATCAGACGATTGTTGAGCTGTTCTTAAAGTTCCAAGAACTTGTATCAAGTAGATACAATGTCACAACATGATTAGAAGACCATGCATTGTAGTGACAATGTATGAGGAGTTGAAAGTGATCCATCCACACCTCCTAAGTGGATGAAGTGAGATGAATAAGTCCATGCACTATCACTTAGTGCATGAGAATTAGAAGAAGATCCAATTGATCTCTGATTAGATCAATGAAGAACATTGAAGAATTTAAGTGATTCAGGAGTTCGGTTGAAGAAGAAGAACCTTCGGGAATTCCATTCCTAAGTAATGAATATATGTTGAGGAGATTTGAGGAATTCTAATGAAGAAGAGAAGAGAAGAAATGAAGAAGAAGGGTTGTGGCATTTGGCATTTTACACTTAAGTGTACTTTGTATACTTTGTGTATATTCAAGCAAAAAATAAGCCACCAAGGGCCAGCCTTAAGGGTTCAACCCAAGGCACATGTGGGACTAGGTCACCACGCCCAAGGGGATCCCATGGGGCCAGCCCGAGAGGCCGCGGCCGTGTGTAAGCCGGGGCCACGCAGGGGATTAGGTCCTGCGCAGCGTGGGCGCAGAGCGCGCCCGAAGGGTGTGCATAGTGGGCGCCAGTGGCGCGCCCTCAGGGAGCAGAGTGGGCGCAGAGCACGCCCGCAGAGAACACGGTGCGGGGCGGCACCGTGGAGGTTGGAAGTTCAATAGAGGGGTTGAGGCAGCGCCAGGGTGATAAAGCGCGGAAAATCCGCTCGCCGATTCGATGTGGGACGCGGGATTTTGTCCCGGAGCGAATCCTGGCCGTCCGTCTCATCGCGCGTCCGATCTACGCTGCACATCTCATCGCACCGCTCCCATTCTGATCGCAGCCATTCAAAGAGATGATCTGACGGCTCCGAGGCATCTCCTTCCTCGAGCACAGCCGCTGCCACCCGCGAGCTCCGTTCGAACCAGAGGCATCCCGACGACAGTTTTCGAGTTCCCGGCCACCATTTCCAAAGCCGAAGGCTCCATTGAGCTCGTCTTGACCTACCGAACACGATCATGCAAGAAAATAGGCATGCATGCAATGTTTGGGAGATTTAGAACAAGGCCGAGGCAAAACGAAGTTTCCGAGGCTTCGGTGTGTTCGTGTTTTGCATGGGATGGCCAAAACAGAGGCCGTGCATGCGTTCTAAGTCGCATGCACGAGGAGGAAAGAAAGAGGAAGATAAACCCGCCAAAAATAAAAGAACTCGCGTGCACCGAAGAGAAAACGCAAAAATTTGGAAAGATTTTGAAGATCCTAAATCTTTGGTGATTCAAGATTTTTCACGCGGATTGAACCGCCTCTCCTCTGCCTATAAAAATGAGGCCTGGCCCTCGAGGATTGCTTGCTGATGTGCTGAAGTTTTGTTGAAGATCTGTCGTCCCGCGTGTGCTCTGCCTCGCGAAGTTGAAGCCCCCGTGCAATTATATTTGCGCGGCTGAGTTCCTTGCGCGCAACTTCTTTGCGCGACAAGAAGGTTGGGTGAAGTCCCCTGCGCGTCTTTCTTTTGCGCGACAGGAAGTACCCGAGGCCGCAAGTACCTTGCGCGCCCTCGAGGTTTGTTGTGGCTTGCGCGGCAGTGTTGAAGAAGAGGAGGCCGCGGCTCATCAAGCACTTGCGCGCCTTCATATGGGCAGTAGGAGATTCGGGTGATGAGAATTACACACCAAGTGTGTGTGTGCTAAAAGGAGAAAACACCCTCGCTGTGGACAGTGTGTGTGCATAGTGAACAAGAAGTTGGCCGTAGCCATTTATGTGCAAGAAGAAGAGGCCAAGCTCACTTGTGTGAAAAAAGTGGAAGAAGCGTGTGCAAAGAGAAAAGAGGCCGAACCTTAGTGTGTGCCTAAGTGGTGTGTACACACTAAGAAGGAGAAGAAGAAGGATACCTCACACTAAAGTAGAACACACATTTAAGTGTGTAACCAATAAGAACAAAGTGTGTGAAGGAAGTGAGAAGGTGTGTGCTAAAAAGGATTACACCCTTAGTGGGTTTATCACACCAAGAATAAGGAAAGGGAAGTGCATGCATGCATGCATGCACGCGCACACTGAACAAGCTTAAATCAGTGGTGTGCGTTTGAGTTGACCAAGACCAGAGATTCTTGAAGAATTTGAGAAGGCCATGCAGTCAGTGCATGAGGAAGCAGAGATGCCATGCACTCAGTGCATGAAGTTGATTTGAAGTGAGACTGGACCAGACTGAAGTTAAAGATATCAGTTGTCTGAGTATTCAGTAGTTGAAGAGAGAAGCCAGGTCATCCTGAGAGGAAGGAGATAAATCCTGAGCAAGACGAGAAGACCTGATCAACTCAAGTGATCAGAGGTACAGAGCAAGGCCAGCAGTCTTTATCCCAGACTACTGAAGATACTTGAAGAATCTTAAAGAGAAGAAGAGCTACTCGTGCGACTCGAGGAGCCAAGAGAAGACCCTGTGGGACTCAGGGTGGAAGAAGTCTTCAGTGGGATTCTGGAGCAGGCCAGTGGGACTCTGGTAACACTGTGGGACGCAGTATAAAGACCCTCCTGTGGGACTCAGGAGAGATACAGTGGGATGCTGTGTCGACCATTGTAATACTAACAGATTATAATGGGAGAATCCATGCTGGGAGAGCATGGAAAGGATGTAGGCCTTTGGTGCCGAACCTTGTAAATCCTTGTGTCTTGTGCCTTTTCATTACTGCATCATTCGGGAAAGGTTGAGAGATACAAGAAGAGTGGATCGAGGCTTTAACCAGCCATAGAGGTTTAATTGATAAGAATCAATTAGTAAAAAGTTTTAAGGGATCACTGATTCACCCCCTCCCCCTCTCAGTGATTCACACTGATCTGGGCACTTCAATTGGTATCAGAGGGAGGTTACCTCTAAAAGATCCAAGGGAGTCTTTATGAAGTGCAGATTTGAGGAAATGAGTGACCAGTCTCAAATGGAGATATCTACCAAGACTTAGAAAAATAGAAAGAAGAAACAGGCCAAGAAGATGAAGAAAGCCTGTCCTAGCTGTGATGAAGTTGGAATAATGACAAATCTTCAAAGTGCAATCGAATGTCTTCAGAATACAGTCCCCAAGGAAGTGGCAATGTGTATAGCTACAGGAATCTTTGATCTTCAAGAAGAAAAATTACAGCTAGAAGAAGAAGCCAATACAATGGAAGATCAGTTGGCTAAAAGGGTTGGTATAACCAACACTCTCAGAAAGATGGTGAAGGCTAAAGATGAAACCGTTTCTCTTTGCAATGAAAGATATGAAGACACTGCTGAAGAATTGCAAAGAAGCCTTTCTAAGAAAGAATTCTTTATGATAATGGTCAACGAAGTTTTCCATGCACTGGAAAAATTGCACAAAGTTTCAATGAATATCAGAGATGCTCAACTTGAAGAAAAAGTCAAATTGGTGAAGGAGCTGGACAATTCATTGCAAGAATTGAAGAAGGTGCATGAAAACCAGATGAAACAACTGGTGGAGAATTGGGAAGGAATGCTAAGAACTGTTGAGGATGAGAAGAACTCCCTCAACATGAAATACTTAGAACTGGAGGTGATATTGAAACATCTGCAATCACCTAAAGCTGAATCCTCCCAGTCAGCTGGAAGAAGACATGTTTCTACTCAAGTATGCTTTGAGCAGGATGATTCTAAGAGAAAGACATCCTCTAATAAAAGTGAATCATCTTTTAGAAAGAAGGTACCATCCATACCATCTTGTACTGAAGCTTCTAATTGTGTTTCCAAAAAAAGTGAAGGATGGAAGAATAATTCCAAACAAATATGGATGAAGACAGTAAAGAAGCAGAGCTCTCCTGAAACAGCACAACATGTCAAGAAAAGTACCCTATAATCAGAAGGACTGAATAGGTCAAGATTCGTGGGACAATGCTGGTGTTGTAACAAGTATGGGCATTGTGCAAAGGATTGTTGGTACAATCCACTAAATGCCAAAGCATAGAGGAAGCCCATGCCAAGGGGGAGCAAGCCAGAAGGAAGGAAGCAACATCCATAGGTCCAGAGACATTTGTTTACTGAAAATAGATTTGGATTACTTGACAACATCTGGGATGGTTGCAAAAGTGGTAAAAAAGATACATGTCAATCTCCAACTGTATCCAGAGCTAAAAAGAAGAGAAGATCACTGAACCTGGCTAAAATGGAATCCTTGGGAAGCAAGCATAAGAAAGTGGAAGATGCTCCCAAGAAGATTATGAAAAAGGAAAAGAAGTCCTTGGAGTCTAAATCCAAGAAGGGTGATGCATCCAGAAGGACCACCAAGAAAACATGCTTCTATTGTGGAAAGAAAGGACACACCATGGATCTTTGTAAACAAGCCCTGGAAATGAATAGAAGCAGACTTGACTCAAATAGAAAATCAATCCAGAAGAAGCAGAAGGGATTGGTTGAAAATAATTTGCCTAAGAAAGGTAGCTTAACAGCATCAAAAGAACCATGTGGAATTTCCAAAACTGAGGCCTCACTTCCAAATGACTTGTTAGTCAGATGGCATAATCAGTTGCAACTTGCCAAAGATCTGCAAAGAGCTGAAGATGAAGTTCTGGCAATTGCTAAGGAAAAATGGAAGAAGAATATTTCACATGAAGATGTATTGAGATCCACACCAGCACCAACATCATTGAAGATCAAATGTGCAAGTGTGAAGAATGGTGAAAATGGGACATCTCTGTTGAGAGAATCTTCTCAACCTTGTTGTTCACATTGATGAACCACAGAGGTCCCATCTTATTCCCTTATACACATGTATTTACATGTGCTAACATTGCAGGGAATTGAAGCTGATGATCATTCTCAGCTGGAGGATGATTTGGACAGAATGGAGTGCACCCCTTGAGGGGGAGAAAATCTGAAGAAGATGATGTTCTGAGATTAATATCATCTTAAAAAAATGGATGAATGGGGGAGCTTTATCTTTGCACCTGAACTTTCTAATGAGTTTTGTGAAGTATGTGCAGGATTTAGCAATTCATTGTTATATCTGAAAAATTTCAAACCCCTGAAGCATGATTTCACATGTACAGTGAATGTTGGACAACATTGAGTTCCTTGGTTACATCACTCTTGTTTTCTACACCGGGTTAGCCCAAGTAGACTTAGAGATGATTTACTAAAGGTTCTTTGCTAAAGAAGAACATGTGACATCATCCCTCTCAGTGTTTTTCAAGAAAATACTTTTCAAAGGGAGGAAGAGATTTTTTTAAGAGAACCACACCACACCTTTGCATTTGATTGCCAATAAGGGGGAGAAATATTGGTACACATATTGACCCATTCATATGTGCTCTAGTGTATTGCCAACAAATACAAAGGGGGAGATTGAAATGCACTGTGTTGCATTTGTTGTCAATGAGGCATGATGTTGTCATGGAATGAATGGATGTCAAGGAATGTCAAGATGTGAATGACAAAGGATGTGATGGTGATGGTGATGAAGGAGAATGGCCATGGTACTAATATGCATGTCACTTAGGAGATTCACTAAGTGACATAGGAGATGTGGTTGAAACATTCTCCATGAATATCAGATGATTGTAGAACTGATCTAAATGCTTCAAAACTTGTATCAAGATGATACTAAGTGACAACACTTGAAGAATGAATGATGATGGAGCATCATTAAATCAGACGATTTTTGAGCTGTTCTTAAAGTTCCAAGAACTTGTATCAAGTAGATACAAAGTCACAACATGATTAGAAGACCATGCATTGTAGTGACAATGCATGAGGAGTTGAAAGTGATCCATCCACACCTCCTAAGTGGATGAAGTGAGCTGAAGAAGTCCATGCACTATCACTTAGTGCATGATAATTAGAAGAAGATCCAATCGATCTCTGATTAGATCAATGAAGCACATTGAAGAATTTAAGTGATTCAGGAGTTCGGTTGAAGAATAAGAACCTTCGGGAATTCCATTCCTAAGTAATGAATATATGTTGAGGAGATTTGAGGAATTCTAATGAAGAAGAGAAGAGAAGAAATAAAGAAGAAGGGTTGTGGCATTTGGCATTTTACACTTAAGTGTACTTTGTATACTTAGTGTATATTCAAGCAAAAAATAATCCACCAAGGGCCAGCCTTAAGGGTTCAACCCAAGGCACATGTGGGACTAGGTCACCACGCCCAAGGGGATCCCATGGGGCCAGCCCGAGAGGCCGCGGCCGTGTGTAATCCGGGGCCACGCAGGGGATCAGGTCCTATGCAGCGTGGGCGCAGAGCGCGCCCGAAGGGTGTGCATAGTGGGCGCCAGTGGCGCGCCCGCAGGGAGCAGAGTGGGCGCAGAGCGCGCCCGCAGAGAACATGGTGCGGGGCTGCACCGTGGAGGTTGGAAGTTCAATCGAGGGGTTGAGGCAGCGCCAGGGTGATAAAGCGCAGAAAATCCGCTCGCCGATTCGATGTGGGACGCGGGATTTTGTCCCGGAGCGAATCCTGGCCGTCCGTCTCATCGCGCGCCCGATCTATGCCGCACATCTCATCGCGCCGCTCCCATTCTGATTGCAGCCGTTCAAAGAGATGATCCGACGGCTCCGAGGCATCTCCTTCCTCGAGCACAGCCGCTGCCACCCGCGAGTTCCGTTCGAACCAGAGGCATCCCGACGACAGTTTTCGATTTCCCGGCCACCATTTCCGAAGCCGAAGGCTCCATTGAGCTCGTCTTGACCTACCGAACACGATCATGCAAGAAAATAGGCATGCATGCAATGTTTGGGAGATTTCGAACAAGGCCGAGGCAAAACGATGATGCCGAGGCTTCGGTGTGTTCGTGTTTTGCATGGGATGGCCAAAACAGAGGTCGTGCATGCGTTCTAAGTCGCATGCACGAGGAGGAAAGAAAGAGGAAGATAAACCCGCGAAAAATAAAAGAACTCGCGTGCACCGAAGAGAAAACGCAAAAATTTGGAAAGATTTTGAAGATCCGAAATCTTCGGTGATTCAAGATTTATCACACGGATTGAACCGCCTCTCCTCTGCCTATAAAAATGAGGCCTGGCCCTCGAGGATTGCTTGCTGATGTGCTAAAGTTTTTTTGAAGATCTGTCATCCCGCGTGTGCTCTGCCTCATGAAGTTGAAGCCCCTGTGCAATTATATTTGCGCGGCTGAGTTCCTTGCGCGCAACTTCTTTGCGCGACAAGAAGGTTGGGTGAAGCCCCCTGCGCGTCTTTCTTTTGCGCGACAGGAAGTACCCGAGGCCGCAAGTACCTTGCGCGCCCTCGAGGTTTGTTGTGGCTTGCGCAGTAGTGTTGAAGAAGAGGAGGCCGCGGCTCATCAAGCACTTGCGCGCCTTCATATGGGCAGTAGGAGATTCGGGTGATGAGAATTACACACCAAGTGTGTGTGTGCTAAAAGGAGAAAACACCCTCGCCGTGGACAGTGTGTGTGCATAGTGAACAAGAAGTTGGCCGTAGCCATTTATGTGCAAGAAGAAGAGGCCAAGCTCAATTGTGTGCAAAAAGTGGAAGAAGTGTGTGCATAGAGCAAAGAGGCCGAACCTTAGTGTGTGCCTAAGTGGTGTGTACACACTAAGAAGGAGAAGAAGAAGGATACCTCACACTAAAGTAGAACACACATTTAAGTGTGTAACCAATAAGAACAAAGTGTGTGAAGGAAGTGAGAAGGTGTGTGCTAAAAAGGATTACACCCTTTGTGGGTTTATCACACCAAGAAGAAGGAAAGGGAAGTGCATGCATGCATGCATGCACGCGCACACTGAACAAGCTTAAATCAGTGGTGTGCGTTTGAGTTGACCAAGACCAGAGGTTCTTGAAGAATTTGAGAAGGCCATGCAGTCAGTGCATGAGGAAGCAGAGATGCCATGCACTCAGTGCATGAAGTTGATTTGAAGTGAGACTGGACCAGACTGAAGTTAAAGATATCAGTTGTCTGAGTATTCAGTAGTTGAAGAGAGAAGCCAGGTCATCCTGAGAAGAAGGAGATAAATCCTGAGCAAGACGAGAAGACCTGATCAACTCAAGTGATCAGAGGTACAGAGCAAGGCCAGCAGTCTTTATCCCAGATTGATGAAGATACTTGAAGAAGCTTAAAGAGAAGAAGAGCTACTCGTGCGACTCGAGGAGCCAAGAGAAGACCCTGTGGGACTCAGGGTGGAAGAAGTCTTCAGTGGGATTCTGGAGCAGGCCAGTAGGACTCTGGTAACACTGTGGGATGCAGTATAAAGACCCTCCTGTGGGACTCAGGAGAGATATAGTGGGATGCTGTATCGACCATTGTAATACTAACAGATTATAATGGGAGAATCCATGCTGGGAGAGCATGGCAAGGATGTAGGCCTTTGGTGTCGAACCTTGTAAATCCTTTTGTCCTGTGCCTTTTCATTACTGCATCATTCGGGAAAGGTTGAGAGATACAAGAAGAGTGGATCGAGGCTTTAACCAGCCATAGAGGTTTAATTGATAAGAATCAATTAGTAAAAAGTTTTAAGGGATCACTGATTCACCCCCTCCCCCTCTCAGTGATTCACACTGATCTGGGCACTTCAAGCTTGTTTTTATATAAATGATTAATGACTTTTTTTGCCTAGTTTCCCTATTGATTTTTTTGTTTTACTTTCTACCCTATATATTTCCCTAAATGCTATCTTTGTTATTAAATATGATGTGAAGCCATGATGTCTATTTGTAGATGAGATATGGGTGGAGAGGCTTATTGTTTCGGGCATTAGTTAACACATATTACTGTGAGATTCATAGTGATATTAATGATGGTATCAGGAATGGAACCAAGATTTATGGAATGTGTATAAGTTGGGATTAACTAATGTTATGATGAACGCTATATTATTTATTGTGAGTGTTCTTCTTAAGAGTTGGATGGTTGAGTTTCTTGTTTATATATATTCTATTCCCTGCAATTTGTGGAAGATAGTTGTCCATGGTTATGAATCTATTTATCGTAACGTAGGATATTTCCTAGAGTGCCTAGAAATATTGAATGATAATAATGTTAATCATTTATTAACCCGTGGGGTTGGTTCTTGTTGGAATGCAAAAGATGTTAATCTTGATAAACAATAGACTCTGTTGGATTATTCATATAGGCCATGGACTTTACTATGATGGTTAATGAAATATAATTTTTAGTAATTTTATATAATGAATATTGAATTAATTAAAATACAGAAAAAATAATAAAATAATTAATTTAATTAATTTTTTCTTACTTTTTTTTGTTCTTATATAATATCTAGTTCTTAATGGTGAACGATGGGCATATGAGTGAATATTTATATATTAGATATTAAGACTAGATTAATGTCCATAGTTTTGTTTTGAGTTATATTATATAGTATATGTTTTATAATTTTATACACTACACAACCAATTTAGGTAGGGTGATCGACACCAAGTGGACTTTGGGAGGGTTTCTTCTCTGAAATCCAATTTATAAATGAATGGATGGATTACTACCTACTATGGACCCACTCTCTTCTCCTTGTAGTATTATGTACTTGTATGAATGGTTGTTAGTCTACCCATATATGTGAATAGAGGGTTGTAATGGGTTTTGGTTATTTCATACACATATATCTATAGATAGAATATCCTAAGTATTATTATAGGTGTAACGCCCGAGACTTTTATGAGAAATATTTTGTCTTTATAAAAGGAATCTTTCACTACACACAACACTAGCTTTGCTTGCTTTACACGCAACCGCGACCTTCCTCAATAGCTTGTCTCGTACGCAATACCGAGTTTCACTAAACAACGATATGCTATTAAAATATTATTAAAACTAGCCAGTATGAATAGTAATAACCACTTTTTTAAATTTTATAAATTTTATTTTTCAAAATGGACTTCATTTTTGGATTCGGAATATCGAAATTAGCCTAGGGTGAAATTTTGGTATTTTTCTGAAAACTTTCAATTTTTGATGAATAGTGAAACCACTAAGTGGTAGTTAAAAAAACTGAATTTTTCATAAAACATAATTTTACCGCTTCTGTGAGTGGAATTTCTAAAATTCGAGAGACACGGTTAATATCAAGGACTAAAATGTGGTTCAATGAGATGAAAATAATTTTTGGTGAATAGTAAATTTTTACTTTTTTTTACCACGGTTAAAAGTAAATATGGTAGTTACGGGTAAAAATGATATTATTATTACCCTAACACATGTCCTAATTCTATTGGATAAGTGTAATTCGACCGAAAACAACCTTAAGAATAAAATATGACCATTTAGGCCCACTTGGATTAGATTAGGACATTTATTATTAATTTATTTAAAGAAGGGTTAAAATAGTTAAAATCAAAGATTAATAAGTATATCATTTATAATATAGGGTTCTACATAAGACAAATTCTAATATAAATATTAATTATAAAGGTAAAAAGATTTCCTACATAATGGTATTTTATTTGTAATTTTTAGACTTTAAATAAGTTAATTTATTTATGACACAATGATGATCCAGTAATTATCTTATTAAGGAAATATTGACATAATTGATGTTATAAATACCCAAATAAATGTAATTTGAGACTTTTTATAAATTAAAACAATTTTATAGGTTAATATGACATGTTAGTATTGATTTAAGTAACTTACTTCGAACTAATCATTCTGTTATGATTTTCAAAAAAATAAATTACTAAATAGTGTCAAAATTTATATAAAATAGTTTTTAAAACAAATATTATATTAGTAATTGTTATTTTGTTTCTAAAAATCTAAAGTTCAGCGAAATGACATAGATAAGGTTATATATATTAATAATAAACAACTGGGGGTTCTTTTGGCTTGATATAGTATGTTTATTAACCTTATAGTGTAAGAAAACAAGAACACATGGTAAAAGATAAATTATCTAACTTAAAGTTAAATCTAAATGATAAGGTTAAAATTGATACCTAAACTTGTCTAAATTCTATTGGATGAGATTATTTCGACCCATCCCCACATTATCATATAAATAAATCAATTTGGAGCTTTTTAAAACCGAATTTGACTTTATAATAAAATAATATTTTTAGTTATTCCAAAGGTGCCCCTCTCCTCCCTTATAAAAGGGCACCTCCTCCCTCTCTTCCTCACACCACTTTGAGCCTTCAAGCTCGTCCAACCCCTGAAAATTTCTTCTCTCCACTTCCCTAGAGACATCCTAGAGGTTCTGGTCTTCTTCAAAGACCAATTTTAGTTCCCTAAAAGGAGGTCTCAAAGAAGCACTTCAAAGAAGAGGTAATGTCTGTTACCGATTTTTCATATTTATTTCTTCTTCCACTTTTTCTTCTTTAGTTGTTTCATTGTGAAGTAATAACATCAGTATCACTCATATACTGATATGTTATTATAAGTTTGAAATAACCCTATTTCACCATCTATCCATGCTACGGAAAACGAAATCACCGCGCGTGCGTACGTGTGGAATACCGTCTCCACGCCATGGTGTAATCTATTTTCCACCACCACTTTACTTGGATGGGTATAATGGTGTAAATAATGACTATATATGATTATTGTAAAGTGATATTGATTCTGAAATAGTATATATACACTCCAATACAATTCCTTGATCATGGGAATGATATCATCGCTCGTGCGTACGTACGGAATACCGTCTCCACAATGTGATGGGATTCGTTCTACATGGTCTTCATTTCATAATGACTATATAAATGAATTGAATGAATAAATATTATATATAGTACATTAATACCATTCTGGAAATGATGTATCTATAACCTAAAGAGAATAATAAGAATTTATTCGACAAAACACGCATAAGAACAGAAAGTTATAAACACCCGAATAACATGTAGGAATGAAATATTACTACTCATAAGAAAAGAATATGACCATATATGATATCATAACAATAATTATGATTCTGGAATAAGTCAATAACATTATTTAAATCATTATACAGGAGGTTCGGACACTTACGAAGCAAATTGGACCTATGTTAAGGGAAAATCTCGCAATCTCAATTTTTATCCGAGATTGTTTATACTTCAGAATTTACTGGGGAATATTTTTCATCCACATACATGTTTGCTTAATATGTAATATTTACGTCCTTCTACAATATTTTAAATCCATTTTTACCCTTTGGTGAGTTTTTAGTAAAAGATATGAAAGGAATCTTTTGTTGTTTTTCGTACGAGTTACTTTTTGACTTTTATGACAAAAGTGCGAGAAGAATGTTTTCTTTTAACTTATACGGCATGAATGAATTTTTAAAACATTATTTCCATGAAGCTTCATTTACAAGTTTTCATGTTTATTTTTAATCAACTTATTTTAGTTTAAAATTGTATTACATGTTAAGAAAGGAAAATGTTTTTGAAGTAGAAATGATATTTTCCTCAAGAATGGAGTTCAAGTGTTTTATCAAAATTATTTTCCATATAAGATGATAAAGGGTTATGTTTCTATCCCTATTATTACATTGATTTGATTATGTTGTGATGGAATTATTTTATCTTATATGAATTGTTTTATGATGTCATGTTGTTTAAGAATCCCATTTTTATTACATGAGTTATGCAATGATGTATGATTTATGATTTTGTGGCACACATAAGAATGGTATCATTATGAGATGGGTGGGACCTATATCTCCCTCCAATGCATTGGGTAAAGATTTTATATCTCATGAGATAGACATGGCTGGAATGGCATGTTAAAACGGTTCAGTGAAACATGTCTGAAACGAGGAGTGAACTCGGTTCGGAAATGGACTCTGTCCACTAAGATAGGCTTGGAAATGAGTCTTGACTAATAAGAAATGATTGACAATGATTATGTGTGTATGAGAAAATGTTTCATGTTTTAAGTTATGATTATTGGGATTACATTTCACTACTATGATTTATCCCATGTTATGAAATTATGCTCTCTTTTGCAGGTTAAGATTTCCAAAATGTTATGTTCTTATGAATACTATGTGATTGATATTACTTTTGTTTACCCTTACTAAGAATTTGAGCTCACCCTTTTGTATGTTTTCTCTCCCCAATTCAGGAAGAAGTTTATTAAGTAAGATATGCCAAAAGGGACTATAGATATGATGAAATAAATGGGAGGCAGTGTAGACGCTTTAGGAACCAGTTGTTTATGTTTCCCAGTTTCTAAAGACACTATACCTATATGGTATTTTCATGGTTTTGTTATATGTTGTAATTAGTATGCTTCAATTTTGAAGTAATAACAATGTATGTAAAGTATGGGTCGTTATAGTTGGTATCAGAGGAAAGGTATAGTCAACCTTTGGAAACTAGGATGTGAAAGACTTTGTAAGAACCCTAATGATACGTCTAAGAATAGAACACAATATTAGTGTTTTAGAAATGGCCATGAATAACCTAGGATAAGACATTAACTGTGAAATTTTATTCTTGATTATGTGGTTTTCCTATTATAATTAGTGTTGCTCACACTATTATTCTTGGTTTTAGTCAATGGCTGGAACCCGAAGGAACCGTGTTAATGAGGAATGTGACAGGCAATGCAATGATTGTCCCCCTGAGAAACCAAACATTAGGGGAGATGGAATGAAAAATCATGGAGCCATGCTCACACAACTTTCTCAAGCTATGAATCATGCAAGACTTCCAAACGAGAAAAGGAATGAGCAACGTTCTGTTGAATCCTTCATGAGGTAGCGTCCGCCTTCATTCGGTGGGTCTATTGATCCATTAGTTGCTGAACAATGGATTAATAATACTGGAAAAATATTTTCAGTTCTTCAATGTTATGAACAAGATAAAGTCATCTTAGCAGTGTATCGTTTGGAAGGTGATGTTGATCAATGGTGGAATCTTATTAAGAATACGAGGCAAAGGGATGAAATTGAGTCCATGGAATTAGACGAGTTCAAGAACTTATTTTTCAATAAGTACTTCCCTCGTATTCTCCGAACAAAGATGGAGAAAGATTTTCTTGAACTAAATTAAAAGGATGATGAATCTGTTGGTACCTATGAAGCTAATTTTACAAGACTTGCAAGGTACGCTTCTGGTATTATTATCCAACCTGAGAGTAAGATCGGTCGATTATTTAGTGGCTTAAAACCAAGTCTTCGAAGGGCCTTATCCATAAGGGACTTAAATAGCAATGAGGAAATTGTTTGATGTTCTCTCAAAGTCAAGATAGAGATTGGAGTAACCCATCAGTCATATGGGTTTGATAAGAAGAGGAAAATGGAATTGAAAGGAAAATCTAAAGAGCACACTGAAAACAAGATGAGCTTTCCCTTATGCTCAAAGTGTGGAAAGAAACATCGAGGGAGTTGTCTTAAAGGAACAAGTAAATGTTTCAAATGTGGAAAGGAAAGTCATCGGGCATTTGAATGCCGCAATGATGGGAAGAAGATGTCTAATGATGCAAACAAAAGAAGGGACACACAGAATGAACCTACTACACTTCAATGTTTCAAGTTCAAGGAGATGGGGAATTATGCCAATAAATTCCCTAATCCAAGGGTTGTTGATGATGATCGACATCAATAAAATCTTAAGGCTAAAGACAAAGGAAAGTCACATGCAATTTCTATCAGCAATGTGGAGTACGATAACGATGTGGTGAAAGGTACACTTACCATCCACCCTAAAGTAGCAAATGTTTTATTTGATTCTGGATACACCCACTCATTTATTTCTGAAGATTTTTCTAAGGGTATCACCGTATTACCTCAATAATTAGATGTCGAGTTAGTTGTGACAACACCTAATGGTACAACAGTCGCATCAAAAGTTTATTATTCTTCCCCGATTGAAGTGTGTGGGAAAGTGCTTCCTGCAAATCTTGTGATCCTTCCTATAGTGGAATTTGATGTGATTTTTGGCATGTATTGGCTTTATTTATATGGATCTCATATCAATTTCCAATGAAGGGAAGTTACATTTCATATTCTAGATCAATCTATGATCGTCTATCGATGCAAGGATGAACATAACCTTCCAGTGGAAATTTCTTCCATCTTATGGGTCTTGATTCCACTAAATGAGGGTTATTTATCTCAAATGGTTGGTGAGAAACTCACGATTAATAATATTCCCATTGTATAGGAGTTTGATGATGTCTTTCTGGAGGAATTTTCATGTCTTACACCAAATCGTGAAGTTGAGTTTTCAATAGAACTCGTACCGGGTGATTTGCCTATTTCAAAGACACCTTATAGAATGGCCCCAATTGAGTTGCAGGAATTGAAGAAGAAACTCCAAGAGAATCTTGATAAGGGATTCATACGCCCTAGTGCGTCACCTTGGGAAGCACCTGTTCTGTTTGTTAATAAGAAAGATGGATCAATGAGACTCTGCATTGATTATCGAGAACTTAACAATATCACTATCAAGAACAAATATCCTCTCCCACGCATTGATGACTTATTTGACCAACTACGCGGAGCTCAATATTTTTCAAAGATTGATCTTCGTTCAGGGTATCATCAATTAAGGTTCAAAAGGGAGGATATACCAAATACGGTTTTCCGTACAAGGTATGGACACTATGAATTTATAGTGATGCCATTTGGTCTTACTAATTCCCCTACTATCTTCATGGATCTGATGAATAGAGTCTTTAGAGACTATCTTGATCAACTTGTGGTAGTCTTTATAGAAGATATTCTTGTCTATTTGAAGAGAAAGGAAGAACATGAAGATCACTTGAGAATTATATTGAAGACCCTGATAAAGGATAAGCTTTATGCCAAATTTACCAAGTGTGAATTTTGGCTTCAAAAAGTTTCATTTTTGGGTCACATAATCTCAAAAGAGGGGATATATGTGGATCCAGCAAAAACAGAGGTTATCGAAAGATGGTCGAGACCAACAACAGTAACTGATATCCGATGTTTTCTTGGTTTAGATGGATATTATCAATGTTTTGTGAATGATTTTTCACGATTATCTAATCCACTCACCAGGTTGACTCAAAAAGGAGTTAAGTTTGTTTGGATGGAGGAATGTGAAGAGAATTTCAAGAAGTTGAAAATAAGGTTATCCAGTGCACCTGTGCTCACACTGCCTTGTAGTGGAGAAAGGTTTGTGATCTATAGTGATGCATCCAAGAAGGGATTGGGGTTTGCTCTTATGCAAAATGATATGGTGATAGCTTATGCCTCACGACAATTGAAAATCCATGAGCAAAATTACCCAACTCATGATTTGGAGTTAGCTACGGTAATCTTTGCATTACAGATTTGGAGGCCTTATTTTTATGGAGAAAGGTGTGACATTTATACTGATCATAAAATTATAAAGTATATTTTCACACAAAAGGAGCTGAATATGCGCCAAAGAATATGGTTAGAGATGATTAAGGATTATGACTGCTCAATTCATTACCACCCTGGGAAAGCAAACAAGGTGGCAGATGCATTAAGTTGAAAAGACTATGCCAGTTTTTCAATGATGAGGATCAAAAAAGATCCAATATTTACGGATTTACAAAGGATGGATCTTGGAATTATAATGGAAGGGGGAAAATCGTATCTTTCTCAAATGAATGTTCAACCATCTATACATGTGAATATTAATGAGGCGCAGAAATAAGATGTAGAGTTACTAATGATGGTGAGAAATATTCCTGAATTCAACCTTGATTGTGATGGGATAATAAAGTTCAAGAATCGGGTTTGTGTTCCTCTCATCCCCGAATTAAAGAAGGAGTTGCTAGATGAGGCTCATAGTTCTTCATTCTCGATTCATCCCAGAAGCACGAAGATGTATAGGGACCTGAAAGAGTACTTCTGGTGGGATGACATGAAAAGAGATGTTGCTGAATATGTCTCTCAACGCTTGGTTTGTTAGCAAGTTAAAGCTGAGAGACAGAAGTCTAAGGGGATGTTACAACCATTACCCATACCCGAATGGAAATGGGAAAACATCATTATGGACTTTGTCATAGGACTTCCTAAAACATCCAATGGAAATGATGCTATCTGGGTCATAGTTGATCGTCTTACAAAGTCTGCACACTTTATTGTTATTAGAGAGGATTTATCTCTGGATCAGCTTGCCATGATATATGTAAAGGAAGTGGTAAGATTGCATGGAGTACCACTTTCTATTTTATCTGATCGGGATCCGTGATTTACCTCGAAGTTCTGGCAAAGTCTTCAGCATACTCTGGATACAGATTTGAGTTTCAGCACTGCTTATCAACCTTAGACAGACGGTCAGTCTGAGAGAACAATTCAAACTCTAGAAGATATGTTGAGAGCTTGCTCTATGGATTTCAAAGGTGGTTGGGATCAACACCTACCTTTGGTGGAATTTTCTTATAATAATAGCTTTCACTCCAGTATTCAGATGGCTCTATATGAGCTCTCTATGGAAAGAAATGCAGGACTCCAACTTTCTGGGATGAAGTTGGGGAAAGAAAGCTATTAGGACCTGATCTTGTTGATGAGATGACAGAAAAAGGTCTGATCTATTCAGCGACACATAAGAGCAACTCAGAGTCGACAGAAAAGTTATGCTAACAACCAAAGAAAAGACCTAGAGTTTGAAGTGGGTGATAAAGTGTTCTTACGAATATCTCCCTGGAAGAGGGTCATGAGATTTGGAAAGAAGGGGAAGTTGAGCCCTAGCTATATCGGTCTTTTCAAAATACTGGATCGTGTTGGAACGGTAGCTTACCGATTAGTGCTTCCACCGAATCTCTCTCAAGTTCACGATGTGTTCCATGTATCTCTCTTGAGAAAGTACATACCTGATCCTTCACATGTACTCAGCTCAGAAGTTGTACAGCTGGAACAAGATCTTTCTTATGAAGAACAGCCGATAGAGATTCTGGATCATAGCGAAAAAGTCCTACGGAACAAGACCACTCACTTGGTGAATATTTTACGGAGGAACCACCAATTAGAAGAAGCTACATGGGAGCGTGAGGATATGATGAGGGAGAGGTATCCTCATCTTTTTGTTACAAAGTGACGAATTTCGAGGGCAAAATTCATTTTAAGGGGGGTAGAATGTAACGCCCGAGACATTTATGAGAAATATTTTGTTTTTATCAAAGGAATCTTTCACTACACACAACACTAGCTTGGCTTGCTTTACACGCAACTACGACCTTCCTCAATAGCTTGCGTCGTACGCAATACCGAGTTTCACTAAACAACGATATGCTATTAAAATATTATTAAAACTAGCCGTTATGAATAGTAATAACCACTTTTTGAAATTTTATAAATTTTATTTTTCAAAATGGACTTCATTTTTGGATTCGGAATATCGAAATTAGCCTAGGGTGAAATTTTAGTATTTTTCTGAAAACTTTCATTTTTGATGAATAGTGAAACCACTAAGTGGTAGTTAAAAAACTGAATTTTTCATAAAACTTAATTTTACCGCTTCTGTGAGTGGAATTTCGAAAATCTGAGAGACACGGTTAATATCAAGGACTAAAATGTGGTTCAATGAGATGAAAATAATTTTTGGTGAATAGTAACTTTTTATTTTTTTTACCACGGTTAAAAGTAAATAGGGTAGTTAAGGTTAAAAATGATATTATTATTACCCCAACACATGTCCTAATTCTATTGGATAAGTTTAATTCGACCAAAAACAACCTTAGGAATAACATATGGCCATTTAGGCCCACTTGGATTAGATTAGGACATTTATTATTAATTTATTTAAAGAAGGGTTAAAATAGTTAAAATCAAAGTTTAATAAGTATATAATTTTTAATATAGGGTTATACATAAGATAAATTTGACTATAAATATGAATTATAAATGTAAAACGATTTCCTACATAATGGTATTTTATTTGTTAATTTTAGACTTTAAATAAGATAATTTATTTATGACACAAAGATGATGCAGTAATGGTCTTATTAATGAAATATTGACATAATTGATGTTATAAATACCCAAATAAATGTAATTTTAGACTTTTTATGAATTACACTAATTTTCTAGGTTAATATGACATGTTATTATTGATTTAATTAACTTTGTTCGAACTAATAATTCTGTTATGATTTTCACAAAAATCAATTACTAAATAGTGTCAAAATTGACATAAATTAGTTTTAAAACAAATATTATATTATTAATTGTTATGTTATTCCTAAAAATCTATGGTTCTGACAAATTACATAGATAAGGTCATATATATTAATAATCAACATCTTGGGGTTCGTTTGGCTTGATATAGTAAGTTTATTAACCTTATAGTGTAAGAAAACAAGAAGACACGGTAAAAGTTAAATTATCTAACTTAATGTTAAATCTAAATGATAAGGTTAAAATTGATACCTAAACGTGTCTAAATTCTATTGGATGAGAGGATTCCGACCCATCCCCACCTTATCTTAGAAATAAATCAATTTGGAGCTATTTAAAACCGAATTTGACTTTATTATAAAATAATATTTTTAGTTATTCCAAATGTGCCCCTCTCCTCCCTTATAAAAGGGCACCTCCTCCCTCTCTTCCTCACACCACTTTGAGCCTTCAAGATCGGCCAAACCCTGCTACTTTATTCTCTCCACTTCCCTAGAGACATCCTCGAGGTTCTGGTCTTCTTCAAAGACCAATTTTAGTGCCCTAAAAAGAGGTCTCAAAGAAGCGCTTCAAAGAAGAGGTAATGTCCGTTACCGATTCTTTCATCTTTATTTCTTCTTCCACATATTCTTATTTAGTTGTTTCATTATGAAGTAATAACATAAGTATCACTAATATACTGATATGTTATTATAAGTATGAAACAACCCTATTTCACCATCTATCCATCCTACGGAAAACGAAATCACCGCACATGCGTACGTACGGAATACCATCTCCACGCCGTGGTGTAATCTATTTTCCACCACCACCTTACTTGGATGGGTATAATGGTGTAAATTATGACTATATATGATTATTGTAAAGTGATATTGATTATGAAATATTATATATACACTCCAATACAATTCCACGATCATGGGAACGATATCATCGCTCGTGCGTACGTACGGAATACCGTCTCCACGATGTGATGTCATCCGTTCTACATGATCTTCATTGAATAATGATTATATAAATGAATTTAATGAATAAATATGATATATAGTACATTAATACCATTCTGTAAATGATTTATCTATAACCTAAAAAGAAGAATAAGAATTTATTCGACAAAACATGCATAAGAACCAAAAGTTATAAACACCCGAATAACAAGTAGCAATGAAATATTACTACTAAGAAGCTAAGAATATGACCATATATGATATCATAGCAATAATTATGATTCTGTAATAAGTAAATAACATTATTTAAATCATTATACATGAGTTTCGGACACTTATGAAGCAAATTGGACCTAAGGTAAGGGGAAATCTCGCAATCTCAATTTTTATCCGAGATTGTTTATACTTCAGAATTTACTGGGGAATATTTATCATCCACATCCATGTTTCATAAATATGTATATTTAAATCCTTCTACAATAGTTTAAATCCATTTTTAACCTTTGGTGAGTTTTTAGTAAAATATATGAAATAAATCTTTTGTCATTTTTTGTACGAGGTGCTTTTTGACTTTTCCGACAAAAGTAAGAGAAGAATGTTTTCTTTTAACTTATACGGCATGAATTGATTTTTAAAGCATTATTTCCATGAAGCTTCCTTTACAAGTTTTCAAGTTTATTTTTAATCAACTTATTTTAGTTTAAAATTGTATGAAATGTTAAGAAAGGAAAATGTTTTTGAAGTAGAAAGTATATTTTCCTCAAGAATGGAGTTCAAGTGTTTTATCAAAATTATTTTCCATCTAAGATAATAAAGGGTTCTGTTTCTATCCTTATTATTACATTGATTTTATTATGTTGTGATGGAATTATTTTATCTTATATGAATTGTTTTATGATGTCATGTTGTTTAAGAATCCCATTTTTATTACATGAGTTATGCAATGATGTATGATTTATGATTTTGTGGCACACATAAGAATGGTATCATTATGAGATGGGTGGGACCTATATCTCCCTCCAATGAATTGGGTAAAGATTTTATATCTCATGAGATAGACATGGCTAGAACGGCAGGTTAAACCGGTTCAGTGTAACAGGACTGAAACGAGGAGTGAACTCGGTTCAGAAATGGACTATGTCCACTAAGATAGTCTTGGAAATGAGTCTTGACTAATAAGAAATTATTCTCAATGATTATGTGTGTTTGCCTCAAAGTTTCATGTTTTAAGTTATGATTATTGGGATTACATTTCACTACTATGATTTATCCCATGTTATGAAATTATGCTCTCTTTTGCAGGTTAAGATTTCCAAAATGTTATGTTCTTATGAATATGATGTGATTAATATTACTTTTGATTATCCTTACTGAGCATTTGAGATCACCCTTTTGTATGTTTTCTTTCCCCAGGACAGGAGGAAGGTTATTAAGTAAGATATGCCAAAAGGGACTATAGACATGATGAAATAAATGGGAGACAGTGTAGAAGCTTTATGAACCAGTTGTTTATGCTTCCCAGTTTCTAAAGACACTATACCTATACTGTCCTTTCATGGTTTTGTTATATGTTTTAATTAGTATGCTTCAATTTTTAAGTAATAACAATTTATGTAAAGTATGGGTCGTTATAATAGGTATGATGTGTATGGGATGTGATGGATCATGGTACATTACTTAGTGTATGGGGTGTAATGTATTGGGGTATAATGGCCAATGTATGATACATGACATATGGGATGTGGTGGATCCTAAAAATACTTTGTTAGTATATGGATATATGGATTGGGATGATGAGATGATGTGATGCATGATATTCATGTTGTGATACTTTTCCCCAGCTGTTTTTGGGATGGATTCTTTTAGAAAAAGATTTATGAGGATGTATGACATTAGGGAAGAGTGGAAACCCAATAAGGAAGGGGTAGTGGGAAACCATCTTTGTTATTATAATATATTATTTCTTATTTGAATTACTTTGTGAGAGATAACCGTTGTGATTCTTGGAACATAATATACATGTTTAGGTGATGAGTTAGTTTCATTTGTTGTTAACTAATATTTAGCTAGATTTTTTATATTTCTCATGAGAGGCTCTAAGATAGATTCTACTAAGTGTACATATTTAGGAGATGAGATGGTTTCAACTATTATTCATTATACATTATCATGTTGGGCTTCATTTTCATTTTTTATATTATCTTTTGAAACTTTTGATTCCTTTTTTAGTTGTTCTAGTTTTGTATAACATTGAATGCATATAGTTGGGATCTTTCTTTTATCTTTATGAGAAGTTGATTGGTGTAATTTACTTATCTCTCATTCCTCACATTATTTTAGAGGTTAATTCCTCCCATTTGAAGGTATCATATACCCTCAATGATTTTTTCTTACCTTTTGCATGGGCTTCAGGTGGTCACCATCTCCATTATCTCTTTATCGACCCAGGAGGGGTACCTTTTTGGAGAGGGGTTCATGAAAAATTGTTATCAGATGTTCAATATGAGGGATTAGATATTGTTTGGAGGTAATCATTGGTGAGACTACATGGGTTTGTAGGGAAATGGTTAAATATAAGTCTAGAAATCAATTAAAATAAGGGAGACCAAATAAGAGACAGGAATCTACTTCTCTCTGTGATATGATGAGTGGATATTAAAATTTACCATAAATAATAAGATAATTTATCTTGGTTTTATGGTAGAAACCTAGGAATAGATCGTGAATCATTCTTACTTACACCTATATTTCAAATGATTAGAAATCAGGATAGGTTAAACCATAAATAGAAAATAAATTAATTAATTACTTTATTAATGTTAAATGTTTCATATTCTAGGTTTAGGAGTCTCTAACAATTTATTATTTTCTAGGTATGGATATATTTCCACATCCACATCAGTTTCACATTTATGATGTTTGGCAGGACCATTCAGTATATCCTTATAGAATAGAGGTCCAAAATGAAAAAACAAGGTGGAGGACTCTCCTGGAGTTTCAGTTACCAATCTAGTAGATGAATGGGGTGTATGTCTAAGACTCGGTTATAGAAGACTTATTAGAGGTGGTTGAGAATGATTTTAGTTCGATATGAGCTCGGGAGATGATATTGGTTCCATTAGTTGTAATGATATAGAATTCTTGAGAAATTAAGTGGTGGGTATTTTTCCATGGGGATCTTGAGGACTTTTGAGTCTCACGGAAAAAATTTAGGGACCATTTTTTTAAAGTGTTTCTTTCTTCAACCGTAAATGTGGATAGATTCTAGGAACTGCTTACCCTTCGACATGGGAGTTCCAGCGTGTGAGGGTTTAGAATTATTTCACGACCATTCTTTGATATTATTGAGACCTATTTCCATATTAATAGGCCTAGTGGAGTCATTTTTGAAAAATATTTCCATTTATATATCTAGATCTAGGTCACCCTATTCATGTTGTCAACATATCCTGAGGTGTTCGTTAAATAATAGGCCATTTAGAGGATGGTAGACCGAAAAAATAACCAATAGGGGTGATTCATCAGGATTCATCATATAGCATATATATTGTATGGGGTTACCAAATTCTTAGATATAATATCTTTCAAATGATTGGGGGTAGGTCACCTACCTCATAATATTTTTTCTCTTGAGGTGGTAGCTCTCAAGCCTTTTCGAAGGGATCATATGCATGTTTTCATGTAGTGGTTGAGGTCATCTGCGATGAGAGTGTCTGGCCTTTCTGAGCTGGCATCATTCACCAGTTGTTTCTCTTATGGATCTTTCACTGAGGTAACTTTAGCTGAGGTTACAATTTCAAGACGCTTTATCTAAGGATCATAGAAGATGAGACCATGATAGAAGAGGAAAACCTCAATATATTACTCATCCTTATAGAGTAGTGGAAAACCATGTAGGTGTCATTCATCATGGTCAAAGTGGTATAGGATCAATTTTTGGCCAACTGTATACCCTTGCATTACCAGCATTGGGTGATCCAGACATCTGTTGGTGTACCCATCACCAATTTTCTACACGGGTGTATTGTTTGATTGATTTAGGAGTTCAAAACCTCTTCATGTCACCCAACATAATCCATTATTTTGAAATTGGGGTAGATATGATTCAAGTTACCCTAGCTTTGACTATGCTAGTTGGAGGTTAAGCTTATTTGTATGAAATTTGTGGTGATTGTGATCTAGTGCTAGAGAAGCACTGCTCTTTGGGATAATTTTTATATTAATAAATACAACCCAATGACCTCTTGTTAAGTATGGATTAGTTATATTAGATGCAGGATATTATGGATTTATTTAAGAGATAGGTTATGTTCTATGATACTAATGGAGATTATTCCATGTTTCTGGGAGAGAGGGACCCACATAAGGGTTGGAGCAGTGTTTCATCATTTTTTTCTTTATGGTTGAGCTAAAGATGAGTTTTTTATAGGTTTAACTATCAGTGTTTTCCAAGGTTATGGAAGAGTACCATGATGTTTTTCTTAAAGAGTTTGTGGCATTACCCCCTCGATGAGAGATAATGTTTGGGATTGAGATATAGTCTAGTAATTCTCTTATCTCAATGTATCCATATATGATAGTTCCATCTATGTTGTGGTATTTATGGGAAAAATTCAATGATCTATTGCAACATGGTTTTGATTATCCATATTTGTCACCTTAGAGTGCACCATTTTTTTGTGAATAATACCTATGGTATTTTCCATCTCTATATCAATTGTGATCGCTTAAATTAAAACATAGTTAAAACCCACTACCATATTAAATATATTTAAGATTTAATCACTTATATTAAGATATAAATTTAGTTCTCAATGATTTATTTGTGTTATAGAAATCATTAGATGTGAGTGAAATATGAATATGTTTTGAAGACTTGTTTATGATGTTATTATGGGAATTATGATTTCATTGTGATGCCATTAGGTGTAATGAATTCCCTAGTCACATTCATGGTTTTGATGAACATAATTTTATTTTAAATCCCAGATCATTTTGAGGTAGTTTTCATTAATGATATCCTCATGTACTATACATCTAAGGAAGTAAATTTTGAGAACATGTGAGTAGTTTTGGGAGTTCTATATGATCAAAATCTATTTCCGAAGATGTAAAAGAGTGAGTTATGGGCTTGTGAATTTCATTTCATAAACCATGTCATATATCAATGATAATAATATTAGGATCCCACAAAGATTTGGGTATTAATTTCTTGGGGAAAACCCAAGATTATTATAGAGGTGAAGTGTTTTTTTGGTCTTGTAGACAACTGTAGGGGGTTCATAACTGATTTCTCTTTAGTTTAAAATCCTCTGACAACCTTGAACAAAAAGGAACATACATTCATGTGGACTGGCCCTTGTCTGGATGCTTTGGATTACCCAAAGAACATATTATTCAGCAATCCATTCCTTTGGTTTCCAGTAAAGGGAGTTTAGTTTAAGGTTTTATGTGATGTTTCACATATAGGGTTGGGATATATTTTGATTCAGTAGATATAATTTGTTTCTTATGGGGTTTGTAAGTTACATACCCATGAGTGTAACTATGCCACCCAAGAACTTGAGTTGGTGGATATTGTTCTTGATTAAAATTTGTGGTGATATTTTTCTTAATAGAGAGCATTTTTATGTTTTTACTGATCATGAGAGCATGAGGTGTGTATTATCCCAGTGTGACAAGAACATTAAAATGTGATCTTGTTTGGAATTATTATATGATTATGACATAAATATTTCATATACACCAAGATAAGTTATTGTTGTGGTTGATATGCTAAGTTGGAACACTCCCAATGATTCTATATGTGAATATGGAGATTTATAGAGAGTTATGGAAGATCCCTCAGTGATTCATCCTAATATAGGATAGGTTGGTGGAAGATGTTGTACTTTCAATATGACGTATAGTCATCTTTGGGGTTGTAGGTAGAGGAGTCCTAGATGAGGGATTCTGAGAAGGATTTCTGGAGTGACTGAGTTGTTTTAGGTGATGAACCTAATGATTGGTGTGTAGTTTAATAGCATTGGGTGTTTTTTCAAGGGAGGATTTTTGTCCATTTGGCAATGCATGAGATGGTTTTCCTTGAGTTACATAAATCTCTCTTGGTGGTACATCCTAGTGCCACAAGGATTTATCTATCTCTTACACATAAATTTTGGTGTCATGTGAGAAGCTTGAAATTGTATAGTTTTTTCTCAATGTATGGTCTTCTAAAAGGTGAATTTCACCATGTTTCTAATGGTTTTATCCCACCGTTGGATATTCCTCAATGAAAGTGGGAGAAAAAATCAATCGACATCGTGAACATTTAACCTCAATATTAGGGATGATTTGATTTTATATGGGTAACAGTGTACCATTTGAAAAAATCATCCCACATTATAGTAGTTAAGGATATTATCTCAAAAGAGTTTTGGTTGGAGAAATAACTGGAGTAGGTGCCGAGACTCAACAGCTTCATAAGGATGATCATCTCTAATCGTAATCCTTGTTTTACCTCTATGGTTTAGAGAGGTATCTGACAATCATGTGGATCTAATTTATTCCTTAGAACTTATTTTCATAAATAGATGGATATTCAGACCGAGTGAACAATCTAGACTCTTGTAGACTTGTTTAATTATTAAGTCCATGATTTTGGTCGTTTGTCGATGGGGTAGCTGATCTTGGTGAATTTTTCATACGAAAATAGTTTTTACTCAACCATTGGTATAAAACCATTTAATATTTTTTATGTTTATCCATACTATTCTCTATTGTGTAGTATTGGGGTTATAAAGTCATCAATTCTCAAGAAAGAACTAGTGAAAATCATGGCAGAGTAGGTTTATGTAATTCATCAGAGGATAAATTAACATTGGTTCATCAGAAGTCCTTTCCTTATCAAAGGAACAGACCTATAGTGTTTTACAATAGAGGTCATGTGTTTCTAAAGGAGACTCCACATCAAGGGTAGTGAGGTTTGATCTAAATAATATGATTTCTATTATATTTTTTGGGCTTTTTGATGTGTTATCTCATGTTGGATTCATAACATATCGAATAAAATTTCACCCACAGATGATCTCGATTCATGATGCCATTCCATGTGATTCAACATATCCATTATCATCATGATTATTCCCACATAATTGATTAGTGTGATATGTATGTTTATGATGATTTGACCTTCAAGGAGTATCCTATGTAGATCCATCATCGAGATAATGTGTTGCACATATTTGATATTCCCTCAATTCATGTCCTGTAGTGATGTGGTGACGTGAAGCAGTGAACCTCAGAACATTAGCAGCATATATGTTCTCACAACCATAAATTAATTATTTTTTACATCTTAACTTGTATTTATTCTCATTTTTTGGTTGTTGACCTTCTCTATATTATGATATGGTTTCCTCTTCTTGATATTTTGTCAATGACCATTCTCTTATTTTAGATGTATCTTCCTACAAGAGAGTGGTTAGGAGCATAGTTTTTTTTATTTCATGTTTTTATGAGAGATTCCACAAATAGATGATCTTGAGATCCAGTGTTGGTGAAATTCATGAGAGATTTCTAACGGTTTTGTTGTTCAGACAACCCTTATTTATTCTTTATTTTTCAGGTATGTTCAAAAATTATCAAGGATTAGAATAGTTTGAGATGTATCTTATATATGGTATTAGATCCTAGTATCCCTTTCCTTTGGGTGTTTGAGGTGTTGGAGGTTATGAGAGGAAACTTGTGGTGGATCAGGGGAGTTAGAATGTGAAACCTCAACTATAGAGTAGACTCTGTTGTAGAGGCTTGGAGATACACTTAATGGTGGGATCTATGGTGTATGGTCAAGTTAGAAGAGTTATGTTACTACTACCAAATTTTTCATAGATATTTCATAGAGTAGGGATTCTGTAGAGGTTGGTTGATTCATGTGGTGTGGAGAGGAAATCTATAGTGTTGGGGTCTAAGGGGTGAATTTGTGTGGGTCTACTAATTATATAGTTGTTGGGCCATGGGGGTTTGTTTTCAATGTATCAAACCTTTTGAAGAATACGCCATAATCAATATTGATTTACCCTATGTTGTGCTTCAATTATTATTATATAGGATCTACATCATGATCAATGTTCTGTTTCGTGGATGTGGGTTTAACCATGTGAGTCATGAACCCTTGTGTTTCTTCATAGTCCTTCTTATTTTATTCGGTCTTACAGTGTATTAAAGTGGTTTAAATATGGTATTGTAATTTTCAGAATTACTATAAATACCCAAAATCGATCAAAACCATATTATCTATAAATTATCTCACACTAAACCTAGGTTCTGAGGATTTTTTTTGAAGCCCATTAATGCCCCTTTTGATCGGAATCAACCCCCACCGTTTAGGGATCAAATCATGGTGATTTGAAGTGAGTTCTTCCTCTTTTCTTATTGATTAATATCCATTTGATCTTTGTTCCTCACACTATATATTTCCATGTTATGGTGTTTGATATCCATCATTCTAATAAGCTTTATTTTGATTTTTTAGCATGATTTTGGCGCAACATTCTTAGAGGGATGCATGTTTCTTTGTGGGAGGGGAGATGAGAGATCCACACTGTGATTCCATTATCATTTGATGAACGTTGATGTCATGGGGTGGGGTATTCATTTATTCTCCATTAATTTATATGAAATTGTAAATTGAAAATGTTTTATCTTCTATAGACAGTGGTGGAATTAACCTAAATAAATAATAAACTTGATAATGTAAATAAATGGTTTATGGTTAGTGATCTCATGTGTTCTTCCACGATGATAATTTTTTTCCTCTATATTTTCTAGAGAGTGTGATATCTAGAAATATTCTTTATTCGCATGTTTTTCATACATGGGTTAGCATGATTTTTTTATGAAAATGGTAAAAATGTAAATTTGGTAATTTTGTTGGTTGGATAAGGAATTAAATGGTCATTTTTAAAGAATCCATGGATTCATAAAATTTGATGGAAATAGAATGTTGATTAGTAATTGTTTAATTGAATTTGTTCTTTTATGTGTCAATGGAATTTTATAAAGAACATTTAGTTCGAATTATTGTTTATAATAATAATTAAATCCAAGTTAATGATATGTTATTCTCTAATGTTTAATGAAATTAGAAAATATGTTGGGATGAAATATTAATAATTTATGGATTGTGATAGTAGATTCCTTAGGATTTATATTGTGGTAACATATGATAAATGAATTAATTAATTCAAAATTCAATAAAACTACCTATTTAATAAAGATAAATGTTCAGTTTTGAGTGAGTCTATTTTCTTATCATGGTTGAATGCCCTGTGTTTAGGTCAGAGTGGGTATATTTTTTATGTAAAGACTAAATGGATTATTTATTAACTAGTTTACCTATTTAATTTGTTTGTTTCTTATAACCTTTTGTTTCTCCCTATATTTTTTCCTTTCTATGTGATGTGATGTGAGCCTGGGATGGTTTTTGGATGATGATATATAGGAGGAAAGGCCCAGGGTTTGTAGAAACTATATATGCTTGTGATAGTGATATGCATGGTGATATACATGATGGTGTTGGGGATGGAACCAAGATTGATGTAATGGGTTGAATCTGGATATAACCATTGTTGTGATGAAATATGGATGGTTTCTTGTTAATTTTCTGCATAAGGGTTTCATGGACATGTAACTTTTTATCTACCTTATTTTCCCCATAGCTTGAGGAAGCTGGTTGTTTTTTGTTATTAATATCTTTTTATATATTAGGATTTCCTACAGTACTTGGAATAATGGAATAATAATAATTTATAAACAATTTTTTACCCACGGTGTGGGTGGTTATTATAATGAAAAATATGTTAATCTTGAGAAACCATAGATTTTGTTGGATTGTTCCTGGAGGGCATGGACTTCACTCTGGTGGTTAATGAAAAGTAATTTGGAGTAATGTTAATTAATGGATAATGAATTAATTAACATTAATATAAATAATTATAGAAGTAATTTAATGAAATTATTCTTAAATTATTAAGTTATTATAGGATATCTAGTTCTTAGCAGTGGCAATCAGATGTTCGAGTGATGATATTTAGAGTTTAGATTAAGAATAGGTTAATAACAATAGTATAATTGTGATCTATATTATATCATATTTATTTTTTTGATTTCATGTGCTACCCCACCAATATCTGTAGGGTGACTAAATCCTAGTGGACTCAGGGAGTATATTCTCTCCAATATTCATGTTGGTGAGAAACAGATTACTAACAACCCCCTTAAGACCTATTCTCTCCTCCTTATAGTATTATGTTATAGTATTCATGGTGGTTAGTTTCACCATATATGTGTATAAAGTTATTTAATGGATTATGGTTATTTTAAACACATTTATCTCTAGATATATAATATTAATGATTATTATACGTATAACGTGTATGGGTTGTGATAGATCTAGGTACATTTCTCAATGTATCAGTTTTGATGGATTCATTTATAATATGTGATGTATGATACATAAAATATGGGTTGTGGTGGAACCCAAAAATTACTTGGTTACTATATGGATATGGGGAAGGGGATGAAAAGATTATGTGATGCATTAGATGAATATTGTGATACTTTATCCTAGGTGTTTTTAAGCTTGTTTCTTTTGGAGAGATATTTCTCAGGAAGTACAACATTAAGGTTGAGTGAAAAAATATTGGGGAAGTGGTTGTAGGGTACCATTTTTGTTATTATTTAACAAGATATTTGGTATGTGTTACCTAGTGAAATATATCTACGGTGAGGTTGGGTAGTCAGTATACATGTTTCAGTGAAAATTTAGTTTCATTTTTGGTTCTTTAGTCTTTAGGATTCTTTCTTAAACCTTTTTTAGAAGAGGAATTGAGTAATATCATACTGTGAAAACCAGTTATTATTTCCCTATTTATATATAAAATATTTTCAGGTTATTAGAAAATGATTGAAGATCAGGTTAGTTATTACTAGATTGTGTTTGTTTGAGAGTTTTTAGGCTTCCTGGTATCTTTCATGTTTATCTTTTGGTACTCTTAGCTACCATTTTATTTTTTATAGTTTTGTATGATATTAAATGCATGTACTTGGGGTATTTGTTTATATTTATAAGAATTATTTGAATGGTGTACTTGTCTTATCTCCCTTTTATTTATTTCTTTTAAATTATAATTCCTCCCGTTTTCATGTATGATATGCCCTTGCTGCATGTCTCTAACATGTGGCCTATTAGAGGAGGGATTTATGTGGTTACTATATCCCTTCTCTCATTATCATCCTAGGAGGTGTACCTTTGGGGGATGGTTTCATGACATCAATAATCTCCACATCTATAAAATATGTTGATTCATTTGGTGGTGTTCACAGACACAAGAAAAGAGGAATACATATCCCATAACTCTTAAGACGACATCATGTACACCATTCAACATACAGATAGAGTCTCTAAAAATCTATATTTGATATGCAAAAATCTATTTACATGGATTATATATCATTAGGAAACATTTATTTGTCACCCTGTAATTTACATAATTAAATTACATAATGTCTAATTAATTACAACATTAAAAACTGAATTACATGGTTAGCGGCTGGTGTGTTAACCAACTAAAAAGTTTTAAAAGTATTTAAATTCTCCATTAATTCCAAGTAAATATCTAAATTTTTTGTGGATCTATTTATTTTACATGATGTATCAAATTATGGGTATCTCCAATACATTTCATATATACATTTAGATAATGGTATTAATTAATTAATTAAAGTGAATTTATCTTCATAAGTGTGAAAATGAATATTCCTTAAATGTATGTGGAATATCATGTGATGAGACCAAACCTATTTATATGAGTGGTTTTTTATTGCATTGTTTTATAATAATATATTATATTAAACTATGGTTTGCATGTCATCTTTTTCGCTCATTATTTAAGTGTTGTTATGCTTTTGGTTTCTCTTTGTGAACCCTTTAACCTATCCTTTGGTTCCCCCACATGTTTTTTAGTAATGTTTATGTAATGGATTGATCTCTTAGGTGAGTGGATATAGATAGATTTTTGAGATGAGGTGAAACCAATCCAATATATACATAAGAGGATAAGTAGAATGCTACAGTAAAAACCATGTTTTGGTTAAAGTTGTTATTCTCTAGGGTTGATGGTTAGTTTATCATCCAATAGATAAACTAAGAATTAAGAAATCACATGATCATAAAAGTTTATTATATTTTTTATATCTATTTCATGGTTAATTTTAGAGGATGCATTATTGTTATCACTTAATAAATAAATTATAAATCATACAAGATGGAATCAAAATAAACTAGACTATGCATAAATTTTACCAAAGAATTGTTAATAACATAAGTAAAATCAACACAATATAAAAAACATATAATAATACAAAAAATAGTTATTTAACAATAAATATAAAACACCCATTAATTAAAATATTAAGTCTATATAGCCTTTATTTACTTGATTTATAATGGAACCACAATATTTTTTGTTTGATAGGGCCCATTTTTGGGAAACTTCCATTAATCGGGGAGTTATAAGGAAGGTTTTGTGTTGACCTCAATAAATTCACATCAAGTGGAGTATTATTCTCTAGAATTGGTGTAAATTTTATGTAAGTCACTGAGGAAACCCAAGTCTATGATTACATGATTGGTGAGTCTACTGAACTGATCAAGGAGAAGTAAGTTAATGTTGTTGGAATAAACCTACATACCAAAATCTCTTTGAGGAATTGATCATGCCATCTATTGGGTCACTAAAAGTTACATTAATTTTTTCAATGGGGGTATATTTTGAGTAAAGTTTAATTTCTTATTGATGAAATGTTTTACCAATAGATATGTCTCTAGCAATAAATCTTTTGAGAACAACTATATCGCTAAATGTTATTGTGATGGATGAAATAGTTCTATTTCAATCAAAATTATACCTAATGATAATATATTTATTGGTCAATTTTTTATAAACTGACTCATATGAGAAATTTATCTATTTATAATATTATTAAAAACATCAATCGTCAATACCAGGAATTAATATATATTTTTGAATTATAGTTGTTATAAAATATTATTTATTGGTATTTCAATGTTTAATTTTGAAATTTTATACTATATTTTTTAATTTAATTTTATATAATTTGTCTATTATATTTATTATATAATAACTATAAATTAGATGACATGAAACTCCAACAAAATAAGGTTAATTAATAAGAATCATGTTTAAAAAAAATTTAAAACGTGTTAAAATTCCATGAAAATACATGAAGCTCCAAAAAAACATGTTACAAATAGGTTTAAAAATATTTAAACTCAAAGATAATTAACCTATAACTACATAAAAAATATTTCTTAATTTACCTCTCAAACATAAGTTGTCTTTTGGTTCATATTTGTGGTGTTATCCATGCATATGGTTCACCCACTCTATCGTGACATGTACACAATAGTAGTGATCACCTAGAGTAAGATCACATTGTTTGCATGAAGAAGGTCATCCACAATTTCAAAAATTGGTATCTATAAGTAGATAATAACCTCTATAATATAAGTAGGCCCCCTTTATTACACATTAGTATAGAAGTGGTTCACCCCCGATCTCACACTAGAAAAAAGAAAAATATTTTTATAAAATAATATTATAATTTCTTTAATAATAGTATTGACACACAAAAATAATAGTATGTTAATCTTATTAAATTTTGTGCATATAATAGAATCAAACTTCGAAGTGTTTCATAATGATAGATTCACTAATAATATATCTTGACAGAGTCTACTATAGTATGTGTATTGATCTTCTACCATGTTATATGATGTACTGCAAGTATTATTAGTCTACTATAGTCTATGTGATAGATACCTTACCCTAACAGTGTCATATTAAATTTATTACATAGGATTTTGTATGTGTAACAGCAACAGAGACAAAAATCAATCTTTGTGTGACTCGGGCCATGTTCACATGAATTATAGTAGCCTCCATCACCTGGAGCACTGAGAATATATTAATGAGTTGGCCACATAATCTACACAGGCACACTAATATCACTATCATTTTTATATATTTTAAATTAAATATGTAAAAATATATTACCATATAAATATACATGTGTTAATTTATGACCAATGTAATCTCACCAAAATTCATAGGACTATGAAATGCAAGAAATGGATGCCTAAGCATCCACTTCTTCACTTATTGGAATGATAACATGGAAAAAACCATGAACAGTTTAAAATAGTTCTGCAATAACTCCAAACAACATTGGATTTCCATATAATAAAAAACATTATCTAATAATGTGTGATTCCACGCATTAACTAGTATGAAAATAATAACATCCAAGACTATCAATGTTCTAAACATTTTTAATGCTTATAGGAAAAAAATTAATATTTTCAATACAGAGTTTGGATACACATTTCACCATATGGTGATATTTTGAGAGGGAATAGTTATATTAATTGAGATAAAATTGAGATTAATAAGTATAAAAATACTTAATTTTTATTGATGGTGTTTTCCATAAAACATTATCTAATATAAAAAATTTTAAGAACTGTTACCTAAATCAAAACCCAAAAACGTCAATGAAAATAATAATCAAAAGTTTTTCCATGGTTAATTTTAACAACCTATACCCAATAATTTTAAATTTACTGTATGTTTTTCTTCATAGTTAATTTTAATATAATTAAAACTAAAAAATTGACTTATATAGAAGGTGTTTTCCATAGTTCATTTAAAAAACCTATATATGAATCAAAAACCAAAGTATTAAAAATCTGGCCACATGAAAAAACACATTTCTAAATGTAAACATGTCAAAAAATCCAAAATCACTCAAGGTAGGTCCAAATAAAGTGTAACAAATAAAAAATTGTTTCAAATGATAGAAAAAAACAAGAGAATTCATAATAAAGTAATAAAGGATAGTGGATTCAATCCTCAGTTATAAGTTATTCAAACACCACCTTCAACCTAGACAGAATCATATAAACCCCAAAAAAGTCCTCTTGCTTGTACTATCTCATTAATAAAATCTAACAGATTCAATCAATGGAACACTTTTATATTTCACAATATGAAAATCAAAGAAAAAAACTAACTGAGGAACATCTCCCTTTCTCTACCTTTATTAATTTAGATCCCTTAATCTAATACTTTTTTTCAAAAACAATAGAGGATAAATAAAATACATTATTACTACATGGTTGTTCTTTCTGATCCAAGTATTCTATGATTATAACGATATCACA
This sequence comes from Viscum album, assembly GCA_963277665.1. NCBI lineage: Eukaryota > Viridiplantae > Streptophyta > Magnoliopsida > Santalales > Viscaceae > Viscum > Viscum album. Next base: position 433,982,779 of record OY728136.1, read on the forward strand.
AATTGAATGTTAGAGTAGTGTCTTTTTTATGTAGAATCATATTTCAACTGTAAGAGCTTAGTAGAGATACATTATTGGATACATCATTTTAAGAAATATATCAACCCTTTTTGTGAACATTTATTTATATTTCAGTACAAGCATCACATGTATAATAGGGAAATAAATATTCAATGACAAAGGTGAACTTCATTTTTTCTTTCAATATGGGTATTTCGAAAACAACAAATAAATGAAAATTCAAAATAGCCTTTTATTTATCAAAAATATAGACTTGGAATTATGGTAAAAATAATAACATGTAGAAAGTATCCATGATATTATATCTAGCTCAATGGTGGGATTAATAGTGTCAATAACCCGACATGCAACAATTATGTACAATAACATGACACAAAAGTAGTAAAAATATAATTTTATAGTAAACTAGATAGCTCATATATACTGGGCAGAACAATATTCATAGGTCTCAATAATATTTGTAGAAACATGGGTATTATACCCAATTGAACCAAGCTTATAAAGACTCAAATCAAAGGGCATTGGATTTCATTCCTCATACAAAAATATGTTTTGTGCATTGAAATCACATTATATTACTTATAACTAAATAAATTCTATTAATATTATAAATTATATACTATGAAACATGGGTGAGTGAAAATAATTTTACACTGAGCATGAACACATGGCCTAAAAAAGCCATGATGTACAAGATTGTGTAGAATTGTATAAAATTGAATAGAATTATACATTCCATTTGTCAATTCATGAGTACTTGAACATATGAAATACAAATAATAAAACACATGACCATGAGTAATGTACCATGATGTATATTCCTATAAATGACATGATGTACAAGCTTGTAGAAGATATGGTGATGTGATAGACCATGTTTACCATGTAATATACTATGATGTAGAATAAATGTGTTGATGTTTTTAAGAATGGAACAAATGGATTATTCAATGATGAGGATTATTTCATCTAAAGGACTGTACAATTCATAGTGCTCCCTAGAATATAATATCACCATTGTAGAATCGTGGATCTTATCCCTTGTTATCTTTCATTCAATGTGTGATTAAATCGGTTTTGGTGTGAGTTTATATTTTTAATAGATGAATTTATAGTAATCCGTACAATAAAATATCGTGTTATAATTAAAGAAACATCACAATTATAAAAGTAATCTCATTTGTATGTAACATATTAAACATATACAAGAAATTATTTTCACTTTTCCCAAATATAACTATGTTTTTACAAAATAATTAAAATTCTTGGTTGAAAGTCTTTGTTTTTAAATATTTCATGACATTTTATAGAAAATATGGATAAACCATTACATGTTTCATCACCATCACCATAATTATTACATGTAGACCTATTTTCAATTATTTTTATATCATGTATATATATTAAACAAAATTTCAAACATTCCCCAAAAATATATCCTTCATCAATTGATTCTAATATTTTCTTCAATATAAAATTACAGTTTTAGTCTCTTCAAAAACCTTTAATAATTTAATAAAAACAAGATAATTAAATTTTTACAAACTTTTTAAAATGAAACAATGTGTTTCATTCTTCTCAATTAAAGATAACTAAGGATAATAAACTAGTCTGTTGATCATAGATTCATTTTCCAAATGAATAACTAAGATTATCATAATTTTAAAATAGGATATTGAGAATTTTTGAACCAACTGAAAAATTATGACAACACTACAATGTTTTTAACTATTAAAACCCACAATTGTTTCAAAATTTGATCATAAATCCTAAAAAAAATTATTCAACTCAATAAGGATAGCATATAGCTCATTATTTTTCATTATCCTTATAACAAATGGTAAAAATGTTTCAATATAACATGGTCATAAAGTATTTTTAAACCAAATAATTTTTCCTCAAAAATTTACCTTTTAATGTTCAATGAATACCCATCTCACACTTTAATTGAAGCTAATACACCACTATTTTATTCTTTTTCTTTGTTTGTTAATATGAGCCATGCTACATGTAAATATATCATCATGCTACTATAAATACAGCTTTTATCAGTGTTAAAAAAGATCGTTAACATTGCTAACAAAGAGATATTAATGCCAGTGAAGATAAAGGGTGGGTCCCCTTTATCAGCGCCCCAGAAAGCGCTGAAAAGACCCCATTTATCAGTGCTAAAAAAATCACTTATAAAAGGGGCCTTTTATCAGTGCTAAAAAAGTGCTGATAAAGAACACTTTTATCAGTGCTTTTGTTTAGCACTGATAAAAGTTCCCTTTTATAAGCGCTTGTTTTTAGCACTGATAAATGTTAAAAAAATTTAACAAAATTAAAAAAATTAAAAAAAAAATTAAAAACATCTGTAAATCGGAGGGGGATTTTAACAGCGCTTTCCCCCCATTTATCAGTGCCCCAGAAAGCCCCAGCCATGAGCCCCACATTTAATCAGCGCTTTGTAGAACCCTTTAACAACACTACACCCCCTCCCAAAATTCACCCATGTGCGTGCCCCTGCCTGCCTCTACCAGGTTTTCAACTCAAGACCTCCCCCCATATGTGCTAAGCCATTACCACTACTCTAATTTGATTTGTTCTTCAACTAGTGATATATCTATATATATATAGTTATATTTATTCATGTATTAATATAAATTTATATAGTTGTATTAATATATATATATACATATATATAGGTATATTTATATATTTATATATTTATCTGTATATTTGTATATTAATATTAAGTTCTATCAATTTATTTATATATATTTAGTTATATTTTTTATCCATATATTTATTCGTATATTAATATATATTTATAAGATTAGTATTCAACAAAGTTATAAAATATGTTTTGTTTTGTGTGTGTATAAATAAATACATATATACAACGCACACACACACACATGTGTGTGTGTTTCTATAAGTACAATTATACATATTTATATATATAAATATATATGCATATTCATATATTTGAATATATATATATATATAATATATCAGTTTGTTAATATATAGACACACACAAATACACACACACACACATTATATTGGTACATATATAGTTAGATTAATATATAGGTATACAAATATTGATATATTGGTATTTTAAATAAATTGGATATTAGTTATTATTTAGATCAATATAATATATTTTATATGTAAATATGTTTAATTATTTATTTACAAAATTAATTTTTATGTGTGAATATATAAAAAAATATGTATATATTGTTATATATTGTTATATATTTGATTATAAATTGTAGTGAATTATAAAAAATGATAAAATTTCAAAGACATAATATCAATATGAATTTAATACCTTGGAATAAATTTATTCCCCACAAAAAATCCAATAATACCCCCTTAAACGAGGCTGAAAATCCACAAAATGTTAAAAAAAATCATGGTATCCAAACTAAAAACTCAGTTTTTGAGGCCTTCTAGGCATGTTTTGGCCTCAAAAAATGTGACACAGGATTTTCCAGGGTCACAAGCACGTAGATCTCGTTGCAGGCTTCAATTTGATATTCTGTAGAGCTCAAACAGACAACCGAATCAAAAGTTATGGACGTTTGAAGTTCGAGTTGCGTTTCCAACATATTTTGAATCTATTTTTAATTTTTTTTTATTTTTTTAGTCTTCAAATTATTATTAAATGACTATTACTCCATAATAATTAGAAAATTATTAATTAAAAATATTTTTTTAATTTTTTCATAAACCATTTTCACTAAATATCTTTTATATTTAGTGTAACTATATATTTACACTTATCTAAAATATATTTAAAATTATATTTCAAAAATATATATTATATTTATATCAATATAACTATATCTATATATTTAAATATTAATATATATTTTTAATGATTTTTTTTTGATGAAGACCCTTTATCAGTGCTTTTAAAAGAAGCGCTGATAAAGACCCCCCTTTATCAGCGCTACAAAATAAGCACTGATAAAGTGGTACCGTTTCACAGCGCTAAAAAATGTGCTGTTAAATGGGGTACCATTATCATCACTAAAAAAGAATTGATAATGGGGTACGTTTATTAGCAATTTTTCATTAGTGCTGATAAAGGGTGGTGCAGGGAATTCCCAGTTTTTTGGTAGTGTCATGACGTTCAATATAAAAATTAAATTCAATATAGAAATACACATTTATACATTGTCCAACTAAGTAAATCATTGATCATATAGAATACAATGTAAACACTCATATAAGTACAAAACCTCAATATCAAGATCAATTATACAGTAAATGATTGAGAATAAACTACGAGAATCCTGAATTAATTAATATAAAACACAATTTCAATAAATTCCACAATTAAAATCAAATAATGAATTGTAAACAAATGAAAAGGACAAACACCATTTAAAAAAGTTGAATTCCATTCTAATTGGATGATTGTGAGTGAATTCATGTGTAAGACATTAAATAACCAATAATTAAATTTTTTGAATTTCAAATTGGATTGTATATTTTATTATAATATATAGATTGGAAAAAATTTAATTTTATTAATATTATATTTATACCTAAAATGAGACTTAACAAATTGTCTAGTCTACTTGGTGTTCATATTATCACTCATTCATTATCATGGACCCTTTACTATTGTTCAAAGAAAAATATTTTGTGAAAAAAGTAATTCTAATGGGTAATGAGTTCAGTTCCTTTCAAGGAAACCATTATACATGTAAAAATATGTGTTAAATTCATCCAGCAATTTCTATTATTAGGGATTTAAAATTATCAAATTGACCAGTAAATTATTAAAATGAAATGGAAAACCTTGACACAATAACCATGTTTTTTATGTAAAATATGTTCTTAAAAACATGTCAATTTAATTTTTACTAAAAATTTAATTTTAATGTTTTTTATCATATTTTCATGTGTGTGAATTAATCATTGTAGTAGAAATTACTTCTCATGTAGTTAATGGGGTATGAGAAAGGGTTTCATGTGTTGAGATAGAAATGGATTTCAGATCACATATGTCAGCCTAAACCAAGGGTAATGTAAATGTAAAATAGTCATATATCCACCTAAATTGGAAAAATCACATATAACCCTAAAAAAATTTCTTTATTTTTCCATTGTAAAAATTTTCTTAACAACTTTATCCATTAAATTATTAATGTAATTTTATTTTGGCAATTTTTTTATCAGTTTCCTAGGGGTGTGGAAGAAAATAATCATTGACGTAGAAATTACCTCTCATGCAGTAGATGAGGGGGGAAATATGGGATGCATGGTTTAATAGAGAGATATATTTTAGAACACATATATCCACCTATACCAAGGGTAATGTAATTGTAAAATAAAAATATATCCACCTAAATAGGAAAATCTAGATATATCCACCTAAACATATATGTATATCAAGGGTAATATAAATGTAAAATAAACATAAATTATGCGTGATATAACCATTAATCCTATAATTAAATGTCCATCCTATTGTTATAGATCTCTCATGTTTGTGTAGATTAATAGTTATTAATATATCAAACAACATCTATCAAATACATTAATATAATAAAAATTTACCAAATCCATGTATGTAGATACAATATTTTTTCTATATATACAGTAAGAAATGTGTTCATTCACATTATAGAAACACCAAATGAATAGAAAATATGGTCAGTAATGAAAATTAAAATGTAAATAGTATTTTTATTAAAATGTAAATAAGCACATTAATTAAATTAATAATACACAAATACATTGTGAGAAACCAAAATAGAAATAATAAAATATTATAATGTTACCATATTGGAAAAGATAAAAAAATTATCAAAAAATAAACAATCTAGAATGATTATAATCAATAAATAAGTACACTACCAATGGATGAGGCAATGCATCTGTCACATCCCGTCCCTCGGGGTCTGTTCTGTGACTACCCCAAGCCCACCTTTCTTAGGCCATGGGTTGGAGACTTGCACTGAAAGGCATATTCTCTAAAATGAGAAGGCATTGCCTTTAAACCTTTACAAACATGTGGTCCGAGATTACAACAAGAAACAACTATGAAGTAAACTAATGTAGTAAATGTTTACTAAAAGTAAAGAGGCTGAAATACAAGCCCAACTAGAAAAGTACAACTACAAATGAAAAGCACAAAACAATTGAAAGGTGAAAATCATCTTCGGGATCGTCCACCGCAGATCCTACCTGAAGAGTAGGTACATAATGCCTCCATAGTAATCCATGTCTGAATGTCTCCTCCGCGTCATGTCATGCCGAATGTCCACCTCCGAGCATCATCCAGTCCTATCTCCTTCAGCCTCGATCAAGGTTGTACATCTTCTACACAAGACACAATAAGGTGCGAGTGAAGTCCGTGCAGGGGTGAGTATAACGAAACTCAGTAGGGACCCCGAGATCCCGAAGTTCTTGTATAATTCAACAAAGAAAAAGCACAAGGTAACACCACAAAAGTAAAATACCACACAAGTAGAGTACCACATATCATAACCTGAATCATAAGAACAAGGTAAATAAAACTTACACCAAGATTTATTCTAGGGGTAGTAAAATATAACATCCCCAATCACAATGTCGAACGCCTTGTATACTGGACAACTACCCCTCTATCGAGTAATGTGGGTCTACTACGTCACACAGAGGTGAGTCCCACTAACCTTGAACTGCTGAAGCACTGCTCCCCATCACGTACTCTAGGTCTTCCAGGTCACACAGAGTCGTTCCACCCCAACACAATCTACTAAGGTACTCCTCTCCATAATGTATCGTGGATTTTCCCCACCATGGCCTGCCAGGTCACACAGAACCACTCAACCCCATTGTGGTCTGCTATGGTACACCTCCCTATCACATACCATGGCCATTGAGTCACTCTGAGTTGAATAGTCTATAGTCGTCAGGTCTCAGCCAGTCGTAGGGTTCCGTACGTAGTGTGCTTGGCAGAAACACTACCCCAGACATCAATCGTATCTCAACCTGCACTAATTCTAAAAAACAATTAACCTGATGATCCACCATGTCATAAGGGTTCCAACGCAACATACGATGCATCTGCCGAACGTCCGGTCTGTATGTTATTGGCCATTTAGTGCTGAGGGACCAGTTGGATTCAGGTGCTATCAAACCCTGTCGAACTCCAAATTTCTCTGAAACTCTAATGGAGTGAGTAAAAAGGACCATCCTTGTCCAAGGTCCCCAACACCACAGATGATTCGTCAAACATGAGTCTGGTTCTCAAGATAATGTCCTTTGACTGTTTCTGAGACCGGTGGGGCCCGGGTCCAGTCTGAACAGGTCGGACCGACCCGGCCCAACTCGGTCTAGGCGGGTGGAACGACACAAACATTTTAATTATATTTACTTCCTAAATTTGTGTGTGATTTTATTTTATACTCAACAAAACTGAATCCTTTAATTAATGAAGTGTGTATAATTAAAACGAGATCGTTGGGTTTTGACTGTTATATGATCGTTGGAAATTATAATCTTAACATTGTGTGTTTATAAATTCAAATGATATAGATTAATTAATACAGAAATAAGAGTTGATGGAATCCTCTAGTAGACTCAGGCTATATGAAGCCCATCTATTGGAGCATGGGAAGGAGGTAGTGTCACTGGGCTTTGCTCGGGACCAAGCCCAAGCTGAACATCAACATGTGAAGCTTGAACATATGCTCATAAGGGAGAAGTTCAGGCTCATATAAATCACCACTCGAGCAGTGTTGTCCGATCCACCCCATGATTTTGTCACTATAGCACACATTACACTTAGGTCATATGTTGGTGTTATAAGTGGATATGTAACGAGACATTAGCTACGTTTTATAATCCATTTATATAAATAAAATTGTTATTTCTTCTTATGGTAATGTTTTTGAATTTCAAATATCCCGATAAATGTAGGATGAATTTATCATTCCATATTACTGATGAATTTTTGGGAAAATGGTATTTTTAAATAATTATGTATACTTTTAATAATTAATAATGTGAAATGATATTCAAAAAAAGGTCTTCTACAGTTGTGTTCAGTATGAAATTTAGAGTCTAATAAGATCAACATGATTTTTAGTGAATAGTAATGCATGAATAGTATCATACCCGTATGAATATTGATGAATAGTAATGAACAGTAATCAACTAAAAAAATAGAAACTTCACCCATTAATCATAAATACATTTTAGACATCATAAAAGTGAGAAAACGATCAGAGTTTAGGGTTTGGCATTTTTGCATGACATAAATATTTTATTTACAATTTTATAATAATTTTAATAAATTAAAATGCAAATTAATCTTCATACATTTTAATCATAAATTTTTACATTATTGTCTTGTGGTTATATGATAATTTTATGGGACCTTGATTACTTTCTTAAGGTGTTACAAAATGAGTTATAGTTTTAATGTTGTATTTTTGGAATTAATGATGATTTAATTTAAAAATTAAATAAAAAATATTTAAAAAATTGTTTTCATAAGATGGAGTTAATTTTTTAATTCAGATCATTGATATTAGGTTAGGGTGATTTTTAGCGATTTTTCTGAAATAGTTGAATTTTCCTTGAATAGAAAAAATATAGTTTTGAGTTTCGGGTGTTTAATAACATCATTAATGATTTAAGAGTTTTTGTAGACTTATGAATAGTGATATATATTCTATGAGGTGTCCCATGTGGCCAATACCACGAGAAAATACCATGGACAAATCCATGGTCTGGCAAATACCACAGATAAGTGTCCCTTGGAAATTAATAATTTATTCCCTCACTTTTCCTATAAATACCAAGCCATTCCCTAATTCATTTCATTTCAAAATCCTACCCAATTATTTTCTGGTCTCTTTCTCTCCCAATGAGTCCTCCCAAGGTTCCCTCAAGCCTCCCAAGTTCCTGACCTTCATGCTTTCAAAGTTACTCTTCAAGGAAACTGAATCTTTCACCCTCCACTTTTAATCCATGGCTTCTTTTATGTTATGTCTTCTAGTTTCCATATATTTATATTGAGGGTATGTTCTTATATGTTCTCATTACTATCAATTTTAGCTATAATTGTTGGGATACCATTTCTTATCTCATTAATTTGATTTATGAAATTTTAAGTGACGCCGTTAGGCTGCCCAATTTCTCGTAACAAAATCACATCTTCTCTTTTCTTTCATGTTTCCTTTTCATGTGGTATGTCATTAAAATATAAATACCATGATCTTATTATGTACCAATAATGTATTATTAATTATTTATTATTGTCTGACCCTTTTCCCCTCTCTTTTTAATGTTTTATAAAACCATGTTATATAGTCGTTATGCTGTAGAAATTTCACCTCAAAATTTCTATCTCATTCTCTCCAGAAATTCTCTTGTTTTATTATTGTGAATACCCAAAACTATTTATTTTCTATGGGTGTTCATAAATATATAAATATGATGCATTTTATTCTGTAATTTACATACATATAATCCTCACTCCCTTTCCACGAGTTATAAATGACATAATGATCTTATTTTTAAGAACCTTTAAAACATCACGATCTTGAAATAAAACCCATTTCTCTTATTCTCCATGGGTTATTTATGAAATGTTTAATTATTATCTATTGGGATCACATGAAAATAAATACATATTAAGGGTGTGCCTTGATAGCACTTCACTACATTGGGTAAATAATTAATCTCTAGAGACGACAAGTTTCACGATACCTTGGTGAATAACCTTGGTAATTTTTATGACACCTCGGGGATAAAACTTGGTGATATGTTCATGATTGTCTAAATGAAATAATGTAACCAAATATTAAATTTATGATTCATGTTCTTTTTATTATTATATTCCTCGATTTCAATTTCTCATGTCATCATATTTTTCATCATGTTCTTATTGATATCACAAGTAAACTGATTCCCTTGTTTACCCATTACCGGGCCTTCTGCTCACCCTTTCCTTTGATGTATGTCTCCAGGATTTGAGATACAGTAATTGTACATAGGATGAACCAATGATGAAGCATTAAAATTGGTTTTGAAGAATGATTTATGTTTTTTTCATTTATTTTGTTCCCGATTTCCAAGGCACTAGACTTTAAAGATCCTCTGCTTGTGAAATGTAATGAAAAGTTATGTAATAAAAAGGTGGGATGCCATAGTTGGTATTAGAGGACAGTTTAGATATTTATGGAAATTAGTATATGAAAACATTAGGAATAACCCTATAAAAAATATTAAATATAATAAAACTTCCTAGTATTTTGGTGAGTATTGAATAATTTGTTTTTAAACAAATACATCCTTGTCTGGATACGACCAGGAAGAAGAAACTCTGGCATAAATGTACATAGGGTTAAAACCCGAAAGCACCACTTTGAGCTAAACTTGAACTGGAACAGGTACATGACAAACATACCTTTCTACACTCTTGGTTACAACATTCCCAAGGGATATGTTTGGTTAATCTTAAGTATTTTATAAATAATTATGAAAAAAATATAGTGAAATGTAGTCATCTAAGCATGATGTTTTAAGATATAAAATCCATTATAGTTAAGATATTCATAAATTAAATAATTTTCACAACAAGGTTTTATTCTTTTAGAAAATGTCCGATAATAGGAGCAAACGTGGAAATGGGGACCGCAATAGACAATGCAATGACGGCCCACCGATGGAAGCCAGAATGGAAACTTTCTTGCAAATGATGAACCAACTGACTCAAGTTATGGGAAATTACATGAATCAGGCATAGATACCAATCTCACCATGAAGGGAAAAACATTATGTTTAGTCCTTTATGCATCAATGACCAAAAATCTTCAGTGGATTGACTGACCCATTGGTTGAGGAACAGTGGATCAGCTCTACAGAGAAGATCTTTTTTGTGCTCCGTAGTTCAGAGAAAGAGATGGTTACCTTGTTTGTCTATCACTTTGAGAGATAAGCTGATCAATGGTGGGAAGTGATTAAAAACCTGAGTCCAATAGTGGAGGTTCAATCTATGGAGTGGGAAGAGTTCATAGGTACATTTTTCAATAAGTATTTCCCTCGTTCCATGAGAATAAGAATGGAAAAGGATTTTCTCGAGCTGAAGCAGAAGGAGAAAGAATTTTTTGGAAGCTATGAGATGAACTTCACCCAAATATCATGTTACACCTCTATACTTTTCATGGATCCAAATGGTAAGGTTGATAGATTCTTTAGTGTACTGAGACCTCATCTACAGAAGAATCTAGCCAACCAAGACTACGATTGCTATGAGGATAACGTGTAGAGTGCGATGAAAGTTGTGCTGGAGTTTGGTGAGATGCAATGGTCTCATAAATCAAACAACAAGAAGAGATCAATGGATCCCAACATTGGAGGACCTTTGATAAGGGAAATAGAGGAAAGAAAGTGAAACATCCCACATGTAAAAAATGTGGGAAGAAGAATTCAGGGATCTACCTGCTCGGGAGCCGGAAATGCTACAAGTGTGGAAGAGATGGTCATGTTGTGAGAAATTGTCGTAGTGAGGTGAAACATCAACTTCCAAAAATTAAAGACAAGTGTAAGATGGTGCAGGCCCTACCTAATGTCCAGTGATATAAGTGTGGAAAACTTGGGCACTTCACCAATCATAGTCCTAATCTGAGGGCAGTAGAGGGGAACCACCCTCAGCCTCAACAAAGGCCAAGGGGTAAAGGTCGTGCTTTTTCTATCACGACAGCTGATGTTGATACTCCAAATGTTATGGTAGCAGGTACCCTTTTTGTTCTCTCCAAGCTAGAAAATACTTTTTATAGATTCTGGTTCAACGCATTCATTTATTTCCTCTATGTTTGAAAAGAATTTAGAATCAGCCCCCGATTTTCTAAAAGAAGAGTTATTAGTCAAGAATCCAAGTGGGATTATCCAAGAATCATCAGTGTTTAAGAACATCTAGTATGTACATTAGTGAGCACAATCTTATCGCAAATCTAGTAGTCATTCCCATGCTAAAATTCGACAATATACTAGGGATGAACTGACTATAAAACTATAATGCTAAGATCAAATGCAGGAGCTAGGAAATTTCAATAGTCTTGAATAAAAAAACTAGAGTTATCTTCCAAGGAGAGATATATCAACCATAACTTTTTCTATAAGAACCCCCTATATCAATCTTTATGGATTTTATCAGTGAAGAAGATGAAGAAGATGAGAGTTTGAGGATAAAAAATGTCCCCATCATCCAAGATAACATTGACATATTTCTTGAGGAGTTACGTAGACATCCCCCAGAAAGAGATGTTGGTTTCTCTATTGAACATGTACCTAGATCACATCTGATATCGAAGAACCCCTATAGGATGAAAAATGTGGAGCAAGATGAATTAACGAAACAACTCCAAGATCTTTTGTATAACGGTTTTATCCGACCGAGTGTGTCTCCTTGGGGAGAACTAATTCTCATTGTGAAAAAGAAGGATAGATCGATATGGCTATGCATTGATTATAGATAACTGTATGGGATCATAGTGAAGAAAAAATACCCTCTTCCATGAATTTATGAATTATTTGAACAACTTCATGGGGTTCAATTCTTCTCTAAGATTGATATTCGACCTGGTTATCATCAATTGAGGGTAAAGAAAAAAGATATTCCAAAAGCTGTATTTTGGTCTGGATATGAGCATTATGAGTTTTTTGTTATGCCCTTCGGACTGACTAATTAACCTTATATTTTTAGGGATATGATGAATAGAGTCTTTATGTACTACCTTGATAACCTTGTGGTAGTTTTTATTGATGATTTTCTAATATTTTCCAAAAGTTGTGAGGATAATAAAGATCATCTAAGGGTTATTTTACAAACACTATGGAAGGACATGATTTTTCTAATGTTCACCAAATGTGAATTCTGGTTACAATAGGATGATTTCTTGGGAAACATTATTACCAATGAAGGAATCATTGTTGACCCTAAAAAGACAAAATATGTAGAGGAGTGGCCTCAACCTACAACAATAACTGTGATTCAAAGTTTACTTAGAATATTAGGATATTATAGGACTTTTTTGAAAAACTTTTCAAGACTCTCTAATCCATTAACCAATTTAACTTGAAATGGGGTCAAGTTCATCTAGACAATTGAGTGTGAGGAATGTTTCCAAGATATGAAGAAGATATTTATTACTACACCCATGTTAAATCTTCCCTCAAGTGGAGAAGGATTCGTTATTTTTAGTGATGCTTATTTGAAAGGGAATGGGTGTGTCCTCATGAAAAATGAAAAGTTCATTGATTATGGATCTTGACAGTTGAAGAATCATGTGTTGAACTGTCCTACACATGATCTGGAGTTGGATGCAGTCATTTTTTATCTGAAGATATGGAGGCACTATCTTTATTTGGAGAAATATTATATATAAAAAGGCCATAAAAGTTTGAAGTATATTTTTACACAAAAGGAATTGAACATGAGACAGAGGATATGGATGAAACTTCTTAAATACAATGAATTTTCAATTCATTATCATCCTTTAAGACCAAACAATGTCATTGATGTATTAAGAAGGAAAGGCCGATTTGTTAATCCCCTGATGAGGATTCAAAGGAATCCTTTGATCAATGACCTAGTGAAGATGGAAATGGGAATTATAATGGAAGGGATATCATTAACCCTATCCCAAATGATTTATCAACTGTCATTTCTAGAGAAGATGAAGAAATCTCATAAAGAACATCCTTTGTTACAAAAGAAGTTTGATGCTCTGATGGATGAGAGGTTTCCTGAGATTAATATTTTTCAAGAAGGTGTACTAAAATTTCTTTCAAGACTGTATTCCATCTACTCCAGAAATAAAGAAGGAGCTGATCCATAAATCCCATAGTTCTACTTTCTCTGTACATCCTAGAAGAAAAAAAATTTATAGGGACCTTCGTGATCATTATTGGTGGGATAATATTAAAATGGATATTGATGACTGCACTTCATGGTTCCAGGCATGTTATCAAGTGAAGTTAGAGCAACAAATTCCTAAAGGGTTATTGCAACCACTCCCATAATGTCATATAATTGAGACAATATCACTAGGGACTTTTTCATAGGTCTTTCGAGAACTTCCAAATAAAACAATGAGATATGGGTTATTGTGGACCATCACACGAAGACTTCCAATTTTATCTCCATTTGGGAAGATTTCTCTCTTGATCAACTTTCTAGGAATTACGTGAAGTAAGTGGTAAGGATACATGGAGTTCCACTTTCTGTCATATCTGATCATGACCCAAGGTTCACATCAAAATTTCGGAGAAGTATTCAACATGCTCTGAGCACTGAATTAAATTTCAGTACGGCCTATCACCCCCAAACTGATGGAAAATATGAAAGGACTATTCAAAAACTCAAGGAAATTCTAAAAACATGCTCAATGGAATTTAATGGTGGATGGGATCAATATATCCCTATAGTCGAGTTATCTTACAACAATAGCTTCCACTCGATCATTCAAATGGCACCCTATGAAGCTCTATATGGGAAGCGATGTAGATCTCCTACATATTGGGAAGAAGCTGGTGAGAGAATGCTTCTTGGGACTAATCTTGTGCAAGAGACGACAAAAAATGTCCATGCCATCCAGTAACACATTAAGGCTTCGTAGAGTCACCGAAAGATATATACAGACAACCCTTGAAGGTACTTAGAGTTTGATGTTAGTGACAAGGTCTTTCTTAGAATTTCACCATGGAAGAGAGTCATGAGGTTTGGAAAAAAATGGGAAGCTCAGCACTAGGTACATTGGCCTCTAGAAAATCCATGATCGTGTATGAGCAGTGGAATATCGGCTCACACTTCCTCCAAGTCCAACACGATTTCATTATGTATTCCATGAATCCCTCTTGAGGAAGTACATACCTAACACTTCACATGTACTAAACCAAGAGGTGGTACAACTGAACCATGACCTCTCTAATGAGGAGCATCCGGTGAAGATCTTGGATCATAGAGACACGGTTCAACGCAACAAGACTACCCACCTTATAAGGTGCTATGGAGGAAGCACAAATGCGAAGAAGCCACATGGGTCTAATAGGCAGAAGTACCCACACCTTTTCTCTTCTTAGGGTACGAATTAAGATTTCAGGGATGAAATTTTTTAAGGGGGAAAGAATGTAACCACCCAAACATTTTAATTATATTTATTTCCAAAATTTGGGTGTTACTTTAGTTTATACTCAACAAAACTGTATATTTAATTAATGAAGTGGGTATAATTAAAATTAGAATGTTGGTTTTTGACTATTATATGATCGTTGGTCAATATGATTGTTGGAAACTATAATCATAACGTAGTGTGTTTATAAATTCAAATGATCTTGGTTAATTAATATAGAAAAAATAGTTGATGGCATCATCTAGTAGACTAAGTCCATATAAAGCCCATCTGTCAGAGCTTGGGAAGGAGGTAGCATCCATGGGCTTTGCACTAGACCAAGCCCAAGCTGAACTTCAACATGTGAAGCTTCAACCAAATAGCCTAAGGCAAAAGTTCAAGCTAATAGAAATCACCACTTGAGTAATGTAGTTTGAGCCACCCCAAGATTCGATCACCATAGCACACCTTACACTTAGGTCCTATATTGGTGTTATAAGGGGCTATGTAACAAGACCTTAGCTACATTTTGTAATCCTTTTATATAAATAATATTGTTACTTCTTCTAAAGGTAAAGTTTGTGAATGTAAAATATCTGGATAAATGTAGGATGAATTTATAGTTCCATATTACTAATGAATTTTGGGGAAAAGGGTATTTTAAATTCTTTATGTAAACATTAAATAATTAATAATGTGAAATGATTTTCAAAAAAAGGTCTTCTAGAGTTGTGTTTAGTAAGAAATTTAGAGTCTAATAAGATCAACTTGATTTTTAGCGAATAGTAAAGCATGAATAGTAACTTAACCATATGAATAGTAATGAATAATAATGAACAGTAAATCGACCAAAAAAATATAAACATCACCCATGAATGTATAAATACATTTTAGACATCTTAAAAGTGAAAAAACGATAATAATTTTAGTTTTTGTATTTTTATATGTCATAAATATTTTATTTAAAATTTTAGAATTAATTTAATAATTTAAAATGGTAATTATGTTTCAAAAAATTTAATCATAAATTGTTACTTTATTGTCCTATGGTTATACGATAATTTTATGGGACCTTGATTACTTTATTAAGGTGTTACAAAATGAGCTATAGTTTTAATGTTTTATTTTTGGAATAAATAATGATTTAATTTAAAAATTAAATTAAAAATACTTAAAAAATTATTTTCATAAAATGGAGTTCATTTTTGAATTTAGAGCATAGATATTAGGTTACGGGGAATTTTTGGGATTTTTCTGAAATAATTGAATTTTCAGTGAATAGTAAAAATACAGTTTTGAGTTTCGGGTGTTTAATGACATCATTATTGATGTAATAATGATTTATTCTTTCTAGTCGACTTATGAATAGTGATATATGCTATAAGGTTTCAGATGTGGCCAATACCATAGGAAAATACCATGGGAAAGCCCATGGTTTTTCAAATACCACCGATGAGGTGTCAGTTGAAAATTAATAATTTATTCCCTCACTTTCCCTATAAATACCAAGCCATTTCCTCATTAATTTCATTTCAAAATCCCCCCCAATGGTGTTTGGGTATCTTTACCTCCCTTTGAGTCCTCCCAAGGTTCCCTCAAGCCTCCCAAGGTCCTGACCTTCATGCTTTCGAAGTTAATCTTCATGGTAAAGGAATCTTTCACCCTCCTCTTTTAAGCCATGACTTCCTTTATTTGTGTCTTCTAGTTTACATCTCTTTATCTTAAGGGTATGTTATTATATGTTATCATTACTTTCCATTTCATTTCTAATTTTTGATAGACCCTTTCCACTCTCATTGATTTTTTTTCTAAAATTATAAGTGACACCATTAGGCTAGCAAATTTATCATAAAATAAATCACATCTTCTCTTTTCTGTCATGTTTCATTTACATGTGGTATTTCATTCAAATTTCCATACCGTGATCTTATTATGTACCCATATTTTATTATGAATAATTTATGAGTTTCTGACCCTTGTCCCCTCTCTTTTCAATGTATTCTAAAAACATGTTATATAGTCGTTATGCTGTAGAACGTTCACATCAATATTTGTATCTCTTTCTCTCTAGAAGTTGTCTTGTTTTATTTATGTAAATACCCAGAACTATTTCGTTTATATGGTGGTTCATAAATGTATTAATATTATTTATTTGATTCTGTAATTTACATACATATAACCTCACTCCGTTTCCATGGCATATAAAAGACTTAATGATATTATTTTTAAGAACTTTTAAAACGTCAAGATCGTGAAATGAATCCCATTTCTTTTATAATAGACGGGTTATTTATGGAATGTTTGATTGTGATATATGTGGAGCACATTAAAATAAATACATATTAATGGGGTTCCCTGATAGAGCTCCAATGCATTGGGTAAATAAATAATCTCTAAAGATGACATGTTTCACGATACCTTGGTAAAAAACCTTGGTAATTTTTATGACAGCTCGAGGATAAACCTTGGTGATATGTTGATGAATGTATAAATGGAATATTGTATCCACATATTCAAGTTATGATTCTTGTTCATGTTATAATGATTTTCCTTATATTCCATTGATCATGTCTTCATATTTTTCTTCAAGTTCATATTGATATCACAAGTAAACTGATTCCCTTGTTTACCCCTTATTGGGCCTTCTGCTCACCCTTTATGTTGATGTGTGTCTCCAGGATATGAGATGAAATAATTGTACATAGTATGAGCCTATTATTAAGCCTTACAAGTGGTTTATAAGAATTATTTATGTTGTTTTCATGTATTATGTTCAAGATTTCCAAGACACTGGACTTTAAAGATCCTCAGTATGTAAAATGTAATGAAAAGTTATGTAATAAAAAGGTGGGATGTCGTAGCAGGGCTGAGGTGGAACTATCCCGCTGGGCCAATGTCTGGTCCGGCCCGCAAGAGGGGCAGCCCACAAGGGGGGGACTGACCCGAATATGGCGTCAGCTTGCTAGGGCGGTGGCCCGGTCCTGGGGTGGCGGCCCGCCGGGGCGGCGGCCCAGTCCAAGGGTGGCGACCTGCTCTGTGGGCATCATCCTGGTTTGGCCCGACATAGTGGGTGTAACCCCCCAGTCTCCTATCTCCCCGACTGGCACAAAGGATGTTTGTTTGGCGTGGTAGTGGCGTCGTGTGGGCACCACTCGATTGTCGCGGAACCCACCGGAGGTGGGTTCGGCCACTGCCGTGGATTCCATTTGTGGATGGAATGGCGGTCATGCCACCTCCCATCCCCCATACAACCGTCATGATGTCCACCTCCTCTATTTGCCTCAGCGGACGAGTAACATCCTTTCTTTTACAGCGTGTGTCGATGTGCTCGTGGTCATCCAAATTGGTGCAAGGATAGAAAGATAGTGGAGTGTTTGGGATGGGTTCATTAGACCCATTCCCTCTGTGTTAGCTCATTTTATAGAGGATATTAAGGGGTGGAATAATCAATTGAATTCAAAAAAAAGATAAACCCCACAAAGATACCCTGCAACATACCTCCTGTAAAGATGAATGAATCGTGGGATAACTCATTAGTCAATTGACCTTTGTTCTTCATATAATTTCATGAATGGGGAAGAGGGAATCAAAAAATGCACAAATGAAAGAACCCCTTACCATTAAACGTGAGAGATCCCTAGTGGTTGAGGGACTCTCTTTGTTCATCATCCCCACAAAATAGTTGTCCTCACTGCCCTCGAACGTCAAACTGCGGTTCGGGGTTTTAGTGTCGCATGTCACCTCCTGCTGGGGTGGTCTCCATCCTCTAATGGAAAAACATTATGGCACTCCAAAAAGAACATCGTTGCTTGGAGAATCTTGTCTGATACCCCTCCCCCATACTCTATATTTATAGGAAAGGGGGAGAGTAAGTAACGAGGTGGGGAGTTAATGGGGATCATAAATTAGGATGCTTCTTAATCCCCCAATGATGTTGTTACATATGATTGGGCATATTAAGACATTTATTGGCCTGAATCACCATGGGTCCCACCCTACACTTGTTCATGGGTGGAAGAGAAATAAAATAATGAGATTATTTTATTTCATTTCTTTTAAAATGCACAAAAATTAATTTCTTCTCCAGACGTACTATGGTCAAAGTAAATAATCCCTTAAGAGAATCATGGTGCTACAGATTCAATGGTGCCATTGGATTTCTAATTCAAGAAATATTTCAAAAGGTAGAAAATGTCGCTTACGCGTTTACTGAACATACCGAAATTTTTTTCCAAAATAAATTCTGGGCACACCGGTCCTCAGAATCATGCACCGTCAATTTTTACAGACTCATAATAATTCCATATAATTAAAAAAATTACATGAAAAAAATGAGGGTCTTTACATTCTCCACACCATAGTGCTTTACGTCCCCAAAATCCAAAACACACACTAAGAAAACAAATGGGGGTACTCAGCACGAATCTGAGCCTCCCAATCCCATGTGCTCTCTTAGAGGTTCTCATGCTTCTAGCGAATACGAAACAGAGGTATCGACCATCCATGAAGGACCCACTCTTATAGATCCTCAATCTCTGCTAGAATATCCATAAATGTCACCCCATCATCTAAGTCCAGCACACCGTGGTCGATGACATGAGATGGGTCGTGCACGTATCTCCTCAGTTGGGATACGTGGAAGACGTCATGCATCTTCTCCAACTACGGTGTAAGTGCCATGTGGTATGCCACCTCTCATATCCTCCAATGTATCATAAATGGCCTGATAAACCTCGATTATAACTCTCCACCTTGTCCAAATCTCTGGCACCCCCGTCGACGAGTGACTCACATAAAAACGTGGTCTCACTCCTGGAACTCCATGGGTCTTTTTCTTCTTTCAGCGTATGACTTCTATATACTCTATGAATTATTCATCTACTCCTGTATGATTTGTACATTATTAGTAGTATCCCGTATCAACTATGTATCCATAAGTGCTGACTCCCCTAGGTATGTCCAGCATAGAGGCGATCGGCAGGGTTGGCCGTATAGGGCCTCAAATGATGCCATACCGATGGTGGTGTGATATCTATTGATTTATGCAAACACCACCATGGGAAAGTGATCCTCCCAACTGTAGTAAATATCTTCGATGAATACATGAAGCATGTCCTCAAGCATCTGAATAGTCTGCTCAATCTGACCATTCGTCTGAGGATGAAATGTTGTGTTGAAACACAGCTGAGTCTCGAATGCCTCCTGTAATCTCTTCCACAACTAGGATGTAAAATGTGTGTCATAGTCAGATATCATCAACTATGGAACCCCATGAAGTCGAACGATCTCTTGTATGTAGAGGTTTCCCAAGCCCTCTATAGATCCCTACTCTTAGATAGGTAGGAAGTGGACCGACATGGTGATTCGGTCAACGATCACCCATATTAAGTCATGTCCCCTGAACATATTTGGAAGCCCTGTCACAATGTCCATTGATATCCCGTCCCACTTCCACTCCATCACCTCTAGTGCATGAGCTAAGCCTACTGAAACCGGATGCTCGACCATCACTTGTTGACAAGTGAGGCATCAGGAAACTAACTCTACCACAACCTTCTTCATCCTTGGCCATCAGTGCTAACGGCAGAGGTCCTAGTTTAAATTTTCTACCCCAGGATGTACCACTAGAGGGCACATATAGAACTCCCTCAACACCTCCCCCCGTCATGCCACCGGTACCATGGTACTTCCTCTGAAGTGGATGACATGCTCCCCATCTTCATAAAATCCATCAGGTGTCTGCCCTGAGGCTATCTGAGCCCGTTGAGCCTCATAGTCAGTGTCCCCAAGCTGTGCCTCCCTGACTCACTGAAGGAGTGGGAGTGTGATTTTTATAAACTAGAGGTATGCTACTCCATCTCTATCTATAGAGGATATTTGCAATGGGGATAACTGCTCTGTAATCTCACTCAGCAACTGCATACCAGACCTCATGCTGAGTGCATCTACTACCATGTTCCCCTTCATAGGAATACAGACTATCTAAAAGTCATAGTACTGGAGTAACTCTAGACATCGCCCCTATCTCAGGTTAAGGTCCTTCTGAGAGAAGATATACCCGAGACTCTTGTGATCAGAGTAGACTTTAAAATGTTCTCCCATCAGGTAATTCCACCACATATTCAAGGCAAAGACCACTACTGTAAAATCAAGGTCATGGGTAGCATAGTTCTTCTCATGCTGCCTCAGTTTTCGTTAACCAAAAGTTCTCACAACTCTCTCCTACATCAAGACACATCCAAGACTAGTCCATGATGCGTCACAGTATACTACATACGCAATGCCCTCTTTTGGAAGCCTCATGATGTGGGGCACTTGTCAGTCTCTTCTGCAGCTCCTGGAAACTCTATTGGTAGCTCTTCTTCCACAGGAAAGGATTCCCCTTTTTTTCAATGCTTAAAAGGATGTTGAATCTCTAGAATAGTCATGAAATAATCTCTAGTAGTATCCATCCAACCCTAAGAAACTTTGAACCTCCATTACGCTGCTGGGTGGCTCCCAAGCTAGCACAACCTCTTTCTTCACTGGATGCACTGCAACTCTAGCCTCTGAGATAACGTTCCCCATAAAGTGGACCTCTCGTATCCAGAACTGGAACTTAGAGAATTTACCACAAATATGGTTCCTTGGATTGTATCCAGAACCATCTATAGATATTAGGCATGATCCTCCTCTATCGCTCGTTATATCAAGAGCTCATCGATGAACACCACCACAAATCGATTGAGGTATGGATTAAAGATCAAGTTCATGAATCCCATGAACAATTTTGTGGAGTTGGTCATGCTGAAAGGCATAAACAAGAACTCATAATGGCCATACCAACATCAGAAGGTCATATTTTTCACTTCTTCATGTTGTATCTGGAGCTGATGATAGCCTGGTCGTAGGTCTATCTTCAAATCCCAACGATCTCCCTTTAGCTGATCTAAAAGATCATCAATCCTCGAGAGTGGAAACTTATTCTTAAAGGTCACCTAGTTCGGGAATTTATATTCCACAAAGAGTATCAAACTCCCATATTCCTCTTGGTGAACAAAATCGAGGCGACCCATGGAGAAAGACTGGGTCTTATTAACCCCTTCCCTTGCAAGTCCACCAACTGTACAAGTAACTCCTGAAGCTATGCAAG
Organism: Viscum album; assembly: GCA_963277665.1. Lineage (NCBI taxonomy): Eukaryota > Viridiplantae > Streptophyta > Magnoliopsida > Santalales > Viscaceae > Viscum > Viscum album. Next base: position 434,005,048 of record OY728136.1, read on the forward strand.
ATTCATCTGATTTTCTAGTGTAGATATCAGTGCCATCTTGGGGTACAAGTCAGAGTAAAATTCTACCGCTATGCATGGAGGTAGTCCTGGAACATCATCAGGAAAGACATCGGTATATTAGTCCACCACTATAAGATATATCCGACTCTCAACATCAACTGCTCTGAGGGTAAGGCTAGCTAACTGATGAGTAAATTGCCGCACTCTCCTCTGGGTAAGTATATCTTATGTTTCAAAGCTTCCCCTCTCGCTAGAAAAGGAAAACCTTGTCCCGTCTGTGCGGACACACCGCACATTGCTCTTAATATAGTCAATCTAAGCATAGACTCTTGATAACCAGTCCCTACCCAAGATGACGTCGTAAAGCCTCAACGCCAATACAAGGAGATCCCAGTCAAAGCTTTAGACTCCTAGAGTATGCTCACACTACCAGAACGAGGGCTTAATCATAGAATCTGCTCCTGTAGGTGTCTCTAGCCATCCAGATCAAGCCAATGGCTCCACCGAAATCTCTGAGCCCCGAATGAGGGTTATATAAATAAAATAATTATGGGAACTTGTGTCTATATGTACTGCAGCTAAGGTATAATAGACATAGATTGTACCTCTAATAATATATGGAGCCCCATGGATGTAGGTCTCAACTTCCAAGAGCTGAGTTTGTCCCTGTCCTCCTGCTCCCTGTGGTCGGGGTGGACCTCCAGGCAGTGGTGGTAGTAGAATCTTAAAACGTCTCCCACTGCCTACTACACGACCAGCTCCTCTAAAACGTCCACCAACTTATGTACCTCTTCACATAAACCTCTACCTCTGCCTCGGAAGTCCCTCTACCATATTTTGGTCATCAGTACGATGGGTTAGGTAGTCGCGAGCCATATGACCCTACCCGCCGCATGTGTAACATTGTGCGCACCTCGCCTGTCTCCCTCTACTGTGTAATCCTTGCACCTCTGACCCTGCATCCCAGGGTCATCCAATAGAGGTTCTATTCCACTTGTTCCTATGTGTCATATGCCTAATGCCTCCTATAGATGACTCGATTACCTATTTTTCAGTGGTATCTCTCGTTGTCGGTGCCTGCTCATTAGGGAATCTCTCCACCACAATTCATCGCTCAAGCACCCCAGCCTATGTCAGAATGCTGAGGGATACCGTTGATGATTTGATCTCTCCTTGAAGACCCCGCTCAAAGGTCTGGGCCCTGAAGAAATGGTCTCGTACCATGTTGGTGGAGTAGCGGGAGAGATCAGCGAACCTCTATGAGTACTGGACTACTTTGATGCTACCCTGTTGTAAGTGCAGCAACTCCTGTATAAGCACATAGAAGGAGGTTCTTCGGAAGAACTCTACACTGAAAAGTCCCTTGAAGTCCACCCAGATGAGGGTCACCTCATCGTGTATATGGAGCATCAGGATCCACCCTCTCCCTGCTGCTTCCTGAAAAAGGTTGGCTGCCAGGATCACCATAAAATCAGCTGGTGTCCCAACTAAGTGAAAAACTCTTGACACAGCCTCCAGTGAGTCCTCAGCTTCCAGTGGGTCCATCTCACCTTGGAACCTCAAGGGCCTCTATTTTTCGAACTCATGCAATGCGCTCAGTTGGCGTGCACCCTATACTAGTGGGGTTGGTGGCAACGATTTCCCAATGAATAGTACTGTTGTTGGTACACCATCCAAAGGTGCTAACACCGTGAGAGGGCCCTGCTCCGAGGCCTCATCGCTCAATGGGCCATCATCATGTACTCTATTATGAAACCTGGGTGGCTATCTACATATAGGAATCCTGAAAAGAAACATTTGTTCCATGGTTAAAAGATATACCTGATGGGATGACTCAAGAAATCACAAGAAAGACTATTAAAATCACACGCAATCAGTGTTTTTGTGCGCTGAGTTGGAAATCAAAATTCATGGTCCTATTGTAGGGATACATCAGCCTCCGTACAAAAACCGTACTCCCTAAACTGAAAACCACACTCAAAACACTTAAAACTATTTCCACAAAGAAAATATCCAAGTCTTGGGTTTTCGGTAGAACCGAATTCTCTGATACCACTTGGTCACGACCCATCCCCCAGGGCCCATGTTGTGACTACCCCAAAACTGCCTTCCACAAGCCAGGGGATAGGGACTAGCACCAAAAGACATATTTCCTAAAACGAAAGGCATTTCCTTGAAACCTATAAAAACACCTGGTCCTAGAACACAACAAGAATCAACTGTGATGTAAACTACTGTAGTAAAATTGTACTAAATGTAAAGGGTCCAGAATACAAGACCAACTAGAAAAGTACAAGTACAACTGAAAAGTAAAAAACAATTGAAAGGGGCAATGAAACTGTTGTATTGTCCACCGCAGATCCTTACTGATGTGTAGGTATAGATCGCCTGCATAGTACTTCACATCCACCCATATCCTCTGCTTAACATCACGCAAAATTTCCACCTCTGAACACTGTCCAGTTTTGGCTCCCTCAGCCTCGATCAATTTTGTACGTCATCTGCATAAGATACAACAAGGTGCAGGCGAAGCCCATGTAGGGGTGAGTATAACAAAACTCAGTAGGGAACCCGAGACCCCGAAGGTCTCCTATAATTTGAAAAAAACACGAGGTAACACTAAGAAGGTAAATAACCACAAAAGTAATGTACCACATAGCATAACCTCCATAACAAGCACAAGGTAAAGATAACTTACACCAGGATTTATTCTTGGGGTAGTAACAAGTAACATCTACAGTCACAACAGCGAATGCCTCATCTACTAAAGAACTCCTCCTCTATCGAGTACAATGGTCCTACCACGTCACAAAGAATCACTTCCCACTAACCATTAACATCTGAATTACTACTCCCCATCGTGTATTGTGGGTCCATCAGGTCACATAGAGTCATCCCCCCCCCAACGCGGTCTGCTAAGATACTCCTCCCAATCTCATACCGCGACTACTCCACACTATATCCCACCAGGTCGCACAGAACCACACACCCCCATAGTGGTCTACTAAGGCACTCCTCCCCATCGTGTATCGCGGCCGTTAAGTCACTTCGCGTAGAAAAGTTAGCAGTCATCAGGTCTCAACCATTCATAGGGTTTCGTACATAGTGTGATCGGGAGAACCAATCCCCAAGACATCAGTCATATCTCAAATAGAACAAAGTCTCATAGAAAAGTAACTTGGTGATACTCCATGTCATAAGGGCTCTAACGCAACAAACGACATATCATTCGAACGCCTGGTTGGTGTGTTATGGGCATATTAGTGTCGAGGGCCCAGTTGGATTTGTGTGCGATCCAACCCATCCAAACTCCAAGTTTCTCTACAACTATAATGGAGTAAGTAAAAAACGATTTTCTTTCTCCAAGGGTCCCAACACCACAAACGGTTCATCAAACGGGTGTCTGGTTCCCAAGATAATGTCCTTTGAGTGTTTTTGAGTCCTGTTGGGCCCGGGTCCGGTCTGACCCATCCTGAACCAGTCTGGGCGGGCCAAGTTGGACTCATCCAATGAGGTTAATGTCTGGTTTGGCCCAAAGGGGCATACCAGCACAAAGAGGGCAGTGGCCTGCTAGGGAAGTGGCCCGGTCTAGGGGTGGCGGCCCGCTGGGGCGGCGGCCCAGTCTGACTACGCCTGCTTGCTCAGAGGGTGGTGGCCTAGTTCAATCCGATGTAGGGGGTGTAACCCCCTGGTCTCCTAGTTCAATGACTGGCCAGAAGGCCGTTCAGTTGGCGAGGCGATGGTGCGGCATGGGCACCACCTGGTCACCATGGAACCCACCAGAGGCGAGTTCGGCCTCTATCATGGCTTGCATTCACCAGCAGTGTGGCAGTCGCACCACCTCCCTTCCCATGGCCAGCCATCGTGATGGCCTTCTACTCTGTTCTCTATGGCTAATGATCCATGACCATCCTCTTTTGGCATCTTTCTATGTGCTAGCGGTCTTCCAAGGTGGTGCAAGGATAGCAATATAGCGGAGGGTTCGGGATGGGTTCTGTAGGCCCACACCCTTTTCGTTAGCTCGTATTATGGAGGACAATAAGGGGTTGAATAATCAACTGAATTAAACTACAAGATTGACCCCACAAATATTCCCTATAAAAAACCTCCAGCAAGGGAGAATGAATCATGGGTCAACCCATTATTTAGATGACCCACGTTCTTTGTATAATTTCAAGAACGTGGAAGGGGGAATAAAAAACACACAAATTAAATCACCCCTACCTTGAAATGTTGTAGAGCACTAACAATTTAGGGAGTATCATTACTCGTCATCCCCAGAAAAAAGTTGTCCTCGCCACATCTCAAATGTTAAACTTCAGTTCAAGGTTTCAATGTCCCACATCGCCTCCATCTGGGGTCGGCTCTATCCTCTAAGGGCTCAGCATTATGGAACTCCTACAAAACTTCGTTTCTTGGTGATGCTTTTCTGATACCCCTCCCCCAAGATCTACATTTATAGGAGATTGGGAGAGTAAGTAATGATATGGGGAGTTAATGGGGTTCATAAAATAAGAATCTTAATAATCCCCAAACGACATTGTTACATAGGATTTGCCAAGTCATGCAATTCATTGGCCTAACTCACCATGGGTCCCACACTCCATCTGTCCCTTGGTGGAAGGAGAAATAAAATAATGAGATTAGTTTATTTCATTTATTTTAAAATCCATAAAAATTAACTTCTTCTAAAAACCTACTACAGTGAAATTAAAGCCTCCCTTTAGAAAATCCCGATGCTATCGATTCAATGGAACCCTCATATTTTTAATCCAAGCAACGATTCAAATGATAGAAAACAAAGATCATGTGTATACTGAACGTACCTGAAAAAAAAAGTTTATAAATTCATTCTGGGCACACCGGGCCTCATAATCATGCGCCGTAAATTTTTGTAGACTCATAATAATTCTATATAATTTAAAAAATACATGGAAAAATATGGGCCTTTACAGCATCCCACTAATCTGTAAATTCTCAATAAGAAACATTATAAATTAAATAAGTTTTTGTAAAATGAATATTGAATATAATTTTCATATTTAAAATGTATATTATACCTATGATGGAATCCTGTTAAAAATTAAACATGGTACATTACCTTAAAAAGTATCGATTAATATATATTATAAAAAAAATCAGGCAGATTGAATCTAATGGGGATGTGAAATTAGAAGATTTTATCTGTTAGAGTTTATCTTCTCACTCGTTCAAGCTCATTTGGAAGAAATTGTCTGTAGTTATAACACTACAACACTCAAGGAATGCACAAAACACATACTTACAATAATAATAATAATGTAAATCACATAATCATGGTTGATAAACACCCCAATGAGAAGTCTGACATTACTTCCAAATTCAATGCACACCATCCAACAAGTACTCCATTAATATGCTAATGAAATGTTTTTAACATATCTGTGATGATTAAGAAATAAAAAGTCATGTGATAAATTTAATTAACATGAGAACTAAAACTAACAATTAACAAATAAAATATTAACTTTATATTAACAGAGAAACAAAAATAAAAGTGACACAAAAAATATTTAATTTTAAATAAAAAATATACTATGATTCATGAACATGAAACACTACTAATTTATAATCACATAAAAATATCATTGGGATGTTAAAAATATAAATGAAATTCAATATAGATATAAACGTTTTCAATAGTTCATCTAATAAAATATTTCAATACAATCCATTAATTATAAAAGCACTTAAAAGTATAAACACTCTGTATAAATTCAATGTTATAATTTTTTATTAAATTAATTACATGAATATAATGAATTTACACCACACACAGAATTAGATTAATTCATTAGTTAAGAAAAAACACAACATTGAGGCACTCAACAAACCAAAAAAAAAATTAAATTTAACCAAATGTAAAATGGAAAAACATTATTCACAAAAGGAAGAATTAATACTCTTATAATTATATTATTATAGGTGGATTCAAATGTAAAATATCAAATCTCTACCAATTTATGGTGTAAATTCTTTATATGGATTGTATATTTTACTACAATCTATATAATAAAAACAATTTAGTTAAATTAAATTGAAACTTGTACCTAAAATGAGACATAAAAGGGAGTATTATCAGCCTATATTAAAATAAAGTGATCATTTATCATCATGTGAACTCTTCCCTTGTTCATAATTGAAGATTAAGTGTATCAACAAATTTTCAAGTGTAAATAAATTTGTTCTTTTCAATGTTACCAGTGTATAAGAAATAACAATATTTAATTCACTCCTTAATGAATACTATTTATAATTGTTTCATCACTTTTATGAGGAATAACATGGTGTTTTAATCTATGAAATGAGAATTGCACAGCAGATATATTCCGACAACATTCATAGACAAAAATTGGAAAACTGTGATAGAAATTTCACATTTTTTTCTTCCAACATGTTTTTCACACAACCAAATTTGTTTAAATTTTACTAGAAATTAAAATTATCCCCTTATTCATCAATTTATGAGCTTAGTGGAGAAAAATGATCATATAAATAAATATTTTCTACTGACTATGATGAAATGATCAAAATATGGATAATAATCAACATTGGAAAACTAAAGTGGTGTTTACTTAAGGGAAAAATACCTAGTAATGAATGGTGTGTCATCAAATAGGTTGTGAAAGAAATGAAGGGAGATAAATCGATGGGAGAAAAATTATGACATAATATAGAATAAGTTGTGAATTTGGGGGGTGTATATATTTTTTGGATTATATTTGAACGGTTTGAGCTGAAGAATTGGTTTTTAGGGTTCTTCAATAAAAGAATTTGGGGGATGTAATCATATTTTAATTAAAATTGTTTTTTATTATATTATATTATATTTTTTTATTTTATATTTATATAATTAAATTTTTCTTTTTGATAAATGTTTAAAAATATAATATTAGGAAAAATTAAAAAATGCACAAATGTTAATTTTAAAAATAAAAATATATAAAACATATTCAAAGTGTGTGTGTGTGTGTTGACTTTTTTTCTAACAGTAAATATTTTTTAAAAATAATAATTAATAATAACAAATATACTTGTTTTTAATAAATGATGGTATTAGCATGTCAAAGTTACAGATCGAAATGTCAGTAAAATATTTAATAGTATTGAACATTTAATTTAAATTGATGCGTTTGTTAGTAAAAACAATGGTTGGTACTTATAATTAACACTAGAAAAACATTATGTAATTTCACCCAAACTAGAACTCACTCACATGGCCAAAATGGGTAGGTCATGAGACCTTAAGGGAACCTCCCTGTATGCCAGAGGCTTCCAACTAGCAATGGAGGTGTAAATTGTATAGTTGGGAGACAATACCCCATGGTATAAAGTGTCAAATAAGTAGAAAAAAATATTAATAAGATTGAAAAGTAATCAGAGTAAATACATAGCAGAGGATAAAAATAATATCCAACTAAATAATCTTATAATGATAAAGTAATAATGTAATGATATGTTGGATTGTATCTATGTTTCATGATAACACAACACTAGTAAATGACTACCATACTCAAATAAAAGACTCAAAGTCCATGGTCCGGAATCCCACGTCTGTCTCGTATCCAAACATCAGCCCAATTTTAAACAACAAATTCACATCAAGGTTCTTTTCCCTTGTCCAAACCTGCATCTACATAATCTTCTCTGGTGGTAAATGGTGGCCTGAATATGGTGTGAGTATAACTCAGTAGGTCGACACCATTGCGTCAAAAAAACAGTCTGATAAGACGTGTATGAAATAAAGGGATAAACATGTGTATTAATTAATTCAACAATTAAATAAACACAATAACATTATTTGGCTCTATGAAGGAATGTCTCTTAGTATGTATTACAAAAATGGCAACTAGAATCATATAACAAATTTAAAATAACCTACTTTGGCTCCATGCCCGAATATCACTGACCATGTCTTACCACCATTCCTACCACAATAATATAACCATGGTACAGTCTCAATAATGAACCTGGGTGAATTCTCTATAATAATAATAGCATTCCTAATCAAATACCTATAATAATTATTACATGGGCCTGGGCATAGCCCTCTCTCTATAGGTATTACAATAAGGATTGGGTAAAGCTAGCTCAGTATCAATATTACAGAATATATGGGTGCAAGTTCCAGGGATAAGCCTGATATAAAATCATTACAGTATTAAACCCAATCATTATCATATATCATGGATATCACAATATCACATCATATATCTCAATTGTAAATTATTTAAATCACCATTATTCATTCATATGCCACTTGGTAATTCAATTCACAATTGATTAACGATTATATCAATAAGCAATATACCACAATATTGGGATTCAATAACACGAAATCACCCTTGGTCACATGTCATGCTAAACAGAGTTCAAGACAATAGAAAATTAAAAACCCATTGGAAACCAAAATAAATCAAGTCATAATCTCATTTAGTTTTTAAATTAATTTGGGCGTGCACAATGATCTCAAAATAATGACATTAAATAAACTTGGTAATTATCAAACCATATGGTTAATATTTCGACCCCATAACTTTAACTAATGATCCAAAAATACTACCAAAGCTTAACTCCCATAATAAAGAAGGTGTAGATGATTCCAAGGATTTTCCTAGATAAAAAAAAGTCAAGATCAAAACCAAGAATGCAATCAACAAAATTATTTCACCACAATGATTGGAGAACCAAAGGGGTGAAAGAAGAAACCTAACCAAAGGAACATACCAGGGATTGAAGATGAAAATATAACTTTGGGAATGGAGTTTGGAAATCCAAAATCACCTGGTGAATTCCATAATGTTGAGAGGAGAGTGTCTATAGCCAAATAAGATGAATTTCATCTGCACAACATGTTTAAAATAGAAGCATTGCCATTTACATGGCATGTAATGTGGGTACATGTTGAGGAAATGTTTTTAATGTAATTACCCAAAAAATGTCTCCCCATATTTAATCTTTAAAACCATCAAATAATTACATGATGTGTAATATCTTTACAAGATGTGTAAATGTTATTCAGTTGATATTTTAGCTCATTTTCCATATAAACACTCTAAACCCCCTTTAAGGATTCTCAACATACTAATAAACCATATAAACACTTGGTTCCATGTATATACTATCTTCATTATCATAAAAGGGCATATGTCCACAAACATTAGGTCATTTTATCGAATAAAGGATCTATGTATCTACATAAGACTCATCCACCAAGGCTTAAATGTAAAACCTAAGGGAATCATACCTGAAAAAATTAGATCTTACAACCTTCCCACATTATAACATCTCATCCCTAATCTACTCCATGAGTCACTGTGAGGTTCTAGTGAACAAGTCTTGCCACTGTTTTTTTCATATCAGACTACATATCCCATGTCTCATCCTAAACTCTCTCCTACTACCAGTACTCTTGAACCAACAATATAGTCTATCCATGATGATATTTCTCACTACAATCCACAACCCATATCAGATGCTCCTCAAATTATTCATCATCAAAAAGATTGAAATTTGGTACATCAATAACATGGGAAGGGTACGTATAATATCATGATAGTTTCGACATGTAGAATAGGTCATGCATGGAACTGTATCACAATGGAAGGGATAAACGATACACCACTAGACCGACCCTTACCGCTATTTCGAATATCCTAACAGACCATGGTGATAGAATTCCATGTTTCCTGATACCATGTCTCCCCAGTCTAGGTGAAATCCGAAGAAAAACATGACAACCAACAATGAATTATTGAGGTCGTCTATGATAGTCAACATAAGATTTATGCTTGCTCTATGTGGTCACCAACTGGTGTCTGATCAATTGATCTTGTTCAGATGTCTCATGCACGAGACTAGTCCAAATACGTACTGGCTCACCTTCCTCTAGCCAACAAAGAGCTTATTGACACAACCATCAATAATAATTCTCAATAGGTGCCATTTAGATTGATTCATAGAATCTATTATTATACGAGAAGTCCACATGATCCATAGGTTTCTCCCTTGAACCACAAAATTCCAAGACATAGGCTCAAAACATATCCTCCATAACCAGAACAGTCTATTAATATTGACAATAATTCTATGGATGATAGGTTGTGCATAAAATAACTCACAATCATAGGGATTTTTGAAGACCTTTCTAGAAACATGATGTGAAATTTCAATCTTTGTCTGAAATGATACTCTTCAAAACACCATGAAACTAAACTTCCCCATGAACATACAAGATTCCCAGATCATCTAATACAATGTTCTCCCTAATACATAATAAGTGGGATACCTTTTTCGGTTGATCTAAAGTAACTGATACAAAATTATTCATATGGGTTTTCCTAGGTAGTCCTGTCACAAAATCCATTGTGTCATCATACCATTTCCACTCCAGGATGGCTAATGTATAAAAAATCCAAATTGGCCTCTCATGCTTGAAATTCACCAGCAGACAAGTGAAGTATCTATCCAAAAATCATGACACCCACATATTCATTTCTAACCACTAGTACTATCTATGGAGATCATGATACATATATGAAAAACAATTGTTCACCTCCTAACTAGTAGCATAAAACCCCCTCATCAGCTCCTCATGAAAGCAGTTAGGAACCCATCCACTTCTATAGAAAATAATATAATTTCCAGTACTTAGAGGACATCATGATGGTGTCTCCCCACCATATAATTTGTCTCTCAGAACCGAGCCATCCAGATTAGACAATTTCTTGGTCGTAATCTTTTCCAAATGTATGGGTATAATAGATGTCGATGTTTGAGGAACTTTCCCCTGAGATTTCTGAACATCCAAATACATGTCTTTGAAAAGGGAAATTATCTACATCTCATCAAAAGAATCTCGTACATCCTTTATCCATGTATTTTATATCAAAGAATCATCAATGGAATTTCCCTTTTTTGGTTTTTAATCCATGTCATAGTCAAGATACTATAGATACTCGACCCACCTCATCTATTGAAAGTTAAGGTCTCACTGAGAAAAGATGTACCTAAGGATCTTGTGATATATTTTTACTAAAAACCTCTCACTTGTGAGTTAGTGTCTCCAACATCTCAGGTAATGTACCTGTATTAGCCCTGGTTTAGGGTACATAACCCATTTCCTCACATTTTTTAATTGGTGTGTTTTTAATAGAGAGTTTCCATAAAATAATGATTTTCATAAAATAGAGAGTTTCTGTAATGTTGTGTGTTTCCATAATTTTCTTTTTTTCCATAAAGTGGTTTGTTTCCATAAAGTGGGTTTTTTTCATAAGTTTGGTTGTTTTCATAAAATGGGGTGTCTCCATGAAATTGGTTGTTTCCATAAACTGTGGTGTTTCCAAAAAGTGGGATGTTTCCATAAAAAGGGTAAAGGTGAATGATCAGAGAGTTTGGGGGTATTATAAGGAGTGTTGGGACCAAAATTAAGATAACACTATCTATAAACGGTTGGCCCAAACCGTGTGGTGAACCCTTGCGCAGAGGTCAAATCTAGATCCTATTTTCTAGGAGCTTATTCATTTTTTCTCTATATATTCTGTTTTGGATTCATAACGCCCCTATTTTGATATTAATCTCCCTATAAGGCTGGATAACCCTCCACACATGAGTTGGAGCCTTCCCAAAGCCTTCCCTTGGTCATTTCGAGCCTGATTCTTGAGTTATGTCACCTTTCTTTCCAAATTTTCCATCTTTTCATAGATATGCTTATATCTACTTCTGTAATCTCAATTAAATCTCAGATATGAACCTATAGTGGGTAGATCTACATTTATGGATTCCAAATAATTAAATTTTGAGTTGTGATCATGATAGGATAAGATAACTAAGGTCTCTCTTGGAGAAGCGAACTGGTTTCTTGTGCGTTCGTCATTAGTGGTCAATGTTTCTTAAAAACCATCATGGTAGGTGGATTCACACTCATCTCCTATTGATATAATTTATTGTCTTTGATTAAATTTGTTTTATTTATTTTGAAATTTATTGAAAAAGATTAATTTCTGATGAGTTATGGTTTTTTTGAAATTGCGTGATCATGGTGAATAGTTGTGAAAATGGGGGTTTAGTTTCATGAATTTAAAATGATGATTTTAAATAATTGATTTTTTGGAATTGGTAAATGGTTGATGAAAAAGATATTTTTAAAATAAATGGTTTTCAATAAAAACTAGTTTTATTGAAATGGTTTGGAATTGAAGTGGTTTGGCATTGAAATTGTTTTGATGGAAATGGTTTTCTAGAAAAAGGGGGTTTTTTTAAAGTGTTGTTTGGGCATGATCGTTGGGAATATGTGGTGCTTGTTCATGTTGCATATATATGGTTTGGTTGAAATATGACCTTGTGCTCAGAGCCAAAGGTTTACTGGAACATGGAAATTTCATACAAGGGGCTTGGTGGAAATATGACATTGTTCTCAGGGCCAAAGTTTTAATGGAACATGGGAAACAGTTACATTGTGACGACTTGGTAGATCAACGAGAAACCACTCATGAGTATGGAAATGTCATAACCTAGCATGATTTGTTGGTTACATGGGTTTAAGGAATGGTTAGGTTTGCTGATAAAGGGATATTGTGAAATGGTTATAAATATCGTTTAGTTATTTTTCTGGAAAAATATCTTGTTGGGAAATTTGGTTTTAATTGCACTTGTATGCTTTTGGAAATTAATGGTTTTGGAAAAAAATTAATATTTTGTTATAAACTATTTCTGAGAAATTTTAAATCATTTATATAATTGTTTCTAACTCTTCTATCATAGTTGTGTAAGTTGGGAAGTCATTGGGGGAAAACGTATTGACTTTTATACTCACCCCTACATTGGCACTTTGGTGCTTTTTTAGATGCTATCTTCTAAGAGAAGGGTATAGGTAATGTTTCACACGTTTTTAGCACAACCTCATAATGTTTGGTCCATTCGGAGATTTTGTAGCTTAGATCTTCTAGAGCATGGAGTCTTGAGGTCTTTGGAGCATCTTGTGTAGTCTATCCATTGTGTACTTTGATACTTGTTTATTCTTCTACTATTTCTTATTTTTATGTGATTTTGAGATACATGAAGTTGCTTAGTTGTCTTTCGTTTGTTCATTCATCATATAGTGAGTGTTTGGTTATGTTTGGTAGGTTAATTGGTTTATTTCATAAAGGGTAAATCATCCCCCACATGTATTTGAAACCCTTATGCATTTATTGCCATCCTTTGGAATCTTGGGGATGTTGCTTAAGTCTTAGTAATTGCTCATTGTACTCTCAATAAAATAATAATTGGATGGTCATTACAAATAGTATCAGTTTGGTCCTTCCATTGTGGTGAAAATGGTATCAGCTTGTTCGGTCCTTGACTAACAAGTAGTCATCGATGTTCCTAGTTTTTGAGATGAAATCCATTCTGGCCTATTCCTTCAGTGTAAATCATAGAAAGGATTAGTATTTTTAAAACATGAAATGTATAGCATAAAAGGATGTAGCTAACCCTTTTATGCTGGACTTCATCTTACCTAGGAGTTTGGTAAATAAGTGTTTGGAGACACTTCTAGAATTTTGAAATCTCATTGTCTTGGGTTTAACCAATGAGACAAGAATGACATGCATTGTAAAGGAAATACTTCCTACTTGGAGTGCATACATCATTTCAAGGAATGATTCTTTTTGTAAAAAAGTTTTAATTTTTGAAAATGAATAGAATTGGGTTTCAAATAAATTATTTTAAAAAAGAGAATGATTATCGTATTTTGATAATGGTTTAATTTTCAAAATCATGTGAAGTGTTTTAAAAAAAGGTTGAACATGGGAAAAAGGTTGTTTTGGAAAACAATATTTTGATAGTTGATGTGATAGAATTAGAAATTCTAAGAAAACATTTTCTAGAGAGTGGGATTAACGGAGTTTGTGGTTAGTTTAGAAAATGGGACCTGGTAGGCATTTTTGAAACCTACATGAAGAAGTTGCGGAGAATGTGGTTGCACCTAAACCACATGTGAAACAAGAGCTGGTTCAGAGTATTTTCTAGTATTTTCAAGATGTGGAAATAGGTAACTAGAGGAATGAGCCCCAACATATGGATCATACCATCCAATTCATGAAGTAGAATCCACCTAATTTATGGTGTGATTCTGAACCTGAGAAGGTGGTGGTGTGGATATGTATGATGAATCATTTATTTGACTTCATTAGCACACCAGATGATATAAATGTCAAACTTGAGACATATATGCTTGAGGATCTAGCATGTCAGTTGTGGGATTTAGTAGTGAAGGCTAAATTGGATAAAGGACTTACATGGGAGGATTTCGAGGAATTGTTCAACAAACAATTCTATCCTCACATGTTCATGATTCTAAAAATGGAGGACTTGTGTAGCCTAAAACAAGAGAGTCTCTTAGTCACAGAGTATGCGGCTATGTTCATGAACTTAGTACGCTTTGCACGAGAATTTTCGGTAAGTGTCCTTTAAAGGGTATGCATCTTTGAATTAGGGATACGACCATATATTCAATCAAATATTGCAGTAATTTGTATTAAAGATTATACAGATACTGTGAACAGAGTGATTGTCGCTGAACATGATATCTCGAGATCTATTGGAGGAGGAATGATGGAACCTACAAGAAATGGTGGGAACTCAACCACTGGGAACAAGCGGAAAAGGGACACCTATTTTCAAGGTGCAAGTCAAAATCAAAACCAGACAGATAGATCAGTAAAGCTTCCTCCATGAACCCAGAGAAAATAAGGTTGTTTTAAATGTGGTTCTCTTGACCACATAAAGTGAGATTGAATGGAACAACATAGAGAATGTCATAATTTTTACAAGATGGGACATCCTCGGTGCTGTTGTCGTAGTGCTCCATGGTCAGGTGCTTGAGACACTTATCAGGTGTCCCATGAACCGTATGCTTCGATTGGAAGAGGACAGAAGAATCAGTCAAGTCAGTTGATCAGATCTTTCCATGGTGATTCTAGAAATACCAAGACTCCTCAACCAAGGAAACCTCGGTAAGGAAAGAAGGAGAACACTGTAGTGAATAAATAATTTTATGGAGCTGAGTAGATGATTGTTGATGACCAGGCTAGACCATCTATAGTGAGAGGTATGATTATTTTGAATTCTACCTTTGTGCATGTATTGTTTGTTACTGGTGCATCACATTCCTTAATTGATTCTCCTTTATTTGACACTATATGTTTAAAACTAGAATTTATTCCATATATTTTGAAACTAAAAACTCCTCTCATTGAATGAGAATGTCATGCCTTTGTGTGTTGAACATGTGATATAATTGTTGATGGAGCAGAGATAAAATTGGACTTCTCGATGTTGGATATGGATTTACATGATGTTATCCTGGGTATGGACTTTCCTACAACGTTCAAGGATCAAATTAACTTTTATAAGAGAACAGTTATATTCATGACTGTGGATGTCTTAGAGGATATCTTTAGAGAAGATAGAACTATAAAGAAGGGTTCAAAGATCTTGTTGGACCTAATGGTGGGAACGACCTCTTACAAATTGGTAACGTTTACTTTAGAATCAATAGAATAGATTGAGGAAAATAGTTTTCTAGCTATTGTGGATCAATTTCTAGATGTATTTCCCAAAACTACTCAGGGTTACCACCTCTAAGGGAAGTGGAGTTCACGATTGATCTCCATCTGGGGACCAGTCCTGTTTCCCTTATGTCTTAATGGATGGCCCCAATAGAGTTATGAGAATTGAATGTGTTGTTAAAGGAGTTGGAAGGAATGGGTTTCAATCGACCAAGTACATCTTCATGGACATCATAGGTTTTGTTCGTGAATAATGCATATGGAACTCTTCGTTTATTTTTTGATTATCGTAATCTTAACCAAGTTACGATAAAGAACAAATATCCACTTCCATGCGTTGATGATCTATTCGATCCACTAAGGGAAGCTTAGTGGTTCTCCAATATTGACTTGGGATCATGATATCACCAATTGAGAGTTAAAAAATAGGGTATTCCCAAGACCTCTTTTAGAAGTAGATATGACCACTGTGAATTTATAGTCATGCTTTTCAGTCTAACAAATGAACCTGTAGTATTCATGGCATTGATGAATCGTATAATTCAACAATATCTGTATTCTGTTGTTGTGGTGTTTTTGAATAATATTTTGTTCTATTCAAAGACAAGGTCTGATCGTGAGGTGCACCTAGAAACAATATTACATGTCCTAAGAGATCTTCATTTATATGCCAAATTAACAATGTGTGATTTTTGGATATAGGAATTACATTTTCTTGTCCATGTCATATCTAAAAAAAGAGTTTCCATTGATCATGAAAAGATATAAGTCATTATCTCTTCGAAACCACTGAAGAATGTTTTCGAGATAAGATGTTTTCTTGGTCTAGATAGTTACTACCAACGCTTTTTTAAGATTTATCACGATTATATTCACCAATGACAGCTCTAAAAAAAGAATAATTCTCCATTCCAATGGAAAAAATAATGTCATAAGTCTTTCCAAGAATTGAAATTTTGGCTTATATCGCCACCTATCTTGATCTTTTCAGAATCAGGATAGGGGTATGTGGGGTATTGTGATGCGTTATGATCAGGGTTGGGTTCAAGGCAGTTCAGTTTTCATGAGAAGAAATACCCAAAACATGATTTGGAGTTCACAGTCATCCATGCATTGAAAAAATTGAGACATTGTATCTTTGTTGAGAAATTTATTGTGTTTACGGATCACAAAATATTTAAGAACATTTTATCATAGTGATATTTGAATCTGATGCAAAGGTGATGGTTGAAGTATATCCAAATTTTTGTTTTTGACTTGATGTACACACTTGGGAAAATAAATTCATTGGTGGATTCATTCAGTAGAAATTCATATGCTCAGTTGGTGAAAGAAGCATCAGATGAATGGCAGTTGATGTCGGTCATAGCCGACATGCATTTGGAATGTAAAGAACAAAGTGATGTTGGAGTTTTTCTATTTAGCAATTCTTGTTCTTGATTTAGTAAAACTGATCAAAGATGCACAAACATCTGATATAGAATGTCAGGTTGTAAGTTTAAAACTCAATGTTGGAAAGAGTATTGAGGGAAGGAAACTAGATGGGGGTTCAGTATTGGGTTTTAGAGATCAGATGGTTGTATTTATGGGTTTTTAGGAACGAATCTTTCATTAATGCCTCTATTCGATATGGTTTGTACATCCCAGTACACAGAAGATGTATATAATGTTGAAGGCATACGTTTGGTGGAGCGACATGAAAAGGAATGTGGCCGAGTTCGCCTCGCGGTGCTTAACTTGTTATAAATTTAAAGCAAAGCTTTAGAGACCATATGATATGTTACAATATTTTCCTATCCCAGTGTGGAAATGGGATTAGATTAAAATGGATTTTGTTACTAGTCTTACAAAAAAAGTTTTGTAACACGATCCCATTTAGGTGATAGTGTAGCATCTAACCAAGTCGGCCCATTTCATACCAATTTGTAAAACTCATACGATGGAGGATATTTCAAAAATCTATATCTGAGAAGTGGAAAAGAGGCATGGTGTACCAGGGTCCATAGTCTCAGATATAGATTATAGGTTCACATCTCGTTTCTGGAAATCCTTATAGAAAGCCATTGGGACTCCGTTGACTATGAGCATAGTGTATCATCCTCTAACGGATGGGAAATCCGAGCGGATGATACAAATGTTGGAATACATGTAGCAGGCTTGTGTAATGGATTTTTGTGGCTCATGGCAGGATAATATACCCTTACTGGAGTTCTCATACAATAACAGCTATCTAGCCAGGATACACACAACTCTGTTTGAAGCATTGTATGGGCGCCTTTGTCATTCTCCACTATACTGGGTGGAAACGGGTGAAACATCACTAGTCAGGCCAAGCCTTGTCCAAGAAACAACAGAAAAGATCTAGTTGATAAGAAAGAAGATGGAGGTGGATCATATTCATTAGAAATCTTATGTAGATCACCATAGAAGATCGTTATTGTTCATTGTGGGTGATCATGTTTTCTTGAGGATCTCCCCAAGTCTTGGACATCATCGCTTCAAGAAGCAGGGGAAGTTATCTCCTATATAAATTTTCTCTTTTGAGATACAATAATGGGATGGAGAGGTGGAATATCATTTAGAATTACCACCATGGTTTAGTTCGGTGCATAATGTGTTCCATGTATCCCATTTGAAAATGTATCACCATGATCCTGACCATGTGATTAGATGAGATCACATTGAACTAGAACTGGATACATCAATGATACATATCCCAGTATTGATCATGGATGGACAAGAGAATGTCTTACATGGGAAAAGCATTGGCCTAGTGCGGGTTTTATGGAAACATGGTAAGATTCGGGAAAAGGCTTGGTAACATGAGTAGGAAATGAAAGAGCAAGGGCCAAAACTCTTTATGGCCAGTGAGGGTTTTCTACGATCTAAGTAAGGAAAGACCAATGGTGGTGAGAATATAGTACCCCTGGTTTTGGTTACATTATCCCTTTCCTCATGTTTTTTAATTGGTGTTTCTTTAATAGAGTGTTTCTATAAAATATAGAGTTTCCATAATGTTGGGTTTTTCCTTAATGATTTTTGTTTCCATAAAGTGGTTTTTTTCATAAAGTGGGGTGTTTCTATATCATGTGTTTTTTTCCATAATATGGGTTTTTTCTATAAAGTGGTTTGTTTCCATAAAGTGGGGTGTTTCCATAAAGTGGGTTGTTTCTATAAAAACTCTGTTTCAATAAAAAGGTTAAATGTGAAATATGGGAGATTTTGGGGGGTTTTATAAGTATTTTTGCAACCAAAAAGAAGGGCATGTGATCGATACATGTTTGGCCCAAACCGTGTAGTCAAACCTTGCACAGAGGTCAAATCTAGATCCTATTTTCATGGAGGTTACTCGTTTTTGTTATATATATATATATTTTTGGGCTTAAAAACACCCCTATTTTGAGATTACTCTCCCTATAAGGCTGGAGAACCCTCCCCAAAAGAGTTGGAGAAAACCCAGAGCCTTCCCATGGTGATTTCAAGTCCAATTCTTGTTGTTTGTCACCATTCTTTCTGGATTTTTCATCTTTTCATAGATCGAAATAGATTTACTTCTCTGATCTCCATTATTTATCAGATATGACCCTATAGTGGGTATATCTACGTTTTTGGATGCCAAATAATTCAATTTTGAGTCATGATCTAGCTAGGATAAGATAATTAGGGTCGTTCATGGAGAATCGACCAACTTTCCTGGGTGTTCTTCATCTGTTGTAAAAGTTTCATCAAAACCTTTGAGGTATGTGGCTTCACAGTCCTCTCCTCTTTCTAGAATTGATTGGATTAATTCAAATTGGTGAATTTATTATGAAATTCATGGAAAAATCATTATTTTTGTTGATTTATGGTTTCTGTGAAATTGTGTGATCTTGGCAAATAGTTGTGAAAAAGGGGGTTTAGTTTCATGAATTTTAAATTATTATTTTAAATCATGGACTTTATTGAATTGATAAATGGTTCCTAATAAAAGATACTAAATAGAATTTTTTTTTCAATAAAAAAGGATTTTATTGAAATGTTTTGGAAATAAAATAGTTTTGTAGTGAAATGGTTTTGATGGAAATGGTTTTCAATAAAAAGTTGTTTTTATTGATAGAGTTGTTTTGGCACGATCATTGGGAATATGTGGTGTGTGTTCATGTTTCATATATGTGGCTTGGTTGAAATATGACATTGTGCTTGGTTCCAAAGTTGTAATGGAACATGGGAATTTCATACACGGGACTTGGATGAAATATGACCCTGTGCTCGGTGCCAAAGGGTTAATGTAGCATTGGAAACAATTACCTTTTGACGACTTGGTAGATCGACCAGAAACTGCTCATGAGTATGGAACTATCATAACATAGAATGCATGGTTGGTTACATGGGTTTGAGGAATGGTTGGGTTACCTGATTAAGGGATATTTGTGAAATGGTTGTAAAGATTATTTAGTTAATTTTCTGAAAATATATCTTGATGGGAAAATTGGTTTCAATTTCACTTTTATACATTTGGTAATTAACAGTTTTAGAAAAATGTTTCTATTTAGTTATAAAATATTTTTGAGAAATTCTTTTACATATACATTTTTTATATAATTGTTTCTAACTATTCTATACGTGTTGATTGAGTTGGGAAGTCATTAGGGAAAACCTACAGAGTTTTATACTTTCCCCTTCTTTGGAATATTGGTGCTTTTGAAGATGTTATCTTCTAAGGCAAGAGAAAAGGTAATATTTCACATGCGTTTCACACTACCTCATGATGTTAGGGTAATTTAGAGATTTTGGAGAATGAAGCATGTGGATCAAGGAGTCTTGAGGTCATTGGAGAGTATTGTGTACTCTATTCATTATGTACTTCGATACATGGTTATTCTTATATTGTTGCTTACATTGATATAATCTTGAGATACATGAATTTGTTGAGTTGTATTCCATTTGTTCATGCATCATATAGTGAATGTTTGGTTAGGGTTGGTAGGTTTATTGTTTTATTTCTTAAAGGTTAAATCACCCCCACATGTATTTGAAACCCTTTAGAATTTATTGACAGCCATTAGCATCTTGGGGATGTCACTTAAGGCCTAGTAATGACTCGTTATACTCAAAATTCAATGTGAATTGGTGGGTAATTGCGGTTCCACTCCTGCTAACTCCAGATCGTGAGTAGGGTAATTTCTCGCTTGTGGTCGCAACTGCCTGGAGCCATAAAAAACCACATCATCCTCATGCATTAAAACTATTCCAAGTCGATCTTCTGATGCGTCATAGTACATGGTATAGTTTTCACCCAACATATATAAACTGAGTATTGTTGATGTGGTCAGCCTTTCTTTCAGATCCTGAAAATATTTCCTTCAAGCATCATATAAAAAAACATCACTCATTTCTTGGCCATCCCAAACATTGGTGCTTCTATAAAGAATAAATTTTCGATAAAACAATGGTAATACACTAATAAACCAAAAAATCGTTGAATTTTAAAGATGTTCTTAGGTCATTCCTATGATATCACGGCTGTGAATTTTTCAAGGTACACTAACACTCCTACCTATGAGATTTCATGTCCTACAAAGTGAACTTTAGTTATACATAAATTTCATTTAGTTAGCTTGGCATAAATCTAATGATCTCTAAATGTACACATGACAATATCAATATGTTTTTAATAATCATATTCTGACTAGAATTACAATAATATATCATTGAAGAAAACAAAAAACTAATCTAGGAATGTCTGAAAAATCCTATTCATTACGGCCATGAATATAATAAGTGCATTAGTCAACCAAAATGGCATCACTACAAATTTGTAGAAATCATACCGGCACTTAAAAGAATTTTGAGGTATGTCTGATATTATCCACCATAAATGATGATAACATGATCTAAAATCAATCTTGGAGAAGATCTTACCGTCTCTCAACATATAGAAAATATCATCGATGCGCAGAAGAGGATACTGGTTCTTGGCCATCATCTGGTTCAAACACCGATAACCAACACATAATAACAAATACCCATCATCCATTTTGAAGAAGAGAAATTGAGAACCCCAAGGAGATGTACTCGTTCATATGAAGAATTTATATTCTAGATCTTCTAACTTAACTTTCAACTCATGAATCCTTACATGTTCCATATGGTAAGGAAAGATAGAAATTGGTTATGCTCCCAGCACCAACTTGATCATGAAATGAACTTATCTCTTGGGCGGTAATCTATATAACTCATGACAGAAAACGTGTAGAAAATGGTCTACCACTATAGGTAAATAATCCTATAACATTCCACAATTTTCTAGTGAAATACCTATGATATGATCTATGATACATTCCAATATGCATTGAATTGGTCCTGCACAACTATCAGAATGATCCAACTCACCCTAGTGAGAATAGTTACTTCCTTTTTAAGATATAAGAGTAATTATTCTCCTATAAAAGTGGATATTAGCCATGTTTAGAAATAACAAATACATACCAAAAATCAAGTTTAAGCCTATATTTTCAAGAATGAATGGTTCCCAAAAGAAACAGTAACCACCAATATCTAGAGAACATTCCTTGAAAGATTTTATTTTCTCTAATCACAGTCTAAATGGTGAGTAAATAGTTAAAACACCATCTATGATGTCAACATCCATGCCCAAAACATTTGAAAATAGAGTATATATAAGATAATGGGATTATCCTATATCAAACAAAACACATGTTAAGGTAGATGATACATAAACAAAACCTCAGATGATAGAAGGTCATGTAACCATATTAGTCAGAGTAGCCTACATAATGTCCAACATAATTATCCCTCTTCCCTAGGTTACAGTCAGACTACCCTAAGCTAAATACCTTGCTTACAATTATTTCTCATGAATTGGGGTACCACATCCCCTACCTCATCCTAAATTGCTTGGGGAACTCTAGAAAACAGTATGGTGAGGGGTAGTTGAGCCCCTTACCAACTTCGGTGCCTGTCCGGATCTTCTACCCTTGGTCTGCTATAAGTTTTTTCATATAACCTCTTAATATAACCCAGTATACCACATATATGACACTCAACTATGGGGTAAGAAAAATATGGGTGCTTGTGTCCAAACATGCCACATTGATATCACTGGAATAAAACATGATATTGAGATGGTTTTCCACTACCCTAACTGCTCTTCCCACAACTACTTAGGCGAAAACTATCAAAAAGGAACCTCTTACAACTTAAAGAAGAACTCCTAGGTCATTCTGCTGAAATAGAATGGATACTACTCGGGGACTCTCTCAAATTTCCTTCCATGATGACTATCTCATTCACACTTCTTCAAAGATACATAAAAGGAAAATATTTACCTATGACATGATCTCATAACTAATACCATCATGGAATCATCTCTCTTGAGAGATCTCATGATCTTCCAAATATTGTGCAAAGCGTTTTAGGTCAGTAAAACGTCCAACATAGTCTAGAAATTAAAAAAATCCTACATCAGATGCCTGAACTCATGATAATTCTCAACCCTCAAGGCCTCAAGATAGAAATGGATTGGGAAATTCATCTCCAATTTCTTCTAATATAGGATATCCTTCTTCCCATCTTCCTCCAAAATATACAAATAGTGCTTGGATGGTCCAAGAAGAATTTTCACGGCAAGATTTACCCTCTTATATATATGGGTCTCAAGATGCTTATAGATTTCCTAGACTGGCTTGATCCAGAACTCAGTTTCTTGGGGTACCCCTTCCCCAATAAACGTAGGTGGATGCTAAAGATAAAACTCACAGGCCAGATCAGAAATTTAAGTAACGATATGAAAAATATCCCTTTACATGGATTGTATATGTAACATCCTAGGTAAATAAAGAATATTACTTTTTCATATTTATTAATATTTTTGAATAAAATATTAATATTACTTTAAAGGGAATTCTATGTCTGATGGCGTACCCAATATGCAACAATGAGTTTCGTTGAAATCTTACGATGCACACTAATAATATAATAATATTATTTCAAATGGTAGTTAACACGTAGTCGTTGTATTGGAGGGAATAAATAGAAATAACTAAAATATGATTATATATGTTTTTAAAATGTTTTTACATTTATCCAATAAATGTTAGAGGCTTAAAACGCAAATGAATCAAATTTTACGAATAAATACTCTAATATTTTTAAAAGATTGTTTTACCACCATTTGATGGCGAACCTTTTTTAAATACAAATTTTGACAATTTTATAAGCTCTATTTGTCAAAATAAACATATTCTTTAGAATTGGGATATTGAAATTTATTTTGGATAAATTTTTGGTATTTTTCTGACAATGTTCATTTTTTTAATGAATAGTGAAAAATACTGCATTTTACTTCAAAACTTCTTTTTCATCTAATTTAATTATATGGATAGATTATTTTTTTAATTGGTTTTAAAGTTTAAATATAATATATTTTTACCATTTAATCCAATTTTGTTCATTGGGATTAATTTCACTTTGAAATTGGACATAATCAATTGTCAAACGTTTGATAGAAATTGTTTCTAAAAAACCCGCTATTTGTTTTGACAACAGGAATTATTTATAAATTAATTATTGAAATTTATGTGTTTGTAATTTGGTAAGATGGATTCTATATGTGGAATCAGAAGGTCCAAATTATATAATTAAGAGTCTTTTGATTTTGGACATTATGAATAGTAACGACAGAAATTATCTTTAATTATCGTGATTAATTAGTTATCGGGTAGTTAGGTGTAATAAAATAATATCATAATAATAACAAATGACCCAAAAATGTGTTCTAATTATACTGGTTGTGTCATTTCCGACCATGGGATTACTTGTTCCAATCTTTGGGACCCCATGGAATCACTTTTGGGGTGATAGGAACACTTTGTAATTATATGTTTTTAAAAGGAATGTATAACCAAAGTATGTATGACCCAAGTAAAACAATTTTAGTTTTGTATGTGTAAATAATCTCTTGGACTATAAATACTAATTGTAAAGATAAAAATATTTCCTAAATCATAGTACTTTTTTTATAATTTTTAGATATTAAATAAATTAATTTATTTATTACACCATGATGATGCATCAATTATCTCATTAATGAACGATTTAAATAAAATGAAAAGATAATGTAAAATCTAAGACATAAACTTGTCTAAAACCTATTGGATGAATATATTTCAAACCCTTGACACCTTATACTAGAAATATATCAATGTGGGACCTTCAAAATCCGAAACTCATTTTAATATAAAGTAACATTTCTTTACTTTCCAAGAGTGCCCCTCCTCCCTCTTATAAAAGGCCCCCACCTCTACCTCCTTACCCACACCTCTCAAGCCATTGGCTTGGCAAAACTCTGATAATTTTATCTATCCACATCCATATCTTCATCCTATAAGCCTTCCCTTAGGCAGAAAGATCTTCAAGAAACCCTTTTGGTTCAAACCGAAGGGAGTTACCCGATTTAAAGGTAATGTCTTCTCTTATGTTCTTTTGTTTTATTTTGCTTCTCCAGCCCCCTAAACCCTTTTTATTCCTTTATTTTTTAACAAAAAAAGTATCTTAAATATAGTATGATGTTTTTATAAGAATTATTAGAGCTACACTTACACACACATCTGTCTAATGGTAAAATAACATACTGTTTCTGTGGATGGCGAATTACTTCCTCACGAAACGATGATTGTTCAATATTCTTTTAACACCTATAAAGGTGGCCATTATGATGTCACTTTATTCTATATATGATATATATGTTATTCATGTTTTATATATTCTTCTGTATTTTATATTTAAAACATACCTTTATTCTTTGCATGTTGTGCAAATGCGATAATTTCATATGAGGAAGTGCGGACTACCGCCCCCTCAAGTGACGTGACTCGTTCATGCAATACATGGAATGTATAATGAATGAAATTAATGAACATAAATGACCTATATAACATATATATTATACTGGAATTATAATATATATATATATATATATATCTCAATTATTTTTAATTCCATTAATATGACAAGGAAATGAAAGTACCGTTCATGCATACGTACAGCCTACCGTCTCCATGAACGGTGCATTTCATTTCTTTTTATCTCCAAATGTTATGGAATAGTATAAAATGAATATGTACTCGATATATATCATATTTAAATCATTAATACTATTCTGGATATGATGTACTTAGAACTACATGGACGATTCTTTTCAAACAAGTTTATTTTTTACTCATGTACCAAACATCGACAAAAACATTTGATATGAACTCACATAATTAACTAATTATTATATCATTATAATATGTGATATTAATTGAATAATAAACTTTAAAGGAGGTCATTTTGAAATTATAAATTTACAAAAGTTTATTATTCAGGAATATAATGAAATGAACAGGACAAATCGTACTTGAGGTAAGGGATCCGACGTCTCTCTTTCTTTTTAAGTACTCTCTTTTATGTCACTTATTTTAAGATACTCTTTATTATGTTGGGGGGTGTTCTTATATGTTAAAATTACTGCAATTTTTATCTTCATATTATTAGAAACCCTATTTGATTTCATCAATCCATTTCTTGGATGATTTAAGTGGCGTCGTTAGGCTGCCGAGTTTTTGTAAGGTATTTTTCATCTCGCTTTTATTATCGTGATATTTATGCAATATTTTCCACTATTCTCTTTGAGTGGTATATTTACTTCCCATTATTCTAATCTTTGGGTAATCTAATTTCTTCTATGGGTATTTACATCAACTTTGTACTGTCGTTCTTTCATGGGGTGAACGTTTCGAAAGATACCCAAATCGGTAAGGGAACCTTTCACCATCCACTTTTTAAAAGACTTATTTTGTTATGCCTTTTAATTTACATCTTATTATGTTGGGATATGTTATTATTTATCTTTATTGATTTAAATTTTATGTCCAACTGATGAGATTCCATTTTCTCTCTCATCAACTCATTTTCTGAATTTTAAAGTGACGCCGTTAGGCTGTTGATTTTTTTTGTAAGGGAACTTCTTAACCCAATTTCAATTCATTGGGTTAAACCTATACTTATTGATTATGTAGTGCTATGAATATGTGTTTGTGACATCTGATAGTTTTACATATATTATCCACTTATATTTTGTGTATTTATATTTTTCGCACATAATTATTTCATTTCTTTATCCTTACTCTAATGGCATTATCCTTGATTGGGATTATATCTCAATTTCTTCTCCTTGAGACATTTCTTAATGATATGCACTATTATTCTTTTATAAAGTGTATATACAGCCCCTTTGACATTCCATATCCATGTTATTCCTATACTAAAGTTATTTAAATGTTTTGAAAATGGTCTACTTTCTTGTGGCATATAATTTAAATGTTCAAAATGGGAAATGACCCTTTTATTAAAACATTGTTTTAAATGGTTTTAAAGATTTATTACTCTAAACATTTATCATCCATGTCTATGTTTTAAAAATGGTTTTAAGGATTTATTTATAGGTACATGAATGTTTTAAAACCCTTTCAAAAGTTTCGATGTGGTATGGAACACATTGATTATAAAATATCTTTTAAATGTATTCTTTTAATCTATTCAAAGTATAAAGGGATATTTCTCTCATATAGTTTTAAATGATTTTAGTTGAGGTTTTTATTTATGATGTGATCTCTTTTGATTGAAATGTGGAAATTTTGTGTTTCTTTTATCCACGTTTTAAGTGTAATGATTTTGTTATGGTTCATGGGCAATTTTTATGAAATCGGGTGGTTCCGTGATAAACTAATGGCGGGTGAGCCCGATATAGCTCTCTAATGCATTGGGTAACGCGAAGGAGTTAAACGCTAAGGTTTATCTGAAGATATTTTGGGAATATACTGTGATGGGTATTCAAAATGTAACCTTGAGGGTTACTCCCTACATAAGAATGTTATGAATGCCTCAAGTTACCTTTATGCCTTATGATTTCTATTGATTTATACATAAATATTATGATTTCATGAGGTATATAAAATTTCTTATGTTTTATGAGTAAAGTGTTATTTCATTGATTCTTATGTATACATGGACTAATGTTTTCTTTCCATAATGTTATAAACCTTACTGAGCTTTTTATGCTCATCCCATGTTTTTGAAATGTTTTCATAGGACATAAAGTTGAATAGGGTCAAGGATGGGATCAAGGAAATGTTAGGCTGTATAAAACAAGGAACTAGACATGACTCTTTTTTTCAAGAGTTATTATTTTGTGGAAAAAATGGAAACTGAGTAGATTTGTCTACTTTGTAATCTTTTAGATATAATAGATATGTCCTAATGCTCTAAATCTCTAATCCTGAAAAGATCCTCAATGTGAATTTTTCAATTTAGTTCAAGATTAAGTAATGTTTTAAGGATGGGTCCTTATAGTATAGCCCTCATGAAGCTTTCATAGTGATGAACATCCATTTTCTCCTCAGGAACTCTAGGAAGCTCTGGTTTAGTTGCGTTAAGAGCATGGTGATTTCCACTCTCCTAACGCTCGATTTAAATATAACAAGGATGCATTTTTGGTACATGAAAATGTACACATTAAAGAATTGGATAGAAACAAGGTCATTCTAATAGGTGAATGAAATAGAAAACCAAAAACTCTTGGTCTCTCTAGACATGTCTTACAAGTTTATTATCATGACATGAAAACTCAATTCGTTTATCTAGTGAAACAGATATCTCATATTAAAATTAAACGGGCATGTATATGTGACATATAAGAACTATACATGTAACAATCATGAACAATGCATTTAAATATATCACTATGTGCCTACAGTGATGCATGTATTCTCATCTTGTTCTATACCAGGCCACGAGTACAAATCTCAAAAAATAGAATGATCATAAAACAATAACTTCACGAAACAAGTGAGTCATGTAAGGTGATATAACATCAACCATAATAAGCACACAACACAAAAAGTATTAGCTTCATTGTGCACATGGTTTTCCCCCATACATGGGTTAATTACTCCCTTACAAAAGTTCATTACCAAGTCCTGACACATCCTTTTATCCTTTAAACCATTCCCAAACATTAAGGTAAAATAAAATAAAACCTCCCTTTGATACCACTTTGTAATGTCCCCCAATTTGGAACTCCCTCACATGGCAATAAGGGGTTGGTCATGAGACCTCAAGTATACCTACCTGTATGTTATAGGCTACTGACTAGTAGCAGGGATGTAAATTTTATAGGGGAAACTGTACTCCCTAGGAAAATGTGTCATAGTAGTAGAACAAATCATGATAAAATGTAAATAATAATCAAATTAAAGACTTAGTAGAAGGCAATAATAAGATCCAAATGAATAATAATATAATAATAAATGAATAATGTGATGAAGTAATAGAATATAACTAAATTCAATTCTAAAAAAATACAAGTGAAATACTAGTAGACTAAAATAAATGACTCAAAGTCCTTGATCCAGAATTCCATATCAGTCCCATATCAAAACTCTAGCCTAATAGAAAATATGAAATCAACAACAAGGACCTTTTGCTTTTTCCCAACCAATATCCACATAAGCATCTCTAGTTCCAAATAGTGGCCCGAATTGGTTGTTAGTATAACTGAGTAGGTCAACAACACAATGTCTAAACTAACAAGTTAGATAAGAAGTGCATGCAATATTGCAATAAATAGGTGTATTAATTAATTCAACAATTAAATACATACAAGAACATGCTTTGGTTCGATGCCAGAATATCTTTGAGCATGTATCACAACCATGCCATCCACAATCATGTAATCAAGGTAAAATAACCTACTTCGGCACCAAGTTAGAATATCTCAGATCATGTCTTACAATCATGCCAACCAAAACAATATTACCATTGTATAATCACAACAATAAATCTGAGTCAAAGCCCTAAAATCATTACAACAATCAAGGTAAAATCCCTATTAGAATTACAACATGAGACTATGCATAGCCCACTCCCTATAATCATTACTACATTGACTGGGCTGACCCCACTCAATATTATCATTAAAACAAATAAGTGTGAAAGTGCCAGGGCCAAGCCCAATATATAAGCATTATAGCATAGATCACAATCCTTGCCATACAACATGGATATCATAGTATCAAATCATATATATCAATGTTTAATTATATGAATTGTCATTTTTATTTCATATGCCACTTTTCAATTAACTTCACAATTGATTAACAACTATATCAAAAAGAAAAAAGTAGATATTTAGGGATTATATTATATGAAATCACCCTAGGTCCCATGTCATGCTAAACATTTTTCAACCCATCAGACATTTACAAATACATTTGAAAAAAGGAAATCAAGGCATAATCTCATTTTATAATTTTATTAATTTTGGTGCACGCAATGATGGAACAATTAAAATATTACATAAACATGGTTTAATTTCTACGTAAATATTGTTGTACCATTGTGAGGGGGAGGGGTGAATCAATGATATTTTTTTATATTGAGTCTTATTAAATTTGAAAAACAATTCTCCTCCAATTAAATATTACCTTCCCTACTAAAATCAAAATAAGAACACATCCATAAGAACATAAAAATTTACAAGGTTAACTATTCAACATGAATAGATATGTCCTTTTATGGTTTTGATATGATCAAATAACAAAAAATACACAAGAAAACAATCATATTGTGTATAATAGAATGAGGAGGATATTCTCTTACACTTGTGTAGCTCTCTAAGAAATAAAATAGAGAATGTGATTCATTTATAACAAAATGATATAAGAATGTTTTTATATAAACCATATTACAGTGATGCCTGGTCACCTTTCAAAAATATGAACTTCCAATACTTATTTTCACTTTCTTATCTAGAATCTAGTAATAAATTCCCAGACATTCAAATGAAAACTCAGTTTAATTTCCCATTATGATTCCCATGTCTGATTTTCTCTATATGATAATATAACAATATCATAATACAATTGAGATAATGTTTAACCACTTCTATTATTAGTTTGGAAGTTTCAATACTATTACTAACTTAATATCATTCGCAGATGAATATGATTCCAATCTAAATCTGATTTTCAAATGAATACCAATGCTAGCTGAATATGATTATTAGTGGAATAAGATTCCTAGCTAAATAAAATTCCTAATTGAAAATGATTTTATACTGAATTAAATTCCCAACTAAAATCAATTCAAAACCAAATATGATTCCCATATGAATAAGATACCCTACAAAATATCATTGTCTACTGAATACAATTCCTAGCTAAATATGATTCCCAGTTGAATATGATTCTCAGTTGAATATGTTTCCTAGTTGAATACAATTCCAAGTGGAATATGATGCCGAAATTAAAATGTTTCCCTTTGTAATAAAATGATGAAATGACTACGATTCTCATTTGAATACAATCTTCTCTCTTCTCCTTTCTTATTCTATCCAGAAAAACATTTTTAACAAATCTCAATACATAAACTTCTTCTCCATTGAAATTTAGATATTATCTCTCCTCTGTGATAATCAATACGCCTAAATAATAATGTACAATGTCTATTCACATTTATAAGTGCTCTGAAAAAGGTTTGGGTGGGATTCTAAAAAATTTTCATGCTCAACCAAATTTCCCTGAAATTCAAACATCCATCAATTTTGGATTCACTTATGACTTTGTCAATGCTTATCAAATATTCTCTAAACTTACCAAATATTCTCTAAACTTACCAAATATTCTAACTACATCATATTATCTAGTAAAATTTTCCCAGTATGAATTATTCATTTATATTTTCCATTACAATTATCACATTCTGATTTCATCAATATGATTCCCTAGTATGATTTTCATCATTACTATTTCCCAATATGATTTTCTCTGTATAATTTTTTTGTAAAATTTATTCATTATGATATCTTAATTATTATTTTCCAGTACCTCTCAAATATATGAATAAATAGATATATTCAATATTATTAGAAATTATAAATATGATGTTCTCATTCAGATGATCTTGACACTGAAAAACTTCAGCTTCAACATCATCCTTCTTCAACAAATGTCACCTTGTAAGAATGACTTCTGTTATCGATTTTGAATATGTTGAGGGTTGGTTTTAGAATAATCGGACTTATAATGGAAATTATTAGAACACATCTTTCCTCCGTCAACATTATTTCATTCCCACCAAACCAACCATGTCTGAATATGATTTGCATCACCTTAACTCCCCATTTCTTTCGTCAAGATAACATCACATATTTTGGAATTAACTTTTGATTTTTGGGCAATACAAGACAACAAAGAATCATCAGATCTGTAATAGAATGTATTATAACATCCCATTCATTTTATATTAGATCCATGGTGAGCTCGATGAACCATTCCTTCTAGAAAACGTCTTTACAAAATGATGGTCTTTATTAAGTACTATGAGTTTGAATTTTGGAATA
Source organism: Viscum album (assembly GCA_963277665.1). Classification (NCBI taxonomy): domain Eukaryota; kingdom Viridiplantae; phylum Streptophyta; class Magnoliopsida; order Santalales; family Viscaceae; genus Viscum; species Viscum album. The sequence continues at coordinate 434,037,079 of OY728136.1, forward strand.
CATTTTTGAGTTCAAAATTCCTAAATATGATTTTGGAGTTAGAATACTTATATATTATTTTGAGTTAGAATTATTGAATACAAATAAATCTAGAATATGATCTTTGATTCGTAATTATTGAATATCATTTTGAGTCATAATTCTTTAAAACAATTTTGGAGACCAATCACAATTTTTTCAAAGTGAGGTGATTTCATTTTTCATCACAACAGAAGACAACATATTTTAAAAATACTTCTTTAAACATCAAAAAACCTTCTTTATCCAACATGTTCCCAATAATACCATCCTTTAGATTTTTTTCTGTCAAGATTCATAAATCACAAAGAAATTTATTACCTCAAGAAATGTATCTGTTATCAATAATTCTAAGCTTACATGAACTAACTCATTGTAAGAAATAAAAATTGTTGATATCAAAAACCATACAGTCCAAAAGAAGTAATCGTTATACATCCTCCGCATTCTCCACAACTTCACTTCCCCAGTTTTTTCTTTTTTATTTTTCTTCACGACTTTTTCAACATCCCAAGAATAAAAAATTTATTTTTCCTACAACCACTCCAATTAATAGTTAGAATAGTTTGAATAAATCATTTCAGAATCACATCTTACCTAAAATCCACAATTTACAATCATTCTTAAGGATATATTTAAAAAATAATTCTCCCCCTTGACAACACTATATAAAGATAAGGTGATAGAGGGGATAAAAACATACCTCAACCATGATGAGAAGAACGTTGTATGGCCCATTGTCAACCTCAATTTATAAAAGGGTTCCTTTGGAAAATGTTTTATGAAAATGAGAACAACTTGTTCTGATGTAGTAATATACTCTATATTTAATTCATTCTTCTCTACGTTGTCTTTGATGATATGATACTTTAAATAAATATGTTTTGAATGATAATGTTGTAACCGATCCCTGGTAAGGTAGATTGAACTTTGATTATTTGATCTCAATAGAAATGGTAACTTCACATCAACAAGTAAGTCTTCTAAGTGATTATTCATTCACATAAGTTGATTAGTGGCTTGAATGGCCGCAAAATACTCATCATTATCTATACTAAGACTTAATATATTCTATTTTTTTCCAAATAACACAACTTTTCCCATGAAAGAAAACTCCGCCATATGTGGATTTTCTATTATCAACATTACCTATGTCATCAGTATATGAATACCCAAATAAGACAATACTTTCGGATCATTTATACATGATTCTTAAAAACAAATCCTTTTATATATCACATAATTCATTTTCCTCCATAAAATGTGATTCTTTTTGAAAAATCTGAAATCTTGAAAATAAGGTGATAGTATAAATAATGTCAGGTCTTGAGGTAGTTAAATATGAAAAACATATAATTAGCTTCCAATACACTTTTTGGTAAACTTTTTTTCCTTCTCCATTTTCGGAAAATTTGATTCCCATTGAAATTGGTTTAGGAAATGGTTTTTAATTTTCCATTCAAAACTCTTTAAGATGTTCCTTACCATACTTTTCTTCATAAATAAAAATTGGTTTTCTCTTTTTTAATATTTTCAACCCAAGAATGTATCATATTTCTCTTATCATGGAAATCTTATTCAAATTCTTCATTTCTTTAGAAAATCATTCAAATATTAATTTATAATTCTCAAAAAAGGTTAATTTCATCAATATAAACAATTACGATGACGTAAAACATGTGACTTTATTTAATGTAAATATTGTTATTGGCTCTTCCTTTCTTGAAATTCTTATCACTTAATCAAGTATCTTACTTTGAATAAAATTCACTTAGAGATTGCTTTAACTCATACAAGTATTTCATCTATTTACAAAAGTAACACACACACTTTTCAACAATAATGGAACATGGTTGATCAATATAAACGTCCACATTACGTTCTCCATTCATGAATGTGGATTTAAAATCCATTTGAAAAAAATATATCTTCATTGTGCAGGAATAGTAAGAAAAAATTAGATTGTTTTTAATCATACCACTATAGGAAATGTTTCATCAAATTCAATGCCTTCAATATGTGAGTATCATTTCTACACTAATATTTCTTTTTTTCTTATACCTTCACCTTCTTTATTCATCTTGTTTTAGAAAATGCACTTTATACCAACAAAATTTTTGTTATCTTTCTTGGATCCATGTTCCCAAGTATCATTATTTTCAATCTAATACAATTCTTCATTCAAATATTGAACCCAATCTAGACACTCATAAGCTTTATCAACATCATTCAATTACACTTTTGAATACAAAAAGCTGTGTGTAATGGTATTTGATGATCTTTTTTTTGAACATTTTGAGGTTGGTCAACAATAATGTTCTGAGCCTCCACTTTCATCCTCGTCCTAGGATAAAGTTTTCGATGAGAATCCTCATCGCTAGAAATAGCTGAGTCTAATTCTTCTTTTGGATTAGGAATATAGTTATTTGTATCCTTATTAAAATTGTTTAGAAAAGTTTCTTTATACTACTCAACATCCTTAAATGTATTGGTCTATTTTACCCTATCAAATATTTCAATAACTTTCACATCATAAGAATCAAAAGTTCTAATTATTTCATTATTTAAAAATATGTATAATCCTCCTTCTAGAGAATATCTAAGAAAAATTATATCTTCACCTCTCTGCTAAAATTTTCTGAGGCTTCCGCTATTATTATATATGATACATGGACTCCTAAAAATTATTTAGTGTTTCAAACATGTAATTTTTTTAAAAAACAATTCATATGTGATATTTTAATATAGAAACATATGTTTTGAATATACATAGTATTACTCATGACATTCCACCAATAGTAATGAGAAAGAATATGTTCAAGTAAGTTATTTCTTCCCATTCTAGCAAACTTCCACTATTCCTTTCAGCAACAATATTTGTTTTAGGATTTTATAGAGAACTGTACTCATGCATAATTCCATGATTCTTAAGATGAATTTCAAATTCTTCCTTCTTATACTCACCATAATTATAACTTCACAACATTTTTACTGAATACAAATATTCATTCTTAGCTTTCGTCTTGAAACATTTTAACATTTATAATGCATCTGACTTATGTTTAGTATTCCTAACACAATTAATGAGAGTAAATTAATCAATGAAATAAATGAAGTACATATCTACATTTGTTGATTTTATTCTCATTGGCCCACAAATATCGGAATGAATAAGTTCTAGGGGGAATTTTGAGAAAATAAAAACATTTTGATGCATATGATTTGTAATCTTTACCTTATGAAAAATAGTAAAACACTAAAATATTCTTCTTATAAAATCAATAATGTCTCAGACACTATATCACATTGATTATTTTTTCATTCTTTTTGAAACATATATCTGAGCCATTTACGCCATAATTTATTATGTTCAACATTTCCCAAGTAACAAGAGTTGTGTATTTCACCAAATTGAAATATGTTTCCTTTTCAAAATTTTCCTTTTGTAACTATATTTCAATATTCATCACTTTTCACAATAAAACCATATTTTATAATGATAAATTTGTTAACCTCATCACTATTATTTTGAAATTCCCAGCATGTTCTATTTCAGTCCATCAACATATAATGTTTTCTTAGATTTCATCATTTGTTTCCCAATGATGGTTAATAAAACACCTTTGATTATAATAGAATCATAATTCCAAAATGCCACTATTATATCTTTTAAGTCTTTCACATTATTCAATAAAATTAAATATTCTATCATATGGGTAGCACGCCCACTTTCAAGAATCCTAGGGTGATTCTCCTTTTATAACATTCCAGTCAGTTTCAACAATAAGATCCTTTTCTTCCCCCTTTTCTTTCTTCACCTCCAACTTATAATAATTGTTATGAAGCGTATTTTATACTAGTAACAAAAAAATAAAACCCATAGTATGATGTCCTAGTTTTTAAAATCATTTCAAAATGGTTTTCAAGGGTTTGAAACTATTTTCAACTTTCACACCAACTTTTTTGAGTATCTGAAGAAATCCTTCTCAAACTTCTTCTTTTAAGAGGATTGAAGCCCCCTAATCCCTTGTACTCCACAACCTTTAAAATAGTAGTAGTTTTTCTGGTTAAACCAAAACATATTTTTGATATGTCCAAATCGAGAAAAAATACCAGAAATATTCATAGAAAGTGTATTTTCTATAAATTATTTGGATTGACCGAGGTTATGAGTATGTTTCTCAGAATCCTTCTTAAAAAATGGTATTGACCACCAACCTTTATATTTTCAAATGAAACATTCTTCTTTGGAAATTATTTTTTTATAGCCTTATCAGATTTAGAAAAATTCAACTGATTTCATATTCAAAATGTTTTGAAGCATTTTTAGACATTGGTTTTTTAGAATCTCTGGAATTCTATACATTTTTAATCATGGACACATACATAACATTACCTTATTTCTTCTCATACTTGGAAGGTAGATTTTTATTATACTTTTTAGGTTACTCCTTATGAGAAATTTCTCCAATTTCTTTGATTGAGATTATCAATATTGTACCTTTTTGTTTAGATTTAGATTTTTTTTTGGAAAAGTTCCAACTCTTATTCATTTTCCATAATCTTCACTTCCATGTGTTCATTATGATTCATTTCTTCCTAAAGATAATTCTTCAAATCATCAATCGATTTTAATAGCTTGAATTTATTATTAGGAAAACCTGTATGATTTTTTGAAGAGTTTTATTATTTTTCAATATCCTTTTTTCATTTTCAAGTATTCTAATCTTTTTTAAACATTCATTCAATTCTTCTTTCAGATGAGATTAAAGTTGAGTTTCTATTTCCTCTAAACTACTACTTCTAAAATCTTTGTTATTCACTATTGTAATAAAAGTATTCTCTATACCTTTCTCAGTAATATATTTTTGATATTCAACTTTACTATCTTATTATTCTTCATCTATATAAAAAAATCTTCTTTTAGGTTTGATTAAATTTTTATCTTTCCCTCTAGAAAATGATTTGTCTTTATCACCATATTTCATCCATGAACTTCGTGAACTTATTTATTCTTTATCATTATCTTCTTCATTCTTTCTTCAAGTGAAACTAGTTGTAAAGTACAAAATGGATCCCCATTCAAAACATTTCAAGGGATGTTTAACTTTTTATTTAGATGTACCTCTTCTAACATTTTTAGAAAACAAGGATAAAATTTCATCAAAACTTTTACATACCTCACATTCAAAATAAGAATCACCAACTTCTTCTTCAATAAGAATATTCTTTGTAATTTATTTCATAGCAACCTTGAAATATGTTTCTCTTTAAAAATTTGTTTTTCTTTTCGTTGATTTATCCCATATCATTTCATATAAGTGATGATATTTCTATGAAAATCATCCAGAGAAAATTTTTCTGAATCTTTATCTTCCAATGAAGAAATGTTAGTATCAAACATGTCAGCAAGGATTCTTAAGATGTTTTTGATAATTGTAGAATCTTCTAATTTTTTCCCAAGGCATCTTATAGTGCTAACAATGTCATTTAACATAGTAATGAATTCCCCAAGAGATTCATACTTACCCATTTTTAGATCATCATACTTCAACCTCCGTATTTGTAATTTTCCCATCTTCACTTTTGTATTGACTTTATATATGTTTTCAAATTGTCCAATATACAATTGGTTTTGGAAACACCCTTCACTCATAAGAATTCACTTTCAGAATGAGATAATAGTAATGAATTTGTGGCCCTTCCATCATTATCAAGATTATACTTATCAATAGATGTAAGAGGAACATTATCATCAACAAGAGAAACCCCATATATTGAATCTTCAAGAACATCATATCTAATAGAAATAAGGTAAAGAAACATTCTATCTTTTCATATATGATAGTTCATACCATAGAACACTAGGATACCTTTACTATTCACACAATAAAGATTCTCTATCACAACGTATCTTTTAAAACATCAGCAATGAAAAAACCAAGGGAACTTTCATCTCTAATACCAATTGTAGTTGCCCAGTCAAGATTGTTGTATCACTGAGAGGGGAAGGGTTGAATCAGTGATATATTTTTCTTTTATGTTTCCTTACTATGGAAACAACCTTTTCTTCCTCTAAAATATTTCATTCCCTACTAAAGATAATAAACAGACATCCAGAGGAACATGAAAATTTATAATTTTTACTATTCAATAAGAATAGTTACGTCTTTGGTATGGTTTGGAAATAATCTAATAACTCACAATCCACTAGAAATAAATTATTTTTGTGAGTAATGCAATGATTAGTATATGAACTTATACACATACACCTATATGACCAATACAATATATCATGTTCTTCAAGTAATATGAAATGATATAAGAATGTTTTTGTAACAAACACATTATTGTGGTTCTTCCTAAACTTTCAAAAATATGATATTTCAATACCTTTCTTCACATTCATACCCATTCGTTTGTAAGAAAGTCCTTGAATTTTTAATGAAAACTCACTCTAATTTCTGAGTATGATTCCTAAGTCTTATTTTCTCAATATAATAATATAACTTTATTATAATATGATTGGGCTAATTTTGAACCACTTTTATTATGAGTCTGGAAATTCCAATACTTTTCCGAACAGAATATTATTCCCTACAAAATGTGATTCCAAGCTAGATATGAAATTCTTATGAATACAATTAATTGTTGAATATGATTCCCTGCTAATTATTATTTCCCAATAAATATGATTTTCTAGTGAATACAATTCTTGATAATTATGATTCCTATATGAATATGATTCCTAACTGAATATGATTCCCAGCTAAACATGACTTTCTTCTATATAAATTTCCCACCTGAATATGATTCCCTACTGAATATGATTATCTACAGAATATGATTCCTAGATGAAAATGATTCCCATCAGAATATGATTCCCAACAGAATATGATTCCCAACAGAATATGATTCTTAGTTGAATATGATTCCCAAATGAATATGATTATTAGATAAATATGATGATGAACTGAATAAAATGAAAATTGGAATAAAATCTATTCCCTTCTCCTTTATTCTTCTATTTATCAATATATCTTCAACAAATACCAATATTAATCTTATTCTACCTATAAATTTGGATCTTATCTCTCTACTATGATGAACAACACATTAGTGTCATAAATTACATAGTTATTTTTCTTTTATAACTTCTTTAAAAAAAATTGTGTGGGATTCTTATTATGTTTCCCTCTCAAACAAATTTCCCTAAAATTCAATCATTCCTCAATTTCGGATGCACTTATGTCATTGTCAAAGATTCTCAAATATTATCAATCCTTCTCAAATATTTTAATAACTTCAGCTTCTCTAATGAAATTTTCCTAGTGTGATTTCTTCTATACTATTTCCCATTTGGATTTTTTTAATTACAATTTCTTCATTTAGATTCCCCAGTATGATTTTCTTATGTACTATTTCCTGGTACGATATTCTTAGTTTTATTTATTTAGTAAAATTTATTCATTATGATTTATTCAATATGATTTTTTAGTACCCCAAAAATATATGATGAAATAGACAAATTAAATATTATTATAAATTCTAAATATGGTGTTCTCATACTGATGATCATGATACTAAAAAACCATAACTTCAACCAGTTTATTCTTCTACCAACATCATCTTGTAAGCATGAATTCCATGATGACTTTTGAAAACATTGAGGATCTACTTAAGAATCATCTGAATTATAATGGAAATTATTAGAACTTACCATTCCTCTAGCAATGTTATTTAATTCTATCCAAACCAACCATGTCTGCATATGATTTTCAGCACCTTAATTCCCACTTTATTGATTCAAGCTAGCATCATATGTTTTCCAACATACGTATAATTTGTGATAATTATAGGATAAAAAACCATCCTTATATTTGTAATAGAAGGTATTATAAGTTCGCATTCCATTCAAAATAGAACCAAGGTGAGCTTGATCAATATTTCCTTCTAGAAAACTTCTTGAAAAAATGATAAAATTTCTTAATTACTGTGAATACATATTTTTAAATACATTTCCGAGTTCATAATTCCTGAATATGATTTTTGAGAAAGAATTACTCAATATGATTTTATGTTATAATTCATAAATACAATTAATTTATGAATATGATTTTTGAGTCAGAATTCCTGAATACAGTTTTGAGTCATAATTCTTGAATACATTTTATGAGACTAATCTCCATCTTTTACAAAGTGAGGTGATTTAATTTTTCATAAAAATAAAAGAAAAAATATTTGAAAAAAACATATTTCAATATTTAAAATAATTATTCAACCAACATGGTAATAATACATGGAAATTTTCAAACCATAGGGTTATGATTTAGACCCCCTACTATTGACCATTGATCAAACAACACTCTCAAATTCCAAATCCCATGAGGAAGAAGGTGAAAATAATTTCGGGGAGGTTTCTAGATCACAAATGATCAAGATAAAAACCAAAAATTCAATCAGCCAAAGTATTTCACCATAATAATTAGTGAACTAAAGGGGTAAAAGAATAAACCTAACCAAATAACGTTACAAGGGATTTTAGATTCAAATGGAATGCCCGAAATAGAGGTTGGGAGTCCAAAATCACTTAGAGAATTCCCTATGGTTGAATGGAGAGGTTTTTTAGTTAAATTGAATTAATTTCAGCCACTCATAATGTATACAATAGCAGGTCGATCATTTATATAGTGTGTAATGTGGGTACTTGTCATGTAATTTTTTTAATGGAATTCATAGAAAAAATCATCACCTCAGACATAATTTTTTAAACCCCTTAAACAATTACATGATGTTTAATCTCTTAACATGATTTTTAAATGTTATGCAGTTTATTTTTCAGCCGATTTTTCTTTTAAACAACTTAAACCCATTTTAAATATTCTTAACTTACCATGAACCAATATTAACACTTAGTCTCATTTATATCTAGACTTCATTAACTCAAAATAGAATACATCCCCAAATTTGTTGTCATTATATCCAACAAAGGATCTCCATATCTGAACAAGACTCAACCACCATGGATAAAATGAAAAACTCATAGAGAAAAATACATCGAAAAATATGGGAACATACACACTATAACAATTGGAATTACTTGTTTTTACTAACATATATCTGATATGTCACAAATTTTCTATTGGTATAATTTATTTTCAATGTAGTGGTTATGAGAATAGATATATAGATCCTCTCCACCAAAGTATCCTAGCGGTATTATATTCTAAAACTAATAGTGAGGATTATTGGGTTTCAATCAAATAGTGGGAGAATAATAAATTAATCGATTTATTATATAATTTGTAATCCCAATAATGTACTAAAATTATAATCATATTTATTATAAAAAAGGGATGTAATATGACATCGACCATATAACGGTTATCTATATTAGAGAAGTATAACCTTCTCATCACATGAATTTCTAGGAAAGGAAAAGGTTATTAGGTGTTATACTACACCATGAATGTAAATTATAAATATTAGAACCCCATGTTCTTAAATTGATCTACAAATATGAAAATGTTTTGGAACTTTATCTATACATGAAAAGATTAGAAACTTCCATTGGTTTCCAATGTTTCATGATATCATCTATATTTAATGAGGTCATGATGCATCATTATGATACAAATATTCATATAATGATGTCACACATTTGGGATATTTATCAATAAAGGTAAATATAAGTGAGATATATGATCTGAAATTCATTATTCATGTGCATGTTTAGAGATTCGGGGCCAGTCGGGGCCTTATATATTGAAGATAAATGGTTATATAAAAAAATTTCACATCTTGCAATTTAAGATCCGTAATGATATGTGTACAAATTTCATTTTTTTTTTCTCACTACCTATGTGCTTATCCAGTTTCATTATGAATTATAATATGATAAATAATCAGAAAAAACTCCTGGAACTCCTTACATTGACTCTCCAATTTGATAAGGACATGGTGTGTGAAAAAACTATAGTACTTATAGTGAATAAACAGGGAAAAAAAGAAAAGAGCTCCAAAAATCACTCCAAGTATAAGTCTCCTGAGCATCATCCTTTAAAGAAAAGGAATATTCAAAGACAAGAGAAAGAAAATTACATAGTATGTGTTGCATGGGGATAGCTGGACCATAAAAATAAGAAATTCAAATAGTTGAAGAATTAAGGGTTTTCTTCATGAGAGTTCCTGATTTAGTAAAATATTTATATATATAATAGTTGGTTATTAGATATGGATTTTGGTACTCACATTAGTGTATATATATATATATATATATATATATATATATATATATATAAGAACTAATTAGATTTGAAATTATTTCCATAGGATAAATAGTTCTTTGATCATCCAATGGATCAGGACCTGCTACCTTTGATATAGGAGTCTACCACATTCCTTTTCCCACAAAGATTATCTTGGTTTTGAAAGGATGTTATTATGTACCTAGTGTTACCAAGAACATAATTTATGTATCCTTCCTAGATATGGAAGGATTTATGTTAAAATTTATAAATAAAATTTATTCCTTTTATAACAAAATCATATGGTGTGGTAAGGTAAATTTAAATAATAGTCATTATATATTTTATTATGAAAGCCATGGATTGGAAATTTACAATAAAACAAGTTCCCAGGACTCATATAAAATCCAATTATGGATTCACCAACTTGATTATGTAAATGAGAAGCAGTTGAAAAATCTCTATCAAGAAGGATAGTTATATTCCACTAAACTTAATAGATGTATCACATGTTTAATAGGAACAATGACTAAGCCAACATTCAGTGGTCAAGATCAAAGGGCCATAGAAAAATTATAGTGACCACACACTAATGTGTGTGAACCTTTTTCAATTGAAGTGAGAGTTGGATATTTTTTATTTGAAATTTTTACTCATGACATGATTAGATATGGATTTATCTATTTTATGACCTATCTGTGTGAATCCTTTTAGAAATTCAAATAGGTAAATAATGAAGTAGATAATCAACATGAAAAGAAGACAATGAATATTTGATATGAATGATGTGCCGAGTATCTTAACGATGTGTTTACTAACTTTATATAGGATAATGGGATTCTATATCAACTCAGTTTGACTTATACACCAAAATGTAATGTTGTTAGTGAAAGGGGGAATCATAATTTTTTGAGATGGTAAGTTTGATGATGAGTCATGATGATCTTACATTATGATTTTTTGAATATTCATTATATATAGTAGTATACACACTGAACATGGTTGAAAATAAAGCAGTGAGAGGCATACTATATGAGTTAATGTGTGTAAAAAATCCATGTTATAATGATTACATGTTTTAGTATGGGATTTTTTTATTAAATAAACTTATAGAATAAAACTTGTACCCCTGGACATGAAGTGTTTATTTATAAGGTATACCACGGAAACATGGGGTTTCTATCTATAAGCTATCCCAGCTAGAAATTCATTTTTTCTTGAAAGGTATTATATCTTTAAAATGCATAGTGGGAGTAAGATCAACTTTGATGAGATTGATGCTCAAAATATAAATGATTCGGTGTGGGAACACATTCCATAGGCATTGAATAGGTTTTTCATGAGACACATATATCATATAAGAGCACCAGAGATCTTTGGGAACTAAAATGATATTTTTTTCTAGTCATTGAGGATGGTGAATCATTTTTAATGAAGAATAATGTTTCTAAATTATTCAAGGAAGTGGTTGAGAGCTCAAAAGTTATTACATTTCAACAATACATAAATTCTGAGATATATTCCATACATGATAACCAAGTATGGGTTTTGGTAGATCATTAGTTAATGTAAATTATTTTCGGTGAAAATGGGTATTCAAGAGAAAATTGTACAAGGAAGGTAAAGTGAGTACCTATAAAGACTATCTAGTAGCTACAAAGTTTAAAAAGTGTCAAGGTATAGACTATAATGAATCTTTTTTTCTTGTATCCAGTCATAAATCCATCAGACATCTACTTATCATAGTATCTTTCCATGACTATGGGATTTGAAAGATGGATGTAAAATTAGTTTTTCTTAATGAGAACCATCATAATGAATATTATATGACACAACCAATACGTTTTGTGACTCTAGTTTAATCCAATATGGTATTAATGTTTAAAAGATGCATTTATGGACTGAAAAAAGGATCCATGTCATGAAACAATTTTTTTATGATGAAATAAAATAATTTGGTTTCATAAATAATGAATGTGATCCATAAGATTAATAGTAGTTTAATAGGAGTGCATTTATTTTTCTAGTATTATATGTTGGTTAGATATTATTTATTATAAATTACATAACAATATTATATTTAGTCGAGGACTTGTTGAATGTGCACTTATCTATGAATGAATTAGTTGAAGTAACATATATTCATGGGATAAAGATTATCCATGATAACTCTAAGAGGTTGATTAGACCAACTCTGGGTACATACATTTAATAGATAATGAAACATTTAAGTATGGAAAAATCTATGGGGAGAATCGTTCCAATGTCATGTGGTATACATCTCTCTAAGGAAATTTTTCCTCGTACACAATTGGAGAGATATATGGGATAAGTAAGACCCAATATGCATCTTTGATATAACTGATCATTTATTCCATGTTATATAAAAGGATTTATTTTTCTTATGTGATGATTATAGTAGGTAGATATGAATATTATATAGGTAAACAACATTAGTCCACGATTAAGGGTATCTTAAAGTATATGTGCTTGACTAAGGATATGATTCTAGTAAATAATGTAGATGTGGAGTAAATTTTTAGGGGTTACATAGATGTTATATTTGAGATCGATCAAAAAATTATGAAGTCATTGTCAGGATATAACTTCAATCTCAATAGAGGATCTGTGAGATGGAAGAGATTAGTGAAACTAGTGGTTATCAATTTTACTATGGAGTTAGATTATATAAAATCTCTTAGTGTATATAAATAAGTTGTGCAGATTTGAAACATTGTTTCAGTTCATGATTTTGTGCCTACAAAAAAAGACCATATCACATTATATTATTATAATACTACAGTTTTTTATCTTCAAAAGGATCCATGGTCACTTCAACGGGTGGAAAACATACTCTAGAAGTACAACCTCTTGAGGGTTTTTTATCAATGGGGTGAAGTCACTATGAGTAGAGTTTACAAGGATTGGAACATAGAGAGTCCCAAAATAAATCATTAACTCATAAAAATCAAGAATATCATTGGAGATTTTGAAGAAGAAAGGTTGTGATTTTGTTGGATCTAGTGAAATTGGGAGTATGTTGGATTTTATGCCTTAAAACCAACTTATATAAAATCTATGATTATATATATTCATAGTTTTGAATATTAATATGTTTTTTATCACATCATGATTTTTATTATGCAATACATTATATGAAATAATATTATAAGGTTAATCATCATACGGAATGGTCAAAGAAGTTACCCTCTATAATGAGAACCTAGAAGTGTACTGATGGTATTATTAAATTTATATTCTATAGCTGGATGATATCATTTGATAGGAGATAACTGATATTGGCTATCAGGGGTGGAGACTCATGAACATCAACTACTAGTATGAAATCCAAATTAATATGTATCATTAGATGTTCCTCTCAGAAAACATTTGTAATGGTCATTAAACAATAGGATTGTTACAAATTCACTTCATATATCATGTTCTTTGATGCACTGACCACATTCATGACATTATATGTTTTTAAGAATTATGGTACATTGGGTGGATCATTATTGATATAATATTAATAGATAGTGAAAGAATTGATTTTTCCCTTTCAAGTATAGTAGAAGATGATATTTCAGGCCCTTTGATAGGAATGGAATTGCCTAATTATGTCCATGACCATGGAGTTTTGTCAGTATGTTCATTGTTAGAATGTTAAGGAAAGATTCATCAAGCACATGGATTGATGACACCAGTATACAACCTACTTTATTAGAGATATTATAATAAATAGACTGTATTATTCAATAAGCATTCATATATTGTTATTATCATTACGGCATTTAACTTAATTATCTGGAGGTTTCATGGCATGGTTATAAATGTTAATCTTATACATTAGGTGTAATAATCTAATTCCACTAAGAATGGGGCCTGAAGAGTCGCACAAAAAGTGTATTTAGAACATTAGATAAATTATTTTTGAATTCCAACATGTTGAATAAATATTATTCTCAAACATGGTTTATTAATTATTCAGTTTAAGTTGATCACAAATATTCAGTAAACCTTTATTCAAGAAAACATATATTAGTTGAATGTTTAATAAATATTTTTTCACTATTATATTGAATATTATTTATATTTATTTATTGGTAAATAATTTAGTGATGTATATTTATATAAATAAATACTCATTACTCAAGGTTTGATAAATATTGATGAGAATATTGGATAAGTTAACTGTGTGATGAGAAAATATATATTAAATATTATTTGAAAAATATTTATTTATTTATTTATTTGGGAACAATAATATTTATTCTAATGCTATGTTTGGAAATTTTCATTTAAATATTACTATTTTTGTTATTTTAGACATGATATTTTTAGGGGATTTAGAAAAATTATAAGGGCCTGGGTGAAATTATTTTTTGTCTAACCCTGGATCCAAATAAACCTAATTCTATCATTTCAAAACCTATTTATTATTTTGTATAATTAAATATTATAGATATTCCTATCAATACCTAGAGATATTTTCTCCTTCAATACTCAGAATAATAAATAATGACCCACCTTCACTCACCACTTAGAACTAGAGATAGCAAAAAGAGTCCTTCTACCTTAAACGATTCTTGTGGTGACCATAAAAAAATATCAAAGCATCAAAATCTTCTACTATATCACCAAGGATTTATATGGTAAAGTTTGGAGGTCCATGGTTCACATGTGCATCCCTTCTAGAGGTATTTTCTCCTTGAATCCTATTATAGCAAAAAATGAATGAAAATAAGTGTTCTAATAATTCATCAGCAACAATTCAAATACAATTGAAGTTGTTTTATTTAAAAAATAAATTAGATATAAATTGTATATTATGATCGTAATTTCTTTGTTGCATTTTTCATGTCAATTAATATTCAAATTAATTTAATTGGACATGACATCAGTCATCCTGTACATCTTGAATTATTAATTGATTATGGAAAATGATGAGTTGGACACTACCCAATAGGTTCCTCCATTTCACCTGGAATCTTCATTCTTTCTTCCATTCATGGTTTTATATAGATGATGAATTATAAGTATCATTCATGAACTATAGGGTCAAATATGATACAAAAGTTGATTCAGGGATAATGATTCATGAATCATAGGACACAAAAGGATAGATGAACCGAATCATAGAGTATGATATGTATGCACTAGGTTTCGATATAATGAAACATTGTGATCATTTTTTTGTACAAGGCATTCTCATCACCTAACAGTTATTGTGTCTTGAAGAAAATTAATTGAATTTAATCAACACACCATTATTATATTCATTTCATTACATGTTTTTTTAGATAAATTTTTTTTTATTAGTAAATTAAATATGAGAAGATTACCATTTTTTAAAAAAAACCAAAATACCATGGTATGTATATATAGAATTAAAAGATGAAATCAGATCATTATTAAAATAGAAAGTATATGAGAGGATTAGACATTATGGATAGTGAATAGTTATTGAACATTAAGAATATGAGTTTAAAAATTGTTTTTGTTAAACTTGTATACTATAATAGATTTTTTAGGATTTATATTATCCAATATTTTTTCATGTCCCCTTAATTAATCCCCATGACCTTTGGTCTTGATTTTTTTTATAAAAATTAAAAAAATTATAATTTCATGGTTCCTTATACTAATCCATGGCTTTAAATTAATGATTTTTCAATAAATAAATGTGTTAGGCATCATGATAAAGGGTAGATAAAGAAAAAACGAGGCTTACCTATTAGATTTGAAGGGGTTGTGTGATCTGGACTTCAATTGAGAAAAAACATGATGTAGATTTACCAACTCTTGAAGAAATAGATTCATTCGGGTAGAACAACAATAAATAAGAAAGTCTCTTGAAAGAATAGCATAAATATTTTAAATCAATTTAAAAATATCATAATTTTTTTTTGGGGGGGTTTATCTAAAACATTGACAGAGGTTGCAACAAATTTGTAGTTTTGTGAGATCTTAAATGACGCATGGAAGAAAAATGTGATCTGTTAAGGTTATTTAAAAGAGGGGAATGATTTTATCATCTCTAAAAAAACAAACTAATAAAATAATTTTTTATCAGTGCTAAATTGATAAGCATTGATAAATTCTTTCTTTATTAGAACTAACTTTAGTGATGATAAAACAATGGATTTATCAACTCTGAAATAACACGAATAAAAGATAATTTATTAGTGCTAAAAATTAAAGTGCTAATAAATAAATCTTTTATCAATGTTTTTTAACACTGAGAAAGATATCCTTTACCAATGTAAAAATATATCATTGATAAACACCTATATCAGAAATAAATAATTAAATAATATTAGTTATGAAAATTACAAAAAATATTTAAAATAAAATATATTAATTATATAAATTACCGATTGATTGGAAAATAAATTTTTATTTAATAATGTGTAATGCATAAAATAATTCAAGGTTATATTTTGTGGTGAAGGAAAAGAACTTCCCCAACCACCAAAAAATACAATCCTATAGAAAGGGAGAAAAATATGAGAAAATTATGAGAGGAAAGAATTAACTTCC
The DNA here is from genome assembly GCA_963277665.1 of Viscum album. Lineage (NCBI taxonomy): Eukaryota > Viridiplantae > Streptophyta > Magnoliopsida > Santalales > Viscaceae > Viscum > Viscum album. Next base: position 434,053,884 of record OY728136.1, read on the forward strand.
TTTAGAGGATAGATTATCTACCGCCTTGTTTCCCTGACACCAGGTGTGATGGATTACTATATTTTCATTAAGAAGGTTTGTGCACTCCTAAATTATATATGAAATGGAAAATTTAATATTAAAGAATCCTTGAATTAATTTGATGATCAAATAACAGTTAGATTCTTCTAATGAGATATTAATACTCAAGCCTATGAAAATATTCAATCCACTGTTAAACGATTTATATTCAACTTATAGTAGATTTCCTTCACCATAAAACACATTGAACACAACCATGATTGAGTTGTGATTGTGTTGAACAATTCCTTCACCCGACATAATACCATAAGTAAAGGATCCATCAGTTTTTTATTTCTTTCTTAAGCTGGGAGGGGTCTAACAGACTTATCGACCAAGAGTACCATTAATATCTTATTAAGCCCTATTAATGTCAAAATAAAAATTCTATAGAGATTTTCTATTGAAGTGGATTTCCAACTCATGAATCATTATAAGACCCTTAAATTCCATGTTTTGGGAAGTGTGAAATTTTTTGTAATGTCTATAACTATTTCAACGATCATAGAATGGACATAATAAAATTAAATTATAAACATTTAAAGCTATTATAAGGTTTAAATAAAGGCCTTCACCTTCAAACCAGGTATATGGGATGTGATCAAAAGTTTCATCAGTGGGAACGATCCCTAGTAGATCCCCTATAAAAGACCAAACATGGATTTACTAGTTTCACGTTTATAATCGAATCTATTATATTTTAATTTAAGTAAGACTATGGGAATGAAACTTTATGATAAGTGACCTCGTGAATATAATTTGATTGTATACCAATGGACCAAAACCATTGGTTTTCCATAAACATTGGTATAGAGTGTTTTTTTAGATATATACCAACAGTTCTCTCTAACCATTAATATAGAAAGATATTTTCAAATGGTTTTTTAAAACTGTTGTTATAGAATATCTCTCCCAATGGTTTTAAAAAACCATTTGGGTATGAATTCCCAAATACACTGCAACCTTCACCTCCCCTTATTTAAGTCCAGATCCCCCATATTTTAGTCTAGAGAGCCTAAAATCCATAACAGTCAGCATTTAGGTTACATTCCCCTAGTAGAGATCTATCCTATTCATATTTTACTTCTATTATTCTTTATTATTAAATCTATTAATCCCAAATAATTCATGTATTCTATCAATCATCAATTTTATCTTTATTCTAGTTTTAAATGATCATGGTAGATTTATTTTTTATCTGAATTTAATTTAATTTTGATTTGTTTAAATCTTATTGTGGGTGTTGAAACAGTGGTTCTCCAAAATTATATTGAATGGGAATTTTAAAAAAAAAATTGTTGTTGATACTTTATTTTTCTTCTTTTCTATATGGTAAGATGGAGGTTCAATATTTTTTTATTTTTTGATATCATGGATCATTTGTGATGTATATATTTTTGATAAGATTAAATGATCTTTGATGATGATATCAATTAGGAATGCCTAAAAATACATCCATCCTGAGATAATAATGTTTTTTCCTTATATGTTGGCTCAAGAAAAATGATTTATTATTCATTTTAAATATTTTATATATTTTTTGTGATTATATAATGAAATTGAATTTATATTTAAGGGTGTTTTGATGTGATAATCACTAGGGGTGTTCATTGGTTTATTTTGGTAATAAAATTTATTGATATTATCTAATATGTATTTTGTTTCAATAATGTGTTTGGTGAAAGGTAAAATATTAAATACGATCATTTTTTTTGGATTTTCTAAAATTTTCACATCTATTAACCTTTAATTTATAATAAATTTAATACCTTTGTACCTTTTTTATTCAATTCATTTTAAAAGAAAAGATTTTGATATATGGTATTTTGTTATTATTTAATCATTTTGGAGTTTTTAATCAATATTAAAAAAAATAATTTAAAAAAAATATAATAACCATAATCTTGGATAAAAGACCAGATATAAGTATGATTGATAGATATTTTATATTCCAGAAGCTTCAAAATAATAAAAATGGAAAAGGGAAAACACTATAGGGAATACGTAAGAGACATTTGGAACTGGCTAGTTGAAGTAAGGTTATGTTATCCATTTTTAAGAGTAATATTGCATTAATTAAGGGATACACAAAGTGAAAAATATAAATTGAAAAAGATCTATGTAACCTTGAAAAGTGTATGGGGAATTCAATGAAAAATTGGAGAGTCCATTCCATGAGAAATTTATATCCAAAAAAATATAGGAGTCATTCTTCCGGAATTATTGTTGATTTTACTATATGCAGTAGAATTTTTAAAAGGATGCATATGCATTAGTTTTTTTAAGAATCCAAATGTAACATACGGGTTGACTATTAGATGAAGAAAATAATTGAATCCTATAACTGATATTTAAAATTATATTTCTTGTATGTGATGGAACATAATATTAAATTCAATATTATTATTCATAAATTCATATAAAATACAAATGAAATTTCACAAAATTTATTTTGGGATAAATATAAAATCGTTTTATTCATCTAGTCAAAAGAAATATGTATGTCATCCTATAAATTTTCAATATGAAAAAACTTAATAATTTTATGATCATGAATATCTTAGGAATGAATTAATGTAAGGATAAGAGGTGATATATTCCATTTTTAAGAATCTTCACCCTTAAACAAATACACATGGAAATTAATAAAAATGTGATTAAAAGATTAGGGGAATTTAAATGAATTACAAGAAGTGAAATATGGTATTATATACATCATGGGAACATGAAATTCATTCGACCATTTATAAGGATTTCATTCCATCCAATTTGAAATGTCAAGAGGATCGATATTAATGAAGACCATCCCACATGATGATATTCCTAAACATTCATCTTTTCTAATATTAATGGGGATGAAGGACATTTTATATATATTTCTATTACTATTGACTAATATTTTTTTCATTATTACTTTATTTTATTTATCTATTGATTGTACACTAGATCCCATGTGGTTATACCAAGTATACATCCCCCACCCACCGTCCATTGTATTCTTTAATTTAATTGAATACACCATCATGGTTTTATATTTATTATATTTTCTTTTATATATATATATTATTTTGTTTCCTTTTATATTATTATTCTCATGTAAACTTGTTTTTCCATTATGGTTTCATATAAAGTGAACAATTCTGGATTCCTTAAATATAAAATCTATTTAAATTCAATCTAATTTTACTAATTCTACAACCTAAAAAATAACAATTTTTTACAGAATGGATAGAAAGTGGATTTATGAAACTAATTAGATCTCAAGAAATTTTCAAAACAAGTTGGATATAATTTTAGTCTTTTAATTTAATAATGCTTCAGATAGTGGTCACATACACTGGCCATGTTATAATAGTTTTGTAAGACATTCGTTAAGTCATGAAGAATTTGGAAACCATATAACTAAATATAGTTTTCAGAAAAACTACTATGCGTGGTATCATAATTGGGATAAAATGAAATCAAAAAAAATTATGATCCGAATGAGGGGACTAGATTAGAGAATTTATTAGATGACCAGTTTTCATTTATTTACCACCATGAGAAGGAATGTATTATAACCCAAGAACACTTTTATATGAACACATATAATGTGTTTAATGAAAATGATGATGTTAAAATGGTGAAGAAATTTAATTATGCTTCCATGACTCCAGTATATCAATAATGTCTTGAAATGAATAAAACTATAATATTTAATCATCCTGTTTTATGGGAAAACCATGTATCAAGTCTCTAATATAGCATTCCGACATTTTTATACATTACTATTACATCATTTTAAAGATAAAAAACATAATATTATTACACATAGATGATCCATAGGTTTAAGGGATTGGGAAAACTAGGAATGTACATAATAATTGCAACATCAAGCATGAAAAATTATTAATTTCTTCTTCTCTAGCTTCTTATTAGCACTTTTCCTCTCAATAGTACATGTATACACCTGAAGATATACATAAAAAGGGGTGAGATAAAATCACAGTAAGAGGATAGATAAGAAGAATATAGCATGGGGTGATCATAATAATGACATAGGCAAAAGATCATGAACATGAGAGGAACATAAATAAAAGACTTGAAATGTGGCAATGCATAAAAATGAAACATCTTGTTTTAGTTATTAACTACAAAAAATACTAGTGAACCAAGATAGAATCTTGTTCACACATAATTTCACATATACTCATGAGATTAATCACATTACCCAATGCATTGGAGCATTGTATAATTCTGGGCGCACCCGTCACTTTGAAACATCCATATTGCGCTATATAATTCTAGGAACACCCATCACATCATAACATTATCACTATCATGATTTCCACATAGAACACATATAAAAAGTGAACATAACTAACCCATGTAAAGTAATGGGTTTTATATCACTACTGGAAACATGATCTTTCCCAACACTTCTATACCAACGGTTTGTAAAAACCGTTGGTATAGCTAACCTTTCCCAACGGTTCATCAAAACCGTTGGGAAAGGGCCTAAAAACACACCCTTTCCCAACGGTTTTGGTAAACCGTTGGGAAAGAGTGACCTTTCCCAACGGTTCACCAAAACCGTTGGGAAAGGGGTGGATTTTTTCCCACTTTTTCCCAACGGTTCATCAAAACCGTTGGGAAAGAGTACCCTTTCCCAACGGTTCACCAAAACCGTTGGGAAAGGGTGTGTTTTTAGGCCCTTTCCCAACGGTTTTGATGAACCGTTGGGAAAGGTTACTCTTTCCCAACGGTTCTCAAGAACCGTTGGGAAAAAGTGGAACCTATCCCAACGGTTCTGACAACCGTTGGGATATGTTCATTGATTTTTTTCCAGATCTACTAACGGAGAACATTATATAAATCAAAAATTGAAATAATTATGATAATACATATATATATTTATGAAATTATGTTTACAAAGTGATGTTAGCCTAGTGGTTAAGTCGTTCGATTATAAACGAGGGGGTCCTGGGATCAAATCCCAGCGGTGATTTTATTTTTGGAATTTATATACCAACGGTTCCATTACCGTTGGTATAGATTTCATATTACCTATACCAACGGTTTCCAAAACCGTTGGTATAGGTCTATACCAACGGTTTTCGGAGAACCGTTGGTATAGACCTATCCCAACGGCTTACTTGGCTACGGTTCTCCAAACCGTTGGTATAGGCTATACCAACGGTTTGGAGGCCTATACCAATGGTTCCAAACCGTTGGTAAAGGTTAGTTTTCCAGTAGTGTATCATAAGAAAACATTCATAATCTTTGGGTTCTTAAAAGAAGGAAGGAACAACATACTTGATACAAGAACTGTCAATCATGAATGAGAGGTAAAAGTTGAGTTCTTAAAAGAAGAATTCTTTTGGAAGACATTTGGTTAGACATAAGCTTCATTAGAAAACATGTATATCCCAGAAAAGGTAAGATAATTATGAATAAAGGATCTTTAATGAGTAACCATATCAAAATGGAGTGAAATAAGGAGAACCCGAAGGAACAAAATTGAGTTTGTGATTTCCCCTTACCTTGTATCCGGATACTTCCTTCTCCTTAATGTCATGTATAATGACAATATATTAATTAATTAGAAATTACAGAACCTTTTATACATCAATGGGGTTCATTATGGTTTCATTATTTGAATTTATGTTCCATTTAATGAGTTATAGAGTTTAGAAACATTGTTCGGGAATGTTTGTTTTTATGGTTTTCTTTAGTGGTTCACTTGTATTCTTAAATTGATGTTCAGGTAGAACATGGGTAATAATTATTAACTGATATTACATGTTATTAATGATATTACAGGAGTTTGAATTATCTTATAATAAATTATATTAGATCCATTTGTATGAATCATTAGATAAGAATTAAATGATGATTGTTTGGGTTAATTTGGGCGGTTTTTTGATCTCAACAAACTTGTTTTATTTTATCACATAGTAATATGTTCATAAGTCAGTTATAGAACATTAAATAGCACATAATACATATAGCATATTCTGTTTCAACCATAAAAATGGTTTCATTTCCAGATCTTAAGCTAGAGATGGAAGAAGAAAACATGTCGTTCTTGAAGGTGATAAATTAACACCTCATGAACAACGTTCTCTTTAATAAATTAAAAGAAAGAGAGAAAGGGGGGTTGGATGATATAATATCCTATTAGCATCATAAAATTCCATTATATGTATAATAATGGAGTTACAATACCATTTGGGTGAATATAGGTGGGGAGAGATCAAGAAATGAACTTGAACATGAAAAGAAATTAAAGGAGAAGAGGGAGAGAAATTACCTCTTGAATCCTTCTCTTGAGAACCTCCTTAAGGGCCTAAGATTGGTCTTTTGATGAGGCCAGAAGCTCTTGGACATGGGGGAGGGGCTAGGGAGGATGTTTGGGAAGATTTAATATAAGGATTGGAGCTTTAATGGTGTGAGGGAATGAGGGTGTCAAGGTTGGTTTTTATAGTGGAGGGGAGGGGTAAATATTGAATATTTAATTAAATATTTTTTTATTTCCATCAAGAAAACCAATAGTATTGTTTCATGTGAACCCATAATAGTAATAACTTCATTTCAGTTCGAACCAAGTGGCCTTGCATCACTTGTGATGTCATGAATAGTGTATTTAACTGTTAAATTGTATATACGGTTTACCATATTTCACTATTCAAAAAAAATTCGAGTTTTTCATAAAAATACCAAAACATTACCCTAACCATTTTTTGATGTGTAGAATTCAAAAATGAATTCCATTTTTTCAAATTAATTTTCTAAATATTATTAATTTAATTTTTAAATAAATTCATAGTTAATTCGAAAAATAACAATCTTAAAGGTTCACTTAGTTTTATTTCTCATTGAGAAATTAATTAAGATATCATTTTATTATTGCCTTAAGAAAATAAAATAATATTATTATTTACAATTCATAAGGTTAATATTACTATTCATAAGGGTATGTTACTATTCACCCAAAAAAACATGTTTGTTCTATCAGACTCCAAAAATCATCTTGAACACAACCGTGTATGTCGGATTTTCAAAATTCCAAACACAGAAGTGACAAAAATTTGTTAAAAGGTCACTTATCACTTAGTAGTTCATTATGTTGTTCATTCATGTGATTTTATGAAATAATTTTCCGAAGGGAAGTCTTATTGAAAAACATTGGGTCGTTACATTTTCTCCCCTTAAGAAATTTTTCCCTCGAAATCTTGTTCTACATAATCAGGTGAGGGTACTTCTCCTTCATCACCTCTTCCGGTCCCCAAGTTACTTCCTCAAACATATGGTTCCCCCACAACACTTTGACAAGGTGGGTTTTCTTTTTGTGAAGAACCTTATCAATTCGGTCCATAATCATTACTGGCTACTCTTTATAGGAGAGATCATCTTCCAGCTGCACCACCTCTGAGCTTAGTACATGTGAGGGATCAGGTATGTACTTCCTCAGGAGTGATACATGAAAAAAATCATGAACTCGTGCCATATTCGGTGGAAGTGAAAAACGATAGGCCATGGATCCTATGCGGTCAAGGATCTCAAAGGGGCCAATGTACCCTGGGCATAGCTTCCCTTTCTTCCCTAATCGCATGACTCTCTTCCATGGAGATATTTGAAGGAAGACTTTATCTCCAATGTCGAACTCCAAGTCCCTTCAACGGTTGTCAGCATAGCTCTTTTTCCGACTTTGAGCAGCTTTGATGTGTTTCTGGATGACTGGAACCTTCTCTGTCATCTCTTGAATAAGATCAGGTCCAGGTAGATTTCATTCTCCAACTTTATCCCAATAGGTTGGAGTTCTACATCGCTTTCCATACAGAGCTCCATATGGATCCATCTGAATACTCGAGTGGAAGCTATTGTTGTATGATAACTCAACCAATGGGAGATGCTGATCCCATCCACCTTTTAATTATAGAGAGCTGGCTCTAAGCAAATCTTCAATCGTCTGAATAGTCCTTTCAGATTGGCCATCAGTTTAGGGGTGATAGGCCGTGATGAAATTTATTTCAGTACACAAATCATGTTGAAGGCTCCTCCAGAATTTAGATGTGAACCTCAGATCACGGTCAGAGACAATTGAGAGTGGAACACCGTGAAGTCTCACCACTTCCTTCACATAAATCATTTCATGTTGTTCAAGTGAGATATCTTCCCGAATAGCGATAAAATGGGCAGTCTTGGTGAGTCGGTCAACCACAACCCATATCGCAGTATTTCCCTTTGATGTCTTTGGGAGACCCGTGACAATGTCCATAGTAACATTTTCCCATTTCCACATGGGTATAGGCAATAGCTGCATCATTCCATTGGACTTTTTTTGCTCATAATTAACTTGCTGACATACCAAGCACCTTGATATAAATTCTGCAATCTCCTTCTTCATGTTATCCCACCAGAAGTGTTCTCGGAGATCACGATACATCTTGGTACTCCCAGGATGGATAGAGAAAGTTGAGATATGTGCATTATCCAATAGATCCTTCTTTATCCCGGGTAATGAAGTCACAAAAAGCTATGTTCCAAACTGAATCACACCATCATCGTCGATATGGAACTCTTGCATCTTCCCTTCATTTACTACATTCACCCTCTTTTGTATCTCCACATCAATCCTTTGTGCTTCCTTAATCATCTCCTGGATGGATGGTTGCACAATCATTTGGGCAAGGTTGGATGTATCCCCTGCCCTTATGATTTCTAAATCCATTATATGTATATGCAAGAAGATAGGGTCTTTCTCAATCCACATCATGGATAGAGTAGCAGGTTCATTTCTTCTTAGAGCATCAGCTACTTTGTTCGCCTTTCCAGGATGACATTGAATATAGAAATCGTAATCCTTGATTAGATCTAACCATCTCCTTTGATTCATATTGATCTCCTTTTGTGTGAATATATACTTTAGGCTCTTGTGGGCAGTGTATATGTCACACTTCTCACCATAAAGGTAGTACCGGCAGATTCTAAAAGCAAAAATCACGGCTCTTAGCTCTAGATCACACGTCGGGTAGTTCTACTCATGGATCTTCAACTATCGTGAGGAATAGGCCATCACATTATCATTTTTCATGAGTACACAACCCAATACTTTCTTTGAAGCATCACTTTATATCACAAAACATTATCCACTTTTCGGTAGTGTGAGTATAGGTGCAGTGATCAGCCTTCTATTTAGCTCCTTGAAGATTCCCTCACATTCTTCCATCCAGACATACTTTACCCCTTTCCTTGTTAACTTAGATAAAGGGCTTGACAATCATGAGAAGTTTCTCACAAAACTTCAGTCTTACCCATCTAATCCATGAAAACTACGGATTTCTATGACACTAGAGGGTCTGGTCCATTCCTCAATCACCTTTGTCTTTGAAGGATCCACAAAAATTACTTGACTTGTGATCACATGTCCCAAGAATGTGACCTGATTCATCCAAAAGTCACACTTGCTGAACTTAGAGTACAAATTCTCCTTTCTCAATGTTTCAAACACAAGTCTTAGATGTTCTTCATGTTCCTCCTTTCTCTTAGAGTAGATGAGAATATCATTGATAAACACTAAGAAATTTTTTTTGAGGTAATGTCTAAAGACTCTATTCATCAAATCCATGAAGATTGAAGGGGAATTAGTAAGTCTTAAGGGCATCACCAAAAACTCATAGTGCCCATACTTTGTACAAAAGGCAGTCTTCTGAATATCTTCCTTCTTCAAATTTACCTGATGATATCCAGAATAAAGATCCACCTTTGAGAAGTATTGAGCTCCTCTTAACTAATCGAAGAAGTCGACGGTCCTTGGAAGAGGATTCTTGTTCTTTATGGTCATCTAGTTGTGTTCCCAATAATCGATACACAGCTGCATTGTTCCATACTTCTTCTTCACAAAGAGAACTGGTCCACCCCAAGGTGATGCACTAGGGCGTATGAACCCTTTGTCCAAATGCTCTTACAGCTTCTTCGTTAACTCCTCCAGTTCGATAGGGTTCATCCTATTGGGAAACATCGAGATAGGATTAGCTCTGGGTATGAGTTAAATTGAGAACTCTACCTCATGATTCGGGGGAATTCCGGGTAACTCTTTGGGAAATACATCACGGTATTCCCTCATGATGGGCATTTCCTCAAGGATGGCACTTTCCTTCGACTCAACCATTTGGGATAGGTATGCTTCTTCATAGGGAATCAACACCCGCAACATTGAAGGACTTTTAAAAGGAGATTCATGATCTTCCTTGAATTTTTAGAATAGACTGGGATGGTTCGGAATATGAAAAGATATTTCCTTTTCTCGACAGTTGATATGTGCTCTATTTGACGAGAGCCAATCCAAACCCATTATAGTGTTGAATTCCACCAAGAGAAGTATTACGAGATTTTCCGGAAGAATATTCCCACATACGCCAATAAGAGAAGAGTTGAACACTTGGGTTGCAATGATTGAACCACTCGGTGTTTTTACAGATATCTCTACTTCAAGGTTTCATTTCTTCAATTCTATAGTTCTAGAAAACTTGCAAGAAATACAGGAATGCGTAGAATCAGAATCAAATAAAAAAATTTCGATTCTTGAGTGAATAGGAAGTATACCTTGTATGACTTCATTATCATTCTCCACCTCCACATTACTGATGTCATAAATCTTCCCTTGTTCCTTTGGCTTTGGTGGCTCCTGACGCTGATTACCCTCGAGAGCTCGAGGATTAGTGCACTGGTTTTCATAGTTCCCTAGCTCACTACAGTTGTAGCATTTAACCATGAGTTGTTCTCTCCTTTCATCGGCTACATTCTACTTATTTTTCATATATTTTCAACACTCTTGGGCATGGTGTCCTTCTTTCCCAAACTTGAAGCATTTCCCTGTCCCTTTGAGTCAGTTCTCATGGTGCAACGTCTCACATTTTTGGCATGTGGTTCATTGATTTTTCTTCCCACCTTTTTCATTATATCCACCATCTTCAAACTCCATCTTTCTTTTCTGATCACTATATCCATGAGACCATTCTCCAAACTCATCTCCACTTTTAGAGCACTTCGAACAACTTCTTTATAACTCCCAAAGTCTCGAATTGCAAGAGCCTTTCAAAGGTGTGGTTTTAATCCACTAATGAATCTATCAATTTTTCTATCATTGTTGATAACAAAACCCAAAGCGTACCTTGCCAGCCTTGTGAAATTTTCTTCAGAGGTTGTGATAGATTCTCCTTCTTTTTTCTTGAGCTCTATAAATTCTCTCTCCATCTTCATGCGAAGGGTTCGTGGGAATTACTTACTAAGAAACATTATCTTAAATTCTTCCCATTCCATCTCTTCAATTTCCTCCATTGGCTTGGTGTTCTTAATCAAATCTCACCATTGATCAGCTTCTCCATCTAGAAGATAAACGGCTAGGGTCACCTTCTCCATCTCAGAACAATGAAGAACAGAAAAGATCTTCTCCATAGAGTTAACCCACTGTTCTGCAACTACTGGATTGGAAGATCCACTAAATGTCGGTGGTCATTGCTGCATAAAAGATTTGGTAGAAATGTCATTCTACTTTGGTGAAGGAGGACATTCCCCATTATTATGGTTATTGTTCATAACCTGAGATAATCGGGTAAGCATCCCCATGATGTTTTGAACTCCACCTCTCAAATAATTGGGGATGTTGTTCGGGCAATCGTTGCATTGGCCCTCGCACGAGTTGTTGGCCTGATTTCTCCTGGTTCCCACCATTTTATAAAATAGAAAAGTTTAGAACAAAACATAAGTAAACAAGTCATGAATAAATTATTCATTTAAACAATTATTCAAAAAAAATTACATATGGGATCCCTATGTAGATTTTCTTGTGTGCCTACTTGTACTTAGTCTCATGTCAGAGGTTTTCTCTAGGGTTCACTAATCCTAATTCCCAAATTAATTAAACCTTGCCTTTGATTCCAAAAATGGCATCCCAACCTTTTCTTACATTAAAATTAAATCATTTTAAAGATAGAAAACATAATATTATTTCACATAGAGGATCCAATGGTTTAGTTTGTTGGGAAAACTAGGACCGTACATAATAATTACAACATCAAGCATAAAAATTTATTAATTTCTTATTCTCTAGCTTCTTATTAGCAGTTTTCCTCTCCTTAGTACATATAGCCACCTGAGGATATACATCAAAAGGGGTGATCTAATTTCCAAGTAAGAGTATAGATAAGAAGAATATAGCATGGTGTGAGCATAATCATGACATAGGAAAAAGATCATGAACATGAGAGGAACATATATAAAAGACTTGAAATGTGGAAATGCATAAAAATGAAACATCATGTTTTAGTGGTTAACTACCACACATACTTGTGAACCAAGATATAATCATGGTCAAACATCATTTCTCATATACTCATGATATTCATCACTTTACCCAATGCATTGGAGTGCTATATAATTCTGGGTGCACCCGTCACTTTAAAACATTCATATTTTGCTATATAATTCCGTGCGCACCTGTCACAAAATAACATTATCATTATCATGATTGCCCCATAGAACTAATATCAAAAGTGAACATAAATAAACCATATAAAGGAATGGGTTTCATCTCATAAGAATAAAATCATATGCTTTGGGTTCCCAAAAGAAAGAGGGAACAACATTCTTGATTCAAGAAACATCAACCATGAATGAGAGGTAAAAGATGAGTTCTTAAAAGAAGAGTTCTTTTGGAAAACATTTGGTTAGACATAAAATTCATTAGAAAACATTTATATCCTAGAAAAGGTAATATAATTATTAATAAATAATCTTTAAGAGTAACCATATCAAAATGGAGATAAAGACCGAGAACTCGAAGGAAGAAAATTGAGTTCGAGATTTCCCCTTACCTTGTATCCGAATCCTTCCTTCTCATTAATGTCATGTATAATTACATTATATTCATTAATTAGAAATTACAGAACCTATTATACATTAATAGGTTTAAATATGGTTTCATTATGTGATTTTATGTGCCTTTGAATGAGTTATAGAGTTTAGAACCATTGTTTGGGAATGTTTGTTTTTATGGTTTTCTTGAGTGGTTCACTTGTATTCTTAAATTGATGTTCGGGTACAACATGGGTAATCATCCCAAATTGATGTTACATGTTATTACGGATATTACAGAAGTTTTAATGATCTTATAATGAATTATATTAGATCCATGTGGATGAATCATTATATAATAATTAAATGATGATTGTTTGGGTTAATTTGGGCGCTTTTTCAATCACAACAAACATGGTTTAATTTATCACTTAGTAATATGATCATAAGTCAGTTACAGAACATTAAATAGGAAATAATACATATAAAATATTCTATTTCAACCATAAAAATGGTTTCATGAAGAGATCTGAAGGTATATATGGAATAAGAAAACATGTCGTTCTTGAAGGTGATAAATTAACACCTCACGTACAACGTTCTCTTCAATAAAATAAAAGAAAGATGGAAAGGGAGGTTGGATGACATAATATCCCATTAGAATCATAAAATTCCATAATATTTATAATAATGGAGTTAAATTACCATTTTAGTGATGATAGGTGGGGAGATGCGAAGAAATTTACTGGAACATGAATGGAAATTAAAGGACAAGAGGGAGAGAAATTATCTCTTGAATCCTTCTCTTGAGAACCCCCTTAAGGGCCTAATCTTGGTCTTTTGATGAGACCAGAAGCTCTTGGACGTGGGGGAGGTGCTAGGTAGGATGTTTGGGAAGAGTTTAGATACGTCTTGGAGCTTTAGAGGTGTGAGGGAATGAGGGTGTGGAGGGTGGTTTTTATAGTGGAGGGAGGGGTAAATTTTCAATATTTAATTCATTATTTCATTATTTGCCTCATGAAAACCAATAGTATTGCTTCATGTGACCCATAATAGTAATAAGTCCATGTGAGTTCAAACCAGGTTCCCTTGAATCACTTGTGATGTCATGAATAGTGTATTTAACTGTTAAATTGTATATACCGTATTTTACAGTATTTCACTATTCATCAAAAATTCGAGTTTTTCAGAAAAATACCAAAAATTTACCCTAACCATTTTTCAACATGTAGAATTCAGAAATGAAGTCCATTATTCAAAATTAATTTTGTAAATATTATTAATTTAATTTTTAAATAAATTCATAGTTAATTTGAAAAATAACAATCTTAATGGTGAACTTAGTTTTATTTCTCATTGAAAATTTAATTAAGATCTCATTATCTTATTGAATTATTAAAATAAAATATTATTATTTACTATCCATAAGGGCCATATTACTATTCATAAGGGTATGTTACTGTTCACCCAAAAAAACAAGTTTGTTCTATCAGACTCTAAAAATCATCTTCAACACAACCGTGTATATCGGATTTTCAAAATACCAAACAAAGAAGTGAAAAAATTATGTTTAAAGGTCACTTATCACTTAGTACTTCATTATGTTGTGAATTAATGTGATTTTATGAAATAATTTTATGAAAGAAATTTTCATTGAAAAACTTTGGTTCGTTACATCTAATACTTTTATTGATTTCATTCTTACCTTTTTCATGGAATTAATTTCAGATGATGTATGTATTCCCTCAAACCATTATATAGAATTGTATTTAGTTGATTAACTTGTAAAAACAAAATTTCTAATTTCTCGAAATATTGAAGCTTATTCTGGGGGGAAATTCTGAATGAATTGATTGTATAAAATGTTTTATATTCTGATAAAATCCAAATGTTGATGTAACAACATCACGTGTTCTAGAAAAAGTAATATCGCACATTCCATTGATTCATATATTCCAAAATCTTTTCATGTCTGATGAAATACCAATAATAATGTGATGGAATGATATGGAGAGAAATAAGGATGACGATGAGTTATTTCATCCTATAAATGGATTTTTATAGAAGACATTTGAATCTTGGTATCCTGATTTCACAGATGACATGCATAATGTGAAGTTGGGTATTTCATGTGATGGTTTTAATATTTTTGATTAGATTCTTACTACACATAACAAATGTGATGTTTTAATACACATTTATACACATCCTCCATGGGTGTGTGTGAAAAATCCTTTTACTTTAATTATCATCCTCATATTTAGACCTTCTAATCCAGGTAATGATATAGAGGTATACATGAAACACTTAATTAAATAGATTAATCATATTTGGAATGTGGTTGTTTCCATAAACAATGCTTATTAAAAAGCTATATTTCATATGTGTACTACGCTTATGTGGATAATAAATGATATTCTTTCTTATGCAATTATGTCTATATGGAAAAAAAGGTAAAACTATCGTATACTATTTTTATGAAGAATACACAATCCATAAGACTTTAACATCCACATAGTTTTTGTTTTATAGAACATCGATGATTGTTTCTAATGGATCATCCATATAATAATAATCATTGAAGTGTTTAATATACAAAAGAGACCGACTATATACCTTATCTTATTTCTAGAAATGATGTTCTTAATGAATTACATGATGTCATTTTTTCATTCTGGAAGGATTAGATGAAATCTAGAAAGAGGAAGAAAGTTTCCACTAAAACCAGTTACAATTGGAAAAAGAAAAGTATCATCTGTAAGTTTCATTAGCATTCAACCAATTTGTATGTAATTTCTTAAAAGTAATACACATTGGAAAAATAAGTGAAATGTTCCTTTAAATTCTTCTAAAATTCCAGGTGTCACAAACAAACCTGAGTCGACCCTAAATCGGTCACCCGAGTCAGTCTGAGACAAGGCCTGAGAGGCATTCTCGTTCCTCTCGGGCTGGCAACTGGTGTTAGGGAATTAAAAGAGAATCAAGGGAATGATTTAATCTAATATAAATAAATAAAATAAAATAATAGATCATCCAAAATAAATAAATACAAATTTCCAAATAGAAGACCATTTATACATAAACTAGAAACACAAAAAAACAATACAATACCCAAAATGAACATGACGACCAAAAAATCCTCATATGACCCTCAAGGTCTCTCTCCAATACCAAAAATAACTATCACCCAGAGATATTGAAACCAAAATAAAACCAACACAAAAGAAAAAGTAAAAAACAAGAAAGAACTGTAGGCACATGTATTAAAACATAGTTGGTTTTCCCAAACAATCTGTTCCCAATGAATTTCCTTTGAAATTAAAGAAAATTAAATTTAATGTTTGAAATATAATATAAAAACTAGGGTTTCTATCCATTTCCACTTTAAAACAAAACTTGGTCCATTTTTCTTTTCTCATTTCAAACTATGATATTCTATAGGAAGAATAAATTCACATTTTAGAGGATAAAGATATTGTTTTTACTAAAAAAGGGGGGTGGTAAGTGTAAAAAATTTCGAAAACGTTTTCTATATATATTTGAAAACTGACTCATCACTTTTAAGAAATAATTAAACCATGTATGGAAATAATAACAATGATCACATAACATGGTAAATGGAAAAACATGCAAGAGTAACCAACCAACAAAGCATCTCAATCATTTTCTATAGTCAACTAAGTGCTAAAGAACATTGTAGAATCTTGGAGCTCAGGGAAATAATCTAGAACATTCTTACATCTGACTCATCCCAAAGGAATGCCTCGCCTAATGAAATCAACTCACCCACATGGTTGATCGCACCATACCTAGTCTGACTGAGGGGTATTATCCCAATGAAATGAAAGGTTCATGCTAGGTGTCACGAACCAGGATGGGGTTCTATTTGACCCAACACCCGAACTAGTCTATGGCATGGCCTGAAGGGAATTCATAATCCCCACAGGCTGGAAAGTAGTGCTCGGGTATCAAAAAAATGCTTTGTGGATTATTTTACCCAATTTTATAATCATGAACAACTCACAAAAATAAACAGCACAAGGATAAATAATCATAACCAATCAAGGTACTCCAAAATTTATGAATTAACATTTACAACATTATCCAAAACCCAAGATACAACAATGGAAAGGTAACGGACTAAAATTAACCAAGAACCTCAATGTTATAAGAGGGATGTCACCCTCAATCCAACGAAACCAAAACCTACATGAGATGAACTCTGGAAACCTGTATCCACCAACATCTCCATGACACACCTCGTCTTTACATGGGTCAATCATAACAAAGTCTACATACACCAAAAGGTGTATATAGGCTGTGAGCCAAATCATGGTAGGGTTCCACCCGAAAATAATCATTCCATGACATAACAATAAGTGAAAAATTAACATACAATATCAGACCAAGCATTTGAATTTTTTTTAAATCAATTTATGGAAAACCATTTTCAAGGATCCATTTTCAGAAATCAAATTTAGAGGAAATATTTCATGGAAACTCATATATAATAATAAAAAAATAATTAAAAAGAAAATAAACTCAAGGCCCACCATATACTGATGGATATCACCACATCATATAAGTCTCATGTCACATTAGAGCACCATGGGTAAATACCTAGGGGTAATCAAGCTCTAGTGAGACACTAGAATGTTGCACCTTGGTGAAAGGTGGTCTAGTAACCATAACTGACAGCATTCTTGTGCAATAACAACTTGGATGGGGCACCTCAATGGCCTAATGGTCTCTAATCATCCTCATAGTTTAGTTAGTATTGGAATAATAAAATCCAATGAAGTGAAATTAGGACATGCCACTTACAAATCCCAAGCGTAATAGAAATAGTTATCTCACCTAAATTCCTAGTATCCCCTTGTTCTCATTCTCATTTTACATATCACTAAAAAACTATTTTTACATACACATTCCAAGAATTATAAATAAACTATGAAATTACCATTTTCCACAAAAAATCACTTTCATTTACACACACCTAAACCATTTTAAAACACTTTTCACCCTACATGAAGAATCTATGAAACCTATTTGGAATCATTCTAATAAAAACAGATAATCAACCTAACCATTTTCATTGTCCAAGTCCCTTATAAATCCACACAAAAAGTAATTAAACTTTAAACATGCTTCAAAAAATCTAAAAAAATTTACAATTCACATTGGAAGGTTACAATAAGGAATCCATCTTACTAAAAAAATCCATTTCCATTGAGAAAATCACTTTCAAATACATTCACGCCTCATATTCCTTTGGAAAAACCATTCTCATCCCTTAAACAATTCATAAAAAATTGACAAAAATTTTCACAATATGAAAAACATGAAAACGTGACAACATCCCTTAGAAAACCTACTTTCATTATATATACATGTAAAAAAAATTCACTAACTTGTTTCTCACATTGAAAATCAATAAGAAAACAGATCTATAAACTCAAGAAAGCAATAGAAAATCATAAAAAAATGATAAAGCATAGAACCAGATACCTCTTCTGTAGAAACATACAAAAAACCATGAGAAACTCTAATCAAACCACCATAAGACTCTAAAAAGGAATGATTTAACAAAAAACATCAATTTCTCAAGAAAACACACAAGATTGATCCCTTACTAGGTCAAACCCCATTCTAGAATTTGAAAACCCAAGAAAGTGGGAAGGGAACACTAGAATGATAGAAGACATTGAAGGAGGACAAACATACATGATAATTCCTTGGAGTTACCTTAACTAATATACCCAAGAAATGGTACCCAAGGAGCCTAAAAGATCTAGGAAGAGGCTCCCATGTAAGAAAATCATGAGTGGGGCTTATATGGATGGAATTAGGGATAAATTTTAAAGAGGATAGTTAGGAAGTTCTCAACATTCAATGACTTAGATATGTGTAAAGATTTCCCGCATGGTTTGAAAAACTGTGTGGTGACCATGTTCCCCTTGTTGTCCAAGAGGCACTTACCACATGGTCAGTATGCATGGTCTGACTTACCGTACAAATGTCATGAAATTTCTTCTATCCAAAAACCCCAACATATCGCACAGTTACCTAGGTAGGGGTGTATAGTTTCTACTAATCATTCACCAATCATGTGCCTCAGGCTGTTTACCTAAATTTTTATCATTTTCTCCAAAACTCAAAGTTAACCCAATGGGAAAAATATATACCAAAGATAAATAGAATATTTACCTCAAAGGTTTTTACCCATCAAACCCATTTTCTGAGAGAAAAATAGAGACCCTAAAATTGATCCAAATCCAAGAGAGAAAATAGAAAACTAAATGTGAAAATTCTCCACACTGTATTGCTTTCCACCCCCGAAAAGCCATAATATGGCTTGATCGAAAAATGAAAACAAATATTCCATCACATCTCAAAGAAATTCCTAATAAACCTCAAATGATAAGAAAATAATGACACCAAAAATAGATAAATAGATTCACAAATTTGAACTCGAGAGGCCAAAATGTACTGCCCACAATATTCCTTCCACCCCAAAAAGGTAAAATACTTCTATTTTATCAATAAAAAGAATAATAACAACACAAAATCCAATCACTCAGGTTAAGAACATTTCAAGAGTTACCAAACTAAACTCATATCATTTACCCAAAACTAACAAACATACAGAAACCACTTATTGAGAAAGACTTCCATAATCTTACCTTAACAACACCAGTTAGCACACTACAACCCCATCATTTACTCAAAGAAATAACTCGAAGTGAGATAGATCCAATGATACTACCCACATCCAGTCCAACACTAGAAACTAAATTGGATTATCAACATGGGGAGGCCCAAATGGACTCCCCACCATTTGAAATGAGATAGAGCTAATTTAATCCTAAAGGAATTTCAATAGGACCCATGGTGGGTCTCCCCACCATGGGGACCTATTAGCTTTAACAACTAGACGATAACAACATAGGAAGCCCTATATGTTCCAAATTAAGAACTTCCCACATAGACCAAAACTGAAACTGATTTATAAGGATAACCACACAAGGAAAACTACACAAATATTCACATCTTAAAAGGTACACCCACTAGAGTTAAAGAAAATGAGAGAACCACACATCCGTTTAACCATTGAGGAACTCTCCCACCCACACGGGTCACAACAAAGAAAGAAGACTCCATGACACTGCCAACAAAATGGGGCCTTTCCAAAACAAGTGAGTTACAACAAAGATACTTGAATTTTCCCCATTCAACACTAGATACCTAGACGAACTGATGTCCCCCCCACGTCATTCCTGAATATGCTCAGAACTCACTCTGGGGCCTATGGCTAGAGCCCTGATGTTTGAAGAATATTCTTCTTCACATTTAGTTGTTGAAGATCTACAGATGAAACACTTACTTTCGGTTCCACAAGTTGTCACATAATGATCCGGGTAGGACTAGCTGAACACAACACACCAGAGAACTTATATTGCCCCAAAATGGTTCTTTCACCAATATTGGTACTTATAATATGCACACACATCATCCCAACTCATACTAATGATAAATAGCTGGAATGAACAACACATATAAGACACCCTCAATTAGAAAGGTGAAATTCCAAATTTATTAATGAAAAACACAAAACCACAAAATGAAAATCGAACAAGACCACTACCAACAAAGAATCATTAAAAGGGAAGGGACATTAAACTGAGAGCCTGAAAATTCTATAATTATAAAAACGGGATTGATAGGACATTAGATCATTAATAAACAATGGATTTCTGTTACCAAACATTCCAAACTAATGAAACATCATTACACTATACCTGAAATAATGTGATGAAAAATCTATAGACCTTTCGACACCTCGGCCATCACCAGCATCTTCAGGCTACATTCCATTGTTGAAATTCCCATAACTACTTCCAGACTAGACCTTTAATAAAAAATATGGAAAGATTCACCTTTTAGGAATCAGGAAACTTGGGATAACTAAGGTTTTCTTCAATTCCATGCATTCCATCTTTCTCTTCAAGATGATCCTATTAACAATGAAAGAGAGGTGGATTCAATTCCAAAACCCTAGAAGAGATACCTTATATTAATCAAATAGAGGGTCTTCCATCCATGAACCACCTATGGCCACACTTCAAATATGCATTGATTCTTTTTGTGGGTGTACACCGTCCAACAAGTAAACTAAGAATCTAGATCAAATCGGTCCATTATCAAAAACTCACCATTAACAAAACTCAAACACACAAAGGGAACCATGTAATGGTCTTCCAAAATAGTATCCAAAATAATACACTAGAAATCATTTCAAACTCAATTTATAATTAAGAACATAAACATTAAAACCCATTTAAACAAAAAGAGTTATCAAACTCAAAACACCTCATGGGATACATTTCCAAATCATAAGAGTACATGTCACGAACCCCTCCCCACAAAGTGTACCCCTCTTGGGACGAAAATGTTATAAGGGAGATAATTATCCCTGAGTCCCGCCTCTAGTAGGCCCCGGGATGGTGACTAGCACTGAGGGTATAATAAACACAAAAATGGGAGGCATTACCCTCTAAGAGAACGCATGCGGAAGAGAGAGATAATATAGACACCAATCAACTCCAAATAAGAATTGGAATATAAAAGGAACCCAAGTACACATATAAAATGTCATGAAAAAATATTAGAACTGGAAGGGAAAAACTACAAGTACCCAAAATGAAGTAAATCAACAGCAACCAGAGGCCCGAACAGCTCCTGCAATCCCAAGCTAGTAGAAACCAGCTTGATCTCCAACCGGCTCCAAGTTAACTGAAAAACAGTTTATATATACATAGGGTGAGTATAAAAGTATACTAAGTAGGATCCTCCCAGAAGCCACTCGTGCAAAAGTAAAGAAAGCATACTAGAGCACAATGTACAACAAGTGA
Source organism: Viscum album (assembly GCA_963277665.1). Classification (NCBI taxonomy): domain Eukaryota; kingdom Viridiplantae; phylum Streptophyta; class Magnoliopsida; order Santalales; family Viscaceae; genus Viscum; species Viscum album. The sequence goes on from OY728136.1 coordinate 434,075,693, forward strand.
AACTAACTCGTCACCTAAACAGGTATACTATGTTCTCAACCACACCATTAACACTCTCACCAAGAAACGCATACAAGAATATAGCATATAGTAAATAATATCTAGGGTACCCCACTACTACTTCCCCACTGGTTTTCCGCTTTACCCTAACGACATAAATCTTGTGCATCTATCCCCAAAGGCATGCCGATGGACAACTGGGCGACGTACCACAATCTGTACCTCGTGCACCACAAAGGATTGCTCGACACCTGGGTGAAGCACCACACCAACCTCACAACCAAAAGTAACCAGGTAAGTTCCTGGAACCACCACAGCCTGCATAACGTGTATCATACATCGGGTATTATAAATCAATCCATTACAGCCCATACACCGAGTAGGGATCCTCAAGCCATCACAGCCTATACACGTTACACCTATAGTAGTCCACAAGCTACTATATCTAGAATATACGTGTGTGAAATAACCACAAGTCATTACAGCCCTCTACACACATATATGGAGAAACTAACTATTGTGCCTGTTGGAAAAAGTATCTACCAAGATAAGAGAGCGGGGACAAGGAGGTAGTCATCCATTCGTCCTCCCACCAGAATGTTGGGGAAAACACCCCCAAGGGCTCAGAATCCCTGGTGTGTTAGTTGCCCTTAATGACAGGGTGGAGTAGTATATAGAAACATAAAAAGTACCGAATATATTATATCTCACAACCACACTATGGGAATTACCTATTCCTAGACACAACTGTAGCGAACATCTCTCAGACTCTGGGCTGCTACTTCTAAGACTAGGTATCCTATAAGAACACAACCATTTGAAGAGATTTATTAGATTAATTCATCCCCTTTTTATCAGTTCCATTGTACGTTTGTTAATTATTTAAACATTAATTAACCATGACCAATTTAACATTTAACTAAATTAGCATCACACCCAATATCCATTGTACCATCCAAATTACAACCTTGTCATTATGTTCCAGAAACTCCAACCCCATGAGTTAACACCATTTATTCAATTATTCATTAAAAAATTACTTTCCCATATTACCAGGAATTATAGAAAAGAATTATATTCTACTAAAAATAAAGGGCTCAATATGGTGAGTAGATGTACTACCCGTCGAGTCTTTGCGCCTATAGCAAGAGTGTAGACCAATTCTCCCTTGAGATGCTAAACACGGAAACCACGTGGCATATCCCACGTGTCATCGCCTCTCTCGGAAGAAGGGTAAGCAAGACCAGCTACCTTGAGCAGTGGGGAAAAGTAAACCAAATAATCAACCAAAGAATCAACAAGCATCCAACAATCACATTCTTCACATTCCATCATACATGGTTTCCTCCCCGACACCCACATGCATAATCTGATGCATCTCGCCACTCTAGGAATCATCTTCTTCCACCACCAAAAGTCTCCATGCCTCCACATATCTCAACATCCATCCAGGCTCACATCACAGCACAAGTAGAAGGAAAACAAAAATCACATCAATGGGCTCTTGGCACTTAAACAACCAAGAGGGTAACTCAGAACCCTTTTAGAAATTATCAAACAAGTGGTTCTTTAATCCATCTTGAATTAACAGATTTATTAAACGTAGGTTCCAAATTCGGGAAACCTAATTAGTAAGCTTTCAAAAATAATTAATCATTCTTGCTGTACTAATTTCATTAACATCAAATTATAATAAGAACCAGATTCCTTCTCATGCCTCTTTATCATTAGCAAATAGTTATTAATTAATCCCAGTTTACATTCTTTACCGATTTCCATCGAGAACAAACAGGTAAACAAATCAAGCATATATATCACACTATCACAAAAAAACAAGAGGCAATAAAATATGATAGATATAAATTTATTTATCTAGATAATATATTTATTATGTCAATTCCATTATGATCCCCTAGGATAAACTATGCTAACGATACAGTTCCACGTAAAAGAAGAGATGAAATGAATCCCCTACCTTGACAATTCTTGATGTTCTTTATCCACAAAACGAGTCACAATCCTCCTCTCACGACAACTGCATCCACCGGAGGATGCCACGATATGACAGCACCAACCAAACCCTAAAAAACCCATTAGAATCTTGGATATTACCTAGTATAATATAGAAGGGAGAAACATGAGAAGATGATCCCTAAAGGAACAATGAAAATACATACCTTATATAGAAGATTGACCGAAATAGCTCAGTTGTATCCAAAATAGAGAGGAGCCAATCAGAGAAGTAGGGTTTGATTGTGAAACTCCTACGGGAAGGATTGAAAGGTTCTAGCGTCTCATAGATAAGAACAAAGAGGAAGAACAAGGGAGGATGATATCTTGTCCCTTTTGAAGATTTAATGGGGCGACAGTTTAAGATACACTTAATTCTCTATTAAAAGCGGATCGGATCATCCCACGCGGTTTGACTAAGTAAAATCATCCCGAGCTATAGGGATAATTAAAATAGGATTTATGGAATTTGAACCGGCCTTAAGAGTCCTTAAAATAAGGCTTTAAATGTATTTTACGTCAAAGGAAACGTCAAAGGGGCGAAACTGTAGGAAGCTGGAAACATTGTTCACATACTAAAAATTTGGCAAAGGAAAGAAAAGGTAACCTTTAGACCTCACCGTTAGAGGTTACCGATAGACCTCACCGTTAGAGGTTACCGATAGACCTCACCTTTAGAGGTTACCAATAGACCTCTCCATTAGGGGCTACTGATACATCTCACCATTAGAGGTTACCGATAGAGCTCACCATTAGAGGTTACCGATAGACTTCACCATTCTGGAAACACTGTACAAGTCTATAGATCTGGAAACACTGTACAAGTCTACTGATAGACCTCACCGATAGACCTCACCGATAGACCTCACCAATAGCAACATTGTACAAGTCTACCAAACTGGAAACACTGTACACGTATACCGATCTGGAAACACTGTACACCTACCGATCTTGAAACACTGTAGAAGTCTACCGATCTGAAAAAAATGTACAAGTCTACCGATCTAGAAACACTGTACAAGTCTAGCGATAGACCTCACCGATAGAAACACTATACAAGTCTACCGATCTGGAAACACTGTACAAGTATACCAATCTAGAAACACTGTAAAAGTCTACGGATAGACCTCACTGATAGATTCACTGTACATGTCTACTAATCTAGAAACACTGTACAAGTCCACCGATAGACCGCACTGATAGAAACACTATTCACTTGCCGTTACTGTTCATAAAATTGGAAACACTGTTCACAGAACTGGAAATTTGGAAAAGTGTTGGGGATAAGTCACCTTGACCCCCCGAACCACCCCCAACACCGAATTGTCACAAAGTAATGGACCAGAGAGGTCTGGGCCATTACTTTAGATACCTCTCAAAACAATCTCATCCTCGAGAATTCAAAACCAACCAAAAGAGTAAAAAAAAAGAGAAATGAGGTCCAAACAACCACCCATCCAGATACCTCCCAAAAGGGAGCAAGACACAAAAAGAAAAAGAGATGTTCATAAATAAAACATGAAAGGTCTAACCAAAAAGGAAACATCATTACATTAAAAGAGTTAAACATCAATCAACTCTGGGTACTGAGCACGTATCTGTGACTCACGTTCCCAGGTACTCTCCTCCATGCCACCATGTCGCCCCAAGACACGAGCTTAGGGGATAGAACGCCCAGGCAACACCTTCTCATTGCGTTCTTGGTTCTCCATAGGTCGCTCCTCAATGGTTGCATCATCATCAACATCAATATATCCCCAATCGATAACGCGAGAGTCATCATGAAGATAACGACGGAGTGGAGATACATGTAAAACACCATGTATCTGACTCATCTGTGGGGGAGGTGCTTCTCGATATGCCACAGCTCCAACACGAGATAACACCTTGAAATTCCCAACAAACCGGGGAGAAAGCTCACTTCCACGACCAAACCTTTGCTGCCCATGACGGGGAGTCACCGTCAAAAACACAAGATCCACAACATTAAACTCTAATGGTCTCCTTCTTTGATCAACATATGATTTCTGATGATCTTTTGTTGTCTTCATCCTCTCACGAATCACCTAAACCAACTATTTTGTATTCTGCACTAGTTTCGGTCTGAGAATTGCAGACTCTCCCACCCCAGTCCAGCACAATGGAGAACGGCAAGGCAGGCCATACAAGGCTTCAAATGGCACCACACCAATAGTGGAGTGAAAACTATTATTGTAAGAAAAATACACCAGGGGTAAGTGCCTCATCCATGATCCTCCAAAGTCAAGAACACAAGACCGCAACATGCCTTCAAGAGTTTGGATGGTTCGCTCTATCTGACTATCCGTTTGAGGATGAGAAGCAGTGATAAGGCATAGTTGAGAACTGAAAGCATGTTGGAGACCCCTCCACACCCTGGAGGTAAAACGATGATCTCGATCAGAAATGATCGTCCTAGGGACTCCATGATGTCTCTCCACATCCTCCAGATAATACCTCACTGAGCTTGACTCCTTGATCACTATGAAGTGGGCCTATTTTCGTAAACAATCCACTACCACTCATATAGCATCATGTCCTCTCGGAGCTCGAGGTAAACCTGTAAAAAATTCCATTGAGATGTCCTCCCACTTCCACTGATGAATCTCAAATGGATGGAGAAGACCACCAGGAACATGGTGTTCAGCCTTCACCTTCTGGGAAACTAAACATCGAGACATAAACTCTGCAACCGTACGCTTTAGCCCAGGACACCAAAACTGACTCCTCAAGGATCGGTATATCTTTGTCACACCATGATGTACTGCTAAAGGAGAACTATGGAACTCTCTGAGAATAGTCTCATGCATCTCCAAGGTAACAAAAATCTTTCCTTGGTACAACCATCGATGTTTTTCATCCTCAGACCAACCATCTGGGGCCTCACCACAAACAACTCGGTCTCTCTAGACCTCCACCTCTAGATCTCCCATCTTGGACTCTTCCACCTTATACACCAGGGATGAATATACCGTCATCTGAAAAAGACATCCTCTACCCCCAACTTCTCCCATATCAAGATGTAATGCTGAATGTTCTTCCATTACTCTCCAGGAATCACCAGATTCACACAAAGGATCACTACGTGACTTTTGGCTCAGCACATCAGCTAAAACATTCCTTTTTCGAGTTGTATATGATATTTCAAAGTCGTATTCCTACAATAACTCCATCCACTAACATTGTCGCAAATTCAAGTCCCGCTGAGAGAAAATACACCTCAAACTCTTATGATCAGTGAAAACCACAAAGTACTCACCAATGAGGTAATGCTTCCACAACATCCGAGAAAACACCACAGATTCCAACTCAAGATCATGAGTGACAAAGTTACGTTCATGGGGAAGTAACTGTAGAGTCCCATAAGAAACAACTGACCTCTGCTGCATGAGGACACAACCTAACCCCAGATGCGAAGTGTCACAGAAAAAATCAAATTGAACTCCCTCAGCCAGAAGAGAAAGAACCGAAGCACTTACTAACTTCTCTTTTAGATAATCTAAAGCTACCTGACACAGATCAGTCCATATGAACGCGTGATCCTTTCTAGACAAATCAATGAGGAGTCGTAACTCGGGAAAAATTGGCTATGAACCTCCTGTAGTAGCCCGCAAGACAAAGAAACTCCGCACCTCTGACACTATCTTTGGGGCTTCCCAAGACACGATTGCTTCTATCATAGATGGATCCACAGCTACTCTCTATTGGGACACAACATGCCCCAAGAAAATGGACTTCTTGGGCCCAAAAATCACACTTCAACAACTTCCCGAACAGCTGATGTAGGCGAAGAACTCTCAAAACGGCTCGTAGATGCTCTGCATTCTCCTCTTCAGTTGTAGAGTACACAAGGCTATCGTCGATGAAAACCACCAAAAACATGTCCAGGAACTCATGGAACACGTCATTCATCAATCCCATGAACACAGCCGGATCATTCTTCATGCTGAATGGCATTACAATGAACTTATAATGCCCCTGACGACAACGGAAAACAGTCTTCGAGATATCCTCATCCTTTACACGCATCTGATGATATCCTGACCGCAAGTCGATCTTTGAGAACCAACTTTCACCATTTAGTTGATCAAATAAATCATCAATCTGCGGAATAGGATAGAGATTCTTTATTTTCACTTTGTTTAAGTGACGATAATCGACACACAACCGCAAACTATCGTCACCCTTCTTTACGAACAATACTGGTGCACCCCATGGTGACACACTTGGCCGAAAAAAACCACCCTATAATAGACCATCAAGCTATGTAGGTAGTTCTCGTAACTTAGAAGGGGCCATCCTATATGGAGACATAGAGATAGGAGACGCTCCTGGCTATAGCTCGATCCCAAAATCAATCTCTCGTCGAGGGGGTAATGTTACAACCTCTTCGGGAAAGACATCAGGGTACTCCTCTATGACCCTAGGAAACGCCAATTGCTGCTCCTCTGAAGAACTCAGCATCAACTCAGCCATCATGGATGATAAGGATGGAATGTGCCTATGACCAATCCGAGGATCTCGCTCACCAACAAACACCACTTTCTCTCCATCTGCACCAATGAAGATGACCTTTTTCTTGAATAAATCCACGATAGCCTGTACGAAATACAACCAATCCATGCTAATGATGACATCATATGGTTGTATTCGTAAAAATAGGAAATATTCTCAAGAGAGGTGTTGCCCCAACAATAGCTCACAGTTTCTACATACTTCAAACAAGTCCGCTCGACCACCAATTGGTGTATTCAACGCCAAGGGCACTGGAAGCCACTCTACCTCAAGTCCCAAAGCATGGAAAAGGGTTGGTAATATGAAGGAGTGTGTCGCTCCTGAATCAAACAAGGCATACACCAAGGTATAAAACAAGAAAAGGGTACCTCGGACGACATCTGGCTTGCCTGGAGATGGAAATCCTAAAGCATGAAGCATACCACAACCTCCACCACGACCTCTCTGACCCTGATGATGACCCCCCACCACGCCCGCGCTCTGCTCTCTGAGGACAAGGAGTGTCATGGGGTTGTCCTCTTCCTGCCCCATCTACCCTCTACAGATCTAAAGCCGGTGCAACTGGCTGCTGTTGCCTCGGATGGAACTACCTCAATAGAGGAACCTGGAGCGTAGTTCCTGGCGTACGATGGCCGCTCTGAATTTTCGGGCACTCCCGCTGTTGATGAGCACAACCACCATGAGAAAAACAAGTGCATGATCCCTTGGCATAGGCCTGATAGTTTCTTCCTCTAGTGAATCAAGATTTGAAGGGCTGGGACCTACCCCTGGGTGAACGAAAACTCTTTTGCCCTGAAAACCGAGAAACCCAGACCACAGATCTGCATCGTGTGGAATCATGCCAATTCCCTTCTCGTGATGATCTTGTCCTGGACAAAGTCCTCTCGATAACCTCTTCCATCACCATCGCCTCAAGATATGTCTTCAGCAAAAATGGGGTGACTGGAACTAGATCTTTGGACGTAAACCCTCCTCAAAATGCCTCGCCCTGGCCTCCTCATCTGGATGTAAGTCAGAATCATACCGTATAAGGTTCCGGAAATAGATTCCAAACTCTCAAACACTGGAGCTCCCCTGTCGAAGGGTAAGAATCTCATGGAAATTGGATGTCTTCGTAGTCAAAGAAAGAAACTCAACTCTAAACCTATCTCAGAACACCTCCCATGAGATCGCTGACTCCTCAAGATCCCCGAGAAACAAGAACCACCACTGCCTCGCCAGTCCACGCAGCATTGTCACAACCAAGGACATCCAGTGATCCATCCGAGCACAAATCGAACTGAAGCCTATCTTGACCTCCTCCAACCAGTCTTCTGTGACTGCATCTTAAATAGATCTCTCATACTTATACAGACTATGGGGCTGAAACTCTCTAAGTAACTTCCTCCATGTGTCGTCGTCGTCAACTTCTACCCTGCGACATTCTGCTGGAACAGCCTGCTAGACATTTTCTGCACAAGCCTATCGAGGACGTCGACCTGGATCCATACCTGTAAAATAACAAACCGTTAGAGCTCTTAAACATGGAATATGGAAGACTCAACATTAATTTATTTATTTCTTTCTTTCATTCATTTTAGGTTAACCTATCCCATGGTCTACCCATTCAAACACAAGCACAAGAAGAATGATGCATGATCCTTTCCTAGGTCTCTACCCTACAACTAGTATTACCTTTTTTAGTAGCCATTGGAAACTTAAAGGTCCATACATCAGGTCATAGAGGCACTAAACACCTATGTCTCAACCGGTCTCCAGTGTTTACCTGACTTGATAAAAATGAATGACACGGTTTCCCTACCAACCCATGCAGCCTCACCTTTGCCTAACTCCAAACTCCAACCTATCCCTCAACCATACCTCTGATACCACTCTGTCACGACCCCCTCCCCACAAAGTGTACCCCTCTTGGGCTGGCAATATGAGAAGGGAGACAATAACCCCCTAGTCCCGCCTCCAGTAGGCCTCGGGTTGGCGACTAGTACCGAGGGTATAGTAAACACACAAATTGGAGGCATTACCCTGTAAGAGAACACATGAAGAAGAGAGACATAAGATAGAAACCAATCAACTCTGAATCAGAACTGAAATATAAAAGGAACCCAAGTACACATGCAAAAGTACTACAACTGGAAGTGAAAAACTGAAAGTACCCAAAAAGATTTAAAACAACAACAACCACAAGCCCGGACAGCTCCTGCAACCCCATGCTTTTAGAAACCATATTGATCTCCAACCGGATCCAAGTGACCTGAAAAATAGTTTTTATATACATAGGGTGAGTATAACAGTATACTCAGTAGGATCCTCCCTGAAGCCTCTCATGCAAAAGTAAAGAAAGCATACTAAAGCACAGTGAACAACAAGTGAAACTAACTCGTCACCTAAACATGTATACTAAGTTACCAACCTCACCATGGCCATTCTCACTAAGAATCACATACAAGAATATATCATATAGTAAAGAATATCAAGGGTACCCCGCTACTACTTCCCCACTGGTTTCCGCTTTTCCCCAATGACCTGCGTCATGTGCATCTCTCTCCAAAGGCTTGCCCGTAGACACCTCGGCGAAGCACCACAATCTGCACCTCGTGCACCACAAAGTCTTGCCCGCAGACACCTAGGCGAAGCACCACACCATCCTCACAACCAAAAGTAACCAGGTAAGTTTCATGAGCCACCACAGCCCACATAACGTGTATCATCCACCGGGTATTATACATCAAACCATTACAGCCCATACACCGAGTAGGGATCCTCAAGCCATCACATCCTATACACATTACGCCTATTTTAGTCCATAGGATACTATATCCAGAATATATGTGTGTGAAATAACCAAAATCCATTATATCCCTCTACACACATATATGGAGAAACTAACCATTGTGCCTTTTGGCACAAGTATCTACAAAGAGAAAAGAGCGGGGCCAAAGGGGGTAGTCATCCATTCGTCCTCCCACCAGAATGTTGGGAAAAACACCCCCCAGGGCTCAGAATCCCTGGGGTGTCAGTTTCCCTTATTGAAAGGGTGGAGTAGAGTATAGAAACATAAAAAGTACAGAATATATTATATATCACAACCACACTATAGGCATTACCTATTCATAGACACAACTAAAGCTAACATCTCTCAGACTCAGGGCTGCTACTTCTAATACTACATATCCTATAAGCACACAACCATTTGAAGAGCATTATTAGATTACTTCATCGCCCTTTTATCAGTCCCACTGTATGTTAATTAATTATATAAAAATTAATTAACCATGAACAATTTAACATTAAACATAATTAGCATCACAGAAAATATCCACTGTACCATACAAATTACAACCTTGTCATTATGTTCCATCAACTCCAACCCCATGATTTAACCTTATTTATCCAATTATTCATTACATAATTACTTTCCCATATTCCCAGGCATTCTAGAAAAGAATTTTGTGATACTAAACACAAAGGGCTCAACACGGTGAATAGATGTACTACCCGTTGAGTCTTTTCTGCCTATAGCAATAGCATAGACCCATTCTCCCTTGAGAGGCTAAACATGGAAAGCATGTGGCATACCCCACGTGTCTTCGCCTCTTTCGGAAGAAGGGTAAGCAAGACTAGCTGCCTTGAGCAGTGAGGAAAATTAAAGTAGATAATAAACCAAAGAATCAACAAGCATCCAACAATCACATCTATCCCATTCCATCATCCTTGGTGTCCTCCCCGACACCCACATGCATAAACTAATGCATCTCGCCACTCGAGGCATCATCTGCTACCACCACCAAAAGTCTATGTGGCTCCACATATCGCAACAGCCATCCAGGATCACATCACAACACAACCAGCAGGAAAACAACAATCACATCAACGGGCTCTTGGACCATGAACAACCAAGTGGGTAACTCAGAACCCTTCTAGAAATTATCAAACAAGTGATTATTTAATCCATCTTGAATTAACAGATTTATTAAACATGGGTTCCAAATTCGGGAAACCTAATCAGTACGCTATCACAAATAATTAATCATTCTTACTGTACTAATTTGATTAACATAAAATTAAAATAAGAACAGGCCTCCTTGTCATGCCTCTTTATCTTTATCCAATAGTTTTTAATTAATCCCAGTTTACGTTCTTTTCTGATTTCCATCGAGAATAAACACCTAAACAAAGCAATAATAGATACCACACTATCAAGAAAAACAAGAGGCAATAACATACGATAGATATCAATTTATTTATCTAGTTCAAATATTTATTAACTCAATTCCATTGTGATCCCCTAGGATAAAATATGAAAACGATACAGTTGCACATAAAAGAAGACAAGAAACGAATCCCCTAACTCAAAAAATCTTGATGTTCTTTATCCAAAAAACGAGTCACAATCCTCCTCTCGTGAAAACTGCACCCACCAGAGGATGCCACAGTATGACAGCACCAACCAAACCCCAAGAAAAACCCATTAGAATCTTGGATATTACCTGGTATAATATGGAAGGGAGAAATAGGAGAAGATGATCCCCAAAATAATGATGATAAAATATAACATATATGGAAGATTGATCGACACAGCTCGGTTGCATCCAAAATAGAGCAGAACCAATCAGAGGAGTAGGGTTTGATTGTGAAACTTTTATAGGAAGGATTGAAAGGTTCTAGAGTCTCATAGCCGAGAACAAAGAGGATGAACAAGGGAGGATGATATCTTGTCCCTTTAAAATATTTAATGGGGAGACAGTTTAAGATATGCTTTATTCTCCATTAAAAGAAGATCTGATTATCCTACATGGTTTGACCAAGAAAAAACATCCCAATATATAGGGATAATTGTTATAGGATTTATGGCATTTGAATCACCCTTAAGAGTCCTGAAAATAAGGCTTTAAATGTATTTTACGTCAAAGGAAACATCAAAGGGGGGAAATTGTTGGAAGCTGGAAACAATGTTCACATACGCAAAATTTGGAAAAGGAAAGAAAAGTTCACCTTTAGACCTCACCATTAGAGGTTACTGATAGACCTCACCATTTGAGGTTACTGATAGACCTCACCGTTACAGGTTACCGATAGACCTCACCTTTAGAGGTTACCAATAGAACTCTCCAATAGGGCCTACTGATACATATCATCGTTAGAGGTTCCCGATAGAGCTCACTATTTGAGGTTACTGATACACTTCATCATTCTAGAAACACTGTACAAGTCTACTGATCTGGAAACAATGTACAACTCTACCAATAAACCTCACCAATAGACCTCACCGATAGAAACACTGTACAAGTCTACCGATTTGGAAACACTGTACAAGTTTACGGATCTGGAAACACTGTACACCTACCGATCTGGAAACACTGTACAAGTATACCGATCGGGAAACACTGTACAAGCCTACCGATCCAGAAACAATGTACAAGTCTACTGATAGACATCACCGATAGAAACACTGTACAAGTCTACCGATCTGGAAACACTGTACAAGTATACTGATAGACCTCACCGATAGAAACACTATACAAGTCTACCGATCTGGAAACATTGTACAAGTCTACTGCTAGACTTCACCGATAGAACTCACTGATAGAAACACTGTTCACTGAACCTCATCGATGGAAACACTATTCACTTACCATTACTGTTCATAAAACTGGAAACACTGTTCACAGAACTAGAAATTTGGCAGTGTTGAGGATAAGTCACCTTGACCTCCTGGAATACCCCCAACACCACATTTTTACAAAGTAATGGACCGGAGAGGTCTGGGTCATTACAGTACACATAACACAACTATTGGTTCTCAAAATAAAACATTTTCTCTTAAAATCACCTCTTAAATGAATTAATGATTTGTGGGTTTCACACTCACTAATGGTATTCCAGACTGTCTCACACATGAATTTTCTCATGCCAAACTAGGAACACATTACCTCACTTCATTAACCATCCACATGTATGCATGCACGTGGTCACTCATGGAAACCTAAAAGTTCAAAACAAGACTTTTCAAATTTTCAAAATAAACAATTCAACCAATGATTTCCACTATTAAATTTCATTCTCATCTAAAAAAATAAAACATTACAAAATTTTACCATCCACCATATAGGAAACCAATTTTATGCATGTCACATCATTCCATTTCATTTATATTGAAAATAAAAATCCCTTTACTTTAATTCAGAACTCAATTCATCCAATTTAAAATATTTCCATTATTTCAACAAATCCCATTACATAAAAATTCATTTGGTTTAAAAATTTCCAAGCCCTCTCTAAAAAAAATCATCTCTCTAAAAAGAAAATTTCATTAATATCTAGGCCTTGTTTATAAAAATATATCCCCATTATTGAATTCATGTTTTAACCCAAAGCTCATTTCATAAAAATCCATTTTCATAATGTCTTCCTCGTTGAAAATTATAAAAACCTATCTTCACATTTTAAAAAATTCACACAATTACCACTTTAAATCCAGTCTTCACAATTTAAGAACAAGGGTTTTCAAAACAATTTTTTGAATCCCAGGAAGTTACCAAACAATTGAAAGAGGAAATCTATATCATTTTTCAATTTTGATATATGATTGGCAACCATATGCCACTCGCACTACCATTATAGAGAGTCTTCAAGGACCATGTCCCCGACTCCACGTGGCTTTCCAGACCCCAGAAACCTGTGTAGATCATTATACCAACTCCCTTTTCAGTTCCCAAAAACAAAACAACCTATAAGTGCCAAGGAAACAAAAAAGACCAAAATTGACATTCAAACTCGAGTCTCATCATGAGGAGTCCTGGGTAAGAATCCTACATTTAATTAGAACATCAATTCCGAAAAAATTTAGGTCTTTTATACCCAAACTGTTCCTCAAATAACATGTCCCAAAAAAGTGTGACATCCTCTAATACCATTTTTTCACAAACCATGTTGAGTTCTATTTGAACCGACACCCGACTCGGTCCTTGGCATGGGCCAAAAAGAATTTCTCGGTCCCCAAAAGATTGCAACTAGTTCCCGGGTATCAAAATAATTCATTATTAATGATTTTAAATGATTTTATAATCAAGAACAACTCATGAAAATAAACATCCTTAGGATGAATAATCATGACCAAACAAGGAATTTCAAAATTAAGAATCAACATTTACAATTTTTACCAAAATCCAAGAAACAGAAATGAAATGGAAAATGATAAAAATCACCCTTGAACCTCCACATAGAAAGAGGGATGTCAGCCTCAACCCACGACCAGAAAAACATGATCATGAGGAACTCTAACAATTTAGATCCACCAGCATCTCCCCGACACACCTTTCACTTACTTGGGTCATACATAAAAAATTCTATATACACCTAAAGGTGTATGTTGTGTGCCATCCAAATCCCTGTAGGATACCCCAAAAAAAATGATTCCATTCCATAATATTAGAAGATAAATTAACATGCACTTTCACACCAAGACGTTGAAACATTTTTTGGAAATCATTTTTTGGAAAACCATTTTCAAGGATCCCTTTTCAGAAATACACTTTTATAAAAAAAAACCTCATGGGAAACTATTTATTAGAATAATTTTTTTAAATGGATAATAAAATCAACATACATCATATACCAATGGATGTAACCACATCCTATAAGTATCATGTCACATTAGAGCACCATGGGAAAATCACTAGGTTTAATCTAGCTCGAGTGAGACACTAAAACAACGTAACTTGGTGAAAGGTGGAATATTAACCACAAATAAAGGATTTCTCATGCATGATCCAATAGGATGGGTCACCCCAATGGCCTAGAGGTCTCTAATCAATTTCATAGTGTACTAAGTGTTGTAATCATCAATCCAGCAAAGTGAAACCAGGACATGCCACTTCTGAATCACTACCCAACCTGGATACACGAGATTACCTTGTGCTCAATCCCATTTAACATATCACAAAAAACTCCCTTTTAGTTACACATGAAAATAATTATAAATACACTAGGAAATCACCATTTTCTATAAACAACCAACTTTCTATTTTACACACACCAAAATTGGTTAAAAACACTTTTCACACTACATGCAGAAGTTATGAAACCCATTTGGAAACATTCCATGAAAAACACATTATCAACATAACCATTTTAATAGTTAAGGCCCATTTCAAATCCATGCATAAAGTAATTAAACTTTAAACATGCCTCCCAACCAATAATAAATTCACAGTTCCAATTATAAGTACACAATAAGGAAGTCATCTTGCCATAAAAATCCATTTCCTTTAAAAATCTGAATTTTAAATACATTTCCACCTCAAGTGACTTTTAGAACGCATTTTTTATCCCTAAAAAAATCAATAAAACATTCCTAATAAATTTTTAATCAATGCACACATGAAAACATTACCATTTCTCTTATAAAATCCACTATCATCGTATACGCATGTCAAATAATTTCGAAAACTTTTTTCGCAGCACACAAATCAATCATCGAACATATTTATAAACTCAATAAATAATTATTGAATAATATAAAACAACTAAATATTGTTACCACCAACCTCATGTGTATGTTTTTTTGGAAAACCATGTGAAACTCCAACCACACCACCACAAGACCATAAAAATGAAATATTTAAAAAAAATGTGAAATTGTGTTGCGGTCGTGCACCCCTCTCTATCCAAGATGCACCTAATGTATAGTTAGTAAAAACCCCAACATAGAAATTGGAATCAATGTGGTATCATCTATCTAAAAACCCCAACCAATAGCATTATTACCTAGCCAGGGGTATACATCTTCGACTAACAATGTGCCGATAGTGCGTCATAGGTTGTTTACCCAAAATTTTATCATTTTCCTCTAAAAAAGTGGAGACACGATGGGAAAAAGATATAACAAAGATAAATGAGAAATTTACCTCAATGTTTCAGACCCATCACAACCAGTTCCTATGTGAAAAAATCAAGACCCCAAAAATAAAATGGATCCAGGAGAAAAAACAAAAAACATGGGTGTGACAGTAAGGGACATTATCCAAAGAAAAAACCTAAGCTAATGTAGCAACTGTTCATGGAAAATCCATAAGATTTGTTTTTTCCAAGTCAATAATAAATAGGGGGTGAGCCAAAAATTCCATAAATTGTATCCAATTACATCCATATACATTATACACAATAAACACACACAACAAGTCACCCTTGAGTCAGCACAATGAATAATCTCTTTATATTCAACCATTTAATCAAAAGAGTGTCTCTCGGTGTGGACCTCACAAAAAAATCCACCCAAACAAGGTAATAGAATTATATAATGATATTTTCAAGACCTCCAATTTCACAAAAGTTCCTAACAGGCCTCAAACACCCTTCATGAAATCCTTCTTTTCCAAAAGGATGCCAACACATTTCCATAACATGGTCAAACAATTTTCAAAGAACCAAAGACACACCACTTTCACATCCCAACCATTTAGAAACCTATTTTATAAATCCTAAATAAAAATTTAGATACCAAAAATATATTTATAAATCCAAACCATTCTTTAAGAACCAAAAATTATATACCAAATCCAATCGGGCATTTTATCAAACACGTAGTGTGCAACATTTAACCAACAATTTTGTATACTTTAAAAAAATGGAAACCAGATAATATAATATAAAAAATTATTATACATATTAGAAATCACTAATTAACATAAAATTAAGGCTTGAAAATCAACTAATCAATGCATTCCTAAATTTAAGGGCAAATGTGAAGGGATCCTAACTCAATATCCTGGTGCTTCAATAACGCCCACCTAAAACAACATTGAGAAGGTATTAAGAATAAATAACATCCAAGTGGAACCCTAAAAACAAAAAAGAACTAATTTAAACAAAGGAAAAAACCCCAGGAATTCCAATACAAAGGAATAAGAAAAACTGAAGAGAAAATGGAAGAAGGAGGAAGAGGTTGAAGGGAGGAGGAGAATACCTTAAATATATGGCCCCAAAACATGATGAAATCTCCTTATATTCACCATGGAAGGAGTTAAGAGGTGTAAGGAAGGGGATATGAGCCTGATAGGGTTATACAAATTGAATGGGGTGAATGGGGTATTTTGGTGTTAATTTGAAAATAGGGTATAAATGTAATTTCACAATTTTAATACACATAGGAACTATGCCCGATTAGGCTACCCGGTTTCCCAAACTGTATGCCAACTGTGTGCCCCTTACTGGAAAACTTGGACACTCGTGTGGTTTGGCCGCATAGTTTGGTAAACTATGCACCAACCACATGACATGGTTTTATCCACAATTTCAAAACCATGTGCACACCTTTTGCATGGATTACCTAATCGTACTTAGGTTATTCAACCTTGACTACAGACAGCCAAGGACCCACACAGTTTCTCCTTTGAGCCACACAGTTTGGAAAAAAAATGTGCACATCCAATCCAACTCAAACCATAAAGGATAGAAATGAAATGAAAATGAGATCATTCTCAAGAGGCCACATTGTTACCCAAAAATCATGAATCTAAATTGTGAAACTGAAGAAATATGTCCCAGAATGCAAAATTTAAATTTCGAACAGCCGAACCCCAAGATAGAAATTAAAAACAATAATATAATCTAATATTAAAGATAAAAACAAAAATCAGGGTGTCAAAATTCAACATTCCATTATCCTTTCTACCAACATAATGCCACAACATCTCTAGTTTAAAGATCCAAGACAAAGGATCGAACACTCACATGATCTGTTTCCCAAATCCAAAAAGCACCTTGACTATCACCAAGGCGAAACATGTACTTGTTATAAAAAAACTCCACCAACCAAAACAAATTCTTAAATAAACAACAGAAAAATCAATCCAAAATTCACATAACCTTTCTACAAGAAATACCATCAAGCGTACTAAAAATGTAGGACGTCCATCCCAATTAAAAAGGACCCAAAATGAAACAACTATGGAAGAAAAAACCAAGAGTTATAGTAACACCAGAGACTAAACTATTTTTCCAACATGGGAGGTTAGAATGGACTCACAACCATTATAAACTAACTAGAACTGGCCGTCACAAGAAACCCAACACATACCAACCTGGGAACTCCCAACACAGACCAATCCCCCACAGCATGGTGCCCCCAATGAATGAAACTCCAAACCAAATAGATTCCAATATAATATTTATCATCTCCACAAGATGAAACCATCTCCAAAAGAGCACAAACAAAAACCAAAACTGAATCACAAGAAATAACCACACTAGGAATCCCAATCATATATTCATATCTACAAAGTCACAACATTTGGAATTGCATGAGGATAAGACAACCATGATTTTAACAATAAGTAGAACATTTAAACTACCTATACCCAAACGGTGGAGACAAGAACTGATTCAAGGTTCCGCACACCCCGAGAAATTCCAAACAAAGTGAAGAGTTTCACTCTGAGACATATGGTTGCATAACTGATGTCTTCAAGCATTTTCGTCCCCACAATAGTGAGCTCATAATCCCCAATTGAAACCCATTATTTTGATATCACGAGCAGCCAGACATCACCCCAGGTAGAACCAAAGGAAAATGACACACCATGACACTCAATTCACTCTAATAAGGAACTCCCACCAAACAAATATATACACCCACATCATACTCTTTCACCACAAATTAGAGGAAGTAACAACAAGATGCGCAACATGACACACCTCCACTCAAGATGGAAAAGATTATAATTTCCTAAAGAAAAACATGATTCCATTAAAAAGATTTCTTAAGAGAACCTAAACATCCAATTTTACATTTTGAAGAAAATAAAACATCACAAAACACCACCAGATAAAATAATTATAAACAAAGAATCATTATCGAGGAAGGGACCTTAATGTTTTCCCAAAACGACACCTTACTCCAGCAAATGGGTTGGGGTGTTTTTAGAAGGGGTGGATCTTGATCCATGTCTCTTTTTTGGAAACACACTGATATAACCATTCTAAGTGACCTAGGTTTCTATAGGTAGGTAGGTCTTTGGAGTGATCAAACATGGGAGCTTCTTATGATTCAACATTTAGTACTAATGACACAGAATGATCCTATACTTAGAAGAAGCTGATGAAAGATCTAGAAAACTTTTAATTCCATGACAAACACATATATCCTCAAGATAATTCCACAATACATAAAATAATTCCCTACACTGCTTCTATAGACTGGAGAATTTTCGACTTCTTGAATCTCTCCTGGTAACATAGCTTCAACCCAAATTTATTTCCTCACCACATTGTAAAAGGAGTTTAGACCAAACTTAGAAACCTTCAACTATAGATAAGTACAAATTCCATTGTCAAAATGATGAGCATTCAAGGAATGGTCCATATCCCACTCTGAAAGGTAAGAAACTAGATCCATAAAATGAAAAAATATCTCCAACACTGATCTATCACCTTGATATAGATAACACATATCCATCCCCTTCCTCGCCTTCACCACCGCACAGAAATACTACCAGATGAATGAATCCTTGAAAAACTTCAAGGTAAGATCTTTCTGAGGATTAGTTCGATAAAATTACTTCCAATACATCCAGTTCAAACCATAAAGCATGAATTTATTGAAATAAACCATAAAAAACTCAGATAACTCAAGGAAACTAATGATTCTTTTGATTCTCTTCCTCCACACTTATACTATGATAGGATCAACTTGATCATTTAATAGAGTAGGATTCAACTTATGAATCTAAATAAGGAAGACCATAGGTTGATAAACCAAAAGGTTTGATAATTGTGAACCCCCAACAGCTTCACCTCAAACATCCATCGAGTATTTTTTGGGGCGTTCACTAAGGAACCAGAAAACCATGAGGACAATCAAAACCAATTCATCACCAAGAATTATCAAAATCAAAACACCACATAAACAAAATTACCATATCATAATTGTAAAGACCCAAAAATTTCAAGGAATTGTTTTTAAATGCTTTAGAATTTTACAAGTCTGTGGCTTTTGACGACGCTTGATTCTGAGGCTCGGTGTGCCTGTAATCAATTTTAGAAGATTAGTTTGGGTACGTTCAGGGAATGAATGAGCAGGTTTTTCTAAATTTTGAACCGGTGCTCGGAATTAAAATCTGAGGGCACCGATGAGCTCAAAACTCATATATTTACTTAAGGGGACACTTACCGTAGTTGTGTTCACAAAGGAGGAGAATATAATATTTTGGAGGTTTATTTAAGAATTAAATAAAAATTATTGGAACAATTTTTATTTCATGAGGAGGTTTTTCCCCCCCATGGGTAGTTAAGGGTGGGGCCCATGGACACTAAACTACCCAAGTGTGGTTGTTAGAGAGTTGGGGCCCACACAATCTCCACCATTTTATTTCCACAAAACTCATTAGTAAACCCCCCATTAATTTTGGAAAACACCCATTTAACTACCAATGTGTTTAATAATGGGGAAACTTCTCCCTCCCTTCTTTAATTAATTGAAATAATGTTTTATTTAATGTGGTAAGTTAATTTGGGAGAGTTTCATTTCGTGATTCATAGAATAATATGAGGAAACTATTATTTTATTAAGGTGGGAGAGCTTTGTTGTGTGACGAAGAACGTCGGCCTCTGACGAAGAACAACGAAGAACGACAAAGAACACCGGTTCCTCGGAGATCGACGACGCGCCACCCTTCCTCTTCCCTACGATGCGGTCTACCGTGATGTAGACGATTACCTTCCTTGTCTAGGTAGGGGTTTTTGTATAAATTTCTTCTTGTGATTTTTATACCCTCGGCATGGCGTGCTTTTTGTTTGGTGCGGACTAACGCGGTGGGCGCGGACTAACGAACAAGTCCGAACCCACCACTACTTTGTTATTGTTATGAGGAATAATTGGTGATGCCTAAGTGGAACCGAATTGGTGTTTGTAGGCCGTCATAGTAATGTACGGGTCCAGAGACGACCGTAGGTGTAGACAGGAGCAGAATCGGACCACCAAAATGACTCCGGTGGCCCGCGGAAATTTACGGCGGCGCCGGTGGCCGGAGGCGGCGGCCCCTCGGTGCGCCCCAGGTAGGAGCCCATCGTGGCTAAAGCCGCGGTGGTGGGGGATGGATCCCGCGGATGCATAGGATCCGAGGGAGATGCGGCGTCGGTCTCCGCGTCTGCAGAACAAAGAGGGGACCGCGTCCCCCCTGCTCGGCCCGTTGGTCGAGCCAGCACACCCCCCGGCCGGGCCGGGGTGGGTCGCGCGAACCAGACCAGGCCACACCCGGCTGGGTCAAACCATTCCCTAATGGGCGGGACCCAGACCCGGGTCGGGTCGACCCAGTTCGGGCCGACCCAGGGGGTTTGGGCCGGGCCCAGACCCCTCACTACGGACCATTTTCGGTCTTTTTCCCATAACTTGAGCTAGGGACCTCCGATCGATGCACCGTCAGTTGCATAGGAATACTTGGGTCAAGATAGTCGTTTTGGTATATTAAAAATGAGGTTTTGGAAAATTTTGGGTATGACCGGGTTGGTTCTAACTCGAAACCAACAGGGCCCTTGGATCGGAAACGCTTATAACTTATGGACCAGACCTCCGATTGACGTGTCGTCAATTGCGTTGGGATCATTTTGTTCAGAAAGTCCTTTTGGCTTACTCCGCTTGAGGTTTGGACACAGCTGGAGTACGGTCGGGTTAGTTTTAGCTTAAAAACCAACCGGGCCGCTGGGACGGAAGAGCCAATAACTCTGAGACCGGGCGTCTGATTGACGCACCGTCTGTCGCATTGGGTTTCATTTGATGAGACTGAACTTTGGGATACATTAAATCTGGACTTTGTGATAGTTGGTGTATCGACTCTCTCTATCTTTTTCGAGGAGCAGACCCTCCCGGAATCGAGTATGCTGTGTGCGGGAACCCTAGATCTGGATGTGACTGCGACGATTACGACTACACTTGGATCCTCTGTGGGTTCGGCAGCGAGGACGACTGTACTTGGATCCTCCGTGGGTTTAGAAGTGATGAAGACCGCACTGGAAACCTATGTGGGTTCAATGGCGATGACTACTGTTCTTGTATGATATGTGGGTCCAATAGTATTGACCTGTGTACTTGTATCCTGTATGGGTCCGACAGAGTAGCTATTCTTGTATACATTGTGGGTCGAACAGCTTAGCTGATCGTGTATCCTATGTGGGTCCGACAGCTTAGATGAATCAGTGGATACATTTGATCATCTATATCACCTTACGATGTTTATACCTGTGTGAGCTGAGTCTTAACTTCAATCATTATCATCGATGTGATAGACTTGCTTTCCTGTGTGGACTGGGTTGTGTTGTTCTTGTGTGGACTGAGTTGTGATATCCTTTGTGGAATGAGTTGTACTTTCCTTTGTGGACTGCATGGTGCTTGGGCACAAGAGTTAGAGATGAACTGTAACTGATTACTTAGGTATATGTATGCGCATATACCTAAGTAGTTTTGTTGATACTTCGTGAATGTATCTTTCCTTTGTGGTTTATCCTTCTTTGATTCTGAGAGACCTTCGAGGGTATCGAGGTCCCTAAAGAGTATCGTATAATCACCCATGCATGGGCTATGCCCACACTATGTTGTGTTGGATGCATATGACAGACATCACTGATTGTGGTGGAGTCTTGTGGAGCTGGAAGGTACCCGGAGGTGGACCTCTTGGCGGAGTAGATGGCCGGACTCGAGGATTCGAGGAGACTATCTGTACCCACCCTTCATGTGGGATTTCCGAAGGATGACTCGGTGTTGTGGTTTTAATTACTGCTGTTTTACTTTCATTTCAGTTGTACTATACTTTCAGTTGCGTTTTCATACTGACCCATTTAATTTTTCAGCACTTACCTTGTAACCTGTTTTACTTAGTGCTTGCTTCACTTGTGTACCCTGTTGTGCTTTTGTTTACATTATAAATAGGCAATGCCTTCCACTTTTTTTTTTTTAGATTTATGCCTTTGGTGCTAGTCGCCATCCCCTGGCCTATGGAAGGTGGGCTTAGGGTAGTTACAGCACAGGCCCCGAGGACGGTTCGTGACAAATCTGTATCAGAGGAGTCAATTATACGGAGAACTCATGACTCTAATAAGTTCTTCTATGTGAAGAAATAATGTTTAGAGTTATGAGTGTGGTTATCAGTCCAGGGAGTCCAGTGTTGGTGTGGCGGCCGACGTATCCATACAACAGGACCCTGAATTCTGATTTCCGACTCAGTGCACGAAAACATTGATTGCATATGTGTTTCAAAAGTTTTTTTTGTGATTACTTTGTCTCAGCTCACCAGGTATACTGTATTAACCGTGGCACAAATTTTTCTTTTTAGGATGGCCCCATGATGGCAGCCAGCTTGGGTTTCGTACTTTGTGCGAGATGGCAGCCCACCGAGCGACTATGCCTCGGTGTAGGGTCCCATTACAGCGAAGGAACTGGAGGTTCCTCTACCTGTCGAGCCACCGATGCTACTATCGCCAGCGGCGGAGAGTTCACGTTACATGAGCACATTTCATGAGTTTCAGAGACAGAGGCCACCCAGGTTCCATGGAGAGACGGATCCTCAAGCAGTCGAGGATTGGCTGCAGGCTGTCGTCAGAGTCTTCAGATATGGTACAAGACCCATTCTTCCGGGCCCGAACCTTTGAGAAGGGACTGAGTCATGAGATCAAAGCTTCGATGATTCTACTCAGCATCCCGATGCAGGCGGGGTGTTGGAGCGAGCCCTGTTAGTGGAGATCTTTCTCGCTGATTATCCATCAGCAGTGAGACCCACCGCATGATGGCACGGAGTGGAGTCTTCTGCAGCCGATAGTCGACAGATGACGCAGGGGTCCAAGAAGACCAGGCCGGCATGTGGGAGACCTCAGGATTCAGGTTCCTCTATACATGGAACATGGTGCAGAGCCAGCCTTATGAAGATCAGACAATGTTATGCATGCGGCGGGCAGGGCCACC
The DNA here is from genome assembly GCA_963277665.1 of Viscum album. Classification (NCBI taxonomy): domain Eukaryota; kingdom Viridiplantae; phylum Streptophyta; class Magnoliopsida; order Santalales; family Viscaceae; genus Viscum; species Viscum album. The sequence goes on from OY728136.1 coordinate 434,099,184, forward strand.
TGGCTCGTGACTGCCTGACCCACCATGAAGACGAGAAGAAGATGATGGAGGGACCTCCTAGGCAGAGGCAGAGGTTTGGTCGTGGTGATCTACAGGGAGCAGGCAGACAAGGAAGAGGAGCTGGCCGAGCAGCGAGTGGCGGACGACGCTTCGAGGCTCTACCACCACCACACCCAGGAGGTCCATTCCGACCACAGGGAGCTGGTGAGAAGAGGCAGGCTCAGCTCTAGGAAGTGGAGGCTTATGACCACGGCACACCCAAGATGATTCGAGGTACTATCTATGTCTACTCCACCCTTTCTGTCGTTCTTATAGACATAGGTGCGAGTCAATCTTTTATTGCTGCTGCCCTATTTCGGAGCTCGGATATTCCGACAAAGCCGTCGGCTTGATCCTTGGGGCTAGATACTCCTATGAGAGCAGACTCAACGATTACGCACTGGTGCCGGCAGTGTGAGCTTACTCTAGGAGAAGGGAGCTTCAGCTGGGATCTTCTTGTAGCGGTGTCTAGGACTTACAACGTTATCTTGGGTATGGACTGGTTATCAATAATCCATGCTTAGATTGACTATATTAGGCGCAAGGTGCGGTTTTTATACATGGATGGGACCAGGTTCACCTTCACCAGCGAGAAGGGAACCATCGCAACACAAGATGGACTTACGGAGAGGAGAGGGAAACCGAACACACATTAGTTGGCTAGTCTCATCCTCGGAGCAGTTGACATGTGGAGTCTGGGATTTCCTGTTGTGGTGGATCAGTATAGGCACATTTTTCCTGACGATGTTCCAGGACTACCTCCTCATAGGGAGGTAGATTTCTATATAGACCTATACCCTGAGACATCACTGATATCTACTCCATCATATTAGATGGCTTCCGCCGAGCTGCGTGAGCTGCGGGTACAGCAGGAGGACTTACAGGGGAAAGGTTTCATCCGACCCAGTGTTTCACCTTGGGCTCTCCGGTCCTATTCGCCAAGAAGGCTGATGGGGGCTTGCGATTGTGTTTTGATTACCGTCGCCTGAACCAGGTGACCGTGAAAACCAAGTATCTGCTTCCGAGGATTGACGACCTCTTCGATCAGCTCTAGGGAGAACATTGGTTCTCGAAGATAGACCTCAGTTCAGGATATCATCAGCTCCGAGTTAGGGATGAGGATGAGCAGAAGACGGCCTTCATGTGTCTATATGGACACTATGAGTTCTTGGTCATGCCCTTCGGTGTGATAAATGCTCTAGCAGTGTTCATGAGTCTCATGAACAGGATCTTCCATCCCTACCTCGATCGGTTTTTCGTAGTCCTCATTAACGACGTACTAATTTACTCGACTACCAAGGAGGATCACGCCTACCACTTATGGGTTGTCCTGGATACACTCCGAGAGAAATAGCTTTTTAGTAATCTCTCAAATTGCCAGTTAAGGCTTCGAGAGGTTCACTTCTTAGGGCACATCATCTCTGAGGCGGGAGTTGTAGTGGATCCTGCGAAGGTCGAGGCGGTACTTTCATGGGAGCCACCCAGGAGCGTGATGGAGGTGCGGAGTTTCCTAGATTTGGCTAGCTACTATAATAGATTTGTGGAAGACTTTTCCAGAGTTGTATCACCTCTTACAGCCTTGACGAATAAGGGGAAACCCTTCATGTGGTCAGACAGATGTTAGCAGAGCTTCCAGGAGCTGAGGCAGATATTGACAATTGTGCCCATCTTGAGGCTACCGGAGGAGGGAATAGGGTACGTAGTTTACTGCGAAGCATCAGGGACTGGACTCGGGTGTGTCCTGATGCAGGAGCGATCAGTGATCGCTTACAGATCACAGTAGTTGAGGCATCATGAGCAGAACTACACTACCCATAACCTGGAGTTAGCAGTAGTGGTCTTCGCCCTGAAGATGTGGCGGCACTATCTCACGGGAGAGTGCTTTACAGTCTATTATGACCACCAGAGTCACAAGTACATTTTCTCACAGAAGGACATGAACATGAGATAGTGGAGATGGCTTGAGTTCCACCAGGATTATGACTCTGAGAATGTGTATACTCCTGGGAAGGGGAACGTTGTGGCTGATGCTCTTAGTGAGAGATCCGACATTCAGCTACTTGAAGAGGCGATAGAGCAGTTATCCGCTTTGCAGATATCCTTTGTGGATAGAGATGGGGCAACCTGTCTATAATCCCTCACAGTCACTCCTCCACTATTTGTGCGGGTCAGAGAGGCACAACATGGAGACGTCGATTGTGAGGCGCGACGTACTTAGATATCCTCAAGGCTAGCACCCAACGGATTTTCTGAAGGCAGGGAGCATGTCATCCTATTCCGGGGATGTACCATGGTACCAGTTGCACTACAGGAGGAGGTGCTGAGGGAGTTCCACACTTCCCCTCTAGCTATACATCCTGGGGTAGCAAAGATGTACCCGGACCTCAGATGACAGTACTGGTGGCTGGGTATGAAGAAGGTTGTGGAAGAGTTCATTTTTCAATGCCTCAATTTCATCATGTGAAGGTAGAGCATCAGGTACATGCAGGCTTGGTACAACCCTTAGTGGTCCCAAAGTGCAAGTGAGACGGGATATCCATGGACTTCGTGATGGGGCTTCCACGTATTTCCATAGGACACGAGACCATATGGGTGATCGTAGACTGACTCACTAAGTCGTCCCACTTCCTTCCGATCAGAGATCATGGCTTAGTAGAGAGCTTGGGACGCCTCTACGTTCAGGAGAGATCGTACGACTTCATGGTATGCCATCGTCTATCGTCTCCGGTCAAGATGCTCGCTTTACTTCCCGGCTTTAGAAGGGGTTGCAAGAGGCTTTTGGGACACAGCTACGCTTGAGCACTGCCTTTCACCCTCAGACGGATGGCCAGACAAAGAAGACCATTCATACACTTGAGGACATGCTCTGTTCATGTGTCCTTGACTTTGGACGTAGCTGGGAGGATCACCTACCCTTGGTGGAGTTTTCGTACATCAACAGCTGCCACTCCACCATCGGGATGGCACCATACGAGGCACTGTATGGCCGACCATTAAGATCACCTCAGTGCTGGACTGACCCTGGGGAGTCAGCACTCGTAGGACCAGAGATGGTTCAGACTATGATGGAGAAGGTACAGGTCATCCAGAAGCGGACGAGGACTGCACAGAACAGACAGAAGTCCTATGCTGATAGGAGGTGGAGGCCACTGGAGTTCGAGGATGGCGACCATGTTTTCTTACGGTTCTCACCTCGGTATGGGTTATGAAGATTTGGTCGGGGCGGAAAGTTATCTCTGTGCTTTATTGGGCCTCTTCAGGTCCTCATCAGGGTAGGTGAGGTGGCATACCGGCTGGCCCTTCCACCTCAGTTGCACCTGGTGCACGACGTCTTCCACGTAGCTCAGCTAAGGAGGTACGTGCACGACCCGACGCATATCATCGACCACAGGGAGCTAGACATCGATGACGGAGAGACTTTTGCAGAGGTCTCGGTGGAGATCGAGGATAGACAGGAGTGGGTCCTATGTGGATGGTCGATACCTCTGGTTCGCATTCATTGGTAGCACAAAAACATCCATGGCAGCACATGGGAGTGGGAGGCTCAGATGCGTGCTCAGTACCCTCATTTTTTCACCTAGTTTATTTTGTAGCTTTACAGGGATGAAAATCCCTGAGATGAGAGTAATTTAAAGACCCAAAAATTTCAAGGAATTTTTTTTTAAAATGCTTTGGGTTTTTATGAGTTTGTGGCTTCTGACGGCTCTTGATTCCGAGGCCCGATGTCCCCGGAATGAATTTTCAAAGTTCATCTAGGGTAAGTTCAGTGAACGAATGAGTGGGTTTTTCTAAATTTTGAACCGGTGCTCAGAATTAAAATCGGAGGGCACCGATGAACTCTCATCACTGGCATTTTCTTAAGTGGACCCTTACCGTAGTTTTGTTTGCAAATTAGGAGAAGATAATTTTTTGGAGGTTTATTTAAGAAGTAAATAAAAATTGTCAGAACAATTTTTATTTCATGAGGAGGTTTTTCCCTCTCATGGGTAGTTAAGGGTGGGGCCCATGACCACTTAACTACCCAAGTGTGGATGATAGGGAGTTGGGTCCCACACTAGCCCCACCATTTAATTTCCACCAAACTCATTAGTAACCCCCCCCCCCATTAATTTTGGAAAACCCCTATTTAACAACCAACGCCTTTAATAATGGGGAACCTTCTCCCTCCCTTCTTTAATTAATTGACATCACGTTTTATTTAATGTGGTGAGTCAATTTGGGAGAGTTTCTTTGTGTGATTAATAGAATAATCGGAGGAACCTATTATTTTATTAAGGGGGAGAGCTTCATTGTGCGACGAAGAATGCCGACCTCTGACGAAGAATGATGAAGAACAACGAAGAACGCCGGTTCCTCGGAGATCGACGATGTGCCACCCTTCATCTTCCCCGTGATGCTGATGACCACATTCCTTGTTTAGGTAGGGGTTTTTGAATAAATTTCTTCTTGTGATTTTTATACCCTCGGCATGTCGTGCTTTTTTTTTGGTGCGGACTAAAGTTGTGGGCGTGGACTAATGAATAAGGCTGAACCCACCGCTACTTTGTTCTTGTTCTGCGGAATAATTGGAGATGACGAAGCGGAACCGAATTGGCATTTGGAGGACGTCACAGTAATGTACAGGTCCCGAGATGACCACAGGCGCTGATAGGAGCAGAATAGGACCACCAGAATGACTATGGTGGCTCGCGGTAATTTCCGGCGGCGGGGCACGCCGGCGCGGCGGCCGGCACCGGGCAGCTGCCCGGAGGCGGCGGCGCCCCGGCGCGCCGCCAGTAGAAGCCCGCCGCAGATGAATCTACGGAAGTGGGGGCCGAATCCTGTGGCCGTGCGAGATCCTATTGAGAAGCGGAGTCGGTCGTCGCGCCCGCGAAACAATGGGGGGACTGCGTCCCCCCTGCTCGGCCCGCCGGCCGAGCCAGCGCACCCACCGGCCGGGCCGGGGCGGGTCGCGCGGACTAGGCCACACATTTTCGGGATGCGCCGCGCCCATCCTGGTTGGGCCGTGCCGTACCGGGCCGGACCTGGACCCAGGTCGGGTCGACCTAGGGGGTGGGGCTAGGCCCAGACCCCCCACTTCGGACCATTTTTTGGTCTTTTTCCCATAACTTGAGCTACAGACCTCCGATCGACGCACCGTCAGTTGCGTAGGAATACGTGGATTGAGAAGGTCGTCTTGGTATATTACACATGAGGTTTCAGAAAATATTTGGTATGGACATGTTGGCTCGAACTCGAAACCAATCGGGCCCTTGGAGCGGAAACACATATAACTTAAGGACCAGACGTCCGATTGACATGCCGTAAATTTTGTTGGGATAATTTTGTTGAGATGGTACTTTTGGCATACTACACTTCAGGTTTGGACACAGATGGAGTACAGTCGGGTTGGTTTTAGCTTAAAAACCAACCAGGCCCCTGGGATGGAAAAACCAATAACTCTTAGACCGGGCATCCGATTGACGCACCGTCTATCGCGTTGGGTTTCTTTTGACGAGATGAAACATTGGGATACATCAACTCTGGACTTTGTGATAGTTGATTTATCAACTCACTCTCTCTTTCTCGAGGAGCGGACCCTCCCAGAATCGAGTAGTCTATGTGTGAGAACCCTAGAGTTGGCTGCGACTGCGACGATGACGACTGCACTTGGATCCTCCATGGGTTCGGCAGCGTGGACGAATGTACTTGGATCCTTTGTGGGTTCGACAACGATGACGACCGCACTAGAATCCTTCGTGGGTTCGACGGTAATGACTACTGTTTTTGTATCCTATGTGGTTCTGGAAGTATTGACCTCTATACTTGTATCCTGTGTGGGTCCAGTAGAGTAGCTGGTCTTGTATCTTTTGTGGGTTCGACAGCTTAGCTGGTCTTGTATCCTATGTGGGTCTGACAGCTTAGATGAATCAATGGCTATATCTGATCATCTCTATCACCTTATGAAGTGTATACCTATGTGAGTTGAGTCCCGACTTCAATCATTATCATCGATGTGATTGACTTGCCTTCCTGTGTGGACTGGGTTGTGTTGTTCCTGTGTGGACTGAGTTGTGATATCCTTTGTGGACTGAGTTGTGCTTTCCTTTGTGGACTGGGTGGTGCTTGGGCACGAGAGTTGGAGATGAACTATAACCAATGACATAGGTAAATGTATGGGCATATACCTAAGTAGTGTTTTTGATACTTCATGATTGTATCTTTCCTTTGTGGTTTATCCTTCGTAGATTCTGAGAGACTTTCAGGGGTCTCGGGGTCCCTACTGAGTATCGTATACTCACCCCTGCATGGGCTATGTCTGCACTACATTGTGTTGGATGCAGACGATGTACAACACTGATCGAGGTGGAGGCTTGTGGAGCTGGACAGTACCCGGAGGTGGACCACTTGGTGGAGCGGACGTCCGGACTCGAGGAGCTGAGGAGACTATTTGTACCCTCTCATCAGGTGGGATTTCTGGAGGACGACTCGGTGTTGTTGTTTTACTTATTGCTGTTGTACTTTCCTTTCAGTTGTACTGTACTTCAATTGGGTTTGTATACTGGCCCATTTACTTTTTCTGCACATACCTTTTACCGATTTTTTACATAGTGCTTACTTCACTTTTGTACTCTGTTGTTCATTTTTTTAGTTTTTAAAAATGAATTTCCTTCCCCTTTTTATCGGGATTTATGCCTTTGGTGCTAGTCGCCAGCCCCTGGCCTATGGAAGGCGGGCTTGGGGTAGTCACAACACGGGCCCCAAGGATGGGTCGTGATAATAATAAAGTATACCACGCTATCACTGGCTATTATAACATCATATATTTTCCTCTTAAGAGTACTTTTGAAAAGATAAACAATAATGGGAATTTTTATCCCCGCCAATAGTATTCCATAGATTCTCACACATGCACATTCTTTTGCCAAACTAGGCACCTATCAACTCATTCCATCAATCCTATATCTCCGAACACACATCTGTATATATGAGATATCATTATAATACCAAAGGTTGAAACAATACTTTTCAAATTTTCTAACAAACATTCTACCCAATTTTCATATTCTCAATCTACTTCCCATTTCAAATTTCAACACCGTTTCAAAACGTTAGTAATTTTTTTTTACAAAATATTTTCATTTCAAAAATAAATTCCCATTTCAAATATATCCAATTTTGTTAAAATCTAGGTTTTAATTATAAATATCTAATCTTGAAAAACCAAATTCCCATTTTACCAGATGTTATGTAATTAAAAATCCATTTCCCAGAACATCTTCTTGAAACAACTTTGGAAACTCATTTTATATCTTCCAATATCCAAAAAATATCTTCTTAAAATATTTTTTTCACAAAGAAAAACAATGTTTTCATAATTATACCAAAATCAAGGAGACTCTATCATGATCATAAAGAGGATAATTAGTGTTGATGGCTCACTTTTCCATATGGATTGCAGAAATATTCCAATCAAACCACCATCATAGTGATCCCTTTAAGACCATGTCCTCCACCATACATGGATTTCCAGAAACTATGACCTCACTGAGACGATTATCATGAATTTAGTTTCATTTCCCAAGCACAAATCATACCATAAGAACAAAAAACCCAAACAAAGACCAAATTCACATGGTATCCCAAGGTTCAACAGAGAATGTGTTGGCTAGATAGTCCCTCCCACCTATATCCCAAGTTTTGATAGTCCTACCCTATCTACCATGACATCCCAAATAAAATGGGCACTCTGAAATCTAGGTACACTGTAGAACATAGACTCTAATACCATTTTCTCATGAACCAACATGATTCGACCACTAACCGATCACCCGATTCGGTCTGAGACAAGTCCTGAGAGGTGTTCTCAATCCTCCTAGGATAGAAACTAGTGTTGAGGAATGAGAAGAGAATTAATGGAATGATATTGATCAATATTAATGAATAAAAAAAATAAACAGAGAATCGAAATTAAATAAATACAAATTTCTAAATAAAATATTTATACATAAACTAAAAACAAAAAAACTATACAATAAATCTGAAACTAAAACAGACGATCACAACATCTCTATGTGACCTAAAGGGTCAGTCTCTAAAACCCAAACCATCTATCCCCAACATTGATTGAAACAAACATAGAACCTAAATCAAAAGCAAAAGAAAAAATAAAGATCTATAGATGTGAGTATTAAAACTCAATAGGAATTACCGATAAATCTATTCCCAATTAATTTCATTTGAAATAAAAGAAACATAAATTTCATGTTTAAAATAAAATATAAAAAACTAGTATTTCCACACATTTACACATAAAAAAACATGTCTCATTGTTCTTTTCTCATTTAAATCCTAGTTATTTTATAGGAATAATGAATTCACATTTTAGAGGATAAGGATGATGTTTTTACTAAAAAAATTAGATGGGAAGTGTAAAAAAATATAGAACATTTTCTATAAACCATGAAAAACCAACTCATCACTTTTAAAAAAGGGGTACACCATTCAAGGAAACAAAAAAATGATCACATAACAATGGAAAATAAGATAAAATAATGCAATAATAACCAAAAAATAAATCATCACAATCATCCACCATAGAAAAATATGTGCGGAAGAACTTGGGAGAACATACGAGCTCAGGGGAATAATGTAACGACCCGAATTTTTTAAATAAATTTTGTTTCCTAATTTTATGTGTTATTGTTATACTCAACAAAAATGTTTCATTTGGTAACATGAGTATAATTAAAATGAGACTGTTGGGTTTTGACTGTTATTTGACCATTAGTAAATATGACCGCTGGAAACTAAACATTTTGACTATTGTCTCTAAATACAAGCAATCTTGGTTAATTAATATAGAAAGAAGATTCGATGGCCTCACCCAGTAGTCTTGGACCGATCGAAGCCCATCTAACAGAACTTGGGAAAGAGGTAGCACCACTGGGCTTTGCTCTGGACAAAACCCAAGCTGAACTTCATCGTATAAAGCTAGAATGGGATCACCTTCACGAGAAGTTCAAACTGATAGAAATTACTACTCGTGCGATGTTGGCCGAGCCTCCCTCGGATTCTCTCACCTTAGCACACCTTACACTTAGGTCCTATGCTGGTGTGATAAGGGGCTATGTAAGGAGATCGTAACTGTCTTGTGTAATCCTTTGTTTTAAATAAAATTTCGATTTCTTTTATGAATTTTCAAATGACCGGATAAATATAGTATTCAAATTTTTGATGAATTTTAGAAAAAGGATATTTTAAATATGTTTATGTAAACCCTAAATAATTAAAAATGTGTAATGATTTTCAAAAAAAGGTCTTCTGCAATTATATTCAGTACTAAATTTAGAGTCTAATAAGATCAACTTGATTTTTGATGAATAGTAAATTATGAATAGTGATTTTATGATTAGGATTAATAATGTGTCCAAATGGATTAGTAATCTCACTTAAAGAATGTATTAAAATAAGCTAGGCACATTGATTAAGTAATGTGATTCAATAAAATGGTTAAATAACAGTTTCATAAATTATTATTCAAGTATTAGTTTTTTCGGATGAATAGTGTTTTTTAATTAAAAATTTAATTAAAAATAATTAGAAAATTATTTTTATAAAAATGACTTTATTTTTGAACTCAGAGGATCAATATTATGTTATGGAAATTTTTGGGGATTTTTCTGAAAAAAATGAATTTTCGGTGAATAGTGTATTTATTTAAAAATAAAATTAAAAATATTTAGAAAATTATTTTTATAAAATGGAGTTCAGTTTTGAAATCGGAGCATTGATATTTAGTAAATGTGAATGTTTGTGATTTTTCTGAGAAAGATGAATTTTTTCAGTGAATAGTAAAAACGCAGTTTTAGGGTTTCGGTATGTTTAATGACATCATAATTGTGTCATGATGATTTCATGAGATCTTTTAAGGGTTGGCCGGACAAGGGTGATGAATTATTGTTTTGGGGGCCCCATGTGGCCTAACTCCATGATAAATGCCAAGGGAGAGCACATGGGTTTGAGAAAAGCACATGTGAGGTGTCCCTTGGCCATTAATGCCTTGTCCCCTCACTTTCCCTATAAATACCAAGCCCTCCTCTCATCCATTCGACTCCCCACTCATTCAAAACGAATTTCTGGTCTCAGTACCTCCCAAGGAGTCCTCCCAAGGTGCCCCCAAGCCCTCAAGGTCCCAACCTTTGAGGTTTAAGAGTTACATTTTAAGGTAAGGGATCTGACCTCTCTCTTTATTTTCAAGTAATCTCTTTTATGTCATTTCTTTAATACTCCATGTTCTTATGTTGGAGGATGTTCTTTTATATTCATCCTACTGCCTATTTCATGTTCATATGATGAGAGACCCCCCCTTTCTCTCATCAATTCGTTTTAAGAATGTTTAAGTGGCGCCGTTAGGCTGCCGAATTTTTAAGGGATTCTTTCACCTTCCTCGTTTTCAAGTTCTATTTTCATTCAAGTCTTTCATGTTCCTTTTTATTATGTTGGGGTATGATCTCTAAATTATCATACTGATCTTTTATGATCATATGATGAGAGACCCCATTTGATCGCTTCAATTTAGTATTTTGAAGTTTTAAGTGGCGCCGTTAGGCTGCCGAATTTTTAAGTGGTTCTTCACCCTTCTCGTTTTGAAGTTCTACTTTCATGTCAATTATTTCAAGTTCCTTTTTGTTATATTGGGGTATGATCTATATATATATCATACTGGACGCTTATGTTCATATGATGAGAGACCCCATTTGATCTCTTCAATTCTGTATTTTGAAGTTTTAAGTGGCGCCGTTAGGCTGCCGAATTTTTAAGTGGTTCTTCACCCTTCTCGTTTTGAAGTTCTACTTTCATGTCAATTATTTCAAGTTCCTTTTTGTTATATTGGGGTATGATCTATATATATATCATACTGGACTCTTATGTTCATATGATGAGAGACCCCATTTGATCTCTTCAATTCAGTATTTTGAAGTTTTAAGTGGCGCCGTTAGGCTGCCGAATTTTTAAGTGGTTCTTCACCCTTCTCGTTTTGAAGTTCTACTTTCATGTCAATTCTTTCAAGTTACTTTTTGTTATGTTGGGGAATTATCTCTATATCTATCATAATGAACTCTTACGTTCACATGATGAGAGACCCTATTTGATCTTTTCAAATCATTTTTGTTGATGTTTAAGTAACGCCGTTAGGCTACCGAACTTTCATAAGAGAAATCTAATTTTTTTCTTCCTTCCATGTTTTTCATTTCAAATGGTATGTCCTTGAAGTTTCATTACCATGATCATGTATCCTTCTTATTCTGTCCATGTACTATTTTATGGGTCATTTATGAATGTTTGACCCATTTTACCTCTCTTTTAATGTCTTCTAAAACCTCGGAACATTGCCGTTATGCTGCAGAATTTCTGTCTCAAAATGTCTATCTCTTTTTCTAAAGTTCTTTTATTTTCTTAAGTGAATGCTCAAAGCTCTTTCTTCTAAAGGAGTATTCACATATATACCAAAATGTTCTATTTTAAATTCTGGGATTAACATACATGAGACCCACATTACTTTTCTGTGGGTTTTAAAGTGATATAAAGATCATGTCTTTAAAGCAGTTTTTAAAAAGTTATGATTATGAAATGAAACCCATTTACTTTATGCTATATGGGTTATTTATGAAATGTTTGATGAAGATATATGTGGCTCACATGATAATAAAGGCAAATTTAAGGGTGCGCCCTGATATCGCTCCAATGCATTGGGTAATGATGTAACCACTAGAGATTACAATTTTCACGATACCTTGGTGAATAACCTTGGTAATTTTAAAATGACACCTTGGGGATGGACCTTGGTGATATGTTCATGATTGTCTATGTTAAATGATGTATCCACATCTTCAAGTTATGAAAAAGATTTATTTTTATTATGATATGCCTCATGATTTCATTTTCATGCCTTTAATTTCTTTTCATGACTTTATTGATGTATCTCAAATTCATATGTAAAATGTTTCACTTGTTTCCCTTGCTGGGCCTTCTGCTCACCCTTCCTTTTGATGTATGTCCCCAGGTTATGAGATGCAGTAATGAGCCTAGGGTGAACATGAGTAGAAGCCTTTCAAGTGTTTAAGAAGAATGTTTTTTTTGTTCCTTGTTTTATGTTCCTTGTTTCCAAGACACTAAACCTTAAAGATCCTCAGTTCCGTGTAATGGAATGAAAGTTATGTTATAAAAAGACGGGATGATATAGTTGGTATCAAAGGATGGTTTAGTTATTTGTGGAAATTAGGATATGAAAACTCTAGGAAGAACCCTATAGAAAAGTTTAATATAGGAAATCTTCCTGGTATTTTGGTGAGTATTGAGTAAGGGGTTGCCAAGCAAATACATCCCTGTCTGGATACGAGAAGGTAGAGGTGGCTCTGGCACAGATGTACATAGGGGTAAAACTCGAAAACACCGCTTTGAGCTAGACTCGAACGGGAACTGGTACACGACAACGGGCCTTGCTGCACTCTTGGTTACGACACTCCCGGGGGATATGCTTTGGTAAATTCATAAGCTTGGTATGAACCATTGTTAAAGGAACAAAGATAAAATAAAATAAAGGTTCACATAAGAATATATGAACATTCATAACCTAGATGGGAACCTAGGAGATCACAAGTTAGGGGATACCTTTCATATACAAGTTACCCTTATATGCTTTCAGTTCCTTTTCATGATTATTAGCTAAGTACTTAAGCCCCTAATTATGCTTTCTCTTCTTAGTTAATGGTGGGAAATGGAAGAACATGTTCCGACAACCAATGTGATAGGAAATGCGACGATTTTAGTATTAATATGACAGGGATGATTAGGGGATTAAAATATGATTATTATTTTGGAAGACGTTCATTATTTTGGGAACCATATTTGATCGAGGTAAATAGATTACTACGGTATTTTCATTGAGGATTAAGGTTGACTTATATTTTGAAGAATCGATGAATTTAAGGTGAACTTATAGTAATTTAGGTTACTTATGGGAATGACTAACCTATCTTGGGTAAAATATGTTTAGGTTAGCTACTTTTTTTATAAGATGTTAGGAGTGGTTGATGTTGTCTGGAGATGAACAATGAAGTTGTTTTGGAAGACTATGTTATCAAATCCTTCTTGTATTTGGGTTTCAATCTTAGTTTGGTTTGTTTTGAGGAATTTTAAGGACCATTATTTATGGAATGGTCTATGATGAACTTTGGGTAGTACCATGGAACTTTGATGATTTAAAAGTAATTTCCATTCCTATGGGATTCTTTCTTTTTGAAGAGTTGTTTTACCTTAACCTTTCTGTTTTTGAGATAATGTTTAAAGATAGAAGAAATAGATAGTTAATCTTTTGTAGATTATTTGATTCTATAGAAGATGATTCTTGTGCTTTTATGAGACCAAGTGTTTTTGAATTCTCATCATTTGGAGAAAAGATTAGTGTTGGTAGGGACTTGTTAAAGGATGAAACTCTACTTGAAGGTAGGTATATTTTCTTATGTTTTTGTTCTATGTAGTAAATGAAATCCTGAAAATTATGAAAAGAAACGTAAAACAAAAATGTTGTTGGTTTACATTTCCTACTAGGTAATCAAAGACCGTTTACACACATCATAAGTTTGGGATTTTCTCATGGTTAACTTTCTCCTAATCATGTTCTCTATCACTCTCCCTCAGAACTTGGCCCTTTGTTTTCTCCTCCATGTCCATGTTTTCCTACATGGAACCCTAGTGTGGGTTAACTCGGGTGACCTTTGTATTTCCCTTTCTTTATTTTAAAGTAATAATTTTACTGACTCCTTTTCCGATGTGTGACTTTCAATGAAATTTCAAAACCCAATTTTAAAATTGCGAGGACGCAATTTCTTAAGGGGGGGAGATTGTAACGACCCGAATTTTTTTAAATAAATTTTGTTTCCTAATTTTATGTGTTATTGTTATACTCAACAAAAATGATTCATTTGGTAACATGAGTATAATTAAAATGAGACTGTTGGGTTTTGACTGTTATTTGACCATTGGTCAATATGACCGCTGGAAACTAAACATTTTGACTATTGTCTCTAAATACAAGCAATCTTGGTTAATTAATACAGAAAGAAGATTCGATGGCCTCACCCAGTAGTCTTGGACCGATCGAAGCCCATCTAACAGAACTTGGGAAAGAGGTAGCACCACTGGGCTTTGCTCTGGACCAAACCCAAGCTGAACTTCATCGTATAAAGCTAGAACGGGATCGCCTTCACGAGAAGTTCAAACTGATAGAAATTACTACTCGTGCAATGTTGGCCGAGCCTCCCTCGTATTCTCTCACCTTAGCACACCTTACACTTAGGTCCTATGCTGGTGTGATAAGGGGCTATGTAAGGAGACCGTAACTGTCTTGTGTAATTCTTTGTTTTAAATAAAATTTCGATTTCTTTTATGAATTTTCAAATGACCGGATAAATATAGTATGCAAATTTTTGATGAATTTTAGAAAAAGGATATTTTAAATATGTTTATGTAAACCCTAAATAATTAAAAATGTGTAATGATTTTCAAAAAAAAGGTCTTCTGCAATTATGTTCAGTACTAAATTTAGAGTCTAATAAGATCAACTTGTTTTTTGATGAATAGTAAATTATGAATAGTGATTTTATGATTAGGATTAATAATGTGTCCAAATGGATTAGTAATCTCACTTAAAGAAAGTATTAAAATAAGCTAGGCACATTGATTAAGTAATGTGATTCAATAAAATGGTTGAATAACGGTTTCATAAATTATTATTCAAGTATTAGTTTTTTCGGATGAATAGTGTTTTTTAATTAAAAATTTAATTAAAAATAATTAGAAAATTATTTTTATAAAATTGACTATATTTTTGAACTCAGAGCATCGATATTATGTTATGGTAATTTTTGGGGATTTTTCTGAAAAAAATGAATTTTCGGTGAATTGTGTATTTATTTAAAAATAAAATTAAAAATATTTAGAAAATTATTTTTATAAAATGGAGTTCATTTTTGAAATCGGAGCATTGATATTTAGTTAATGTGAATGTTTGGGATTTTTCTGAGAAAGGTGAATTTTTTCAGTGAATAGTAAAAACGCAGTTTTAGGGTTTCAGTATGTTTAATGACATCATAATTGTGTCATGATGATGTCATGAGATCTTTTAAGGGTTGGCCAGACAAGGGTGATGAATTATTGTTTTGGGGGCCCCATGTGGCCTAACTCCATGATAAATGCCAAGGGAGAGCACATGGGTTTGAGAAAAGCACATGTGAGGTGTCCCTTGGCCATTAATGCCTTGTCCCCTCACTTTCCCTATAAATACCAAGCCCTCCTCTCATCCATTCGACTCCCCACTCATTCAAAAAGAATTTCTGGTCTCATTACCTCCCAAGGAGTCCTCCCAAGGTGCCCCCAAGCCCTCAAGGTCCCAACCTTTGAGGTTTAAGAGTTACATTCTAAGGTAAGGGATCCGACCTCTCTCTTTCTTTTCAAGTAATCTCTTTTATGTCATTTCTTTTATACTCCATGTTCTTATGTTGGAGGATGTTATTTTATATTCATCCTACTACCTATTTCATGTTCATATGATGAGAGACCCCCCTTGCTCTCATCAATTCGTTTTAAGAATTTTTAAGTGGCGTCGTTAGGCTGCCGAATTTTTAAGGGATTCTTTCACCTTCCTCGTTTTCAAGTTCTATTTTCATTCAAGTCCGTCATGTTCCTTTTTATTATGTTGGGGTATGATCTCTAAATTATCATACTGATATTTTATGATCATATGATGAGAGACCCCATTTGATCGCTTCAATTCAGTATTTTGAAGTTTTAAGTGGCGCCGTTAGGCTGCCGAATTTTTAAGTGGTTCTTCACCCTTCTCGTTTTGATGTTCTACTTTCATGTCAATTATTTCAAGTTCCTTTTTGTTATATTGGGGTATGACCTATATATATATCATACTGGACTATTATGTTCATATGATGAGAGACCCCATTTGATCTCTTCAATTCAGTATTTTGATGTTTTAAGTGGCGCCGTTAGGCTGCCGAATTTTTAAGTGGTTCTTCACCCTTCTCGTTTTGAAGTTCTACTTTCATGTCAATTATTTCAAGTTCCTTTTTGTTATATTGGGGTATGATCTATATATATATCATACTGGACTCTTATGTTCATATGATGAGAGACCCCATTTGATCTCTTCAATTCAGTATTTTGAAGTTTTAAGTGGCGCCGTTAGGCTGCCGAATTTTTAAGTGGTTCTTCACCCTTCTCGTTTTGAAGTTCTACTTTCATGTCAATTATTTCAAGTTACTTTTTGTTATGTTGGGGAATTATCTCTATATCTATCATAATGAACTCTTATTTTAACATGATGATAGACCCTATTTGATCTTTTCAAATCATTTTTTTTTGATGTTTAAGTAACGCCGTTAGGCTGCCGAACTTTCATAAGAGAAATCTAATTTTTTTTCTTCCTTCCATGATTTTCATTTCAAATGGTATGTCCTTGAAGTTTCATTACCATGATCATGTATCCTTCTTATTCTGTCCATGTACTATTTTATGGGTCATTTATGAATGTTTGACCCATTTTACCTCTCTTTTAATGTCTTCTAAAACCTCAGAACATTGCCGTTATGCTGCTGAATTTCTGTCTCAAAATGTCTATCTCTTTTTCTAAAGTTCTTTTATTTTATTAAGTGAATACTCAAAGCTCTTTCTTCTAAAGGGGTATTCACATATATACCAAAATGTTCTATTTTAAATTCTGGGATTAACATACATGAGACCCACATTCCTTTTCTGTGGGTTTTAAAGTGATATAAAGATCATGTCTTTAAAGCAGGTTTTAAAAAGTTATGATTATGAAATGAAACCCATTTACTTTATGCAATATGGGTTATTTATGAAATTTTTGATGAAGATATATGTGGCTCACATGATAATAAAGGAAAATTTAAGGGTGCGCCCTGATAGCGCTCCAATGCATTGGGTAATGATGTAACCACTAGAGATTACAATTTTCACGATACCTTGGTCAATAACCTTGCTAATTTTAAAATGACACCTTGGGGATGGACCTTGGTGATATGTTCATGATTGTCTATGTTAAATGATGTAGCCACATATTCAAGTTATGAAAAAGTTTTATTTTTATTATGATATGCCTCATGATTTCATTTTCATGCCTTTAATTTTTTTTCATGACTTTATTGATGTATCTCAAATTCATATGTAAAATGTTTCACTTGTTTCCCTTGCTGGGCCTTCTGCTCACCCTTCCTTTTGATGTATGTCCCCAGGTTATGAGATGCAGTAATGAGCCTAGGGTGAACATGAGGAGAATCCTTTCAAGTGTTTAAGAAGAATGTTTTTTTTTTGTTTCATGTTTTATGTTCCTTGTTTCCAAGACACTAAACCTTAATGATCCTCAGTTCCGTGTAATGGAATGAAAGTTATATTATAAAAAGATGGGATGCTATAAATAATATACAGTATTCTTAAATTTGAATCATCTTGAAGGAATGCCTCCCCTAATGAAATTAACTCACCCACGTGATTGATCTCACACTACCAGGTCTGAATGATGTGAACTATCCCAAAGCGAAGAAACATACAAGCTGAGGGACACAAGCTAGAGTGAAACACTAATATAGTGTAGCAACCATTCACCAAAAAATCCATTTTGTATGCCAGGTTCCCATTTAAAGACTAAAGTGTAGGTGATACTACAATGATAAACATGTAGACAATCACATGCACGTACATCACACATAAGCAATACACACAACAAGTCACCCCTGATTCACCTAAGGAAAAAATATCTTATCTTTCAACCATTTAATCAAAATGGGGTCTCTCATCCTCGACCTACCACAATATTCAAGATAATCAAGTCAATATAATTATCCAAGGAAATTTTCAATATCATTATTTTCACAAAAGTGCCAAAAGGGTCATAAACGCCCTTCTAGAAATCGCATGTTACCATAAGAAAACAAACACATTGTCACACCATTTCCAATGAAAAAAACACACACCAATTTCAAGTACCAACCCATTAAGAAATCCATTTTATTAATCAAAACCACCATTTTATATTCCACAAATATATTTAAAAATGCAATCAATTATTTAAAAAACCACAAATCACACAAAAAATCCAATTGGGAATTTTATAAAACACTTGTTGTGAAATATTTAATAGAATAATTCCATATAATTTAAATTTAGAAGGAAACCACCAAATTTCATATCAAATTTTTTTTCTAAAAGTCATACATCAATAATTAAAGTATAAGGATTGTGTGAAAATAAATTGACCAATGCATTCTTAAATTTAAAAGAAAATGAAAAGTGATCCTACCCCAATCTCAGAGAGCTTCAACAATGCCCACCTAAAACAACATTCAAAGGGACCAAAGAAGAAAGAAAATATAAGATCAACCAAAATAACACCAAACCCATAATTTAAAAAATTGTAAACATGGATTCTAGACTTCCAATACCAAGGAATAACAAGAACTCAAGCGAAAATGGAAAGAGGAGGAATAGGATGTAGCAAGGAAGAAAATAGCTTGACAATCTAACCCCAATAATTGAATAAATCACATCAGTATCACTATGGAAGGTCTAGGAACACATGAGGAAGAGGATTGGTGTAATGGACCAATCCTCTCCGGTCCATTACTATGTGAAAATGTGGTGTTGGGGGTGTACCAGGAGGTCAATGTGACTTATCCCCAACACTTTTCCAAATTTGCAGTTCTGTGAACAATGTTTCCAGTTTTATGAACAATAACGGTAAGTGAACAGTGTTTTTATCAGTGAGGCTTAGGGAATAGTGGTTCTATTAGTGAGGTATATTGGTAGACTTGTACAGTGTTTCTATTGGTGAGGTCTGTCGGTGAGGTCTACCGGTAGACTATTATAGTGTTTCTATCGGTGAGGTCTATCGGTAAGGTCTATCGGTAGACTTGTACAGTTTTTTCAGATCGGCAGACTTGTATAGTCTTTCTAGAACGGTAGACTTGTATAGTGTTTCTAGATAGGTAGACTTGTATAGTGTTTCCAGATCGGTAGGTGTACAGTGTTTCCAAATCGGTAGACTTGTACAGTGTTTCAGAACAGTGAAGTCTATCAGTAACCTCTAACGGTGAGGTCTATCGGTAACTTCTAATGGTTAGGTGTATCAGTAGCCTCTAATGGTGAGGTCTATCGGTAACATCTAACGGTGAGTTCTATCGGTAACCTCTAACGGTGAGGTCTATCGGTAACCTCTAATGGTGAGGCCTAAAAGTGACCTTTTCTTTCCTTTTCCAAATTTTGAGTATGTGAACAGTGTTTCCAGCTTCCTATAGATTCGCCCCTTTGACATTTCCTTTGACATAAAATACATTTAAAGACTTATTTTAAGGACTATTAACGACGATTCAAATGCCATAAATCCTATAATAATTATCCCTATATCCCGAGATGTTTTTACTTGGTCAAACCGTGTGGGATAATGCGATCCGCTTTTAATGGAGAATTAAGCGTATCTTAAACCGTCACCCCATTAAATCTTAAAAAGGGACAAGATATCATCCTCCCTTATTCTTCTTCTTTGTTCTCAGCTATGAGATTCTAGAACCTTTTAATCCTTCCCGTAGGAGTTTCACAATCAAACCCTACTCCTCTGATTGGTTCCTCTCTATTTTGGATGCAACCGAGCTGTGTCGATAAATCTTCTATATAACGTATGTGTTATCGTCGTTCTTTTGTGGATCATCTTCTCCTATTTCTCCATTCCATATTATACTATGTAATCTCCAAGATTCTAATGGGGTTTTCTTGGGGTTTGGTTAGTGCTGTCGTACTGTGGTATCCTCCAGTGGATGAAGTTGTCGCGAGAGGAGGATTGTGACCAGTTGTGTGGATAAAGAACATCAAGAATTGTTGAGGTAGGGGATTCGTGGCTTCTCTAATTGTTTATGTGCAATCGTAGAGTTAGCATGATTTATCCCTTTGGATCACAATGAAATTGACCTAATTAAATACTTGAATCAGATTAAATGAATTGGTTTAATCACATGTTGTTGCTTTGTACCATGATAAAGGTTTGCCTCATGTTTTTCTAGATAGAGTGATATTTATGCTTGCTTTGATTTTTTGTTCGTTCTTGGTGGAAATTGATAAAGAACGTAAAGCTAGAACTAATCTTTAATTAATTGGCTAAAGATAAAGAGGCATGTAAATGAATCCAGTTGTAGCTATTGTTGTTGTTGTTCTAATTTTATGTTAATCAAATTGGCATAGTAAGCATGTTAAATCTTTTGTGATAGCTTACTGATTAGGTTTTCCCAGAATTGGAACCTATGAATTGAATCTGTTAATTCAAGAGGGATTAAAGAACTGGTTGGTTGATAAAAGATAATGCCTAGTAGGGTTCTTAGTTACCCTCTTGTTCATAAGGTCGAGTGACTTGTGCTTTAGAGCCATGAATGCTCATTATGTATGAAGGCTGGATTCATTGTTAAAGGGCCGAGAGCCCATTTGATGTGATGTTTGATTTCCTGCTGCTTGTGCTGTGATGTGACCTTGGAGGGGTGTTGTGATATGTGATGATAGGGAGGCCTTGTGGTTGTGGAAGCGGATGACACCTAGAATGGAGAGATGCATCGGTTTATGCATGTGGGTGTCAAGGAGGACACAAGTGATGATGGAATGCGATGGATGTGTTTGTTGGATGCTTGGTGACTTTGAGTGAATGATTATCTGCTTTACTTTTCCCCACTGCTCAAGGCAACTGGTCTTGCTTACCCTTCTTCCGAACGAGGCAAAGATGCGCGAGGTATTCCACGTGCTTTACATGTACAGATTCTCAAAAGAGAATGGGTCTACGATTTTTCTATAGGCGGAAAAGACTCGATGGGTAGTACATATACTAACCGTGTTGAGCCCCCCTTGTGTTTAGTAGCATATAATGCTTTTCTAGAATTCCTGGGAATATGGGAAGTATTTTTGAAATGAATATCTGAGTAAATGGTGTTAACCCATGGGGTTGGTGTTTGCTAAAACATAATGATTAGTTAGTAATATTTTAAAGGAACAATTGACTTTGGGTGTGATTCTAAGGAAGTTTAATGTGTAATTGTTCATGGTTATTTAATGTTTAAAGAATTAATTAACGTACAGTAGAACTGATAAAAAGGGAATGAAGTAATCTAATAATGCTCTTTAAATGGTTCTGTGCTTATAAGATACCAGTCTTTGAAGTAGCAACCTGGAGTCTGAGAGACGTTAGCTGCAGTTGTGTCTAAGACTAGGTAATTCCCATAGTGTGGTTGTGAGATATAATATATCATGTACTTTTTGTGTTTCTATACGCTACTCCACCCTGTTAGTAAGGGAAACTGACACCCCGGGGATTCTGAGCCCTGGGGGGTGTTTTCCCCAACATTCCAGTGGTAGGATGAATGGCTGACTACCCCCATTGACCCCGCTCTCTTCTCTTGATAGATACTTGTGCCAATAGTCACAACGGCTAGTTTCCCCATATATGTTTGTAGAGGGCTGTAATGGCTTGTGGTTATTTCACACACATATATTCTGGATATAGTATCCTATGGACTACTATAGGTGTAACATGTATAGGCTGTGATGGCTTGAGGATCCCTACTCGGTGTATGTGATGTAATGTTTTGAGGTATAATACCCGACGTATGATACACGTTATGCAGGATATGGTGGCTCCCAGAACATACCTGGTTACTTTTGGTTGTGAGGATGGTGTGGTGCTTCGCCCAGGTGTCTACGGGCAAGCCTTTGTAGTGCACGAGGTGAAGATTGTGGTGCTTCGCCCAGGTGTCTGCGGGCAAGCCATTTAGGTAGAGATGCTTAGGACGTGCGAAATTTTGGAAAAGCGACAAACCGGTGAAGAATTTGTAACACCCCAAGTTTCCACGGTACGTTTCCCTTCGAATAATGAAATAGCGTGTGTTGTACGCAACCTCGAGCTCTAACACACACCACAACTAATTAAACTAGCCGTTGTGAATAGTAATACCTACTTTTTGAAATTATATAAATTTTATTTATCAAAAAGGACTTCATTTTTGGATTCGGAATATCGAAATTAGCCTATGTTGAATTTTTGGTATTTTTCTGAGAACTTCTAATTTTTTATGAATAGTGAAAAATACTTAAAAACAACTTTTTTAATCAAAATAATTTATAGTGATAAATTATACTATTTAGTGGTTTTAAAGTATAATTAGAATATATTTTTACCATTCTATCCAATGGTGGTCATTAGAATTAATTTAACATTGAAAATGGACATAAACAATTGCCAATCTTTTGATATAAATTATTTCTTAAAAACACGCTATTTGTTGTGACAGCGGGAATTAATTATAAAATTAATTAATGCAACTTATATGTTTGGAATTTTGTAAAATAGACATCATTTTTGAATTCAGAATATCAATTATAGCTTAGGGTGAAATTTTGGCATTGTTCTGAAAAACATCAATTTTTTATGAGTAGTGAAACGACTAAGTGGTAGTTAAATAACTGATTTTTCGTTTAAATGAAATATTACCACATCTGTGATTTGATTTTCAAAAATCCGACATACATGGTTGTCATTAAGAAGTAAAATGTGGTTGAATGTGATTAAAATAATTTTTGGTGAATAGTAACTCTTAAGTTCTTAATCGCGATTAGAGGTAATTAGTGTAGTTTAAGGTAAAAAAATAATGTTTTAATAATATGAGATGAGCTTGACACATGTCCTACCCTCATTGGATATGCCATGTCCGACCAATAAAATCCATGGGTCAACTTGGGGACCCCATGGAGCCACTTTAGTTGGAAAATGACATAAATACCTTTTATTTAATGTTAAAGTAAAAAATGACACAAACATGAAATGTTTTACTAAAACAATTTTTATATGGGGTTATACAAGTCATATTTTTGACTATAAATAGTCATTGGAAAGATCAAAAGATTTCCTACATCATAGTATTTTTTTTTAGAATTTTTAGACATTAAATAAATTAAATTATTTATGACATCATGATGATGCAGCGATGACCTCATTATTTAAAGATTTAAATAAAATGAGAAGATAATGAAAAATCCAAGGCTTAAACTTGTCCAAAGCCTATTGGATGAGGATATTTCGAACCCTTATCACCTTATCCACGAATTTTAAATGTGTGGGACCTTTAGAATCCGAAAAGCATTGTATAATAATGTAACATTTCAATCTTTCCAAAAGAGCCCCTCCTCTCCTCTTATAAAAGGCACCCACCTCTACCACCTTATTCACACTTTCAAGCCTTTTGGTTCGGCCAACCTCTGCCCAAATACTCTCCCAACTTCTCTCCCTTCATCCTAGAAGCTTTACATTAGTCAGAAAGCCATCCTAAGGAGTCCTTTTGATCAAATCAAAAGGAAGAACCATATTCAGTATTCTACCCATCATTTTAATGACATGTCACCATACGTGCGTACGTACGGCTTACCGTCTCCACGTCGTGGAGTAATTGTTATTCAATATATTATTATTTAGATGGGTATAATAATGATATGTGATTCATGTAAATAATAAATATAACATGATAATAATTCTGTATATATGATATACTATCCAATTATATATTATTTTAATAACAAAATAATGATATTGTCGCTCGTGCGTACGTACGGACTACCGTCTCCACGAACGCGATGAGATTCATTCTCCGTCGTATCCATTAAAGTATAATTATCATTTGATGATTTAAAAATAATGTATAAGGAAATGATATCATTCTGGATATGAATAAGATACAACCTATCCATGAAAAACACGACTTACGTAACAAAACATATAAAAGAAAACGAGTAAGTTAACACCCGAAACAACGATAAATCTAAGATATTGTTAACAAAGAAATGTTAAAAGATCATATATGATATCATATGAATGTATATGATTCTTGTATAATTTAATAACAATTATTTCACCATTATACAGGAGGTTAACCTACCCAAACCAAGGAAAAGTACAAGGTAAGGGTTTACTTCACAACCTCTTCATTATCCAAGGTTGTTTATACATAATTATCTACTGGGACCTCGTTATCATCCACATCCATGTTTCTTAAAAATGTCTTTAAAATTTTTTTTACTATTAAATGGAAAATGTGTTAAAGTCATTTATACCCTTATACATTTTTTAAAGGAATCTTACCGTCGTTTTCCAAACAATGTACTTTTTGACCTCTTTGACAAATTTAAGGTAAGAATGATTTTTTAACTTATACGGCGGGTGCGGCTATTTTCCACCATTATAACTTCGTCGAAGCTTCCCTAACAAGCTTATAAGAATATCTTCTAAGTAAATGTAATATTTTATAATTATGGTACTTTTAAATGATTTCAAAAAGGAGAGATATTACTCTCAAATAGCTTTGATTTCATCCATGTCAACATCCTTTGATGGGTTTTAAGTTTAATTGAAATTGATTTATGATACAAAACTTCCATTGATCATTTTGTGAAATATTTGACTGTGGATGTGTTATTTTTATACCATCCATAGTTTATGGAGAAATTGTTGACATTTCGTATGATAGTTTTAATACGAATATTTATGTTATGTTTAAACCTATTCATATGAGGAATGTATTGGACTTAATATGTGACGGGTAGAGCCCGCTATAGCTCCTCGATGCATCGGTAGGTCTCATGAGACAACTAGACATGGAATTGGCTGAGGCCCTTTCCCAATTTGATTTATGGTTTTGGCCGAGGCCTTAATCATTTTAGACATCTTGGCCGAGGCCTTGACAAAGTGTTTCAGAATGTCTGGCATTATACATTCCCTCGTTATGAAAGTGGTTATTGATATTTCACGTGATTATTCGTCTAGTAGAATATCCATGTGAGTAAGTAATGGCATTATTTTATTTTACTTTTGCCATATTATGATGAAGTTCACGTTCAATAAGGCTTTTGTTTTAGTTATACATTGCCTTAAATGCTTATGTTTTCTTATGAAAGTTTCCGCTATATTGTTATCCTTACTGAGCATCTGAGCTCACCCCTTTCAATGTTTTAATATTTTCCAGGATGTGAAGAAGTATTTTATGAATGACTTGCAAGGATAGTCAGAAGGGGATATGAGTGTGGACTATGGAGACTTTGTTATTGTAGTTTTTCACATTATGATGTAATGTAATGTTTACGAATGTATCTAGTGTTTCCAAGGCTACTAAACTAATCGGTCTTTCGAGACTTGATCTTTTGTGATCATGCCAATGTTATGAAGTAATGCACCGACTCTGGGTAGCTGGGGTCGGGGCGTTACAGAATTAGTAGTGGGGTACCCTTGATATTATTTACTATATGCTATATTCTTGTATGCGTTACTTGTTGATAGTGGCCATGGTGAGGTTGGGAACTTAGTATTCCTGTTTAGGTGATGAGTTAGTTTCACTTGTTGTTCACTGTGCTTTAGTATTCTTTCTTTACATTTTCACGAGAGGATTCAGGGAGGATCCTATAGAGTATACTATTATACTCACCCTATGTATATATAAATTGTTTTTCAGGTCACTTGGAGCCGGTTGGAGATCAAGCTGGTTTCTACTAACATGGGGTTGAGGGAGCTGTTCGGGCTTGGGGTTGCTACTGTTTTACTTCCCCTTGGGTACTTGTAGTTTATCCCTTCCAGTTGTAGCACTTTTTCATGACATTTCATATGTGTACTTGGTTTTATTTTATATTCCAGTTCTGATTCAGAGTTGATTGGTGTCTATATTATCTCTCTCTTCTTCACGTGTTCTCTTAGAGGGTAATGCCTCTCATTTGTGTGTTTACTATACCCTCAGTGCTAGTCGCCAACCTGGGGCCTACTGGAGGTGGGACTCGGGGGTCATTCTCTCCCTTCTCACATTGTCGGCCTAGGAGGGGTACATTTTGTGGGGAGGGGGTCCTGACAATAAGAGCCTCTTAGGGTAATATGAACTGAATGGGGGAGGAAATGGGGCATTTTGGGGTTAAAAGCCAAAGAGGGTAGAATGAGATTTTCAAAATTCTAATACACCTAGAAATTGTGTGCAATTAGGCCTCATGGTTTCCCAAAACTTGTTCCCCTTAATAGATAATCTAGAAACATTCATGGTTTGTCCATACAATTTGGTAAACCATGTGACATGGTTCTGTCAAATTTTTAAGAATGATGTTCATGTCTTATGTATGATTTTCAAAACCATTCTTAGTTAGTGTACCCTTGAACTGAGACACCCATGGGCCAGCACAATTTCTCCTATGAGCTACATGGTTTGGACCAGACCACACACAACCCTTGTTACTCAATCTATGAAATTTCAAAATGACATGAGAAGTAACTTTATCTTAAGAGGCCACACAGTTACCCCCAAAAAATTAATCTAAACCGTGAAAGTGAAGAAAAATAGTCTTAAACTCAAAATTTAAATATGAAACACCCAAAACCCTATAGAGAAACAAAGAAAAAATATTATCCATGATAGAAGAGAAAAAACAAAATCAGGGTGTGACACAAGGTAATGACAAAAGATGATTTACGATCTCGATGTGACTTTGTGGATTGGGGAATTAGACCAAATATTCATCTTGTGTATATTAGTGAAAATAAATGGAATGTTGTGTTCCCATATTATGTGACGAAACCTATAGAAAAAAATATTCTAGAAGTGTTATAGAATTTTAAATTTCATGATGGCTATTAAAGAAACATATAAAAATGGTTTAATAGAACTTATTTGAAGCTATAATATTTGAAGACTCGTTATTATCAAATCCTTCTACAATGGTTGATTCTAATAGAAATTTTCCATTTTCTTTATGATAATGTAGGGTGTTAGTTATTTAGTTTTTTATATTTTTACAGTGATATTTGTGCTACGGATTTTTCCATATCTTTCTTACAAAACATTTTGTTAGAGGCACCATTAATTTTTTATGAGTTACTGAAAATACTTCCTCCTTTTTTCACATGCATTATGCATCAAACTATCCATCATTCAACCAAAATACTTTTTGGAGACCGTTTTTTATCCATTGGATGTATCCAACAGAAATAAATATTTATACATTGAATTCTTCTGTCCTCAACAAGAATCATCCTGAAGGTTCTACTGTTAAAGGTTTCTTGGATCAAGAATTTTTAGATTTCGATTCAATATATTTTTCTAATATGACTATGAGACAGACCATACCAATTAGAACTAAAAAAAAAGATTGAGAAAATTGAACTCAACTTTTCATCACTTCCCCAAACAGAAGAAATTCTCATATCATATATGTTGACCACATTAATACATAAAGAGTGGGAGATAGAAAATCGCATAGTTTTTTTAACTCGGATTTGTTTGATGAATACATTAAGTAATTAAATTGAACATGTATATCTCATATCTTGTCATGTAATTTTACATATCAATTAAAAAATTTCTATTTTTTCAATAGGGAACAGAAAAAATGATAAATATAAAGCATTCTTCTTTATCTTTGAGAAAGAGAGTGGCCTTGCTTAAAAAAGAGGTTTCTAGTTGGTTGTAATTTATGGTATATGAATAACTATAATAGATTAATAATATAACTATTTAATTAATTTTATTAATGATTTATATTATAGTTATTGAGTTTTCCAATAGACTCCGTCTCTGAGGAAATAAGATCACTGGATTCTAACCTTGATTTCGTGATTTGTGAATGAAAATCAATTGTGATCAGTGGGTACATATTTATTATCACTGAATGAGTAATGAATATGAGTACACAACATGATTGTAATATGGTAACTACCAAAAAAACTATTATGTTAGTACATCAGATAATATTCCCTGATTTGAAAATATATATTATTATAAAGTCATTGAGAAAAAAATAATATTGAATTATTAATCCCATGGTCGAGTGATTATAATGAAATTCAAGGGTTTTGATTATATGAAGATACATATCGCATATATTTATGATTATATATTTTGAGTTATTTACCTAACTCATATTCTTGGTAATGATGAGCCATATATATTGGAATCATTAGAGAAACAAGTTTTTTATGTGAAAGATCATCTTTGACCTGAATTTTGTTTCATTATTAAAGTAATACCAATAAATATTTTTAATGAAGGTGATGATGGAATTGAAACTGTCTCTTCTCCCATTGGCCCCAACCCATTTATTAGTTATGATGAATCAAATTGTTCAATTTTGAATGTTGATTGTGATCCTAAAGCTATGATGGGAATATATAGAATCATCCATATATGTTCATTGTTCTTTTCGTTTGGATCAACTTGGGTTGTTAAGGTTGATAATATTCAAATTATATTACTATTTATTAAACATATTTTGTATCCAACTTGACCTTCATGTGCATTTTCAAAATATACTTTTTACAACTTTCTTTTATTTTAATTTTTTAATATATAATTGAACTATATTAGAACCCACCAAACCAAAAAATATAAAAAAATTAAATTGGGACAAAATTAGACAAATTAAACTGGACATATTAAACTAATTAACAAGAAATAATAAAAATAATAAAATAATGACCTAACCAAAAAAATGGAAAAATGACCTAACCCAAAATATGAACCAAATGACCTAAGACAAATAAAAATGGACAAATAAACTAATCAATTGACCAAAATTAATCAAATGCCCAAACCAAAATTAAATTTAATCAAATTGAAAATAGAAGGAAACAATTTCACACCCATGCTAAATATTCTAATATGAACGTATTGACTTTTCTATGACATGTATTTTATGTTTTTTTATCCATTACACTAAATATAAAATTTTATTATTATAGAACTATGTATCCTATATTTGGTTTGACAATTTGTATTAATTAATTAATTTATTTTGTACCTTATTTCATGTTTGGATTACACATTATTTATGGATTTCTAATTAATTGTATATTTGTTTTCAAATGTAGTAAATGAAAAACAATTGAAGAGATGTGAAGAAAAAGGATGACCGAAAATAATTGTCAAATGGGAGAGATTGGTATGCCACCTTTGGTGCCTGTTGTGGGTATTTTATTTCAAATATATAAATATCAATAACATATAATTTCATGTGATTGATCTTGTTTTTAACTTTGAATCAGGATCTCCCACCTAGGTGATATTTATTATCCAACCATACTAGTGGTACTCGTGCTTAGTTATACAATATTTGGGGGTGGTACTACAAATATGTGATCTGCTTGGTATACACCATCACACCTTGTCCATTCCCCAGACATACCATCCAACAAACCTTTAAATCCTGCATTGTTGTTAGAGACACCCAGTATATTTAGGTCACCTATTTTTTTTCCACCATTTGTATCTAATCCTCCTCACATATCTTTCTCTTATCAAATGATAGTTCCCACTCTACATATATATTATGAATCTCCACAGATATCTATGTCATCCTCTTTTACTTATAATACATAATCTGTGAGCCTCTACATTCCTTCTCTGTCAACTTATACTCTGACACATTCCGAGCCTCTGGATAATACATTGATTCCCACACTATTTGTATATATTAACGTTCCGTCAGAACCAAGGGATCTAGCAGCCCCCCCCGATCAGACTGCCTCAGGTATATTTATAGAACCCTTGTAAATTTTTTTGACCATAATTAATTTTTATTATAAGATTTATTGACATAATATTTATTTTTTCTTTAATAGGTCGATCTTTCCCTAGGTGTCATGGAAGTACAAGCATGTGTGCAGTTCGGAACCACCGCACAAAGCTGATGGTGGAGTACAGTAAGGACTATCAAATGATTGTAAAATAGGGAAAGAATGTAGGATATTTATAGTGATGCTTTATAAATACTCTGACATTATTTCTACCAGGACAGTCTCTTTGAGACGCCTTCAAATAAAGTAATGGATAATTATTGTGAATAAGGATGGGTATGATAATTTGTTGGATTAAAATTTATTATTATGTTTTTACACAAATTAATATTTTGCTTCCAACATTATTTTAATTTTCTTAATGTTGTTGCTTCAAGGACAAAATAGATCATCGAATTAGGTGATATATAGAGAAAATATAAACATGATTTGTATAGTGGATAGTGTTCTAGAGTTCGTATGGATTTAGCAGTCAAACCTATCATGAATGAGTGTGCAGTGGCATATTATGGGTAAATTATTTCTAGTTGGAAAAGTATCGAGTTTAAGGTATTAATCAAATTTGAGGTTTTTGATTGAAAATTAACCGGATTTTAATTAATACTTAATTTTTTATTCTTCAAAATTAATTTTTAGGAATTTTTGGGAATAAATAAAAAAACAATGTTGTTGTGAAATACCTCTAAAATTTGGATCGGGCTACAATGTCAGACCCTGAGAGGGAACCGGTACAACGCTAGTTTATGTTTTTTAAATTTAAATAAATTTTTGAAATAAAATTTAATTAATTATTAATGCATTTAATGTTTGATAGATTAAATTATATTTCTTTATAACATATGAATACGATCTGACATAGTGCCGAAAATGAAAAAAAATATGTGACCAACCACTTCGCCCCCCCCCCCCCCAACACAAACACAAACAAACACCTCAATGTGTATTCATCTACATAGAATATGTTTTTAGAATGTGTTCCTAACATATCGTATCATATCCTAAAGGTTCTTATTTGGATTTTAATCTATCAAATCTATTTATGAATATTTTTTAATATATGGATTCTGATTTTAAGCCTTCTATTTTTTATGGTGATAACATTAAATATTGTAAATATGAGAGTCTAGATTATCTGAAAACATTTATAGATGGTTTTATGGTGTGTATTTATCATGATGTTGATCTACAAAATTACATACATGGGTTTTATGATGAAATTCACATGAATATTTTTTTGGTTTTTAACTGAAATGGTATTTAAGTATGCTCTTTATTTTCAATAACTTTAAGTACATAGAAGACTATAACATAGATATCTAGAGGGCCAATGTAAAATTAACAGGAAATAAATCCTTCTATAAGTATTAAAGAAGATGATGTGATTACTATAATAAGTGTTGACAAGTAAATCTATCAAATGAAAATACCTTTTGTCAATAAGAAAAATGAAGGAAAATAAGTATAATGTGTTCAATGAAAAGGTTAATACAAAAGATGTGAATAACTTTTATATTCTTGATACAATTAAAACCAACATCCATTTCTTAATTTCATTCAAATTTACGATTCCATATTCTCCCTTTGTTATTATAATATATGGTGATATTGTTGAAGAACAATATGTAACAACAACATCAATTTTTTAATATGGAGAATGTTCTTGCAACAATCATGAGGTGCCTCAATCATTGAAAAAAAATGTTCAGCAACAAAAAAATAAAATGAAAGAATGTTCTTTATATTATAATTATCTCAATAGAATAAAAGTATGGATCAATAATATTTTACCTTGAATTAATATATTGAAAGGTTAAATGTCAAGATGAAGGATAAAATTAATTTATTAGGAGAAATTTCTAATAAAAAAGAAGAATAAATGGATAACGAGAAGGTACTTAAATATAATGTAATCTATGAAGATTAAATTAAATATATAAATGTAGAGAATCTAAAAATATATGAAAGTACGGAATCTAGAAATATAAAAAAAATTAATGAATCTGGTAAATGTAATGCAATGAATGATGAATCTAGAAAAACTTATTAAAATATATATGGACAACATAGGTTAATCTATAAAATCTTGTTGTATTATCCTTGTCTATAAAATAAAACAAGAAGTGGAAGGAATATAAAGTTCATACGCATAAGAAGAGTTCATTATTTCAGAGCCGTGCTAATATTTTCTGAAACTATTATCTAATAGGATCAAATAAAAGTGATATTATACCTTGAAAGGGGAGGAGGGTAAATCCAATATTATGGATCAACGGAATCATGTAAGGAGGTATTTATTAATTTTTTATCTTTTTATTAATTTTGGTATCATAATTTTTCTAGGATACTTTATACTGCTAAAGATAACCATCTTTGTATAAAATTTATCATTTTTTTTAATTGTTCCACAATATGATATTATGATTTAAAATTGTATTTTAATTTATAAATCATGATAAGGGGAATGTTTTTCTATGAAATGGTATCCTTTAACCTCTTATTTATTAGGTGGGTTGCAAGTTGATTAAAATAAGTCAATTTAATTATTAAATTCATTTTTCATTTACATCCATTTTTATTTCTAAATTCCTCTTGATGTTTGGATGGCCATAGAGACACTCTGACTGTATTTGAGTAGTTCAAACCCTTGACCTTAGTAGTTATGGTTTGTGTAAACACCTCTCTCTATTTCCCTCTCATTATACCAATACATCACATCACATTTAGTTAATGGATTTATCCAGTGGTATGTGAATGTGATTATTACATTTAAATTCAATACAATATATTTTAATAATTTCTCAATTATTTTAGTTCATTCCTTGTTATTTGGAATTTCTATATATATTGGGTTAGTTAATAGTATATCTTGTGTTATTTTTAATGGGGTGATTTTGATTCCCTATTGTTATGAGATGTGGTTACCCATGAGAAATGAGAATTATTCTTGAAGTGAATAGAAGGGGGAAAATGTAATGGTAATGGAAACTAGAATATAATCATAGTTTCCTTTTAATTCCATGGTTGAGTGACTATTGAATATGTGTTACCAATGTTATATGACTTCTTATGTGAAATGGGGGACACATTATAAATAGATTTGTGGAAAGGAATCTAGAATTATTGGTTAGGATTTGCAAATATTAACTTGTTTAGATAAAACTTTATTATCCCACTGCATATTTTTTATTCTTGATTATATACTATTATCTTAAATTGATTCCATGCTACTATTTTATATTTTCATTTATTTATGCCAATTTTTTTAAAGCTACATTGAAATTATACATGAAAATAGGAAATAAGGTAGGGATTGTAACTATGTATAAATCTAGAATATTAATGAAAATATTAAAAATTGTTTAGGATTCATTGTCATAGGGACTTTTGTTAAATGCATTCTGTTGTGTTAAATTTATATTTTTATATCTAATTTAGTGATCATGTGCTATCGTATTATGTAAAGTATATCTATTTAATTTTACTTATTAAATTCATTATTAAAAACCTATTTAAAATTACGCCTTTCAATATTCAATGTCATTATAGAGGGAGGTTTTGAATATAATAGGATGTGTGCATTGGGAAATTTTTTTATCAAGTAGAATGAAGAAATATGGAAGTGCGGTAAACAAACCAACACAACAAAATATTATAAATCTTATATCTTTGATTTCATTTTTTAGTATATATTTTTGAAATAAATAGTCTATGTATATTTGTAATATTGTTCTTTGGAGGCCCTTAATGAGTAGGAAGCTGACAAGTTTGTGCCAAAAGGTCACTCACAGTTGGTTTTGGGAGATGAGCATTGTGGAAGATTATGTTGTCAACTAGGGAAGAATATTTTACCCACTAGATATTGGGCAACATAAGGTGCCAGTTATGGTATCACTGAGTTGGAAAAAGAAAATTCACAGGCAGCATTTCCTCATTCCTAGTAAAGAACCAAAAAAATGGTCATACAATAGCATAAATGGAGTCAAAGGGATAATGATGAATTCATGAAATTAAAGTTAGTCTTATGTCTGTATGTTCTTGTAGATACCGCCATTACTTGTGCTGCATATATTTCAATGATACATACATTATATATTGCACCAAGAAATGGTCCCAGTAGAAGTCTGGATGATGACATTTCTGGTGATGTCGAAATGATGAAGATGATGATAGTGAAGATAATGATGACAATGACATTGAGGATGAGGGTGAGTATGATGGTGATGATGAGAGTGAGGATGATGGTGAGGATTAAAGTGAAGATGATGGTGGAGATTATGATGGTGATAAAGTACATATTGGTCCTTTAAATTTTTCCAATATTAACGACTTTTTATGTAGGATGATTAGTTTTGAATGAATATATGTGTTGTTTTTAATGTTGTAATGTCCCATTTCCGGGTGCCTCCTAGAGGATCCCCATACCTGGTTGGTCACATGGCCTCAAGAGCATTTCCCAAAATGCCAGAGGCATCCAACTAGAAGTGAAGGCCTTGGGTGTGATTGTGGGAAAACTATGTTTTCATTGGCAGAGTAATGCGGCAGAAAAAAATATATAATAATAGAGGAAGCAGTAATAACATGAAATAATTAAACAAAAAATGACTAGAAGTAAAAACCTACTAGAGAACATATATATAAATGATTAATGATACATATATCTTGGAAAGAATCCCAAAAAGTCACAATGTTGTAATATTTTACTAAACTAAGGTAAAATGAAAACAAATAAAGTTCAGCACCATCGCAAGCCTCAGCTTAGTCCCATTCTCTCTAGCACCACAGTAATCAAGTACCTAAAGTAGAAAATAGATTTCCCTTATCTATACCTGCAGTAATATAATATTTTTGGGCCCAAAACCATGACCCAAATAACGTGTGAGATGAATCCCAGTAGGTAGCCACCCAAGGATCATTGCCTAATAGTCATTGAATATATATGGTAGGCAATAAAAAAATGATGCAGTAAACAAGGAAGTACTCAAAAGTAAACAATCCTACAGTTCCAATTGAATTTATTTTCATATATCAATTATGAATCTAATAAAAAACAAGTAACAATATGGGAATTACTCATAGCCAAACCCCAATGGTTTAACCAATCAAACACCAGCAACCCTCTAGGAAGAACTCACTGTCAAACCCCTTTTGTTAGGCTCCATCAAAGACCCTATGAGGAAGAACTCACCATCAATCCCCCCTGTGGACTTTTATAGGTAAACTACAGACACTATGGGGAAGCCCCCAACATCCAATTACCCCAGTGGTCTCACAACAAGGATCTATGGACACTCTGAGGGAGCACTCACATTCATCCCCCTATGGTCTCCCAATGTTAAAAATAATAGGCACACTGGAGAATCCCTCACCATCCATTCTCCATATGGTTTACTACACCACATTTCCATAACCCTATGTAAGACAATCATGCAAAATGATGTTCAAAACCCAAATTCAACCTTAAGAACTACTTGTCTAATAGATTTCATGAACTACTTATCTAAATAGCTACAAGCATATAACAACATCAGATAAAATCACTCCATCCTAACAACACTAGGCATGGAAAACAAGCCGCCTAAGATGATAAACTAGGCCCAATGGCCAATATCAGTTCCAAAACGGAAAACAACATCCATATAAAGGTAAACAACCCTATTCAAAATCAAACAACCTCTACCCAGGCACACAAGGCATAGAAGACATTAACCGGTCTAAAATCCCTAAACACTCAATACCTCGTTCTAGGCTATTAGTAATTTTGCACATAATATGATTAAACTAGCTACAGAATGGCACAAAACTCTTACCTCGACATTATAAGATTCATATAGTTGAATAATATCCTTTGAATTGACCTATAATTCCATAAATCATCAAAACTGTTTAAAATTATCAATAAAGAATATCTCACGTGAGAGGATAAATCAATATATGAGACTCTTAAAGAAGGAAGAACTCACTACGACAATTCACACTCAATCGAAGGCAGTTGATTTGGAGAACATGAGTTGAGTTGTGGGATCAAAGAAGATTCGTCAGATTCAGTCACTCGTGGATGAGACATGTCAGGATGAAGGGGTTTTTGTGAACAAGATGTGACCCTGGTTTGATATAATTGTTAAAAACAAAATTCCACGATGTTTCCATTAAATATACACGTCATATAATTTTATTAACTGGCCCCACTTTAGGTGGTCTCCAAGTCATCCCACATGGCCCTGTACTAGGCCGTTACACGTCCAGTACACGGTCACTCGTGGTAACCGAGTACACGACATGTACTTCAAAGTACACGGGGTGTACACCTTAAATTGCAAGAAACATCTCTTTTTTCTCAAAACACTATAAAACATGATACCTTCCTGAAAAGAAGATCTAGGATCTTACAAACATCCACCCTTAAATATATTCATCCATGAATTTCCCTATGAAGGTGGCAGAGAAGAAGAATCGTCAAACTACTCTGGCCATTTTGATCCTATATCGGCATCCCTCTCCAACGTCTCATCCTGTACTCGTACATGTTTATATAGAACTCATACCAGAGGAAAAAACCATCCATAGAGAATTTGTTTACTACGATAAAAAATCCTGATAATATACTCTTGAAATGAGGCGTCCACCTCTAACTCAACTGGCTCAGGTTGAAAAACATGAGATGATTCCCATAAGTAATGTCGTAACTGAGAAACATGAAAGATTTCATGCATAGCCCTGTACCTCTGAGGTAGCTGTAACCAATAGGAAACTAGCTCAACCCTCTCCATCCATCCAACATTGTGATTTTTTATTCAAAGAGTAGACACAATAGAAAAAAATGGAGGAGAGGAAACCCCTCATAGGGGGGGGTGAAAATAATAGAGGCCGAGGGCATCGCTCTGAATGAGATTCACCCCCTCCAGTTTAAAGAGAGACATATTCCTAAGAAAACAAACTGGTGCCCCGAGGACTGTAATAGAATCCATGTAGTCTGCCACTTTGTTTCCCTCACGCCATGTGTGTGAAACTCTAATGTTACTATTGAAGAGGGCCTTGCATTGTCTAATTGTATAAAAAATCTACCATGGAATAGTTCCCTTACCATTCAGTGCATCATGGATGATCCTAAAATCAGTTTCCAAGTGTGTGATGATAATTCCCCTTTGTTTGCACATAGATAAACCTGTAAGAGCTGCCGGAGCCTCTTCCTAAATTGCGCTGCCACACCCAAAATGAGTTGAGAATGCCATCACCATACTCCCCCTGAGGTCGCAGATGACTCCTCCACCTCGCATCTCTCCCCTTGCACAAGAACTGTCTGTGTTAAACTTGAGTCTGAACTCTGGATGGTCCCAGAAAATCTATGTGTGTGATGATAATGCCCATTTCTCAACTCTATGTAGTTTGTGGTCTGTTAGACAAGATGAGGTCCCAACACAGCTGTCTCACCTACCTTTATCCAACATAGGGGTGATCTTCATGGTCTACCATAAAATCCTCATAAGGTGTCATTTGAATAGTTGTATTAAAACTATTGTTTTAGGTAAAATATACAATAGGTATGTAATTCTCCCATGAACCTCCAAAATCAAGGATGCATGCTCGAAGCCTTTCCTCTATCAATTAAATCGTACACTCGGATTGGCCATCTTTCTGGGGGTGGTCAGCTGTACTCAAAAGCACTTGAGTTCCCAAAGGCCTCTGTAGTCCTTGCCAAACCCAAGAAGTAAATCGTATGTCCATGTCTGAAAAAAAGGAGTGTGTAACCCCATGTAGACGTAAAATATCTTGGATGTACAGTCTTCTTATCTCATCAACATTGAAGGGTTACTTGATCGACAATAACTGTGCAACCTTCTTGAGTCTGTTGATGACAACACAAACTATATCATTTATTTAAGGTGACCTTGGTAATCCTATCACAAAGACTGTTGTGACATCATTCCACTTCCACTCAAGAATGGGTAACTACTACAAAAGCCCTAATGGCTGCTGATGCTCCTCCTTCACTTGCCGAAAGGTGGAATAGCTCCTGAAAAACTCAGCAACATCGTTCTTTGTACTTGGACACCAATACTGGTGGTGAAGGTTTTGTTACATATTGCTGACACCAGGATGAACTGCCCAAACTGAATAATTAAAGTCATACATCACCTCCTCGTGTATGTCAGCTGACACCCAAATGCATCCATGAAAGCGCAAGATCTCATCCTCTCTTATGGTCCATCTAGGTAGAGGGTCCTCTCCGGAAACACCCTCCCATGGGACTAGGAATTTATAATATGATAGGTTCCTCATTCGAACTCGATCATGTAGAGTAGAGGTAACATATATAGAAGAAAGAAATTTCTTCCCATGTCTATCGTGCACCTCCAAATTCATCTTAGAGAATAGAGACATAAGCTACCACTCATTACTAGCCTCTTGAAATACTTGTATATGATTCCTTCTTCTCAATGCATCATCTACTATGTTGACTTTCCAAGGAATGTAGGCATGCTCAAAATCAAAATACTCAAGGTACTCAACCCACCTTTGCTGACTCAAATTCATATCGCACTGAGTAAAGATATACTTGAGACTTTATTGATCGGTGAAAACCACAAAATTCTCTCCCAAAACATAATGTCTCCAATAACGTAAAGAATGAAAAGCTCCATCCAACTCAAGATCATGTGTTAGGTAATTCCTCTCATGTGGCCTCAACTACCACGACCCATTTGCACCGACTATTTCCCCACTAATAAGAACTTCTACCAGCCTAATACCTGATGTATCACAGTAAACTGTCTAACTCTTGGTCAGTTGTGAAAAAACTAGTATTGGTTCTAAATTCAACCTCCCTTTCTGATTTTGAATGGCTGACCCACAAGAATCAGTTAGTAGGTACTTCACACCCTTCTTAGTTAGTCCCGTTAGAGGTGCTTCTAAGTAGGAAATGCCATGTATAAAATGTCAGTAGTATCTAGCTAGCCATATAAAACATCGTACCTCAAAGACGTTCTTTGGATGATCCTAGGAAAGTACTACCCTCACTTTCTCTAGGTCTACAGAAACTCCAGTCTTTGTGAGAACAAGACCGAATAAGTGAATTCGGTCTATCCAAAAATGGCATTTTGAGAGCATAGCATATAATTGATTCTCTCCCAGTGTACTAAAAATGATCTCAATATGTGTGGCATGGTCATGTAGACTTTGAGAGTACACTAAGATATTGTCTATGAAGACTACCATGAAAAGATTTAAGTATGGATGGAACAATTTTTCCATCAGTTCCATAAAAATGGCTAGCGCATTCGTGAGACCAAATGGAATAACCACATACTCATATAGACCATACCTGTATATAATGGATGTAAGAGGTATATCAGATAGGCTAACACATAACTAATGATAACCAGATCTCAAATCTATCTTTGAGAACACCCAGGATCCTTGATCCTGATCAAAGATATCATCAATCCTCATTAAGGGATATCATTTCTTGACCCTCAACAGCTTCAACATCTGATAATCCACACAAAGATGGAAGGTACCATCTTCCTTCTTCGCAAACAGGACCTGTGAACCCCAGGGTGAAGTACTTGGTTAGATGAAACCCTTAGCCTGTAACTCCTCTAACTTCTTCTTGAGCTTCTATAACTCTGGTGTAGCCATCCTATAGGGAGGAATGGACAACGGTGCTGCTCTTGGCACATGATCAATAGAAAATTATACCTCTCACTCCGGATGCAATCATAAAAATTCCTCAGGAAAGACATCTATAAGATGATCGATCACTAGAGGAAAGTATGACTGTGAATTCCCCTAGTCATCTAGATACAAACTAGAAAATATGGGTTGTCATTCCTCCCAATACATGATTCTTGGGTCCTACTCTGCTCGCCTAAACATCCCATTTACCCTTATGTAATAAGGATCCAGCCTTTGGTGACGTAAAACTCAACCTACGGTGATATAAATCCATGATGACTGGGGAGGGAAAAAACCATACCATCCCAAGAATGAAATAATTACCTATCATATCTAGTACAAATAGTTCCTATAAGAAGTGACACCCACAAACCTAATGAAGACACTCCTTGCACTGAGGTACACTAGCCGTTCTAGTTCCCAACAGAATTTCCAGTGTCAAGACATCAAAAGAATTAACGATATAGAGACTGAGCATCTGTAAAACAACAACAGTTAAGAAAATATGGGAAGCCCCTATATTGAAAATTGGAGAATATAAGACTGAGGCAACATGAATTGTACCTCGAACTATAGAGGATCTGGGATCCTACTCTTTCTGGGACTGCTCCACTGCAAACCTATAGCCTACAATGCTACCATGTGACCCTGCATGACCACCCTGAGCTAATTCACCATGCTTCCATTAGAATACTGGTGAATGTATACCATGGTTTCAACCTCCACCACATCCAGAATGACGAGAAAAAACTCCAAATCCCAGACTGATGAGAAAATGGTGGTCCTTCTCTTGTATGGGGAGTCCAAACAGAACCTCTATCACCAGCTTCTAATGAGAAAAACTAATAGAAATTATGAATATGATCAATCTTGCTACAAGATCATCACTCAACTGGGTCTCTAGGGAAATGTGTCCTTGTATACCCACTCTTCCCACACTTCTAGCACACCACATGGCTTCCAGAATAACCACCCTGCATCCTCAGATCTCCATGCATAGACTCCCTGAAATGCTTCTTATTGTCAGTAGGAGGGATACCATATCCGTTTTCCAATCGTCCTAGGGTAATAGCTTCAGAATCCCCCATATTGTGCTCCTTTATCAGTGATCTTTTGACTATAGAGTTGATCGAATTCAACTTGAAGATGTTCATCAGAGATCAGATGTCATGCCCGAGACCATCCTCAAACGTCCTCTCAAGAAATAACTCATGTCCCTCTTAAATGGGTGTAAAGAACTGAAGCTATGTAAAACAAGAAGAATACTCCATAACTGAAATAGTAACCTACTCCAGACTCATGAACTCTCTAGCTCGATCGACCCTCAAAGTCTCCAGATATAAGTAATCATAGAAGGAACACCTGAATTCATCCCAATCCATAACCTGATAGCGTCCCACATATGAGATCACATCACACCATATCTTTGAGGAATCCCATAGCATGTATGTAACAAGATTCACAATCCTCTCTGGAGGCATCCCATGATGCTCGAAGATCGAAAGAATTGCCTCTAACCATGATTCTGCAGCCTGAGGTCCTCCATCCACTGATAATCTGGGGGAATGCTACTGCTAAAAGACCCAAGTAAAATCTTCCATTGATTGGGTAGGAGGTGGTACTCAATGGATGGTCTGCATGAACCTCATGAAGCCTTCTCGGAACTATGCATTGACACATGTATCTAGTATAACAGGTGGTGGAAAGACAGGCACAAGTGGAGGATCTATTGGGTGTTCCAAATCATCCATGTCCGGTGTCTGGTCAATACCCTATAACTGGCGTACGACCAAAGGATGTCTCATTGGCATGACTCTGCAAGGTCAAACACACACCTTAGATCATGATTAACATGTAATGAAACACAGAAGTTCGTGTAGGGAATATTAAAAAATTAAAACATTAAATATTTCTAAAACGTGGATACACAGTGTGTACAACTCCTATATAGCGTGTTCCCTTAAGCTTTCATATGGATGTGTACTTTTTCCAGTTGAGGTCGTGTCACACCACATACACCTAACATGTTGTCCAAACACATGAAATGTAATAGAAATAACTTCATCGAGTCATGTTGTTATTCACACAGCTGGTAACACGGATGACTCTACATGACATTTTTGTGCTAGACACAATGTGTACTAACTATCCATAATCCACCAGTGTCACTGGTCACATAGCAGGACACATGGTCTATACACACGATGTGTACATTCGGTACACGACATGTTCTGCCAAGGATTTCCCAACACCGTGTTTCTTCCCACACAACTAGTGACATGGTTATAGACTACACAACTGTACATAAATTACAAGACGTGTACTTATGAAAAAAGTTCCTTCCCAAATAGATGGATACATGGAATTTATTCTACAATACAAACTATGAATTTTGGGTTCTTTTAGACAGTAAGCCTCAAAACTACTCCGGAATCCATTAAAACACTAAAACCAACATCAAAGTGCCAAATTTTGATCCATGGGGGCCCATACTCCCTATAAATCAATGATTGGAATCATATTCATGTCATATACAAGGAATAACAAAGAAATTATCCATGAAATTTTGATCCTTGATGGTACACAACACCTCAAGAACCAATGTTTGGAGCTCATTAAAACAAAACCTTACATATTAACAATACCCTATCAAATAGCAGGTATTCTATCAAGGCATATATCACAATAACATGCATATCTAGCACAAAATTGATCATAATAAATTCAATTAGTAATGCAACCTAAATGGCACGACGAGAATGCATGAGATGTGATCTCTAGAATGTGCCTATATGATGCATGAGATGGTATACCCTCATCTCATCGGATTGCAAAAGAAATAGAATGCCAATAATATCATCAAAAATAAAAAAAACACGGGAATCACCCAATGATGAAATAAAATCAACAGTAATAATTGAAAAACTAGAAAAATCACAATATACGAGGTAAATTGGCTTTTCCTTGTACATGGGATAGCTAATCTGAGGCACAACTTATTACCAACTACTTATTTCTTCTTATCCCTAGCTATAAGATCCCAATAGTAAGTCAAGAAGAAAATAATTCCTCTGATACCACTTTGTAATGTCTCGATTCTGGGTTCCTCCCAGAGGTGTCCCGTACTAGGTTGGTCAGATGACCTCAATCACATTTCCCCAAACACAAGAGGCTACTTACTAGTAGTGAGGGACATGGGTCTGATAGTGGGTAAACTATGACATCATAGGTAGAGTAATGAAGTACAAGGAAACATATAATAATAGTGGAAGTATTAATAACATGAAATAAGTTAACAACAGAAGATTGGAAGTAATAACCAACTGAAGCACATATATGTAAATGATGCATGATACATATTTCTAGAAAAGTAGAAAAACAAGTCATAATGCTGGAATACTGTACTAAACCAACGTAAATAAAATGAAAACAAATTGTAACAACCCGAGATTTTATAATATATATTCATTTTAATTTCTATCATATATTCTGTTGTACGCTACACCAATATTATCTTGCGCTATACGCAACACCCTATTAGCTTTCAGTATACGCAACACTAATCTTGGATCGTGTTACACACAATTTCATGTTTGTTTGATAGTAGTTATTATACAAAACATTGAGTATATATATATATATTCAATTTATTTTTTTATACGTAACAACAAAGGACTGGTGCACTACACACAACCCAGACTTGGCTTGCATTACACGCAATCACGATCTTCCTCAATAGCGTGTGTAGTACGCAATACCGGGTTTTACTAAACAATGATATATTATTATAATATTATTATGAAATAGTCGTTATGAATAATATTAACTAAATTTTGAATTTTATAAAATTATTATTCATCTTACACATTTTCTAGAACATGGTATAAGAACAAAATAATTTTTTCGGGCAGAATAAGTATTTTTAAAAAATTGCAGTTTTGCCGCCTTTTGATGGCGCACCCACTTTAAATCTAGTTTTTTACGTGTTTATAAGTTCAATTTTACAAAATAAAATTATTCTTTGGAATAAGGATATAAAATTTTACCTTGGATAAAATTTTCATGTTATTCTGATAACTTTCATATTTTAATGAATAGTAAAAACACGCTATATTTTAATTAAAAACAACTTTTTTCATCATAATAATTTATGTGGTTAAATTATAATATAGAATGTTATTAAAGTATAAATAGAATAAATTTTTACCATTTAATATAATTTATGTCTTTATCATGGATTTTACCGAGAATTCATAGGTTAAATCAATTCAATCTTTTGTAATGTTTTAAACAAAAACCCGTTTTCTTTTGACAACATGATTAATTTTAATTTAATTTCTGCAACTTCTATGTATTGAATTTGGAAAAATAGATTCCATATTTGGAATCAGTGGGTCCAAATTATATTAATATACTAATTTTTATTTTTGGGCATTATGAATAGTAACTACGGTAAATTTTATATACTATAGTTAAAGGTAAATCTGGTAATTAAGGGTAAATATAAGACTATAAAATTACCCTAACACCTTCCAAAATCCTATTGGATGACTAAAAGTAGACCCATATCACATAAGGGTCGGATTAGAATCATTTAATGGACTTTTGTCCATGAAAATAACTTAATTATTATTAAAACCAAAGAAAGTGACAACATGTCACTCTCTTAAATCTTATAAGTATATTACATTTAATTTAGTGATAAACTACATGAAACTTCGAACATGAATAGTGTACAGAAATATAATGAAATTATCTATATCATATGAATTTATTTATAATTTTTAGGGATTAAATAATTATCATTAATTGTGACACAATAGTGATGCAGAAATTGTTTATCTAGTGAAAAATCAATAATATAGTTTTTATTAAACTAATAGTGACCATAAAAGGCACAAAACACTGACCAAAACTTATTGGTCATGTAAA
Source organism: Viscum album (assembly GCA_963277665.1). Taxonomy (NCBI): domain Eukaryota; kingdom Viridiplantae; phylum Streptophyta; class Magnoliopsida; order Santalales; family Viscaceae; genus Viscum; species Viscum album. The sequence continues at coordinate 434,143,513 of OY728136.1, forward strand.
GGTAAACCATAATAATCCATTGGTCGAATATTTGACAATTTGGAGCCTTATAAAAGCTATTATGACACTTATATTATTTTATTTTAAATGATGCCAAAGTTGTCACCTTCATAATTTATTAAGTATAACAATTTAAATATTGTGATTTTAAGATGATAATTTCGAGTAAAAGTATTATTGTGAAAGTTAATAGATTTATCTTCATCATAGGAGCTTATTTTTAATTTTTATGCAACAAATATGTATATTAAATAATTATAAAAAAATTATGTAGTAATTATTTTATTAAGAGATAAACCAAATAAATGGTTTTAAAAATAATAAAATAAATATTATATGAACTATTTATTGTTCTCCAATAATTTTATAGAAATATATGACCTTTTTGAATCTATTAAATCTTTTATTTTTAACATATCTTCTGAATATATTTTATTTAAATTCAAATAAATGAATAGTGTAAAAATTGACACTATTGTTATTTTATAAAAATAACATATTATAAAATTGTTTAAAAATCACAAAAATATTTAAAAATTATAAATTTAAATTTATATTGTATAAAATGTTATAAATTATCCAATTAAGGAAAATTCACAACAAATAAGTAATTATATGTTATAATTTAAAATTTAGAATGATATTACCACAAAAAAAATTAAATTGATTAAATAAGGATAAATCAAGTTGATAATGTTTAAAATAAATTCCTAACGTTTCTAAATTTTATTGGTTGATGATATGAAAACCATATATCATCTAATATTTGAATATTACTCATTTTTGGAGTTTTTTAAGTGGGTTTAGATTTATTATAAATTAATATTTTTAAGATTTCCAAAGGTGCCCCTCTCCTCCCTTATAAAAGGGCACATCCTCCCTCTCTTCCTCACACCAATTTGAGCTTTTAAGCACGGCCAAAACCTACCCATTTCCCTTATAAACTTCCATATAAACATCCTAGAGGTCCTGGTCTTCTTAAAAGACCAATTCTAGTACCCTAAGAGTAGGATTAAAAGAGGCGTGTCAAAGAAGAGGTAATATCTGTTACCGATTCTTTCAATTTTCTTTCTTCTTCAACTTATTCTTCTTTAGTTGTTTCATTATGAAGTAATAACATTAGTATCCATAATATAATGGTATGTTATTATATATATGAAATAACCCTATTTCACCTTCTATCTATCCTACGGAAAACAAAATCAGCGCGCGTGCGTACGTACGGAATACCGTCTCCACGCCGTGGTGTAATCTGTTTTTCCACAAACACCTTACATGGATGGGTATAATGGTGTAATGAATAACTATATATGGTTATTATAACATCATACTGATTCTGATATATTATACCATCCACTCAAATTCTATAATAATGGGAACGATATCATCGCTCGTGCGTACGTACAGACTACCTTCTCCACGATGCAATGAGATTCATTCTCCATGATTAACCATACATGAATGGTCATACAGTTTATATAATGAATAATAATGACATTTATGAGATAATAATTCTACTGGATTTATGTATATATATATGTATGTCATCTATTTAGTTTCATTCAATTCAATAAGGAAACGAAAACAGTGATCATGCGTACGTACGGCCTACCGTCTCAATGAACGGTGTATTTCATTCCTTTTATCGATCTATAATATATATGTATATGATGAATATATATTATATATAAATCATTTTTAAATTATGGAATTATTTAAATCAGTATATAAGTAATAATATCAAGAAACTACAAGTCGAAACACATATGAAAAATGAAATGATTTAACCCAAAACGCTACTTTAACATGGAATTTACAAAAGAGCAGGTAATATAAAGTCATAAGTGAAACATGTATGATATCATAACAATGAATAGGATTATGTAATAAGTCCATGACATTATTTAAATCATTATACAGGAGGTTCGGAACCATATGAAGCATATCGGACCTAAGGCAAGGGATAGCTTTTCTAATATCGTTTTTATCCGAGATTGTTTATTCGTAAGTATTTACTGGGGTTATTTCTATCATAAATATAAAAGTGTTTTCATGTATTTTTAAATACATTTTTACCCATTTTTGACTTTTAATACATGGTATGTAAGGAATCATTCTTTTCTTTACGTTACGAGATACTTTTTTTGACTTTTCTGACAAAAGTATGAGGAGAATGTTATTTTTAACTTATACGACGTGATCAGATTTTTATGGTTTTATAAAGCCTTATTTTCATGAAGCTTCCTCCAAAATATTTCATGACTATTTTCAACAAAAACCTTTTCTTCTAAAATTTCATGACATTTTTTGAAAAGAAAATGATTTTGAAGAAAAAAGGATATTTTCCTCAAGAATTCATTTCAAGTGTTTTATCAAAACCATTTTCATCTAAGATGGCATTATTTCACATGTGTATGTTTCAAGTATCATGTATATATGATTTACATGGTTTCACTTTTCTTATTATGTAATGATATCCATTTCTTTTATATGGATTATGTGATGATGGGATGATGTTTATGAAACCCATTTTATTTATTGGGTTATTATGAATGATGTATGTTTATTTTGTGGAACAAGTAAGAATGATTTCATTATGAGATGGGTGGGACCTATATATCCCTCCAATTCATTGGGAAAAGATTTATATCTCATTAGATAGACATGGTTGGAATTGCAAGTTAAACCGGTTCAATAATAAAGGACTGGAACGAGGAGTGAACTCGATTCAGAAATGGACTTTGTCCACTAAGATGGTCTTGGCAGCAATGCCTTGGCTACTATTGAAATCATATGACGTGCTTAATGGTTTCCAAAATTACATGTTTTATTCCCATGCTATTTTATCATTATTGATGTTCCCATATGATATATGCCTTATGTACTTCCAAGATTCTTGTCTTTGATCAAGATTTTGATGTTTAGATTTTACGTTCAAGTTTTTGCATTCAAATGTTTATGGATTGTTTTATGTTCTCTATGTTTACCCTTACTGGGCATTTGAGCTCACCCCTTTTATGTTTTATTTTCCCCAGGATATAAAGAAAGGTTTTAGGTAAGAAAAAAAGGGAAGATATTTATTGGGAGATGATGAAGATCTTTCACTACGATTAGAAGATTTTATTCCGAGTTTCCAAAGACACTAAACTATTACAGTCCTTGTGTGTATGTTTTTGTTATGTATTAAGTTTTCCATAAATGTAATGTAATGTCCATGTACGTTCAGTTTCGGGTAACTACAGTTGGTATCAGAGGAAAGTTTTAGTCAACCTTTGGAAACTTGGATGCGAAAACGTTAGTGAGATCTCTATAGATATTTCTAAGTTATGTCTAGGGATGTCCCTAAGGATAAGTATATGTATAGGATATAGTCCTAGAACTATGGTAACGATCTTATAATTTAACCTAAGATGTTAGACATTGATGGTACTCCCCCTTTACTATGTTGTTTTCCCTAGCATGATGTTTACCTCTCACAGAATTCTTTTTGTGTTTTAGTCAATGGAGGGAACCAGAAGGAATTCGGTTAACATTGAATCCAATGGACAAATTGGTGAATATGAGCAACAAAATTGTGTAATTCCTAGAGAGAAAGATATTTTGATTATGTCGAATCAGTCATCGCGATATATGATTAAAAAGGAGAAATTTAGTGGTATGCCTAATTCATCAAATAAAAGGAAGATAGAATTTTATGCATGGTCGCATGTTGATGAGCATAAAGAAAGTAAGATTGAGATTTCTAAAGAAGGGAAGAAGAACCTTGGGGAATACCTACAATGGAGGGACATATGTTATCTGTGTGGAGAAAAGGGTCATAGAGTGACAGACTGTTATGGAGTTCAATGTCTTATTTTTGGAGAACATGGGCATTACCCAACTCAATGCCCTGACCTAAAAAGTTACTTCTAAATCAAGGAAGGACTTATTCCAGGACAATCATTGAAGAGGATGGATTGATGTGTTTGTGTATTGGTATTCAAGAATAATGTTGTTGAGGTAATTTTATGGTGTATTAGAATATTTTTGTATTAGTCTAGTGTGGTTTTCAATAATTTTATTGTACTGGTAACCATGAAAATTGATTCAAATATTTTGGAAAGCAGATGATATGCACATAATGAAGGGATAAGAAGATAATGAGATGTTTGATTTTATTCATGAGCTCATGATTGATATAAGGACTAAGTGATATCATGGTTTGAGTATATATAATTTTCAGGATTTTGGTATGTGGAATGTGTTAACATTTAACTGGATTCATGTTTTAACTAAGGTTCAATGGGTATTCATTCTTCAAGAGAATACATGATTAAGGTATTTACATGTTTGTAATTTTACCAACAAGATATATCTTATGATATATGGGGGATAAATGATGGAATTTATGTGATTTTTATGTGACATTTCAAGTAATTATTTTCTTTATACTATGAGCTTGGACCGAAGTATTTTACATAATCCTAAAGATTGGAATGGATTATGTTGGACATAAGTTAGTATTGTTTAAGGAAAGAACTTTTTTCAATATTATTGATGGGATGTTATAGTAATGTAGTTTTATAAAATGGAAAACATGCAGGTCTGGCGACAACCCATCACGTCGGACAAGGCTGTGGGAATCGAACCCACAACCGAAGTGCGACTGGACTTTATCGCCTACCACTGGCCTACAGGAAGTTCCTGGTTAGTAGAAACTAGTTTTATTTTATTAATCGGTATGATATATGAAGTATATGTTCATTTTTGGAACCATATATGATTAATCTAACAATATGATGGACTTATAACTTTGGTAACCTTTTGTTTGAAACAGATGGAAGGACCCATCATTCTATCACATGATCTGCTAACACATCACGAATAACAAATTCAACTTCATTTCTTTAAGGGATGGAGTGGAAATTGTTCAATTCATGAACAACAGAGAGATTGTACCAAAATCATGTAAGTATTTATTTCATCAACTTTAGGGAAATGATATTGAAAACCAAAAATGTTGTCCTAGTTCTCTTATATCAGATGAATCAGATGGTACCTTAGATCATCACAAATTTATGGCTTTGTGATTGTTGGCTTTTTCATAGCCATGTTCTCTACCACTCTCCATTAGAACATGACAGTTAGATTTTTTCTTCCATATCCATATTTTCAACTATGCTCTCTTTTGTGGAAACCCATAGATTAGTTTATTTGGGTAACCATTATGTTTCATAATTTAGTTTTTAAAGATAAGTTTTGGTATTCCTTTTTACGATGTGGGTTTCAATTAATGAAACTTTCAAGTAGAAAACCATTTATAACCCCGACGAATTTCGAGGGAAAAATTCATTTTAAGGGGGTAGAATGTAACAACCCGAGATTTTATAAGATATATTCGTTTAAATTTCTTTCATATCTTCTGTTTTACTCTACACCAATATTATCTTGTGCTATACGCAACACCGTATTAGCTTTCAGTATACGCAACACTAATCTTGGATCGTGTTACACACAATTTCATGTTTGTTTGATAGTAGTTATTCTACAAAACATTGATTATATATATATATATATTCAATGTATTTTTTGATACGCAACAACAAAGGAGTCGTGCACTACACACAACCAAGACTTGGCTTGCATTACACGCAATCATGATCTTCCTCAATAGCGTGTGTTGTACGCAATACCAGGTTTTACTAAACAATGATATATTATTATAATATTATTATGAAATAGACTTTATGAATAATATTAACTAAATTTTGAATTTTATAACATTATTATTCATCTTACACATTTTCTAGAACATGGTAAAAGAACAAAATAAATTTTTCGGGTAAAATAAGTATTTTTAAAAAATTGCAGTTTTTCCGCCTTTTGATGGCGCACACACTTTAAATCTAGTTTTTGACATGTTTATAAGTTCAATTTTACAAAATATAATTATTATCTGGAATAAGGATATAAAATTTTACCTTGGATAAAATTTTCATGTTATTCTGATAACTTTCATATTTTAATGAATAGTAAAAACACGCTATATTTTAATTAAAAACAAAATTTTTCATCGTAATAATTTATGTGGTTAAATTATAATATTTAATGGTCTTAAAGTATAAATAGAATATATTTTTACCATTTAATATAATTTATTCATTAGCATTGATTTTACCTTGAATTCTTAGGTTAAATCAATTCAATCTTTTGTATTGTTTTAAACAAAAAACCGTTTTCTTTCGACAATGGGATTAATTTTAATTTAATTTTTGAAAATTATGTATATTGAATTTGGAAAATGTGATTCCATATTTGGAATCAGTGGGTCCAAATTATATTAATATACTACTTTTTATTTTTGGGCATTATGAATAGTAACTACGGTAAATTTTATTTACCATAATTAAAGATAAATCGGGTAATTAAGGGTAAATATAAGATTATAAAATTACCCTAACACCTTCCAAAATACTATTGGATGACTAAAGGTCGACCCATATCACCTAAGGGTCAGATTAGAATCATTTAATGGACTTTTTTCCATGAAAATAACTTAATTATTATTAAAACCAAAGAAAGTGACAACATGTCACTCTCTTAAATCTTATAAGTATATTAATTTTAATATAGTGATAAACTTCATGAAACTTCGATAATAAATAGTCTACAGAAATCTAATGAAATTATATACATCATATGAATTTATTTATAATTTTTAGGGATTAAATAATTATCATTAATTGTGACACAATAGTGATGCAAAAATTGTTTATCTAGTGAAAAATCAAGAATATTGTTTTTATTAAACTAATAGTGACCATAAATGGCACAAAACCCTGACCAAAACTTATTGGTCATGTAAATTTAAACCATAATCATCCAGTTTTCGAATATTTGACCATTTGGAGCCTTATAAAATCGATTATGACACTTATATTATTTTATTTTAAATGATGCCAAAGTTGTCACCTTCATAATTTAATAAGTATTACAATTTAAATATTGTGATTTTAAGATGATAAATTCGAGTAAAAGAATTATTGTGAAAGGTAATATATTTATCTTCATCATAGGATCTTATTTTTAATTTTTATGCAACATATATGTATATTAAATCATTATAAAAAAATGATGTAGTAATTATTTTATTAAGAGATAAAACAAATAAATGGTTTTAAAAATAATAAAATAAATATTATATGAACTATTTAATGTTCTCCACTAATTTTCTGGAAACATATGAAATTTTATGAAACTATTAAAGCTTTTAGTTTGAACATATCTTCTGAATATATTTTATTTAAATTCAAATAAATGAATAGTATCAAAATTGACACTATTGTTATTTTATAAAAATAACATATTATAAAATTGTTTAAAAATCACAAAAATATTTATAAATTATAAATTAAAATTTATATTGTATAAAATGTTATAAATTATCCAATTATGGACAATTCACAACAAATAAGTAATTATTTGTTATAATTTAAAATTTAGAATGATATTACCACAAATTAAATAAAATTGATTAAATACGGATAAATCAAGTTGATAATTTTTAAAATAACTTCCTAATATGTATAAATTTTATTGGTTGATGCGATTACATCCCTATTTCATCTAATATTTGAATATGAGTCATTTTTGGAGGTTTTTAAGTGGGTTTAGATTTATTATAAATTAATATTTTTAGATTTCCAAAGGTGCCCCTCTCCTCCCTTATAAAAGGGAACATCCTCCCTCTCTTCCTCACACCAATTTGTGCCTTTAAGATCGTAAAAAGCCTGTCCATTTCCCTTCTCAAATTCCCTAGAAACATCTTATAGGTCCTTTTATTCTTAAAATACCAATTTTAGTATCCTAAGAGGAGGATTCAAAAAGGCATGTCAAAGAAGAGCTTATATCTGTTACCGATTCTTTCAATTTTATTTCTTTTCAACATCTTCTTCATTATTTGTTTCATTATGAAGTAATAATATTAGTATCCATAATATAATTATATGTTATTATAAATATTAAACAACCCTATTTCACCTTCTATCCATCCTACGGAAAACAAAATCACCGCGCGTGCGTACCTACGGAATACCGTCTCCACGCCGTGGTGTAATCTATTTTTCCACCAACACATTACATGGATGGGTATAATGGTGTAATGAATAACTATATATGGTTATTTTAAAATCATACTGATTCTGATATATTATAGCATCCACTTCAATTCTATAATTATGGGAACAATATCATCGCTCGTGTGTACGTACGGACTACCGTCTCCACGGCGCGATGAGATTCATTCTCCATGATTAACCATACATGAATGATCATAAAGTTTATATAATGAATAATAATGAAATGTATTAAATAATAATTCTACTGGATTTATGTATATATATATGTATGTCATCTATTTAGTTTCATTTAATTCAATAAGGAAACGAAAACAACGTTCATGCATACGTATGGCCTACCATCTCCATGAACTGTGTATTTCATTCCATTTATTGATCTATAATATATATGTATATGATGAATATATATTATATATAAATCATTTTTTACATTTTGGAATTATTTAAATCTGGATATAAGTAATAATATCAAGAAAGGGAAAGTCGAAACACATATGAAAAATGAAATGATTTTACCCAAAACGCTACTTTAACATGGAATTTACAAAAGAAAAGGTAATATAAAGTCATAAGTGAAACATGTATGATATAATAACAATGAATATGTTTGTTTAATAAGTCAATGACATTATTTAAATCATTATACAGAAGGTTCGGAACCATACGAAACATATTGGACCTAAGATAAGGGATAACTTTTCCAATCTCGTTTTTATCTGACATTGTTTATTCGTAAGTATTTACTGGGGTTATTTCTATCATCCATATAAAAGTGTTTTCATGTATGTTTAAAGTCATTTTTACCCATTTTTGAATTTTACTACATGGTATGTAAGGAATCATTCTTTTTTTACGTTACGAGGTACTTTTTTGACTTTTCCGACAAAAGTACGAGGAGAATGTTATTTTTAACTTATACGATGTGAACGGATTTTTATGGTTTTATAAAGCCATATTTTCATGAAGCTTCATCCAAAATATTTCATGACTATTTTCAACAAAAACCTTTTCTTCTAAAATTTCATGTCATTTTTTGAAAAGAAAATGATTTTGAAGAAAAAAGGATATTTTCCTCAAGAATTCATTTCAAGTATTTTATCAAAACCATTTTCATCTAAGATGACATTATTTTACATGTGTATGTTTCAAGTATCATGTCTATATGATTTACATGGTTTCACTTTTCTTATTATGAAATGATATCCATTTATTTTATATGGATTATGTGATGATGGGATGATGTTTATGAAACCCATTTTATTTATTGGGTTATAATTAATGATGTATGTTTATTTTGTGGCACAAGTAAGAATGATTTCATTATGAGATGGGTGGGACCTATATCTCCCTCCAATGCATTGGGTAAAGATTTATATCTCATTAGATAGACATGGCTGGAATAGCAAGTTAAACTGGTTCAGTAATATAGGACTGGAACGAGGAGTGAACTCGATTCAGAAATGGACTTTATCCACTAAGATGGTCTTGGCAGAAATGCCTTGGCTACTATGGAAATCATATCATGTGCTTAATGGTTGCCAAAATTTTATGTTTTATTCCCATGCTATTTTATCATGATTGATGTTCCCATATGATATATTCCTTACGTACTTCCAAGATTTTGTCTTTGCTCAAGATTTTGATGTTTAGATTTTATGTTCAAGTTTTTGCATTCAAATGTTTATGGATTGTTTTATGTTCTCTATGTTTACCATTAATGGGCATTTGAGCTCACCCCTTTTATGTTTTTTCCCTAGGATATAAATAAAGGTTTTAGGTAAGAAATAAAGGGGAAGATCTTTATTGGGATATGTTGAAGATCTTTCACCATGATTAGAAGATTTTATTCCGAGTTTCCAAAGACACTAAACTATTACGGTCCTTGTGTGTCTGTTTTTGTTATGTATTAAGTATTACGAAAAAGTAATGTAATGTCCATGTACGTTAAGTTTCGGGTCTCTATACAAATAAACTCCAGCAGCATAACAAGATTCATCTTGGTCCAATGCTCTCTATCTCCACGTGAATCATGTACCTGAAGTAGAAGGGTACGTACCCTTATCTATACATGTAGTAATATAATTTGTTTGGGGCCAAAAGCATGACCCAAATAGGATGTCAGATGAATCCCAGTAGGCAACCTCCCAAAGATATGTGTCTAACATTAATTGAATATATATGGCATGCAGTATGAAAAATGAAGTAATAAACAAGTAATTACTTAAAAGTAAACAATCTTATTGATAAAATGGCATTCATTTTCATATATCAAGTAATAAGCTAATAAAAAACATGTAAACCTATGGGAAGTACTCATAGCCTGACCCCAATAGTTCAACCAATAAAACACAAGCAACCCTCTGGGAAGCACTCATAGTCTAACCCCTTTGGTTCAGCAATAACTAATACCTTCTGAGGAAACACTCACCATCAATCCCCACTTGTGGTCTTTTATCGGTAAACAATAGACACACTAGGGAAGTAATCAACATCCAATTCCCCCTATGGTCTTGAAATGTGGATATATAGAAACTTTGAGGGAGAACTCACATCCATCCCCCTTATGGTCTTACAATGTGAAAAGTAACAGACACTCTGGAGAAGCCCTCAACGTCCATTCTATCTATGATATACTACACTGGGTTCCCATAGCCCAGTGTTAGTCAATCATGCACAATGATGTTCAAAAACCAAATTAGTCATTAATAACTACGTGGATAATAGATTTCAAGAACTACTTGGCTAAACATATACAAGCATAAATCTTCATTAGATAAAATCACTCTATCCTAAGAACACTATTCATGAAAAAAACACAGCCTAGCTGGAAAAAATAGGCCCAACGCCCAATATGAGTTCAAACATGGGAATGGATATCCATAGAAAGGTAAATAACCATATTAAAAAAAACATCCACTCATGAATAAAAGGAAAACAATGCAATAACGGGTCTAAAATTACTAAACATGCAATACCCCATTCAAGGGTATTGGGCACTTTTGTACATAATATTCAAAGAGTAGCTACAGAAAGGCACAAACCACCTACCACAACATTGTACAATCGTTATAGGTTAATCCTAGATTTTCCATCAACCTAGAATGTTGTAGACCTAAAAAAAATCTAAAACTATGAACCAATAATATCTCATGGGAGTAGAGAAATCAAGAGATGCGACTTTAGAAGAAGGAAGAACTCACCGTGTTGATTCCAATGCAATAGAGGATGGTTGATTTAGAGAAAATATGGCGGGTCAGGGGCTTGGAGAAATTCATCAGCTTTAGTCACTCCTAGATGAGATAGGCTGAGAAGAAGGTGTTTTTATGAATGAGACACATCCCCGGTCTGATATAACAATTTAAAAAAAGTACACAGTGTGTTCTCTAAAGATACATAGCGTGTACATTCCTTAAATGGACCCCACATTAGAAGGTATCCAGGTCACCCCACTCGGCCATGTATTTAGCCATTACACGACCAGTACATGGTCACCCATAGCAACCGGGTAAAAGGTGTGTACTTTAAAGTACACAGTCTGTACTCTTTAAATTACCAGAAACTTCTATTTTTCTCTCAACAACCAAAAAATAGGATCCATACCTAAAAAAAGATCGTATTTCTTACAAATGTGTTATCTATGGTTGAATGAATTTATTGGTTTCTTGTGTTATAATTATTTTTAAATTAGTTGGTGGTGTTTTCATGAAGGTAATTGACCATAGTGGGGTGATGGTATGCCTTATAGTGGCTATTTGAGCAGTTTCTAATGGTTATTATGGGTTTTGTGGGTAGGGTGGGGGTGCTTCATGTCTGTGAACTAGAGGGTCTATACAAACGGTTTCAAAATCATTGGTATATATCTATACAAATGGATCAATGTGATTTATTGGGTAATCAAACATTTTATTAACCATATACCAATGTTTCACTAAAATTCATCAATATAGGTCTTTCCCAATTTCTATATACCCAACAATTTGGAGAAATACGGGTAAAGGCTATACCAATGGTTCTCCAGCCTATACCAATGGTTTTTAACTCTTGGTATAGGTAATAATTAATGTAGTGTCACCTCAATGTTGGATTCCAATATATAATGATATAGGTTAAAGCCATATACTCTAGATAAAAAAGCAATATTTAGTGGTTTTGATCCTAAAGCAATAGAACTTACTCCAAGGATTATACTCAAGTGTGGGATGAAAAATATTTTGATAGTTTTTGGAGTTGATTTCCCCCGAGATCGATGATGTGAATCATCTATAATCCCTCCATCCATAAGATAAATATTTTTTAAGAGAACTCGCCAGTCTTTATTAAGCATGTGGAAGGGATATTATTTTTCTATTTGAAATTGATTTCCAATGTTGGGAATGATAAATAGAAGTGTGTATTCCAAGCTAGATTAACTTTCCAAAGGAAAATCTCTCCATGAATTATTACCTATCACATTGTTTCATGAAGAATGCGGAGAAGAACCAGAAGGTTATCCCATAGAGGATTTGAGAAATAATGAACAATATAAGAAAAATCGTAGTCAATAATATATTTAGTTCTATCATACCTGGACCGAATATAATTACCTAACACTAATTCCCATACAATAATTCCATCCAAGGATATCATAGATATTTCTATATTCATTAAACCTACTCCACCTTCATCAATAGATTTAGGGAGATGGTTGTAATAAGACTAATGTATTCTACCCTCCAAATCGGATTCCTATAATGATTTGATGAACACTCTTGGGAAATCTAATGATAGAGATCATATGCATGGGTTGGAAGTAAATATGGTGTTTATGAGAGTGATACACCCACCAAAAGATAGAAGATGACTCTTCTAGTTGTTTATTCTTCCAAAAATATTATGAACTAGACTATCGAAATATAGGATATTGATTCTTGTAGTGGAAATAAGAGCACCTTGATAAATCATAGGAAGAGTGATTCGATTAATAGAGACAAGTTTCCTTGCATGATATAGAAATATACACATTTATCTTGATCTAAATAGACATTTGACCACTCCATTCCTCATAATCATCCAATATTCGTTTTACTCCTTAATCCTAACTACACATTCCATTCGAAAAAGGTGTAAATCATCAGAAAAAAATGTGTGAAATACAAGTGGTATCATATCTTCCATTTAAATGAAGGATAGGGAATAATGTGAGAGAAATGATGATATTCATGCTAAATGATTATTGGGAAAGAACAAAAAATTAGGATATATTGGATCTCCTTATTGAATACCTCTAATTAATTTAAAGAAACCAAAATTTCATCCCATTTATGAGACTGAGAACCAAGGAGTATAATATTAATGGAATCACAAATCATCGAACCATTATAATATTCATTATTGGAAGATAATCTTGATGATTAATCATTATTCAATAGTGTCCTAATAATTTTCAATATCAGCCTTAACCATAATGTTGGAATCAAGATATTTTCAATTGATATGATGGATATTTTCTTTATCCAATGAAATGGAATCCTATATTTTCTTGTTCTTAACAAAGACATGTTGTTCATCTCATGCTAGTTGGGATGGAAGTGAGTAATGTTTGTCCATAATGATTTTAATGACAATATTATAAGTCATTTAACACAATCTGATTGGGTGAAACTGGTCAAATGATGCATGATGATTCACTTTTGGAAGGAGAACAAGAGTGGTATCACAAGTGTGTATAAGAAGATAATACCTATGAAACAATCCTGAATTTCTCTTATGAGATCTTCCTTGAAAATTTATTAGGCTACCATGAGGAATTATCAAAGGAATCCATCCAGGACTTGAGCAATTTTTATGTTTAAGGACTTGAAACCGTTAAGGATTTAATCAACATCTAGAGAGGCCATAAAAAGATAATTCATGTGGACATTAATGGAATAGGGGATATTACTAAAAATGGACTTATTGGAATCCTCTTTTGGGTATACTCTCTGATTCTTCAGTCCCTTGAGATGTCTAGAAAAATTCTTGGCCATCATAGGTCTATAGTCATTAGGATCACTAGTGAAGGATCCATCCTCCATTTTTCAATTTTGATTAAAAATGAATCTATATTCTATTATTAATTTGTGAAAGTATATTGTGTTACTATATCCTTATTTAATCCAATAAATCTAATATTTTTATGAGCAATTTTTCACCTCTTGTAATCTATCTTGTAGATACTAATGTTTCAATGTAATAATTATAGAGATTTCATCATTCTAATTGTTTTGAAAATTTATATACAATCCATTAATATAATTATAAAAATATTTTATGCATGTAGTAGAGGAGTATATTTGGGTAAACTAAACCTTGAGGACTTCTTTTAGTCACTTAGGTTTCCAGTGAAAATTTTCCCAGGGCTGATCATGCATGGGACCACTCCATGATTGTTTCCCCATGGATAAGAAATCATCTGGTTGGGTCTAGATCTTAGAAATAAATATCTTAGCTTCACTACTTTGAACATCCAAAGTGGGTAATAGGAGAGAGTGATCAAAAAGAGATATGATCAAGTTACCAATTTATGATTTTCTTAAAACAAGATTTCCCTTGATGATTGGACACGAATCTATTAAGATGACTCCAAATCCTATAGTTTCCTTGATTGTTGTTATACCAAGTTAATTGGTCACCGGACCGCAGGATCCCTAGGGATTACATTTATTATTTTATCAGCTAAATTTAAATAAAAATTTGGGATACATTTATTTATGGTTTAATCATTATTTATTTGATAATATATTGGGTTTTGATTTTTTTTGTAGGAAATGGTAATTTAAGACTCAAAGTATGAATTGTTGAAAAACAGAAAAAATGGGATTTACATGTCGTGAAAGGGGTTCATGACATGTATTCCTCGTTCATAGCATCCCTAAGGACTAAATACCCTATCATTAACGTTTATATGATGTGAAGTTGTTACAAAATGTGTAGATACATTACACATTGTGAATTTTTAAAAATATGAAACCTTAGTAAAGTTCATGATGTGAAGTTAATGAAAGATATGAATCACATACACAACATTCAGAATTTATACAACTTGAAAAGTTTTAGATCTAACCCGATCAAAGATACATACCATGGATTTTGTAAGATCATATATTTTCTAAAGGAGGTTTTGGATCTGAAGTATACAACCCTAAATCCACTTACACATCATGTATAAGTTGAGAAATAATCCAATTAATGACATTACATTATGTGAAGAATTTACATGTCTTGTACTTTTTGATCTAATAAACTTTTTAGTACCTCCATCACAAATGAGAGTCTGGAACAACTTTCGTTCTCTAATTTTTCTTCTTTTTTTATCTTATATTTATCATCTAAATTAGTTCTAATTAATTCAATTTCTTGTTTTTTCAAATCAATTTCATTATAATTTTTATTTCTGCCTTCTAATTTGAAGACCGTTTCAATACTAATTGTCAGTCGACTTCAACACTTTCACTATTTCTTCATTTTTTTTCCCCATTAAAAGTATGTTTTTATGTATTCTTACTTGTTTTAATTGTGGATTAATTATTTATATATTTTTTTATGATTATGCAAGGCATGTTTCCCACATTCTCATTTATGTTTCACACCATCATGTGCGGATAATATTATTAGTGTTAGGGGTTGAAAGTAGGGGTCGCATGAACCTAATGAATATCTAAAATCAAAACCAGGTAACTCTATAGCTAGTAACTTGGTTTAAAACAATTTTCAATCTTATTCATTTGCAGCTACCCTGACCATTGGATGTGAAAATTAAATGACCATGATTTAGTTGGAGTTCATCAGGCTAGGACTACTAGTCTGTGATTATTTCTACCCCAAAGAAAAACCTCCCATGATTAGGTTGTCAACTACTCTAGACTGAGGAGTATTTTTTGTCTTAGATTGATCCAATTGGATGGACCAAGAACGATTGGTGTCTTTCGCACCACTATTCATGTTTTGTCTTAGGACTATCCCAAGTCAGATTTAGTATTATCTAATTCTTATACCCTAAAATTAGTCTCATAAACTTTCTATAAATATGAATTAAATCAAAAGATACATAGTTTAGTAAAATCCAAACCAAATGTATGAATAGTGAGGAATATTACTCAATAGGTTCTTACCATTGGTAGCTTTTATGGAAGTTGTCTCTATGGGTTCGACCTCAAAATGCCACTCACTACACCATAGTAGCTGAGTGTAGTTTTGTATATAAATTTATAATTTGGTCAATACCCACACATATTCAAATATGTTGTGAAAGAATAATTAATTCTGACTTTTGTTCTTAGGTATAACAACCTTCAGTATGAACCTCAGATTACCTCACCTCCTTCCAATTTCTTCTTTTTACTTCCTTTTTTAAAATATTTTTTTCACATGTACTAGAACTTGCATTTTCTTATTCTTGGCCATTGTATGTTTCAGATACCTATGAATCTCTAAAGGATCCTTGAATCTCAATAATTACTTCCATTCAACCTTGAGATTGATCGATCATTAGTTGCATGCTTCCAGTCCACAATAACTGAGCATAAAGATGTTGTGTCGTCACACCCACAAAATGATCAATATGCACCACCTGACAATCAGGGAGAGTGACTAGAAAAACATGAGTTCACCATAATTAATTATGAATTTTCTTCCATTAGGGGTGTTGTGCCCAGCATTATGCACCCTCCCATTCAGGTGCATTATTCTAAGATAAAACATGGACTCATTCAGATGATCTATAACATGGGGCAATTCAGTGGATATCAAAGCGATGACCCCCATAAGAATATTTCTAATTTTTTTTTGTGGTTTGTGTTACCTTTCACATACATGGTAAATCATAAAACATCATAATTATATGAGTTTTACCATTCTCCAGTCATGATAGAGTCATGCATTGGCTTAAGAGTGAAACTATAGAATCTGTTACAACTTGGGATGAATTAACAAAGAAATTTTTTGATAAATATTTACCATCATTCTGAACAAGGAAGCTCAGAAATGAGGTCCAAAATTTCAATCAGGTTGATGTAGAATTATCCTAGGAATCATGAGGCCACTTTTAGAAGAAAACCCACAAGTGCCTGCATCATGGACTAGTTGTGTGGATACAACTTTAGACATTCTACAAGGGACTCCAACCTGACACCCGCACTATTTTGGACATCGCTACTGATGGCATGATCATGCTCAAGACACCTAAAGTTGGAAGAGCATTGTTGGAAAAAATTTCACACAATTCTAGTCTGATGAAAATTGAAAGAGGGATGTCCCGACATGGAATCCATCAGATGGAGGAAAATACCCACCTAAGAACCCAATTAGATGTCCTAAAACTAGGAAGTTGGAGTCTTTCCCACTTCCAGCATCACCCCTTCCTTCTCCTATTACGAAGACTCAATCTTACGATATGTGGAAAGGCTTTCACCTGTACCAATAATATAGGGAATCTATATAGGAAAATAAATTCAAAGTTTGTAATTATGTTGACTACAATCAATAAAATCTATAGTACCAGAAACACCATCCCTACCAACAATAATACTGTCATTAAAGGCCGGCTTAAAATCCACAACAACCTAATCAATGTTACATTCAATAGAGGAGTGGGAAATTACCACCAACGAATCAGGTACCACCGAGGTACCCATCCCAAGGTCCATATCCTCAACCTCAGTAACAATTCCGACATGATTTTTCCTAGTGCTCAATAATTTCCACCAACTCAGTTGAAACAGTATCAATATTCTCTGCAAATACCACCCCAACTTTCCCAACCCCTTCTCTCCAATCATGAAAAAATGTTCACATGCTTCCTAAAAAAAATTAGATAAGAGGATGGAAAACCTAAAAACTATGATGTAGAATCAAAGGGAATCCCTCATAAACCATGAACATTAAGAGGGTAAATTTTCTAAGACCCTATAAGATCTATTACTAAGTATGTTGCTCAGTAATACCAAGAATCCTCTATGATATGGGGATAAATATATAGGTTTTTAGAGTGGAAATATGTTTTACTTTCTTCAACCATTCTTAGGTTGGAAAAATTAGTAAAGTGACGTTGAAAGATCTATCCAAGAGAGGACTTAGAAGGTATAATCGGATAAAAAATATCATATATAAGGAATTCCTGAAAAGGATAATGTATATGCTGAACCACCACCATACTATTCACCTCTCCCATTTCCTAAAAGTATGAAACAATCTATTAAGGAGGGAAAATATAAAAAATATCTTGAGATGTTTAAACAATTACCTATCAAAATCCCCTTTGCAGAGTCAATTTATCAACTGTATGATTTTGCACGATTCTTTATAGAATATCTTTCCAGCAAAAAGAAAATGGAGGACTTATGAGTCATCTCACTAAATAAATAATGATCTGTACTTTTTCAATGGAATCTCTATCTCAAAATGTGACACCCTGGAAGATTCTCAGTTCCTTGAACTATAGGGATATGTAATTTTGAAGGATCCTTGTGTATCCATGGTGTAAGTATCAATCTCAAGCCTATTAGTGTTTTAAAAAAATTGAGTCTCAGTAAATTAAAATCAACAAGAGTGGAATTATATCATGATGATTTCTCAGTCAAGTACCCTTATGGACTTCTAGAGGATGTCTTAGTAAAAGATGAAAAAATTATTTTCCTAGATGATTTCAACATCCTAGATATAGAGGATGAATAAGATCTCCCCTTAATTCTATGGAGGATATTTCTTGCCATTGGAAAGTTGTTGATTGATGTTAACAATGGGAGATTGATGTTTAGATTCAATGAAGATAAATATCTGTTCAATTTAGTAAAGGTTTATAAGAAAATCAATGAGTAGTTTAATTTTAAAGACATCTCTCTTACTGATAAGAAAGATGATCATTTGAATAGTAAGTATGGAAAAAAGAAAACACATCCTATTGAAAATGGATACAATGCTCACAAGAACGTGAATATCACTACACCTCTAATGAGTAATGTTGTCCCACCATTTTTTCCCTCTGTTTTCAATAACTGTTCTACATGGGGTGCTTACTCACATTTAAAACCATCTAAAGGATGTTTTTCAAGATGTAGGAAATAAAAAATACTGACTAGGAGGAAACACAGGTGAGGTTAGATTAGAAATTAGGGAGGCTTAAAACACTAGAGTTGGTTTAGGATTTTTTTTCAAAAAAACCCAAATTTTCATCAGACATAATACACAACATGACATTTTCATCCATGAGAAAATTAATACTCCATGAATTACATGTCTTGTAATAAAGACACCACATGAATGCCTCAGGACATTTTAAAAGGTTGTGAACCTAGGGTTGTCCCCCCTCACAGACCTTTGACCTCCTCTCCCTCATGTTCATCCTCCCACACCCTCTGGTTATCTCATAGTCTAGTTCCATACCTCTATCTGAAATGGCATGCACCAAACTTGCATCACGAGGTGATGAACCTCTGTCACCCCAAGAATTAGGTCGTTGCTCTATCTCCACCACCAAATGGATCAGACCCACTCACCTTCTGTATCTACTTCAGCCACCCTGTCCACCTACAACTAGACCGAGGGAACTTCCAGCTCATCCCAAGGTACTAACCCACACCCGCACCTACATCCCTACATTATCTTTTCCACCCATGAGTATTAAATTCAGTTGGTCCATCTCCAAGCAAAGAAAATGTGTACCAACAAGACATTGTACATTGCCCTGCTCGAGAACATTCATGTGTACGAGGAAGTGATTGAGCTGTTGGACTAGATGCACCACTCCACCATCACCCAGGTATACTCAGAGCCTTTCCTTGAGTTTTTGGCCACACTGGAACTCGACATGACCCACATAGCCTTTTAACTTGTTGGTTGACTGTGGGAGATGACTGTCCGTGACTTTGACGTCAGACTCAGTATCTACAATGAGGAGTTTATTCCATTCCCTTCTTACTCAGCCATGCAGCTGGACCCGAGCAAGGAGGATATAGCTAAGCATTTTCCATTGATCGCTCTTGATCTGTAGAGAATCCACATCCCACATAAGATGAAGACAACCCATCTGACATGTGTCACACTATAGATTTCTCACTGTGAACTTGCACATAGTTTGTTGTCCAGAAGAGATGCTCATGAAAAAATTAGTTGGATTAAGGCACTCATTATCACCTTAGTCAAGAGTGCCCCTATCATTAACATGTCCAGACAGTATGATCATTTCTATGAGACCCCAGTTTTGTGGACATAGGGTACACTCATGGGGAAAATTTCAACATGCATAAGTTCAGACATCTTAGAAAATTCGATGCCACTTATCCCCTCACTTCCCTTGGGAAGACAGAGTCGATCGATCTCCTCATGCTCTATGACATAGGGCTCTTAAGGAGGGTCAAGGGGTGATACTAGTGGGAATTGGAGTACATCTATGATCCTACCCATCCCCAGCCCTAGCTTAGGATCTCCCAAACCCTGTTCATCCATCAGCCCCTACTTCCACCACTACTCCTGTTGCACCATCTTCTACCACCATTTCACCACCCCTACTAACATAACATATCCACCTATGAATCTGCACTTGTCCCACTAGTTCCATCTGATTAATGGGATGTTTTACAATTTATTTTAGAAAACCAGCACCATATTTTACTCTATCTACACATTAACTTCAGTGCACCATACCTTTTCACCAACCTTATGCCACCACCATCCCCCACCTTTTCCCATACACCATCGGTCATATGCACAGCTTCATCATCAATTCCCACCCTACCACCCACCAATTCTGACCAACCTCTGGAGATCACTGACCCTACCACCTACCAGGTGTTCCTTTCAGATTAGGACTAATGGGGAAAGGGTTATGCACTTCCATCTTCCTCCATGTTGTCTCACATAGATCCAACTACTAAACTTATAGCATTAGTATGAATCACCACCCTCGGCTACCAGTCATGACCAAGCCCATTTCTAGCACGAAAACACCCTTAAGGTGGTTGATCCACTTTCCCTAGCAACTATAAATGACATAAATAGGCCAATTTAGCTACAATTCACCACTGTTCAGAAGGGGAATTCAGATAAGGATAACAAAAACACTACCTATATTGTTTACTTATGTCTTGGTCGCCTACCCTTTTATACTTTTTCATGGGATTTTTTTACTACATGTATTTCCTTTTTTATCGATGTATCATTTTACATATATATAGATGAGATGATTTTTTTTACTACACTACTTACTGAAATATTTTTCGTTCACTGCTACATTACTTTAGTCATGTTTAGCTCTTCTGTATCTTCGACGGTCACTAATGTTCCTGTCAGTCCATCATTCACCATATCTCATGAGATATATCAGCATGTGTTTGACCCATAGAGATAGGTCGAGGAACTACATATTCATATTATTACACTTCAGGGGTTCCCTCCATATAATTATGGAATAATATTTCTACCACATGATTTACTTATGGTGGTAATCTCACAAGGAGCCCTCATGAGAGAAATGATACTGCCACTTGTTCCTGTAGGAGGCAGTAGACTTCTGAGCCAATGGAATACAATGATTGATTTCTTTGTTCATCCACCTAGATTGCCATGTTATTATTATCACTTTTTGGGAGACATCCTATATTTTCTTTTTCTTTATTTCTATTTTGTTATTGAGACCTATGTTTTTCCTTTTCTAGCATTTTTTTTGTTAGTCATTCCAAACACTTCTTTTTAGTCACTCTTGCTTTTATCTGAGTTACATTATTCTATAATTGATAGTGTTCACCTACTCATTTTTTTGAATTCATAATGTCTAACCCTTGTGGGCTATTGTTTTATCCAGTCCTGGTTTTTTTTATAACAATATTTGCAGAAAGCACAATTTCCCATCACCATCCAACAAGTTTCCTCATTGTATAAATTTCCCTACAGGGAACAATCGTTTCCCTAATTTCAAATTTATAAAATTAAATTTCCTGTTTTTCTATGATTTTGTTGATAGCCCTATAAAGATGATTTCCAAAATAGTGTATAAACTGTCTCATTTTAATTGTCGGGGATTCTTTCTTGAGATTTATGGTTGATACTCTAGGATTATTTCTTATTTTCACTGGTCTAAGATACATTTTTCATGAAAATAATTTTTTAAATTTAGAATTGTTAAACATATTTAAATAAAAGATAATGTTTGATTAGAGATTGTGAAAATCCATATCTATTACTATTTATAATTTTTAGCATGATTTCTATGTTGAGTAATTTAATTATAAATTCTTAATTATTACAATTTCTTTTGATTCAATTATTACTAGATACTATACCCTGAGTGATTTCCAGTTATTTTACATACTCTCAGTCCTAGGAGAATTCTGGACTTACATTTTCATGTTTTCTTCTAAGTAAATTTCTTGAGAGATACCAGGGCCATGTAAACCTATGAGAGCTTTTATTGAGGTCTTATTGAGAATATGATTAAATAAATAAACTTTTAAAATTATTGAGTCAGTCTTTATTGAGCCCTTTTTTCTAAGACCCACTTGTACTTCTATCTTTCTTTAGCTCATAGTAGCTATGAATAACCATGTTAGGATGGAGTCATTTCAAGCTTATTGTCCCTTAATACCATACTCTTGGTATGATGCATGATTGTTTTTTGAACAAGGGTGGAGGAATTGTGAATACTGATGGACACTGGTGTTGTTATTAAGGAGACTTATAGTGGCACTTTCACCATATTACTATGATGTGGGTCATGATTACTTTTGGAATTTTCCACACCCACCATGTTCCTCTGAAAAAAGAAACATAAAAAAATTAGTTGTATATTATGAAGGTCAAATATCACCATATACTATACTGATGAATCTTATGATGGATTATATGTGGTTAGAAGAAGGATGTGAGACCTGTTGTAGAAATTATTTTCAAAAAATAAATAAAAATAAAAATAAAAGAACATGGTACCTTTCTGATACATACTTAATATACTCTTAGACCAACTTTGAGTTGTTAGAGAATGGACACATTTTGTCTATGAGGGGTTACTTCATTGCACTATTCACAATTTTCCTTCTTTTTACGTTAGTGCTGCCCTCATTTTTTTGCATTATTTTAATTATTTACCCACCAGTGCTCCACCTTAGAGACATTAGAACTTTATTGTCAAAGTTATAATGATTAATTTTCTATTATTCATTACAAAGATGAGATGTTAGAATCAATGAAAGACTATGGTTGGGAACATGTATTTAGTTTATGAGCAAAAATCAAGTCACGTTTAATGTTGAGTGATAATATAAATTTCATTGTGAGGAAAATTGAAAAATGGGTATAGTTTCTAAGAAAAAGATATGAAATTGTAATTAAAGAAAGAATGAATCTGAATAAAGAACTTTACTGGGAGACATGACCGACATTCTATGTAAGATTGATTTTGAATGATTTACTTTTTTCGCTGGAATTTAGTTTTATTTTATTGGTTGTAATACATGTTTCTTGATTTTAATTTTTTTTATTTAAAATATCTATTGAGATGATTTTTTCTTGAGGACAAGAAATTGTTCAAGTGTGTGGGGGAATTTGATAAGTCTTATTTATATACATATTTTTGATGCATTTATTTAAGTTGTAATCATGCTTTATTAGAAAATGCATTGGGATTTGATTTTCTTTTGCAGGATATATGAATTTAAGCCCCAAAGTAAGAATTACAAAAAATTGGAAGAACAATGATGTACAAATAATGAAAGGATTCCACGATAAGTATTCCTCGTTCACATCATCTCTAAGGACCGAAGAATAGCCTATAAACATTTACATGATGTGAATTTTTTGCAAGATGTGTAGATACATTACACATCGTGAGTATTCCAAAAAGTTGAATTCTGTTGAAATTTCATGATGTAAAGTTAATACAATATGTGAATCACATCCAAAAAATTCCGAATTTACACAAAGTTAAAAGTTTGAGATCTCACAACATCAAAGACACAAATTAAGGATTTCGAAAGATTGATCATTTTATGAAAAAAATATGGATCATAATTACAGAACATGACAACCGCTTACACATCATGTACAAGTCGATATAAAAGCTACCTAAATCCATTAAATGACATTATGACTTTAAACATTATGTAATTTTCATGCCTATAAATTTTATAGCACCTTCTCCACAAATGAGAGTCAAAACCTACTTTCATTCTCTCATTTTTCTTTTATTTCTCTTCATTATCTCTTCTAAACTAGTTTTAATTCATTTCTTTTCTTTTTTCCAAATCCTTTACATTTTCTACTATTCTACATCCTTTTTTTGTCCATTTCATATTTACCTTCCATTTTAATGCCCATTTCAATGCCGATTGTTGTTTGAATTCAATGTTTGCAATGTTTCTTTATTTTTTCATTCATTCAAAGTTAGATTTTGATTTTTTTCATACTTGTTTTAAATGTGGACTGCTTATTTATATATTGTTTTATAATTATGAAAACCATGTTTCCCACCTTTTCATTTTGGTTTTACATCTTCATGTGCGGATAATCAGCTTAGGGCTAGGGGCTAAGAGAATAGGTTGGTTTGAACCTAATGAATATCTAAAATCAAAACTAAGTAACATTATGGACAGTAACTGGGTTTAAATCAATATTTAGAATCATTTTTCTGCAACTACCCTTACTATCAGATGTACAAATTGAACGGTTGCGACCCAGTTTGAGTTAATTAGGCTAGGACCATTAGCCTGGGATTCATTCTGTCTATAATTCAAGCTTCCTACACTTAGTTTTTCAACTACTATAGACCAAGGATTATTTATTATCTAAGGTTGATCCAATTTGTATGACCAAGATCAATTGGTGTCTTCTGCACCACTTTACAACCTATGTCGTAGGTCTATCTCCTGTTAGATTTAGGATTATCCTTTCCCTATACCCGAAAATATATCTTGAACCCTTTAAATATGAATTAAATCTCAAGATACATAGTTTAGTAAAATACTAACCAAAGAGAGTAATAGTGAGGAATATTTTCCAATACGTTTTTACCACTAGTTTAATGTTTGCATGTTTTCTCTATGAGTTTTACCTTGGACTACCATATACTATTCCATAGAATTTTAGTGTAGTTTGAGATATAAAATTATAATATGATCAAAACCCACACATATTAAACAACATTGTGAGGGATGGTTAGTATACACAAAAGAAAAGAAAATCGATTAGTCAATAAAGATCACCTTGACTGTAAGATGTTGGGAAGAATAATTAATAATATCTACAAAGATATTTTTTCTCCATAAGATCCATATGTGATCATTCATATGAATATCATGAAAGAAATTCATGACATGCATCTTGGAGGAAAAGGATTTAATGGAACATTCATTTTTCTCCAGTTCCCGGATATCCAATAAGGCTATAATGTAATTCATATGTTCATAGAGAATGTGATCAAATTTCATTAGATACCTCGGTCCCCTAGAATTCCATGTGAAAACATGGGCCATTTTAAGTTGTGTTGGTGGAATTTACAACATAAAACCATATTTTTCTCACATTTAATGGCTGAGAGAAGACCTTTGAAAAAGGATTTGGCCCTTATCCTAGTGGTAACTCCCCTAGATTCATAAGAAGCTTTAATTTAAATTTTATATTTTCTATCCTTAGAAATAAGAGTTACATGGGGAATTTCATCAATTGAGGTTAGAATACTAAAGTTAAAAGTCGTAATAGAAGATTATTCAATGTCAGGAGGAACATGTTCAGAAAAATAGATATTTATCGAGCAAAGTGGATGTGTTAAAGGATCTCATGGTTCCAACTCAGTGGAACCTGACTTTAGGCTAGAATTCAAAACTGCACGAACATCATCTACAGAAGATGGAACCAAGAGGTCCAGATAAGACCAAATCAAAGGATCTGAACAAGGAATTAACCAATGGAGTAGGAAACTTAATAAACATTGAACCAGAAGAGGTAATAGAAAATCCAGCCAGTGGAGTAGCTTTATCAAAGCTAGAAACCCTAGGGATAGCTGAGAACACCGGAGGGGCTATGTATGGACCATCTACCGACTGATCATTTGGAACAGACCAACACCTAGGTTATAATCTAGGAAGACGATCAAAAGAACCCTCTCCTTCTAAAAGACTCAGTTAAAGAGAATCCTAGATTAAAGACTCATTGTGAATGAGAATATGAAAACCAATGAGGGACCAGAAGAATGATAGGAGGAAATCTCCTAAACCAAATCAATACCCTCAGGCTTCTTAAGGACCCTCTCGTCATCATTCGTCCTTGTAAAATTGGATAATGATTGGCCTTGCAACTTGCATGTAGAATAGTAACAAATCTAGCAGGAGGATAAAAGCTTTAGCCAACAGGAGAAGAAAGAACCAATGCAAAGTATATTAATAGAGAGAATGGGAGAGACATATCTATTTCATCAAAAATCCTAGATACCATTACATGTTTCATCTGTAAGGTGCAACCATCTGCCTAATGAAAATGACTAAGAGACTGTTTGGTAGGGGTGATAAGGAGGTAATGGAAATGATATTAATGGGAGAAAATAGTTTCTATTGTTTGGAAAGATAATTTTACAAGGGGAGAAATAATAAGGGGAGAGATTGAGAGAAATATATTTCTCCCCTACTATTGTTTTTAAATCACCCCAAAATTGGAATGGTTTGGAAAGAAATGACAGATGTGGGTTGTTAATATTTTAGAATTACAATTTTATCCTTTTCTATATTTATATCACATCAGATTTTCTTTTCATTTACATTAAAAAGGTTTACTATACAAGATAGAGAGAAATCCAAATCATTTATATTCTTTTACTAAGTTATTGAACCAAACACATGGAGATAAATAACAATAATTTATTTTTCATTTCTTTTCATTTATAAACAATCAAATCATATATATCCTTTTAAAAAAATATTACAAAACATAGTGTAAGATAACCAATGATGCATTTAAGGACCACAGGGTTGTGAAAAGGGAGAGGCAAACCAAGAAGACGAATACACACAGTAGTAGACTAGGGATCTCAAGCATCGTGAAGATCCATCGAACAACATAAAAGTAATAATCTCCAACCACTATAATAATTGTCCTCTCGAGTCCACACATACATGGAATCCTCACAATAGAAAATATTGATGCCAATGGAATGCCTTATAAACTCCAAAATCAGTGGAGGAGATGAATGAAACCAAAAATCTAGGAAATTTTTAAAAAATATGAATAGAGGTCGATCCATCCCAAATTTATCTACATCATCTAGTAATGATCATCTGAGGTAAAGAAAAACTCATCCTTAATCATGAAGAATGATACAATATAATTGAAGACTTATGGTTCCTTGGGTGATAACTAGATCTATGGAATATGAGAAAGGAAAGAATGATGATCTTAGATCGGACCACAAACCAGGAAACCATTAAAATAGGAAGGATCCTTGGCTGAAATTAGGAAATTTGGACCTGGAGCTGAAGTTGCACCATACACGGGGAATGAAGTAACAACATCCTAAGGTGAGATCCTAAGGTTTTGGGTACCAATGGTTGGTGGTGGGGGGGGATGGGATAAATTGAACCAAAATCGTACCTACATGGTTTTTTTGAGACAAAAGTGAAAATATATTACTGAACATAAACACCAAACCTAAAAATTTAACCAGGAAAAGGATCAATACAATAATGATCCCCCCATGATTTCCCCTAGTGGACCCAAAAATGAGCATTACCCCCGTGTTTGATAAAAGAAAACTTGAATTTGTGAAGATTTCGCTCAGTGACAAAATCTTTCCCAAAATGACTCCAAACGACTGCAAATCATCCACTTTCTTTGATAAAGTGGTAATCACCTCATGGAAATTTGATCCACCAAAATATAATTCCAACATTTTTATTGAGTAAGAAGGATCCCAAGAAAGATAGCATGTACCTCTACCACCACAAGACTCTAGAAGATTTGGATAGCCATGCAGTGAGCTTCAACAACCTGAACATTAGTAAGGTGGGAAATGAAACCAACCCCAACCATCGAATTAATAGAGATAGCAACATCAGTACTATTTTTGATAAAACCCTTTGGGTGGGAGTCCAACAACGAGGTCCCTACGACTCATCGTGGGTAATTATTAGAAATTTATTAATAAGTAATATTTTTATTAATTTATAAATTTTATTATTTATTATTAATTAATAATATATTATGTTGTTATTAATATAATTAATCATACTATAACTGTTACAAAATATAATTACTATTTATGAATTATATAATTTTTTATATATTATGGTATATTTTAAATTTTGTATCTATATTATTAATAATATAATATTTATTATTAATAATTATTATTATTATAGAATTATTATTTATATTTTATCTGAGTTTTTTTGTTGATATAAAAAAATTATTAATTTATTAAGAAGTTGTATATTTATTAATTTTTAATTGTCTTATTTATTGTTAATTAGTATTATATTTTTATGTTATTAATTAATTAATAGTATAGAGGTAAATATTTATAAATATTTATTTGTAATTTTTTTAAAATTTTTAGTGATATAATTATTATTAATTTATTAATTGGTAACATATTCATTAATTATCAATTGTATTATTTATTATTAATTAATAATATATTATTATGTTAATGATATAATTAATAATATTCTAATGAATATTTATTATGTAATGATATTAATAAAACAATTTGTATTAGAAAAAATATTTACTAGTTAATAATTATTTTATTCCTTATATATTATGGTGTAGTATTAATTAATAACTTATATAATAAATAAAATAATATTCACTATTAATATTACTAATATTTATATAATTAAAAATAATTATATCATTAATATTTAATAATAAATTTAGGATTATTATTTATTATATATAATAATAATATTAAAAAATATTAATATAAACAACAAATTGTGATTATATTTATTATTGATGTGTTTATTAATACTATTGTTTCACAATCATTTAGGAATGTTTGTGTGAATTTTCCATTATATCAATTTGTTGTTTTATCCTTTAAAATATAATATTTTCTTAGATTTTTAAATAATATACAAGAAATGATTGAAAAAACATATAAAATGTATCATTCAAATTTACATCGGTTCCTTGGGTGCTCCTCCATGCAAAACTAGATCTATATATAATGAGTCCACATCATATCTATTGAATTCTATGCTCTAGAATACACAGATCTTATGAAGCATCTCTGAAACCTACCTTCACATCATCCTGTGTGAAAGACAGTAATTCTACAGTCTCCCTACATGTACATTTTCCTAGCTCTAAGGATAATGGATGCTGATTGGAACTATCACCAACACATGACGAAGATGGTTGTAGTGATTCATATATCTACATATCAAAGGATAATAAAGAACACATGACAACCCAGTCAACCATTATCACCACAAAAAAATCTGATATATATATAAACTGTGCCACTGGTTTTGGACGTGTTTGGGCTTCAATATCTAGTTGAAGGTGTGTCTCATATGTAATAGGAAATGGAGTATCATCATGATAATCATGATGATCAACAGCCTCCTATGGCACTTCAACATCTATAACAGGGTCGTCACCACTGGCACATCTTTATCAGGCTCAACTTCCTCAACATTTCCTGACACAACCAATGAAATCCCATGATAATCCCTACCCATAGGAGGAAACATCTTTGTTACTGATCTACAAAAATAATCCTAGTCAAAGGTATCTCCCTCTATTGGATCAAATATGTGAATGAGTTGGGAAATACACAAATCGTAAAAATAACAAATTACGTAGTTAACTTATGTTAATAAAAATGATTGAAATGTGGATGGAAGATTTTTTAGCCACTCATGATAGCCACGTCTGTGTCGCCTAAGATTTCTCACTAGGGCATGCTGTGCTAGGGTTCATATTCAAGCTGGTCTAATAAATGCATACGTACTATGTCGGCCCATCATAATCGGGACTCATGTCATTTTTCCCACATCTCAATATATTGTGAAAGATATATCCTTTAGTGAAACTTTTTCATTCCCTACATCTTCAAGTACTGAAGTGAAGGTAACTGAATGGATAGTGCACGTATAACCAGATAGAAGTTGAATAACCTCATCACCCTGTCATTATAATTTCACTCAATAAATTGAAAATTAAACATTGATATGATTCATGATCTGGCAACATGCATTTTCGTCATATAATGTGTGACACTCATGATGATAGCCTCAATATATGACATCCATGACATATGAAATAAATAATAATAAACAATTAATAAATGAAGTCATGTATTGTACACAATAAAAATTTAACTATATAATTAATAATCACGCATGTCATCTTGTCACAAATTTTCCATTATCAGTTCATAAGCGTGCACATCATCGATAGTTGTATATGAATATCGATGTGTCTGAATCCACCTATAGATGAGATTTTTATACTTATATTTAACAATAGAAACATATAGATTTGATTTTCACGTAATAAGGAATGAAAAACATACCATCACCCACGCGAGGACTCCCATAATATATCGACTGGATGTGGCACATGACATGTATAGAAAAGTGAGAGATGCACTTCTCTATCCACACCTAATTAAGAATATTTCATCCTATAATCTTCATCTTATCGATGCGACATGTTCTTAATAGCGTTATGCATGTATATGTAATACAAGAAAAACCCTAGCTATAACTCCATATATGGCCCAAATTATCTATTAATCTTAAATACATCAAATGAAAAAATGTTGTTGAATGATCGACGAAGATTGTGCCACTATGAAATTTTAGAATACATGCATGTGAATATCTCATCATGGTGATATCTTCAGCATCATTTACTAGATGGGAGGAGGGTTATTCTATCCATGCAATGTGTAAGCAGCTCCTAAACATAGGCTTACCAACGTCCCAAACCACAATTCCCTACAATCTGTGAACTACATCAACCCATTCTATACTAACTTATCTCTTCACAACAACACCATTGACGCGGATGCTTAGTATAATGGTGATATCCTTAAGTGTAGTAGTCAAATCTCCCACTAGAAAATGAAATTCATGTGTCTCTGGCCTCCATCTATCCACTATGGCAATAATGTGCTGATGATTGATGAATGTGAAGTTTCACATTTCTACGTCATAGAACCCAGAATGACCATGTTATGTGATGATGGAAGGAGGTGGTGCAACATGATAGAAATGATGAGACATTCGTACAATCAAAGCAGGAATTA
Organism: Viscum album; assembly: GCA_963277665.1. NCBI lineage: Eukaryota > Viridiplantae > Streptophyta > Magnoliopsida > Santalales > Viscaceae > Viscum > Viscum album. Next base: position 434,174,881 of record OY728136.1, read on the forward strand.
GATGTATCTCTTTGACTAGTCGTGATACATGTTTGTTTTAGAATGTAAACTATAGGGGTACCATCATCTATAAAGATGATATCATCCTTACTTTTTATAGTTAATTCAGTAAAATTCATAAAAATTTCCTTAAAAAACTGTAAGAACAATAAAGGTGGTAGACAATTAGCATTCATAATTAAGAATTTTGATGAAAAATGAGATAAAGAAATAGATATGACTAATGTTTTTGGCATAGTCCATCAATTTCTTTTTTTAAGGATCTCTAATCATATTAAAAAAATTTAAATTATTTTTTTATATCAACAATGTTGAAAATCCCACATAGTACATGTGACTACATGATATATTCTACTGACAGGGAATTCAATGACTGATTTAAAGACCATTCTTTTAGAGGTTGGACCTCTTTACAATCATTTTCACTATGTGTTTAATATATTAATAGTTTAAATATCATAAAATTATTTTTTCTATTTAAACAAAAAATGATACAATTCAGAGATGAAACAAACTATAAATTAATCAAGCCTAAAATAAAAGAATCCATTAATGAAAAAGACCAAATTTGAAAAAATTTACACAATCCAGATGATATTCATAAACTCGATCAAGGATGATGTGATGTGGAGCCCCTTACTACCACTTAGGGACATATTTTATGAGTATTCCCTTTTGCATGAAAAATTATACATTTTAGTCCCACTTCTCGTTATCGAGGACATTCAATCTCATTTTTGATATGAGTATAATTTGGTTGTCCCTGAGGGCACAACCTGGTAATACTAGGAACCACTGTAGGATGATGAGAATGAAAAGTAATAGTATTAAAAATCACAAAATTATTTATGATTCCGAACAGAAATGTAACATGCCATAAGTGAAAAAAATCATAAATTAAAGAATCCATAAATGAAAATTCCATAATACGAAACCTGGTAATACCAGGTACCAAAGCCGACTGATCAATAGAAAATGTAATAGTATGAAAATAACTAACAAACATCTATGGTGTACTATAACAGTCAACTGAAGTGCTCACGCAATACACTAGGTCATCATAGGGTTCCCATGATATGATCACTGATGACCAAGCTGCAACGGCATGTGAACAAAGATATCTCAATGCTTGGAAAGAACTACAATCACAATATTTTCTTCCCAATATGACAACCAGCACTCACCCGTTGTTACTTGTGAGTGGGTTGTGGCACTCTGTTACCTCAAAGCAGCTCCCTAACCAATTAATGGTTTGAACATGAAATGATGATGTGTCTTGCAATATTTAATCATATTTGGAAATTCTAACCAGAACGTACACTACGGGAATTCTGACTATTTTCGATAGGTGTAGGGCCCATCACAAAAAGTCCATCAAAAAAGACTATTTGGGAAGAGAATTATGACCCGTCACAAATACCTTTGATGTGCCATGAGAACCTTAGCCTGAGAAGAGTATTCACGACAGGGGGGATAAACCCCCATCACTAATACTCTTTTTGGGTTTTTTTATTTGCGACAGGAGAGGATCCCATGGAAAATAATATTTCATTAGGATATTATTAGCGAAAAACTGTCACAAATAATGTGTCAACATGATAATATTTGTGATGGGTCCCTTTGCAACTACTATCTTTTACTTCTGTCTCAATTAATAACCGTTTAACTATTTTGAACGGGTTTTATCCCAAATACAATTGTTTATCGTCGTCTCAATTAATAACCACCTAACTATTTGTGATATGAGCCCCATCATAAATGAACCTGTCCAAAATGATCCTACCAATATATCCCCCCGATTTTTTTCCACTCACAAATTCTCTAAAATTATCTCCCCCTTTCTATTATGATATTTCTTAGTTTTTATTTTTTTAAATTTGAAACGTTACATGGGATCAACATTCAAGTTTAACATCCACCAAAATATTCAGTTTCAAGGAATTTATTTATTTATTTAATATCTAATTTTTAATATTAGAAATAATTATTATTAATTAACAGTAATTAGATTAAATTAAATTTAATTAGTTTTTATTTGCATTAATTTTTTTGGAACTATTTAGTTATAATATTCATTAATGTTTTTAATTAAAATTATATAGTTTTAATGTGCGAAAATTTACTTTAATTAGCTGTAATTAGAAATAATTAGTAATAAATTGTTATAGATTTTAAAAAATAATTGTTAATTAGATATTATTAGTACTAATTAGTAATAAATAATAATAATTAGTAATAAAAATTAGTCATAATTAGTGTTAATTAATAAAAATTCGTGGTAATTATATAAATTAGTGGAAATTGGTAATAATTAGTTTCAATTAGCAATTATTAGTGGTAATTAGTAATAAGTAGTGGTAATAAGTAATAATTAGTAAAAAATTATATAAATTATCAATAGTTTGTAACAAACTAATAACAATTAATAAAAAAACTAATAATAATTAGTAATAATTAGTAATAATTACTAATAATAATTAATAATTATTTAAAATTAATAATAATTTCAAAAAATAGTAGCAATTTCAAAAAATTGTAATAATTAAAAAAATAGTAATAATTACAAAAAAATAATAATAATTGAAAAATAGTAATAATTATAAAAATAGCAATAATTAGAAATAATCAGCAATAATTTGCATTTATTATCAATAATTAGCAATAATTAGTGTTACATAGTGTTAATTAGTAACAATAAGCAATAATTAGTAATAATTAGAAATAATTATCAATAATTAATTTTATGTAGACACAATTACTGTTAATAAGTCACAATTAACAATAATTAGTATTAATTAGTCATAATTAGCAATAATTATTAATAATTAGAAATAATAATTAATAAATAGTCCTAATTAGAAATAATTAGCATTAATTATCAATAATAACCAATAATTACAAATAATTAATAATAATTAGAAATAAGTAGGAATAATTAGCAATAATTAGAAATAATTAGAAATAATTAGGAATGACTAATATTTATTAGAAATAATTAGCAATTAATAGGATAATTAACAATAATTCAGAAAAACTAACAATAATTAGCAATAAATATCAATAATTAACAATAATTATTAATAATTAGCGATAATTAGGAATAATTAGTAATAATTAGGAATAATTAGGAATAATTAGAAATAATTCGGAATAATTCAGAATAATTAGGAATAAGTAGGAATAATTAGGAATAATTAGGAATAATTAATAACAATTAGAAATTAAAAATAATAATTATCAATAATCATGAATATTTAAAAATAATTATGATTAATTAACAATAATTCGGAATAATTAGGATTAATTAGAATAAATGAGCAATAAATAAGTATATTTAGTAATAATTAGGAATAATTAGGAATAATTAGGATTAATTAGCAATTATTAGGAATAATTAGCAATAATTAAAAATAATTTGTAATAATTAGCTATAATTAGCAATTATTACCTATAATTAGCAATAATTAGTAATAATTAGCAATAATTAGTTATAACATGTAATAATTTGCAGTAGTTAGCAATAATTAGCAATAGTTAGTAATAATTAAAAATATTAGGAATAATTTTCAATAATTAGTAATTATTAGCAATAACTATGAATAATTTGAAATAATTATGAATAATTAAGAATAATTTGTAATAATTAGATATAATTAAGAATAATTAGAAATAATTAGAAATAATTAGAAATAATTAGCAATAATTAAGAATAATTTGAAATAATTTGGAATAATTATGAATAATTGAATTTTTTTTCCTCTTTTGGATCAAGTTTTTTTATATCAAATTAATTATAAAAAATTAATTAGTTTATATTTTTTAGATGAATATGGAACAACGAAGTCGAATAAATTCATTATTAGATGAACAAGCTTGGAAAATCATCACATGAATCCAAATAATTCTAGTATAAATCATATATATTTTGAGGGTGTTGAAAATTTTATATCATTTTCATAATCAAAACTAGAATTTATTTTAGAAGGGACAATTATGTGGTCATTCAAGAAATGTGATCTAAGAAAGTTTGAAACATATGACAATGTTGGTTGTCATCTATTTCATTTTGTTTTTCAAACTGATTATCATTTTTTGTATCCTCATAGTGAAAACAATTCTAGGGAAGATACATATAATTTAGTTCTAGATCCATCATGGTTTTAAAATTTAGTATATGATGTGGCAGGTACACCTTTTCAACAAACTGAGACTCAGGATGATGTTGATTTAACTCTTGAGTTGGAACCACCACAATTTTAAGAGTTGTTGAGGTTTTTTGAGGATACCTTATTTCATGGTTGCAAGATAAAAAAACTTGAAGTGGTTTCCAAATTTATGTCCATTAAATCAGATAATGGAATGTCAAGTAGTTGTTTTGATAAGATATTCTCTTTGGATAAAACACTGTTACTTGATGAAAATGTGTTGCTTATAAATGTCTGTGAGAGTAAGAGGCTGGTTTATAATCTAGGACTGGGTTACCAGATGATTCATGCATATTAAAATGATTTTATCTTATATTATAGTGAAAATGATTCATTTAATAGTTGTCCTAAATATGAAAAATCGAGGTATAAAGAGGATAAAATAGGGATGTCTTGATTGATTCCTGTAAAACAGTAGATTTATTTCCTACTTATACCAAGATTACAAAATTTATTTATGCATCAAAACACAAGGCCGTTGTTTTAATGATACAAATCCAATATTTGATCCATTAAAATATTAAATTTCCTATTTGACTGTGATTCATGAAAAACAATTTACCAAGTACTTATGCCTTTTTCTTTAGAAGTCTGAAACGTGGGATTAGGTCTTTCTACTAACGGTTTCTTTTCATCTAGATATTATGATAGTCAATATTATTGTTGGTGTTTCATTATAACTCCATTAAATTTACCTCACTTCTTGTTGACGAATGATCCATATTTTTCAACCTTATTAATTTTTTGACATCCAAAAAAGAATATTGATGTTTATTTGAATCCATTGATTGATAAGTTAACTTTATTGTGTAGTAATGGTGTTAGTTCATATGATGTAGCTGTGAAACAAACATTCCTTCTTTAAGCTACATTGAAGTGGAAAATTGGTGACTTCCCAATATATGATATGTTATCTAGATGAATTACATGTGGTATGAAATCACCTATGTACTATTTGAGGAAAAAAATTATTCATGCTCATAAATGGAAGAAAAGATTTTTTTCAATAGTCATTGCAGATATCTTACAATTTATCATCCGTTTCGGAGGAACAAATATCATTTCATAAAAGGAAAAATTGAAAGAGATGGATCTCAAAAAATTATCTTAGGTATAGAGTTAAAATATTTTGTATCTTAATTACCTCCCATTACATTTGGAATAATTATAAACCAATAGAAAAATTTTGGGTTGGGGAAAGAACACAATTGAATAAAACCAATAACATTTTTGGATATACCATATTGGTCTGATTTATTGGTCCTTCAAATGTCATATGTCTTTCATATTAAAAATAATTGTTCTGATAATATATTTTTTACAATTTTATACACACTAGGTATGACCAAAGATAATATAAATGCATGATTAGATCTTGAACATATTTTTAGGTCACTGAAACTTGAACTATTGGAAAATTCCAGATCACAGAAGTTAATGAATCTAGAATCATATTATAGAATTTCAGAAGAAAATCGATTATTATTTTTTAAGTGGATTACAGATTTGAGACTTCCAGATGGTTATGTTTTAAATTTGGTCATATGTGTTAGGAATGGTCTTATTATTGGATTAAAATGTCATGGATATCATGTTATAAAGGAATTAATTATATCAATTGGATTAATAGGTTTTATGAATTATATGATATTGGATGCACTAATATATATATATATATCATATTATTTCCAAGAAATTTGGATGGTGACAAAAGACTATGATGCACTAAGTGGACTACAAGAAGTTGTGGTTTTAATTTCATGTAAAATGGAAAAGATCCTCACACTAACTTTCTTTGACTCTATAAAACATTTTATATTATATTTTCCACATGGTGAAAAATGTGGATGTATAGTAAAGTTTTGATGGATGTACCCATTCGAGAGATGCATAATAGAATTTAAGAAAAAAGAATATAACAAATCATCAGTTGTATGATGAATTTTTGAAGCTTATTTAGAATAGGAAGTTCTTTTTTTGCTATCATAATTTTCAATCTGAATATCCCATAAAACATAACTGCATGGGTGATAATTAGAAAAATGTTGATGATGAAATGAACAATCAATTATCAGTTTTTAATCTTCCAGAACATGGATTTGGTGGAGTTCATGAATGATGACTTTCAGATGATAAACATAAAAGATATTATACATATATTCCACTAAACTATGAAGAAATGAAACCATTTTTATAGTGAGTGATCCTATAAATTATTCTATAATCATTGTTACAATAAATTAATATTATTTTATTTGTTGATTATATGATTATCATATCAGGAATGTTTTTTTAACATATTACAGCAGCTACTCTTGAAGAACGTCGATAAAATAAATATTCTACTGATTTGAAAAATTTGAAAAATAAATTATTTAGGGTCTAACATATGAAATAAATTTATTAATTTTTATATTGATAATTTTTTTACCAATTTTCAGCTATCTCAACAAGCTGATAAAATTGATAATCGATCGTGTCTATTGAGTAAACCACAATCCAAAATGGTTAAATCTTATAATGAATATGTTGTAAATGGTTTTTGATTACATACACATGCATATAGGGAATAAAAATAATGAATAGTGGTGTTATATTAGAGGATCTCATCATAGAGAAATAGAAGTTGAATTTTACAACATGTTGGAATAAATAATTGAACTATGTTATCTGGGATAGAATTATATAATGATGTTTAAATATTAGTGGTTGGATACTGAGATAGTCTTGTGTGTTCATCTGATCCATGGAATCATTGATATTAAATATAAAAGGAATCTTGTAGTCAATGAACCATTTATATTAGATCAACTAGAACAGAAAATTTATTATAAATATTATTGTGCTACATAAAGAGAGTTAAGTGATTGGTGGAGAATAATAAAAATAAAATCTTGGGAAAATCAGTTTATTCAAAGTGAATATGGTCCAACTGATGTGAATGGAATTATAATTTTTCAAGAGACTACTCCAACTTCCTCTTTTCTATGAAGAGACATGAATATCGATGATGGCACCCCATAGTTAAGGGTTAATAGTAACAGTGATGTTATTTATGTAACAAATGAATTTGAAATGACAAGAGATGATGAAACCGAAACTCCTATAAAAATTGATTATATTAAAGTGTAATATAAATATATTGACAGCTTTACATATGAATGATTATGATGGAGATAAATATTGACACAGTTAAATTCTGGTTATAATCGTATATAATATATATCTATATATAATAGTTCTTTCAACTATTTGCTAACAACAATCATTTCATGTTTCAGATGTACTCAAATATATTTCATGAGTTGGAGGAGGTAGTTATACATAGTAAAAAGCATGATGTTGGATCATCTGACCCTCATACTGGTGGTGGTTCAATGTCGACTTGGAGGGGTCATGGGCTTGTGGCATTGATGATTCCAGACCCTATCCTCTAGCGATGTCCACATATTGACTTCAATCCATGCTGGTATAGGTTTGTTTACTTTTGTATTGTAGTTATTTTTCACTTATTATCATTAATTTATTTATATAATAATTTATTGATTAGTTGTTCTATTTTTCAAATATTTTCACATATAGATGATGGATAGAGAATGCTATATTGCATAACTATTTTTCAGGAGCATCGGTTACAAGAGATCAAATTCTTATTGATGTTTAACACTGCATGTTTTTTAATTGTCTAATAAGTAAATAAATAGTATTTATTTTCAAATTTATTTAATTAATAACATGATATTATTAATTATTTGTATTGATATATGGTATACCATCAATAATAAAATTTTTAACTCTATCTGAGAGGCTTGGGAGGGCTATATGTGTGAGCTTTTCCATCAGTTTTTTTAAAATTTGTGGATGAAAACAATGAGGAAAGTGGGAGCCATACATTTTGATCAGTCTTGTTTCATCTACTGACCTAATTACATTTCATCTCAGGTTTGGGATGTATTATTTTCACACTGGATGGGTGGTCTTTTTCAGAGGATATCATCACTCGGTTGACATAACCGGGGAGACATGAGGTGAAACATCGAGCTAGTAGTTTTACATTTAGTACGTACATGGAACATTTGATTAAAACCTTTTTTAAATAATTTATATAAATTTAAATGTAATTTTTTTATTCATATTGGTAGTCTAACAACCCGGTATTACAGAGACAGAAATTTATAGGAGGATGTATAATGATCATGTTACTTGAGAAATTATAGGTGATTTCTCATGTCAGATTGGGGTTAGTATAATTTCTTTTTGACTTTCAAAATTAATTGAAAAAACTATTTTAACTATATTATTTTTAAATTGAAATTGGTGGAGTCATATGAGGCCATGATATCTCAGAAACAGATTTATAGTTAGATTGAGACCGAGGATCAGAATAGCGGAGTAAGATTTGATGAGGAAGCATGGATGTATGCGATCCAGTATGCCTTCAAGAATAGTCATGCTTTTGGTACTAGCTCTTGATTGACCCCTAAGAGTTATTATAGTAAAGTTGTGATGTTTCCATGAAACTTGAGATAATCTCTTAGAGAGTCATCATCATCTACTGCACAGTATGACGAGCATTTGTGAGCTCTGGGTGATATTATAGAGAGTATTTATATGGACTTGGAAGAGCTCTGTCAATAGAAGTTGAAAGATATGCGTCGATGGAAACAATATTAGAAGAACAAGATGATGGAGTACATGCGATGTGTGACTCAAGGTTTAGGTTTGATGTTTCCTCTTCTTGCACCTCTAGATGACCCTCCCCCTCAGCAACTTATTTACTTTTTATGATAAACATTTGAATATAAATGCTTTTTGTAAAATTTCAATATTCTATATATTTATATTTCTATATAGAGATTTATTATATGCTTGTGCATATTGTAGTTCTTATTATTTTATTATTTTTCTTATTATATTATATTATTTATTTATTTTATTATTATGTTATATTATTTATTATTTTATTATTATTATATTTTTAAATTGTTGTGAATATTGTGTTTTCTATAATTTATTATTTTAAATATATTTTTACGAATTTTATTTGTTATTATTATTTTATTATTATTATTATTATTATATTTTTTTATTTTAATAAAGATTAATAATATTACCATTTATTATTATTACTATTTTAGTTTTTTGCGATGGTCCTATTACAAATAATTATTTAGGAGGGGGCCATCGCAAAAAGTTATTTTTGATGGGCCCATTGAAAAATCTTTCTTTAACGCATATAAATTATTTGCTAAGAGATATATTTTTATCATAAATATTTTTATTTACGACCGACTGGAGTGAAAAAAATTATTTTCCACACAGTTTTCAGCGACATGACCCCGTCACAAATGACCATTTTCCACATGAACCTGTCAAAATTGTCCCATTGAAAGTGGTTTAATTTACAAATATGGTATTCCATTTTTCATCCTCCGATAGGACTTCTTGGACTATTGAATAAAACATTTCACACATGTATAGTATGTATACTATTATAACCCAAAGGTCGATAGTTTACACACACACACTTGAAGGCCCCATTTATGCACTCCACAATGTTTGTGGTCATATGACCATATATTCTACCCCCATCTTATGCTATTGATAATTAGTCCTTTGAAATCCATATCAAATAATCATATAAATCATGACCAGACCTTTGAATTTATTTAATTCTTTGATCAAACATTCCTTATTGGGGATCATATGTAGAAACTAGAAGAGAATATATCTTTAAAATAATATTATGATTTTCCTGAAAACTATGAGTTTAATAAATCATACCCAACTTGATGAACTCCTTCTTTATTACCTCATCTTTGAAATGCTTATATACATTACAAATTTTTTTAATAATGTAATATAGATGATGAGAATTTTTTTCTCACCATGGAACTCCATAATTTTTAATTGAATCTATAATCATTTGATGATGATTAGGTATAAAACACATTCCTTTTCTTTGTGTGACATAAATGCATATATAGACCAAAAAAACTCCAGGAATTAAAATTATATTTTACAAAAAATGGTAATTTCAAGTGTTATAGGATAAGGATTACCATACTAGGTGGCAACTATATGTAGAACACTTATATGGCAACCCACCTTTTTGTTACATAACATTTCAATACATTTTACAAAAAGTGGATCTTTAAAGTCTAGTGTCTTGGAAATCAGGAACATAATACATGAAAACCACAAATAAAATTATTCTAAACCACTTTTATGGAAACATCATAGGATCATACTATTTATAATTACTCCATCTCAAATCCTATATACATACATTAAAGGAAAGGGTGAGCAGAAGGCCCAGCAAGGGGAAAACAAGGGAATCAATTTACGTGTGATATCAATAAGAATTTGATGAAAAATATGAATACATGAGAAATGGAAAAGGGGGAATATCATAATAACAAGAACATGAATCATAAAATGAATATGTGGCTAAAAATTTTGATTCAGACATTCACGAATATATCACCAAGGTTTATCCCAGAGGTTTCATAAAAATTTCTAAGGTTATTCACCAAGGTATCGTGAAAAATATCATCTCTAGAGATTAATTATTTACCCAATTATTTGGAGCGCTATCAAGTAGCACCCTTAATATGTCTTTACTTTCATTTTATCCACATATATCATAATCAAACATTTCATAAATAACCCATGGATAATAAAAGAAATAGGTTTCATTTCAAGATCGTGACATTTTAAAAATTCTCAAAAATAAGGCCATTATGGCATTTATAACCCATGGAATGGGAGTTAGGGTTATATGTATGTCAATTACAGAATAAAAAATATCATACTTATATATTTATTAAAATATATTGATAAGAATATTTTTTGGTTATTCACATAAATAAAACAAGAGAATTTCTGGAGGGAAAGAGATAGAAATTATGAGGTGAAATTTCTGCAGCATAACAGCTATGTAACATGGTTTTATAAAACATTGAAAATAGAGGGGACATGGATCACACACTAGTAATTAATTAATAATATATTATGTGAAAATAACAAGATCGTGGTATGGATATTTTAGTTACATTCCACATGAAAGAAAAGAGAAGATGCGATTGTTTTATGAGAAATTCGGCAGCCAAACGACGTCACTTAAAAATTCAGAAAACAAATTTATGAGTGCGGAAAGGGCATCTCAACAATTATACATGAAATGTAAAGTAATGAGAACATATAAGAACATACCCTCAACATAAATATATGGAAACTAGAAGACACAACATAAAGTAATTCATGGCATAAAAGAGGAGGGTGGAAGATTCCCTTACCTTGAAGAGTAACTTTGAAAGTATGATAGTCGGGACCATGGGAGGCTTGAGGGAACCTTGGGAGGACTCCTTGGGAGGTTAAGAGACCATAACTTCGTTGGGGTGAATTTGGAAATGAAATAAATGGGGGAATGTCTTGGTCTTTATTGGAGAAGTGAGAAAACAAATCATTAATTTCCAAGGGATACCTCATCGATGGTATTGGAAAAACCATGAGATTTTCCATGGTATTTGCCTATGTTATTTTCCACTCGGGACACCTCATAGTATATAGTACTATTAAAAAGTCTACCTGAATGATTACATAATTATTAAATCCTTAATGATGTCATTAAACACCAGAAACTCCAAACTGTATTTTCACTATTCACCGAAAATTCAAGTGTTTCAAAAAATTACCAAAAATTCACCTTAACAAAATATCGACACTATGAATTCAAAAAAGAACTCAATTTTATGAAAATAATTTTCTAAATATTTTTAATTTAATTTTTAAATAAAAACACTATTCACCTGAAAAAACTAATACTTTAACTAATATTTTTTGAAGCAATTATTTTCTTATTTAATTGAATCATATTACCTAATCATGGTTCCTAAATTATATTAATACTTTCTTAAGTGTGGTTACTAATCCATTACGCCACATTACTAATCATAAGCATAAAATTACTTTTCATAATTTACTATTCACAAAAAATTAAGTCGATCTTATTAAACTCTAAATTTTATACTGATCACAACTGAAGAAGACCATTTTTTGAAAATCTTTAAGCATTATAAATTATTTAAGGTTTACATAAATATTTTAAAATATCCCTTTTTCAAAAATTCATCATTAATATACATCCTATATTTATCTGGACATTTTAAATTCACAAAAATTACCATAATAAGAAATAACAATTTTATTTATATCAAATGATTACAGAATGAAACTAAGGTCTCATTACATATCACCTTATAATACCATAATAGGACCTAAGTGTAACATGTTCTAAGGTGACGAAATCTTGGGGTGGATCGGACAACATTGCCTGAGTACAGACCTCTATTAGCTTGAACTTCTCCCTTAGGCGAATCCGTTCATGTTTAACATGAGGACGTTCAGTTTGGGCTTGGTCTAAAGCAATTCCCAGTGGTGTCACCTCCGTCCCAAGTTCCATCAGATGGGATTCTAATGGACCGTGTCTTCTGGATGATGCCATGAAATCTTATTTCTGTATTAATTAACCAAGATCACTTGTATTTATAAACAAAAATTGTAACGTTAAGAATTTACCGTCCAAAGGTCATTTTTACCAACGGTCATATAACAGTGAAAACCCAACGGTCTCATTTAATTATACTCACTTATTTTATTAAATAATATATGTTTGTTGAGCATAAAAGAAGATAACACACAAAATTAGGAAACAAAAATTATTCAAAATTGTGGGTTGTTACATTCTTCCCCCCTTCAGAAATTTCATCCCCGAAATTTTAACTCATACCCTAAGAAGAGAAAAGGTGTGGGTACTTCTTCCTCAAATAATCCTCTTGTTCCCATGTGGATTCTTCGCATTTTTGGTTCCTCCCCTACACCTTAACCAGGTGGGTAGTCTTCTAGCGTTTAACCTTGTCATTATGATCCAATATCTCCATCTGCTGCTCCTCATAAGAGAATTGATGTTCCAGTTGTACAACCTATAGATTTAGTACATATGAAGGGTCAGGTATGAACTTCCTCAAGAGGTATATACGGAAGACATCATGAACTAGTGCTATATTTGGAAGAAGTCCAAGCCGATAGGCCACTGCTCCCACGTGATCAAGGATTTTATAGGGGCTAATGTACCTAGGGATGAGCTTCCCTTTCTCCCCAAACATCATGATTCTATTCCAATGTGAAATTCGAAGAAAGACCTTGTCACCAACATCAAACTCGAATTCCCTTTGGAGGATGTCATCATAGCTCTTTTGCTGACTTTGTGCAGCCTTAATGTGTTGTTGGATGGCAATGGATTTTTCTGTCATCTTTTGAACAGGATCAGGCACAAGAAGATTTCTCTCACCAGCATCATGCAAACATGTAAGAGTTCTACATCCCTTCCCATATAGAGCTTCATAGGGTGACATTTTAATGCTGAGTTGAAGCTATTGTTTTAAGAGAACTCAACTAAAGGGAGATATTGATCTCATCCACCTTTAAATTCCATTGAGCATTTTCTCAACATGTCCTCAAGTGTTTGAATAGCCCTTCCAGATTTCCCATCAATTTGGGGGTGATAGGCCATACTGATATTCAATTCTGTGCTTAGATCATGTTCAATACTTCTCCATAATTTTGATGTGAACCATGGATCACGATCAGATACGATAGAAAGTGGAACTCCATAAAACCTTACCACTTCCTTCATGTAAATAATTGCATGTTGATCAAGAGATAAATCTTCCTCAATGGAGATAAAATGGGAATTCATGGTGAGACAGTCCACAATAACCCATATCTTATTGTTTTCTTTGGAAGTTCTTATGAGACCAGTGACAAATTACATAGTTATATTATCCCAATTCCATGCTAGTATGGGTAGTGGTTGCAATACCCCTTTAGAAAGTTTTCACTCTTCCTTCACATGCTGACATACCAGGAACCTTGAAGTGTAGTCAGCAATCTCTCTTTTCATATTATCCAACCAATAAAGATCATGAAGGTCCCTATACATTTTTGTGCTCCAGTATGTATTGAGAAAGTAGAACTATGGGCATCATACATCACCTCCTTATTTATTTCTAGAATAGATGGAATACATAGCCTTATAAAAAATTTCAGTACACCTTCTTAATAAACATTGAACTCAGAAAAATTCCCATCCTTCACAACTTCAAACATCTTCTGTAACAAAGGATCCTCTTTTTGATCTTTCTTGATCTTCTCTAGTGATAAAAGTTGAGAAATCATTTGGGTTAGGGTTGATGATGTCCCTTCCCATATAATTCCCATGTACAAATTTAATAGGTCATTGATCAAATGATATTTTTGAATCCTCATCATGGAATGAACAACTGGGTCATTCCTGCTTAATGAATCAACAACTTTTTTTCTTCTCTGGGATGATAATGACTTGAACATTCATAGTCTTTAAGAAGCTCCTACCATCTCCTTTTTCTCATGTTCAATTCCTTTTGTGTGAAAATATAAAATCAAACTTTTTTGGTATGTGTATATATCACATTTCTACCCTTAATGATATTGCCTCTATATCTTTAAAGAAAAAACGACCGCATCCAGCTCCAGATCATGCGTAAGATAGTTCTGCTCACGAATCTTCAACTATCGAGATACATAAGCAACAAATTTTTCATTTTGCATGAAGACTCACCCAAGCCCTTTGAGATATGCATCGCTAAAAATAACGTATCCTTCTCCCCTTGAGGGTAGAGTTAACATAGGTTCATTAACCAATCTCTTCTTCTGCTCTTGGAAACTTTCCTCACAATCTTTTGTCCAGATGAACTTGACCCCTTTTCGAGTTACCTTGGTTAATGGATTAGAAATATGTGAAATGTTTTTCACAAACCTCCTATAATATCCTGTTAATCCAAGGAAAACTTGAATATCAGTTTTTATTATAGGTTGAGTCCACTCCTCTACAACTATTTTCTATGCAAGGTCAAATATGATTCCTTCTTTGGTAATAATGTGCGCCAAGAATGCATCTTTATATAACCAAAATTCGTATTTACTGAAAATTAGAAAAAGCCTCACCTTCCATAGAGTTTTTAAAATAACCCTTAGATGATCTTAATTTTCTTCATGAATTTTGGAGTATTTTAGAATATCATCAATAAAAACTACCAAAATGCTATCAAGGTAGTCCTTAAAGACTCTACTCATCTGATCTATAAAAATAACAAGTACATTAGTCAGTCCTAATGGCATAACAACAAACTCAAAATTCCCATATCTTGATTAGAAGGAAGTTTTTGGAATATCTTCCTTCTTTACCCCCAATTGATGATAACTAGATCGAAGATCAATCTTCGAGAAGATTTGAGCCCCACAATGTTGGAAAAATAATTCATAAATTCTTGGAAGAGGGTATTTGTTCTTCACTATGATCCCATTCAGTTTTCTATAATCAATGCATATCTACATCGATCCATCCTTCTCCTTCACAAAGAGAACTGGTTCTCCCCATGGAGACACACTTGGTTAGATAAACCCCTTATCCAAAAGTTCTTTGAGTTTTTTCTTTGATTCATCCATCTCCACACATCATATCCTATAGGGGGTCTTTGATATCAGATGAGATCTAGGTATGAGTTCAATGGATAACTCTACCACTCTTTCTGGGGGAGGTCTGGGAAACTCCTTAAGAAATATGTCAAAATATTCCGGGACGATGGGGATAGTTTCTATCCTTAAACTCTCATATTCCTCTTTTTAGTAATTGATCAACTCTATAAAGAAGGATATAGGGGGTTCCTCTAGACAAATATCAGGTTGAGATATCCCTCATTGGAAGATAAAATTAGGTTTTCTATTCAAGACTACTAATATTTCCTTGCTTGTGCATTTGATTTTAGCATTATACTTTGAGAGCCAGTCCATCCCTAGTATAATGTCGAATTCTAGCATGAGAATGAATACTAGATTTTCGATAAGATTGTGCTCAAAAAAGTAAACACTAGAGTTTATAAACACTGATGATGCTTGGATAATCCCAGAAGGAGTCTTGACTGGTAACTCTAATTTTAGAAAATCAGGTGTTGGATCTAAATTCTTTGCAAACATGGAGGATGTAAAGGAATGCGTCGAACCAGAATCAAACAAAGTACTTTCTATCATTGAGAGGACAACAAGATTACCTGCTACCACATAATTTGGAGATACAACTTCTGCTATTGCGATAGTAAAAGTACAACCTTGATCTATTGGATTTTGCTGGGGTTGATGGTGGTTCCCCTCTACTGCCCTCAGATTTGGGAAATGATTGGAAAATCTCACACATTGTTCATACTTAACGTATTGGACATCAGGTAGGGCTTACACCATCTTCCGCTTTTCGTTACTGTAAGGCTGTTGAGGTTGCACCTCACTACAATAATTCCCCACAATATGGCCATCTCTTCTACACTTTTAGAATTTCCCAATCCTGAGCAGGAAGTTCCCCAAATGATTCTTCCCACATTTATTACTTCTGGAATGTTGCACTTTTTTGCCTCCTCTTCCCTAATCAAAGTCCTCCCCAAGAAGGGCTCTATCGATCACTTCTTGTCTTCTGATTTATGAGACCACCTAATCTCACCTAACTCTATCTCGACTTTCATCGCACTCTGCATGATCTCCTCATATCTATCATAGTCTTGGTTGGCTAGATTATTCCGTAGATGAGGTCTCAGTCCATTGAAAAATATATCAACCATACCATTTGGATCCATAAAAAATCAAGACGGGTAACATTAAAGCTGGGTGAAGTTCATCTCATAGATTCTGATAGATTCTTTCTCCTTCTACCTCAGCTTGATAAAAATCATTCTTTATTATTGTTCTCATGGAATGAGGGAAAAACTTACTGAGAAAGATCCCTATGAACTCTTACCACTCCATAGCATCAACATTCACTCTTGTACTTTTTTTTAATCAATTACCACCACTGATCAGCTTATCTTTCTAAGCGATAGATATACAGGGTAACCTTCGCTTTCTCTGAACAATGGAGCACATAAAAGATCTTCTTGATGGAGCTGATCCACTACTCAAAAATCAATGGTTCAATGAATCCACTGAAGGTTGGTGGTCGTTGATGCATAAAGGACTCAACAAAATGTTTTTCCCTTTACGGTGAGATTGGTCTCTCGTCTTGATTCATGTTATTTCCAATAACTTCATTCAGTTGGTTCATCATTCACATGAATGCTTCCATTCCATCTTCCATCAGAGGCCCGTCAGCGCATGGTCTATTGTGGTCACCATTTGCATGGTTCCTCTTATTGCACACCATTTTCATAAAGAATAAAAACATAGTGAGAAACTTATTTCATTTAAGAATCTTTTAACTATAAAGGATTTTATGTCTTAAAACATCACTCTTAAAGAATTACTTTTCTTAATAACTCCTTTACAATGATTCATAAAAAGCTTGCGATTAACCAAACATATCCCTCGGGAGTGTCATAACCAAGAGTGATGCAATGCCCATTATCGCACACCATTTCCCATTCGAACCTAGATCAAAGCGATGTTTTCAGGTTTTACCCCAATGTACATATGTGCCAGATCAACCCCTACTTTCTCATATCCAGACAGTGATGTATTTTCTTGATAAACCACTTACTCAGTACTCACAAAAATACAAGGAATTTATCCTATATTTAAACTATTATATAGTGTTCTTCCAAAAATTTTCATATCCTAATTTCCATAAATAACTAAACTATCATTTCATACAGACTACGGAATCCCTCCTTTTTATTACATAAATTTTCATTACATTTTACAAACATAGAATCTTTAATGTCTAGTGTCTTAGAAATCAGAAACATAATACATGAAAAGAACATAAAACCTTCTTCTAAATGACTTGTATGGATAAATCATAGGTTCATACTATGTACAATTACTACATCTCAAATCCTAGAAACATACATCGAAGGAAAGGGTAAGAAGAAGGTCCATTAAAGGGTAGACAAGGGAATAAGTTTACTTATGATATCAATAAGAAATTGATGATAAATATGAAGACATGAATAATGTAAAAATAGATATATCATAATAACAATAACATGAATCATAAAATGATTATGTGGATACCACATTTCATTTAGACATTCATGAACATATCACCATGGTTTATCATCGAGGTGTCATGAAAATTACCAAGGTTATTCACCAAGGTATAATGAAACTTCTCATATCTAGAGATTAATTATTTACCCAATGAATTGGAGAGCTATCAGGGGGAACCCTTAATATGCCTTTACTTTCATGTGAGCCACATATATCATAATCAAACATTTCATAAATAACCAATGGTGAATTAATGAAATGAGGTTCATTTCAAGATCGTCACATTTTAAAAGTTCGTAAAAATAGGACCATTATGTCATTTATAACCCATGGAAAAGGAGTGAGGGTTATATGTATGTAAATTACATATTAAAATTTATCATATTTATATATTTATGAACACCCATAGAAATGAAATATGTCTGGGTATTCACATAAATAAAACAAGAGAATTTCTAGAGATAATGAGATAGAAAATTTGAGGCGAAATGTCTAAACAGAACAACTGTATAACATGGTTTTAGAAAACATTGAAAAGAGAGGGGACAAGGGTCACACACTCATATATAAATCATAATACAGTATAAGTACATAATAAGATCATGGTATGAATATTGTAATGACATACCACATGAAAAAGAAACATGAATGAAACGAGAAGATGTGATTTCTTTTACGATAAATTCGACAGCCTAACGACGTCACTTAAAAATTCAGAAAACAAATTGATGAGAGTGGAAAGGGTATCTCAACAATTAGACATGAAATGGTCAGTAATGAGAACATATAAAAACATAACCTCAACATAAATAGTTGGAAACGAGAATACACAACATAAAGGAAGTCATGGTAGAAAATATGAGGGTGAAAGATTCCCTTACCTTGAAGAGTAACATCAAATGCTTGAAGGTCAGGACCTTGGGAGGCCTGAGGGCACCTTGGGAGGACTCCTTGGGAGGTAAAGAGACCAAAAATTTGTTGGGGAGGATATGGAAATGAAATATATGAGTTAATGTCTTGGTATTTACAGGAGAAGTGAGGGAACATGTCATTAATTTCCCTGTGACACCTCTTCGGTGGTTTTGGCAATACCATGGGATTTCCAAAGGTATTTCCCCATGTTATTGGGAAATTGGGACACCTCATAGCGTATATTACTATTCAAAAGTAGACAACAATTATTACATAATTATTACATCCTTAATGATGTCATTATACACCAGAAACTTAATACTGTATTTTCACTATTCACGGAAAATTCCACTGTTTCAGAAAAATCCCAAAAATTCACCGTAACAAAATTTCAATGATCTGAATTAAAAAATGAACTCCATTTTATGAAAATAATTATCTAAATAATTTTTAATTTTATTTTTATATAAAAACACTTTTCCCCAAAAAAAAACTAATACTATAACTAATAATTTCTAAAATAGTTATTTACTTATTTTATTAAATCATATTACCTAATCGAGGTGCCTAAATTAAATTAATATTTTGTTAGGTAAGGTTACTAATCCATTTGATAAAATTACTAATCATAAGCGTAAAATTACTATTCATAATTTACTATTCACCAAAAATTATGTTGATCTTATTAGACTCTAAATATCTTACTGATCACAACTGTAGGAGACCATTTTATGAAAATAATTACACATTATTAATTATTTAAGGTTTACATAAATATTTTAAAATATCCATTTTTTTCAAAATTCATCAATAATATACATCCTATATTTATCCAAACATTTGAAATTCTCAAACATTACCATAAGAAGAAATAAAAATTTTATTTATACAAAGGATTACACAAATCAGCTAAGTTCTCATTACATAAAACCTTATAATACCAGCATAGGACCTAAGTGTAAGGTGTGCTATGGTGACAGAATCTTGGGGCGGCTCCGCCAACATTGCCCGAGTAGTGACCACTATCAACTTGAACTTCTCTCGTAGGAAATTCGGTTCCAGCTTCACATGATAAAGTTTGGCTTGGTCTTGGTCTAGAGTAGGGCCCAATGGTGCCACCTCTATCCCAAGTTCTGTCATATGGGCTTCGAACGGCCCGAGTCTTCTGGATGAGGCCATCAAATCTTTTTTTTTTGTATTAATTAACCAAGATCACTTTTATTTATAAACAATAATTGTAATGTTAAGAGTTTAGCTTCTAATAGTCATATTGACCAATTATCATATAACAGTTGAAACCCAAACGGTCTCATATAATTATACTCACTTCGTTAATTAATAAATATAGTTTTGTTGAGTATAATATAAAATAAGACACAAAATTAGGAAACAAAAATTCTTCAAAATCTAGTGTCGTTACAACTTGTATGCCTGACATAAAAAAATCCATCAACATGATGGAATTGTTAATAATAAGGAAAAGTAGTGATACATGGTCATAATGCACAAAATAACCTACGAAACATCAAATTTGTTTGATCAAATTAGTGATCCATGGAGGCATACTCAATAGTGTCCAAATGAAAAATAACATGATAGTTAAGATACAACAATCCCATTCTATTTGGTAACATTTTACATGAGTCATCCCAATTAACACAAACTTTAATAATTTCCTTTTCTTTTAAATTCGAATATTTTTCTATCAGATCTCTTCTTTAGAAAGAATTTTGTTTTTGTTCCTAGACAAGGGAGTCATGAAAATCCTAACAATTTAATATAATATCTACAATAATAGTCGATGTATATTATACTTAAAATGAAGAGTTTCCCTTAGATTAGCATGGATGTACAAAAGTATATGGGCCTTCTAATTTTGTTATCTTCCAATGTGAAAAAAATATCTTATATTGCCCATACTTGAAATTTACATTTTGGTTCATACTGGTCACACCAAATGAGATAGTTTTCTTTCTTAATCTTTTCAACCACAAATTAAATTTTTTTCTCTATGTGGTATTGTATTATCAAAATTTTCAAGGCACTTTTACATTCAAGCACTTATCCAACAAATTTGATGTTATCAGTTAATGAAAACCTATTACCTATAATTCTAGGTAATTCAATAAGCAGTGTAATGAACTCCCAATAAAATTGTTGTGCATGTTTTATTACATTAACTAAGGAAGTTAATAATATAGGATGATTACCACAAACTGGTTGATTCCTATCTATCAGAGGAAACTCATAAGATTCATTTCCTAGATCATCCTCACTTACATAATCTCTTGATGCATCAACAAATACTTACTCATTATATAAAGTGTCATTCGTTAAATTAAGAATATAAATGGGAATTTCCTCTACAATTCTTTCCATATTCTGATTTTCCACTTCATAATTTTTTTATATTATTATAGTTATATGAGAGGGAAATGAATGAGAGTTTTGTGATGGAATGACTTCAATTTAGCTCACATACAATGGTTCTATAGTAGTAGGTTTCACCTCACCAATATCATAAATAACTGTATATAATTCCATTAAACTGTTATTTAATTTTTTACCTATGAAAAATGATGCATTCACACAATCCTAGTCATCGAGCATAGGATACTCAACGTTCCATAGATTCGTAGGATATTGAAAATGTTGATATATAATTAATATAGAAGTTTGATCAGCCCTCAGTTTTAAATAACAATGAATATTTCTATGAAATTATTCCAATTTCACTCATTCGTGATGATTTATAATATTATATGTGGAAAACTATAGATAAAACCTTGATCTTTATAAATTTCATCAACATTTCAGTATATTAAAGTATACATGATTACTTATAAAAAATTATTAAAAACATGTTATATACTACATCAAAAAATAATGATATAATTATTTCTTGGGATAATTATTATATTATAAATATTTCAACTTTACTTATAACTATAATATATATATATGCATCGATTTATATTCATTCTTTAATGAATATTTAACTCCCTTTTAGGTGGAAAAATATAACTAAAACATTGATCGATATAGATAACCACACTATTGATACTGACATGACTACCTAAAAAGTAAATTTATTAATTTTTTATAAGTATATTTACAACATCATTAAATGTTTATCATTTCTTAATTAGTTATAATTAAATAACCAAGACCTGATTTTGAGAATATTCTTATGGATCAGTTTATTACTATTTAATAAACCAACCAAAACCCTTGCGAACTTTGGGAGCCTAGATTATCTAATAATTCAGAAACTATCAATCTTCTTTCAGTCATGGTGTAGAAATCCAACTACAAATAATAATCCCACTTACAGAACACCCTTTCATTATAATTATAGTCAAATGAAAGTGAGGAGAACTATGGATTTTGAATACATAGTATTATTACATGGACATGTAATTCCTTGTATACTTAAAGATAGAGATGACCCACATGTCATCAATGTGGAAAATAAAATGCACTTACTAAAATTTATATAACCACATAGAAAAAAGACATACAATTTCAATCACGCATTGGTAGGTCCTCCCAAGATTAGTCATCACACAATAGTCTTAACCTATTTTTTGAGATAATTATTATGTTATACATTTTCAAATATTATATTCAAATTATATAATATATATTTACACATAACTACTGAAAATATTATTAATATTAAACTTTTTTAAATTTAATTAATAAAAATAATATAATTTACAGGTAAATAACCATTAAAATATTATAAAATTATTTTAATTTTAATATAACAAAATTAGACAAGTACATATAATATTTTCAAAGTAATTAAACTTTACATAATCGAGACTTCTCAATGTGTGTGTGTGTGTGTGTATATATTTAGGTAGATTTACATTTTTTTAACTATTTGTATCGCATATTATAATTTAAATTTATTTTACTTTACATACAATATATAATAATATATGCATATAAATATATTCAAATCTAATTATTCATAATTTAAATAACAAATATATACATTTTCAAATATTATATTCAAATAATAAAATATATATATACATATTTAAAAATATTCAAATTTATCAATTAATATTTTTAAATATAATTATATATATTTTGTGAACAACTATAATTTCCTAATTAAAAATATATTTATCTTTTTCAAAATTATTGAAAATATTATTAATAGAAAATTTTGATAAATTTAATTAAGTAAAGTAATATAACCATTAAAATATTGTAAACTTATATTACCTTCAATATAATAATATTATATGAGTATATATACAATTTTTGTAGTAATTAAACTTTCCAAAATTTACAAAATTATATTTTATACACAATTACTTGGAAAAATAATTATTTATAATTTATATCGTTAAATAGTATTATTAAAAACAGTAAAAATATTTAGTACTATTAACAAAAATAATATTACACACACTCATATCGAATATTAAATTATATATTTAAATAAATTTAAATATAATACATAGTATAACTATTATTATTTTTTAAATAATCATTCATAATAAAATTTTTATAAAACTTTTAACTAGACTCTCTTTATTTACCCATGTGTGTGGAATATTATAATTTTAATTTATTTTTCTTTAAATATCATATATAATAATATTTACATATAAATATATTAAAATATAATTATTCTCTGTTTAAACCAAAAATATATACTTTTTTTAAATAATAACATTTCCCTAAAGAGGAATGATGTTTTATACATAAAATTTAAATTATGAAAACACCAAATTTAATTATCATAAATAATTCAATTTAGATTAATGTATACAAGGAACAATAATTCGTACTGAAATTAAATTAAATAAATAATAATAATTTATACATCCAAACATCCATACATTTAAATAAATAAACCATTTAATCCAAATAAAAAAATAAGATAATAAAAAAATTTCAATAGTGATTTTGTCTTCTTAAAATCCAAAAATATATGTTGAGATAGAAATCCAACAGTGTTTCATAGAAAAATAAAGATGGGAACAATGGAAATAGAGGGGGTAGCCCTTTATTTATAATGCTTTTAGGAAGAGTCATGAACCTCATTCATTCCACCATGAAAATTTTACAGGATGCAGGAACAAGGTTTAAACTTCTTGTTGCACACCAAGGAATCATGACCAGGGTTAATGCTTCCTTAATGACAGAATGAGAAGCGTGAACGGGGTTCAAAAATCCGTGAACCCAATTTTAAAAATACATGAATCCCTATCTATTATTTAACTATAAATCGCATTTAAAAAATTCCATGTGTTACACATTTGTTGAATCCATCTAATAAATATCTATTTAAATTTTAATCATATAAATTAAAAAATAATAAAAATTTCATATGTATAAAAAAATTATAATAAATTACTAATTAAACATTATTAAATAATGAATGTATAAATATTTAGAAAAACAAATTCTAAAAAAATATTAATTATAGAAATTAGAAATATATTAAAAAAATTAAAACTAAATAAATAAAAGTATATAAATAAAAATTAATAAATTAATAAATTTTAAAAACATTGAATATTAATAAATATTAAAATTTAATTAATGATACCAATTAAATAAATATTAAAAATAAATAAATAAAATTATATAAATTTTAGAATAAAAATATTTATATTAAGACAAATAAATATTCATTATAAAAATTATGTACATATTAAAATAATTTTATAATAATAAATAAAAATGTGTAGAAAATATTAAAAATGAATAATTTTTTAAGGTATTTGAGATCATATGTTGGGAGCCAAAACTTATCATACATAGACATTAGATCTTTTTAGATAATTATTCATTACATTACAAAAACATATATATGAATATCATAAAGGTATAGTGATTTTGGAGACTAGACACAAAATATTCTTATTTCTTGAATGATACCTAACATCACCTATAAAGATCTTTCAATATAGTACTCTTACTACACATACCCTACTTAAAACCATTCTTTATGAAATTCGTAAAGTAGATATAAAAACAGGTGATCTTAGATGCTTAGTAAGGGTTTATCAAGGGATATATCAATATAACATGAGCATATGGGTATGAGAATATAAGAAGAACATTTGAAAACTATACACTCCATTTCATAGATCATAAACGTGAGTCAGGTAATAAATCTAGAAATTCAGAAGACATTAATTGTAATAGAATCAAAGAGCACAAACCATTAGAACATACCATTGGAATAAGACATAGATTTGGGAAATACACATAAGCATATGAATCCATTTCTTTATTAGTCAATGATCATTTCTAATACTATCATAATGGAATGAGTTCAATACCCAATCCATCGTAGTAGTCAAGGTTCACTCCCTAAACTATCAGAGTATAAAAATTCCATTACTGAGCTGGGTTCACTCCCTATTCTAGCCTATTTATTTCATTAGATATCAAACTTTACCCAATAAATTGGAGAGGGATATAGGTCCCACCCATCAAAAAATAAATATCATATATATGAATGCCACAAGATTATAAAAAATTCATCATATCATAACCCATTAAATGAAATGGGTTTCATAAACATTTTATCATATTATAACCTATGAAAAAAGGTTTCACAATCATTTAATAATTTCATCATAGAATAACCTGTTAAAATATGCCAGTTTCATGATCATTTCCTTATGGTACATGGCTTCCCTAAAATTTAACCATGTTTTCAGGGTTGAAGCGATCACTTGTTGTGTATCTTGGGTTATCGAATCCTCAAAGACCTAAAAAGAAACCTATAGACATGTACATTATATGGATTTTTTTGGCTGTGAAGTGGCCCACATTGGGTTGATTTTAGATGGGTTTAAATGAGAACTAGTATAACTATGTGAGTAAAAATTATGAGAATGGGTTTATCCTAGGATATTGTGATGTTTTGATTAGATGAATTTAATTCTACGTTATTTTAATTTAATTAAATTGAGATGGAGTCATCCAATTAATTCAGACTAACCTCATCACCTATTGGTTAAAAAACTGACAAATAGATGGTAATAACCATTACACTTGGAGAATAATTTTCATGATCACTCCATGGTAAAGGATCATTTTAGCACATAAAGGCGGGGTGATAAAATTCAATATGGAAGTGGAATAAGAAATCCTTGAGTGAAAAAACTCAAATAACATAAATTATCAAACATTTATAGAGTACAACTAAAATCCAATCCAACCCCTTTCTACTCCCTTGGATTAACCCATAATAGGGTTATTCCTTTATTGATTAAATGATCTCAATGAAAGTGGGAAGTAGACTCATGAGGGTGGAATATAAGAAATTAAAAATAATGAAATAATGAACACTCCACCGTTGTATGATTGATTTTACTCTTCGTTATGAGAATAAATTAACATTTTAATGAAACTGTATCACAATGTTATAAAAAGTAATATAAAATGAGAAGAAGAATATGTTTTATTAATTATCTAATGTGATTTTAAAAACTTATAAATGAAAGAATAATGTTACTTAGACAAAGAGAAAACATAATATTATAATGAAACAAAACAAAATCATCATCCAAATCCATCAGTAACACTACCTTAAATATTAATTTAGGAAGACTTTGGGTTGATCCTCCTATAGTGAAATTCTTCCCACTTGATTATGGTAGGCCAAAGGTGGTGGGATGTTTAGGGAATGTGGAATTTTCCTCCCTTGACTCAAAATGAAATCCAACATGAATGCCTTTAACAGATGTGTCCAACCAAAAATTTATATATACGAATTTGGGTGGGATATAATAGAAGAAATTGAATCCCCATATTTCCCCTAATATAATGTAAAATTTTATCCTAATTGGATTTTTTTAAGATATGATCTAAATATGGGGATTTTTCTTGGAAATCGAATTTGGCTCTGAATTTCATATTCAACATGGGATGCTTAGAAATCTAATCTAACATTTAAATTAAATATTTAATTTTTTTAATTAAATATTCTATGTGATGTATTATATCTCTAGTTCATGTTTTATAATCATTGGGCTTATATCATGGATGCTATATTGATTTTATTGTTTTATTGTCCAGTTCACTTCGTCCATAATTTTATTGGGTCAAGGCCCTCTTTTTTAATCTTCCCAATTTAATTTTTAATAGATCTATAGGATATAATATTAAATATAGAATGAGAGTCTTGAAAATAATATATAAAAATAAAATCCAGACCATTGATTGTTTTAGGTGGTTTTGAAAAATGTACCACGTAATAGTGCATTTTAAGAAGGAATTGAAAACAGGTTAAGAAAAGAAGTTTATATTGTAAAATTATCTTGTAAAAATGTTTAATAAAATTGAATTACATGAAATATTATAATATAGAAATTAATATTATCTTCTTTTAGTGGATAATCTCACTCCCACTTGATTTTTTATAGTCTTGAGAAAAATGTATAAAAAATGAATATAAATTCCCTTTTCTGAAAACATTTTAATATACCTTGCTGACCATTATGAAATCACATTGAACAATAATGAAACCTATAAAATAATTTTAAACATGCTAAGTCAATAATCATATTCCAGGACCAATCTCATTACATTGTTCAAATTCATCACCACATTTTATCCAATTTCATTTAACCACGATAATGTGTTGTGCATTAAAATAGACATAAGGGTTCATTTATTTTAAAGGATAAAAAGATGGAAGCACTAGATGGAATCACATTTTAATATTAATATAAGTATTCAATTTTTTCATTCTTTTTTTAGACATGTTAATTGAAATTTCACTCAATCAGGTCAACCCCTATAGCGGGGAATTTTCGATGGCTCCCTGGATCAAAGAATACAAGGAACCTACTGAATCTCACATACTGGGGCATCTTATCGAGTTAACATAATCAATACAAAATCCCATTTTCTTCAAATAAATATATTTTTCCTAATTCCATAGTAGAAAAATATAGTGATATTTTAATATTAATATAAGTAGTTTGTGTTTTTACACCGATTATTTGACTAAAATTTTATTAATCTCAGTATCCCCTTAATATTACACACCAAAACAATTAGAACACAATGTATACCCATTGAGGATACCATAACTAAAAATAAAAAAAAGGAAAGGAAATAATTTACCTATTTATTTTGAAGCTCTAAACCTTGAGTAAATGAATATGTAATTGCTGGGTTTCCTCCTGTAAAGTGATTTGATTAATGTCGTTAGCCCGACATATACCCTAAATCTATCAAATTTTTTCATATTCATAGGATACCTATGTTAACTAATCCATTGTTTCTTGTTTGTTGAATGATTCAATAAATTCTTTTGACCTATGACGATTCAATTTTAAGACATGAACACTAGTGGGATCATTATTCTCAACAACCCCATGAGGGTACACATGATTCACTATGTAAGGATATGAATCTCTAGATCATAACATTACCATGTGTAAATGATGTTTGGAACAATAAAAGTGTGCAATTTTTCTTAGTTTAATGTGTTTGGAATTGATATTCCGAGATTAGTAGGCTTGAACTATAGATTTATTTATCTTTAAATTTTTATAAGCCTCTATCCTAAATTCCTCAAATACATTATGATATAATTTCCTCTTTATTTTATCCAAATAAATGTAAATGTACATTTTTTTGACCTCTCAAAAAGTTATATGTTCAATTTAAATAGGTAAATAGAATTATTTTAAATAAACCAACCTATATAGTAAAATTCCTATAATGGTTTTGATTGTTGTTTGATATGTCCAAAGTGAATCCAAGAGTTTCTTCGACCAATCTTTCGTATAGGTACTTATAGTTTTTTCAATAATTTTCGTAATTTTCCGATTTTTAAACAATTATTGACCATTAGTTTAAAAAAGGTAGGTCATGGAAATTTTGTGAGAAAAAATGGATGATTTTAGGAATGGGTTCCACGATCAATGATGATAGCCTAAGGAATTATAAATCTTGATAATATGTGCTCTTTCTGGAATCAGATCACAAAATGATGGTCATTGGACTTGGTGAGACTGAACTAAACCTATTTTGAAACATAATAAATAAAAATGTGGATATATAGAATACTTAGTGAGGTTAGGAAAGTATAAAACATATTAGAGGGCCTTTTAATTGGTTTATTTTGGGTAATAGTTTCTTCCACATTCATCTACCTGATAGAATATTAGAATGAATCTTTCTCAGAATAGTGAACCCATCTCATAATCATTTGATTAGGATAGAACTTGAAGTGGTATAGAGCATCAAACACATAGTTCTTAACATCAGAAATGACTTTCATCTTAGATTGGGTATTAAATAATTTTGGAGTGACACCCATAAGAAGGTGGTTTTCTATGTCAACCTATTAAAGGGTTATCCCTCCATTGATTATATTATCTCAATGGAAGTTGGAAGTAGACTCCAAAGGGTGGAATTTAAGAAGTGAAAAATAATGAAATAAAAATCACTCCACTATTGATTGAAGGATTTATCTCTTAATCGTGTGAATAAATTCAATCATTAATGAAATGATATCAAAATTTTAAGAAAAATAAAATAAAATGAGAAGAAGAAGATGTTTTGAAAATAATATAAGGAAATTTAAATAATGTACAATTGAAAGAATAAAATTACAAAGACAAAGTGGCAGTATAACATTACAATGAAACAAAACCAAATAATCCTCCAAATCCTTCAACACCACTACCTAAAATTTCAATTTTTAATCCCTGGGTAGATACCAAAATAGTGAAATTATTCCCAAATGACTATGGCAGGCCTAAGGTTGTGGAAATTGTTTGGAATGCGGAATTTTCCACCCTTGACCCTAAATGGAAACCATCTTGCATGCATTTGAAAAATACGACCAAACGAGCTTCTATATAGACAAATTTGGGTATTCTATAGAAGAATAAATTGATGCCCAGATGTAACCTAACATTATGTTAAATTTTATCTCAATTATATTTTTTAGTTCATGTGATTTTTGAAATGGAATGATTTTTTTAGCTACATAATCTGGACCAGAATTTTTTCTTCAAATTGACTAAACTATAACCCCTTTTAAAAATCATAATTATCTCTATAAACTATTGAGTTAAATGTTTCATATGATTTCCTATATAATAATTTCAAATATTATAATCAATGAGATTATATATTGTCCTTTATAGTCATTTTATTGGGCTGATATCTTCACCCATATTTCTCTTGGT
The DNA here is from genome assembly GCA_963277665.1 of Viscum album. Taxonomy (NCBI): domain Eukaryota; kingdom Viridiplantae; phylum Streptophyta; class Magnoliopsida; order Santalales; family Viscaceae; genus Viscum; species Viscum album. The sequence continues at coordinate 434,205,263 of OY728136.1, forward strand.
TCAAGGCCCACTTTGGTTATCATCCCAATTGAATTTTTAATTTCTCCAGAATGATATAATGTTAATCATATCATGGGAGACATTAAAATGAAATATTAAAATAAAATTATGACCATTTGGTGTTTTAGGGGTTGTTGAAAAATGTACCATGTCATAGTATATTTTAAGATGGAATTACAAACATGTTAAGAAAAGTAATTCATATTGTAAAAAAAACTAGTAATTTTTTTTATAGAAATTGAATCCCTTGAATATTATAATATAAAAAATTAATATTAGACTCCTTAATTGGATAATCGGTATTAACCTTAGAATCGAAACTAGTTTCACAAACATCACACCATCATAAACATACAACATTAAAAGAAAGAATAATAATTGTATTCTTGGATCATATTCCAAGTACGACATAGGAAAAATCAACATAGGTCATATTCAATGTAAAATGATTTTGAATGATCATTTAAAATAATTATTCAAGAAAATATCTTTTACAATTTGAAAAAAAACATTTGAAAACATAGAAAAATTTAAAAACCATTTTCATTGAAAATAAACTTGGAAGACTATAAAGTAAGATTAAAATAAATGATAAGTCATGATTGTGGATAATTCCTTTCATTTCAACACATTAAAATGAATATTCCATTCAAATTTTTGATAAAATCCAAATGAATATTGTTTAGAAAAAAACTGAAGATTATTTTCATTTTTTTAATAAAATGTAAAACATGGGTATAAATGTATTTAATAAACCATTTAGAAATTAATAAAAACATTTTTTAAACACGTTTATAAAACATGGTTTTGAATGAAGAACATGATTTTGATCAAATAGAAGAATGAAGCCGATTTTCTTTTAATTTTTTTTTAATCTTGAGTACATAAAGAGTAAAAAATTAAGGGAAAACATTTATTCTCATCACATTATTATAGTACAACAAAATTCATTAGTTTATTGAGATATGGATCATAATATGTTATGGTCGGAAACATAATTATAAAAAATTCAGGTAAATGGTGAGATTGTAATAGAAAATCTTTACCACTTTGTTAACATTAAATTGTAAAACAAATAATAGAATAAAATTAAATGGAAGATAAAATATAATTTGAATAAAAAAATTCATGATATTACATTCCAAAGGGTCTATATATACATCTCATAATCCATCAAAGTTATACATAACAAATAAAATACACCATTCATGGAGATGGTAGGTCGTACATACTCATGAATGTTGTTTCTATATTCTTGATGGATTGAAATAAACAAAGAAAACTAATGTATTACAATTCCAGAATCATTTTTATTTCATAAATATATCATTTTTTTAAAACCTATCCTTATTACCTCCCATGTAAATAGTATGTGGTGAACGAATCACATCGCTTCGCGAGATGGTAGTCAACTATACACACGGGCAACATTATCATATTCCCATTGAATGGAAATTAAGGAGATATATTTGATATCATAATTAAATAAATATTAATATTTTATAAATATCCCATATATTTATTTACTCTATCCTTATTACCATATGAGTAAAATGGAAATGAAAAACACATCACATCGGTTTGTGAGGGTGTATTTTACCATACACACGGGTGATGTTATTGTTTTCCAATAGGGTTATAGTAAAGAATGAATATTTTTTATTATAATTAAAGAGGTATAATAATATAATATATATAATATATAAAAATTAAATATAATATTATATCTATCTGTGAGGCGGTAGTTCACCGTACACATGAATGTTGATTTCATTTCCCATTTGATAGGTGGAGAAAGACTTTGGCTATTAAATTAACATAAAAAATATAACTATTTATAATATAATTAGATTATTTTATCATCATGGTTTAATAATAGTTTAATTAGATTTAAGAATAAATAAAATAAAATGCTCAGTTTGATATGTTACCTCTTCCTTGGATGACTTCTTTTGATTTTCAATAAAATGCATCAAAGGTTGGATTTATGACCTATATTATTTTTATAGGATGATAATAAGGAATTAAATAGTTTATCTGGGTAGGTATTCGATAAAATAATGTATTTTTATGTGTTAAGATGATATAATATAGGGTGTCCATTTATAAGTGAGGTGAGTTCCCCACTTTCAATTTTTAAAAAGAAAAGGGGGTACCCACATCTTTCACATGCCACAAGGCTAAAAAATGGTCCATTATAAAACCTATAAGAGATAATTTATAAATATGGCCATAAAATATGTGTTGGAAATGTTTTGGATTATTTTTAACCCATATCGTTTTTGTTTAACCCCTTAGTAAACCCATTTATACCTTAAGAATGGTAATTAATTTTTACTACTTTTACGATTCTTAAAGGTAAAAAATTAGTAGGAAATTATTAGAAAATATAAAATTTGATATTATAAGTATGTAATCCATTTTTTAAAATTCCATTCACATAAGTAAAAATATTAAATTTAAAATTAAACTCACATACAGGATAAGTAAACGGGGTTTCCAAGGGAAAAAGTTTAAAAGTTTAAAAATAATTTTTATAAAAATTCAATATCAATTTTCATCCAATGAACGAAATTTTATTAATAGATACATAATTTAAAATTTTATACTTTTTAAACCATTTTAAAGTAAGTTATTAGTTTTTAAATGCTTTAATATAAATTTTGATTCTTAATAAAGCCCCCTATTTTTCACTATTCATAAAAAAAATTATATTCTTAGAAAATTATAAACAATTCTGCCTAATATAATTTTGAAATAATAATATAGAAATTAAATTTCATTTTTTTCAAATAAAGATTATAAATGTGTCAAAAAAGTAATTTTAGAATAATTGCGAAAAATATGGCAAAACCATTTTTATGAAAAATTCAATTTTTAAGGATAAAATTGGATTGATTCATACCTATTGTATACAAAAATTTAAGAAACATGGTAAATATAAAATAATTAATTTTTATTTATTAATTATATAATAATTTAAAGAGATAATATTTTCAATAAATTATATGATAAATCTAGTTTTATGGTTAAAAACATTATTTTTCTAATAAAATAGTTTTACCGCCTTTCGATGGTGAACCCATTTTAAATATAGTTTTGGACACTTTTATAAGCTCCACATGAAAAAATAATATTCTTATTTGGAAGTGGTATATAAAATTTTAATTTGGCTGAAATTTTTATATTTTTATAAAAAAGAATCATTTTTGATTAATAGTGAAAAAACTGCATTGTAGTTAAAAAATTGATTTTTCATTTAAATAATGATTATACTTTAAACTAATTTCTAATGTAATTATTGATAAATAATACAATTATTAATAAAATTTAGGTCGTTGTATTATTTTTTTTATTGAAATTAGATATAAAAACTTATTGATATTTTGAACGTCTCTTTTACCCGCCTTCAAGCCACACTTACAAGATTAGTTTAGGACCTAATTTATCCAATTTTATGAATTCAATTAAAAAAATAAATGGTTTTAATTAGTATAATAAATGTGTTCCACTAGGATAAATTTTTTTAAACAGTAACTTTAGTATTTTATCAACCACGGTTAAAGGTAAATTGAGTGACTAAAGGTAAAAATAATATTATAATAGTATAAGATTTCCCTAACACTTATCCTAATTTAATTTGATTAGTGGGTTTCGACCAAAATAATCCTTAGGCCGAAATTATAACCTTTTTAATGTCACATGGGTTAGAAAATGACAGTTAATATATTTTATTTAAACATTTGTTACAAATGTCATACTCATATTTTGAATAAATAAAAAAAATTAATATGGGGTTATATAATTGATATATTTTCCTATAAATAGTACATAAAAGTAAAAAAAAATATAAATCATGAGAATTTATTGATATTTTTTATACATTGAATAATTAAATTTAATTATGATACAATAATGTTGAAGTATTTGATTTATTAAGGGAAGAATCAAATTAATGATATTGATGATATAATAATAAATAAAAATTGATATATTTGATGCCATATATGAATTTTATGGTTTAATTTGACATGTTATTGATAATTTAATGTAGTTTTTTAGGAATAAAGTTGTTAGGATTTTTTTTAAAAAGTCAAGTAATGAATAGTATCAAAATTGACATAATACATAATTTAAAATATAAAATATTTAATTAAATGATTTTTTTAGAAATATAATATTCGGCCAACATGTTGAAAAAATTCTATAAATTTCATTAATTACTCATTCATTGGTCTTTTAACATGTTATAGTAGTTATTTTAACTCTCATATTGTAAATTACCTAATAAAATTATAAGAGTTAAACGGGTTAAAACATAAAGATAAGGATTAAATAATATCAAAAACATTTTTATTGGATTAATGGATTTCGAACCATACTAAAACTATATTATAACTAAATAAACTTCGATCCATTTGGAATAGAAAACCAATTTATATTAATTTAATGCTTTTTATAATTCCAAGAGTGAGCCACCCTCTTATAAAATGAAACACTTATTATATATTCAATACACATCAAACACCTTTTGGTTCAGCCAATATATTCCAAAATACCTCCCTAGATTCCATACCCACATTATTGAGGCCTTATATTAGTCATAACACTCTTCTTATGTTAAGGTGTTAAGAAAGGTGATCATCCAATGGAAAGGTAATGTTTTTTATAAGTGTTTATTTTTTGTTTTTGATCCCACTACAACCATGATGATATAATAACTAAATTATACTCAATATACTGAGATATTTTTATGTCAATATCATCACCTAAATCCATCTCCACTTCCATCAAATGGGAAATGAATTAATCGTTCGTGCGTACGTGTGAACTATCACCTACCCAAACCGTTATAGTTTTTTTATTAACTATCTATAATGAATGGTTATGATGATGTAATTAATGTTAATATGTGATACCGATGTCATATTAATTGTCTTAAGAAAATAATATACCAATTATTTTCTTCCTTTCCGTGCACATAAAAATTATAACATCGTTTGTGCTTACATGTGAACTATCACCTCTACGAAGCGATGTGATTCATTTTTACTCACTACATCACCTGTATGATATATAAAAGTATATTTATATAATTTATATGATATTAATGATGATATAATCATTATATAATGATAAAATAATAATTACCTTATTTCCATAATGACCAATGAAAAATGAAAACGTTACTCATGCGTGCATACGACCTACTATCTCCATGATTATAATGTTGTTTATTTTTATTAACCACAAGTAATAGATTGAATTAAAAGTATAAATAAATTATAAAAGTTATAATTACATAATTAATATTATTTTGGAGATGATTTTCTTATTCCCACATGGACAATTTACATAATGCCATGTTCATTTTGTACTAAAGTATCATATATTGACAAAACGTATGATATGAACTCATATAATTAAATAATTATTATAAAATTATAAATAAGTGATATAAAGGTAAAAATAAAAATGAAAAATGTTCTCAAGGAATTATAAAATAACCAAAATTTATTATTCATGAATATTAATAATGTTCAAGATAAATAAAACTTGAGGAAAGGTACATTGACTCAATATCCATTCATTATAGCATATTTTAAAGTTATAAACTACCTTATTTTATAAGGATTAAAATAAAATAATTTGACTTTTAATTTCATTTGATTGTATTCAAAAGGAATTTTTATATATGAATTATTTTTATAAAATGAAAAAAGGAATGTTTTTAACATATACGGAGACAATAACTTCCCTACTGGCATTACCATTAGTTGATATTTGGATTACTCTATAGGCCATAATATTTTTAAATGAAAAATAAATCAATTATTCCATTTTATGGGTGTTTTGGAATTGAAAATGGTTTCAATAATTGATTTATTATATAAATATATTGAAAATATATGTTTTCATTACAAAGTATAGATTTTATTTTTCCATTATGCTTGTTTTATCTGTTATGACTATACAATGGTACATAGTATTTTGTTGGGAGATTATATGATAAACCAAACGATTTTTGGTTTGATGATAAGCCAAATATGAGTGGTTATATTCTAATTCATTGGGTATTGAATTTGGATATATATCTATTCATGTTGTAACAATGATAAGTATGGAGTTGACCGCATGGTTATTGCATTTAAATATGCTTATGTCCCAAGTTAATTTTATATTTTAAAAGTTATTTTTATATATTTTATTGTAATATCATGATTATATAAAAAAAATAAGAAATGAGATTATATTTATTGAAAATTATTTACTACTTCTTAAGGGTGAAATGTATTAATTTTGGATAAATTTTTTATGGGTTTACATGTTTTCACCAGGCTAAACATTTTTATTCTTTGTGCCCTTACTGAGCATTTATTATCATCCGATGTTTTTAAATGTTTTTCATAATATTTAAGGGAACATAAAGTCAAGGATGAGATCATAGAAAATCTATGGTGATTACACAAGAAAAGAAACCATGTTTTATTTTAAAAGTTTTTCTTTTATGAAAGAAAGGGATATTCATATAGAAGTGTCGACATTATAATATTCAAGTGGTTATATATGATTTATGGCCTAATTATCTAAATCTTTAAACATGAAAAGATCCTCAATTTGAAATAAAGTAATATTATTGACATAACTCAATATTATTTAATGTTTATGGGTGGGACCTTATAGTTGGTATTACAGGATGGTTTAGATTTATTTAGAGGTTATAGTAATATTAATACCATACCTTTAAAAGAGTTTACCTTATATTGATGTTTTAATGTTGTATAATTTGAAGACTACCATGTTTATTCATCTAATATATATCTATTTAGAATCATTTTCCAATGTGGAAATATGGTATCTGTGATGAAAATACATCCAAAGGAAAAAACCATCGAAATTATCATCCTAATATGGTCTCAATTAGAAATAAATAGATTGTTATGATTGTGGATCAGTTGAATCATGTGACAATTGGTGGTAGTGTCTATGCATGAGGTCAACTAGATTAACCAGAGAGGAATATGTCAGCAGTGGGGAATTTCCTTAGGAAACATCTCCCATCATTCAAAGGATCATATAACAACATGCTAGATGAAGGGTTGATTAAAGAACTAGAGATTATTTTTGATGTAATGGGGTTTTTAGACAATCAAAAGGTTAGTCTTGGTATTTATCATTTTGAAGGTGAAGCTGATCAGTGGTGTTCTATTTCTAAAAAAATCTAGAGTATGTAAAGATATTTATGCCCTGTAATGGGATTAATTTATGAATATATTACTTTAAATATATTTTCCTACGACTCTTTGACATAAGATGAAAAATAAATTCTTATAATTTAGATAAATAAAGATTATTTGGTGGGAACTTATGAAAAAAGTTTCACCCATTTGGAAAGGTACATCCCAAATATTATCTGGGATATTATTGTAAGATAAATCAGTTTTACTTAGGATTGAATCCAAGATATAGAAGAAAATTAGCCTCTTGTGAGTTCAAAATCTATGGAAAACTTGTCCTATATAGTGAGAAATTATAAATGTAGTTTTCTAATGATCATGTATCTTATGATTGAAATAAAATGAAGTTTTCAAATTGGAATTAAAATAGAAATAATTCACCTAATAAGGTAAGAGGTAAGAAAACTAAGTTTCCATCTTGTGAGAAGCGTAGTAAAAAACATATGGGAGAATGTCTCCCCCAATCTGGTAAGTGCATCCTATGTGGCAAGACTTGTCAATTTTCTCGTGACTACATGGGAGATAATCAGGTAGGCAATAAAAAGCCAACTGTAAGATATTATAGGTGCAATGTGGTAGATAATTATTCTAAGGCACGTCCAAAGTTGATCAACCAGGATGGAAACTAGGAATATTGAAAGACTAAGGGCATAAAAAAATAATTTACTAATTCTACAGTTGAATTGGGACCATCAAATTAAATAGTGACAAGTATGATATGGGTTTTTTCAAAATAAATAAATACTCTATTTGACTTTGGCTCTTCACATTCAATAATTTCTGAGTTATTTTCATGTAAATTTTGAATATCACCACATGGATGGGATATAGAAAATTTGTTAAAAACTCCTAGTGGAAGTATTAAAACAACCTATATTTATTGGAATCTTTTAACTATCTTTGGTGGGATGGCATTTCCTAAAAATTATGTTGAACTTTCCTTAGTGAATTTTGATATCATTTTGGGTATGGATTGGCTTTTAGTTTATCCTGATAAAATATATTGATAAGCAAAGAAAATTATATTCAATGGTTTTAGAATTTTGATAACATAATAAAGAAGTTGTGATATTGATTAAAGATAGATGTTAAAATTATCTAGCCCATGTTGTTGAATATAAAAAAACTATTTAAATTAACAACTTCCTACTAGTGAATGAATGCATGGTTGTTTTTCTTGATTAATTTCTAGGTAGTGTTCATATGTAGGTGGTTGAATTTACTATTGGTTTGTTTCCTGATGTTATCCCTATTTCTAAATTCCATTTTCCAATGGCTCAGGTTGAAATGGTGGAATTAAAAAAATATTTTCAATAATTACTTAATAAATGTTTTATTCTAACTAGAACTTCACCATGTGGTGCTAATTTTTTATTTATGAGACAAATAGATGGTTCTATGAGAATTTTTATTGATTATAGTGCCTTGAAAAAGATAACCATTTAGAAAAAGTATTCAATGCCTCATATCGATGATTTGTTTGATCAGCTCTAGGGAGCTCAGTATTTTTTGAAGATTTATTTGAGGTTCGTGTACCATCAGCTAAAGTGGATGGAGCATGACATTACAAAGAAAGTGTTACAAATGAGATATGGGAATTATGTGTTAGGTTTTATTCCATTTGGTTTATCTAATGCACCCGATGTATTTATGAATCTCATGAATTGAGTCAGTCATTAGTTTTTGGATAAGTTGGTGGTTATGAGTATATATGATATTTTGGTATACTCTAAACGCCATGAAAAACATGAAAGACACTAAAGGATTGTTTTGGAATCCTTATAATAAAATAAACTCTATGGGAGGATTAGTAAGAGTGAATTTTGGTTTCAAAAAATTTCATTACTTGGTCATATTGTTTCAAAATATGGCATAATGGTTAACCCTTTAAAATCAAAAGTTATTGAAGAGTGACCAAGACCTACCAATATCACAATGATTTTTAGTTTTCCATAGATTAGTTGGTTATTACCGATGGGTTTTTGACAAATTTTTCTCAGATATCTAGCCCTCTAAATAATTAAACATGTTATAGAATTAAGTTCATCTAGACAAAATAATGCGATGATTATTTTTATGAACTAAAAGAAAGATTATTAAATGCTCTATTATTGTCCCTTCCTTCTACAAATGGTGAAGTTTTTCTATAAAGTGATTCTTCCATGGAAGGAATTGGTTGTGTCCAAATGAATAATTATTAGGTAATTTATTTTTCTATATTTCAGTTGAAACCTAATGAGTTAATTAACTTTATACCTAATTTATCGTTAGATATTATTATTTTTTCATTAAAAATTTGGAGGAATCATATATATGGTGTAAAGTGTGAAATATATAATGATAAAAAATAATAATTATATATTCACTTATAAATAAATGAAAATGAGATAGGGGAGATGGTTGGAACTAATTAAAGATAATGATTTCATGATTCATTGCCATCATAGATAAGTAAATAATGTGATCAATGCTTTGAGCTTGAAAAGTAATGATATATTAACTATTTTATGTTTGGAATGCAATACTTTGGTTAATTATTTTTGAAATTAGGTATTGGAATTTTTGGGTGCATAACATTCCTCTATTTCATTTTAGGTGTCATTACAATCAGCTCAATAAGTCAAAATTAACCAATCATAGAAGGAAGATAGTGAGTTCCATGAAAAGGTAGAATTGGTTTAGAAAGGTACGTTATCTGAATTTAACATTAATAAAATTGTGTTTTGAAATTTTGGACGAGATTATTAGTGGCTTGTGATTCAATGTTGAAGATATGTTTTTTATGTGAATCTCATTGTTCTCCTTTTTCTATTCACCCAAGAATAACTAAGATGTATGGAGATGTTCCAGAGTATTATTGGTGAGATGTAATGAAAAGAGATATTGTTGCTTTTAATATGAGATGTTTTCATTGTGAACAGGTTAATGTAGATTAGTAGTTATCAAAAGGGAAAATTTATCCCTTTCTAGTTCCCAAAAGGAAATTGGAAAAAATAACCGTGGACATCATTGTGGGATTAACAAACACTTATCATGGTAGAAATGTGATCTTGTTTATTGTTAATCGATTAACTGAATCACGCAATTTTATTTTTATTAGAGATAATCTATATCTAGATAAACTTTATCGGTTTTATATTAATGAGATTGTTAGGTTGAATGAAGTTACCTTCTCCATTGTATCTGATCATGATCCTAGGTTCACTTCTTACTTTTGGAAAGGCCTTCATAATTCATTGGGTACAAAATTAAAATTCATTGAAACTTTTCATCCTCAATCAGATGGGAATACATAATAAAAATTCCAGACATTGTATTATATGCTATGTGTGTGTTCAATGGATTACTCAGAAATTTGGGATCAACATCGTTCTTTGGTTATGTTTTCTTATAAAAACAGTATTCAATCCATTATACATATTGCACCATTTGAGGCATTATATAGAAAGAAGTGTTTTGCTCCTTCCTTTTGAGATGAATTAGGTGAAAGAAAGTTGATGAGACCAGAATTGGTAGAAGAAATGGTAGAGAATGTTTAGTTGATTCAGTGACACCTGAGAATAGCTTAGAGTAGGAAGAAAAGTTATACAGATAACTGGAGTAATTATCATTCTTTCGAGGTAGGTGATAATATTTTTCTTAATGTTTCGACATAAAAAATTGTTATGCATTTTAGTAAGAAAGGGAAACTGAGTCAAAGGTAAATTGGACCCTATTAAATCATAGATAAACTTAGATCAGTTTCTTATAAAGTGGATTTACCTCCTTGTTTATCCCAGATATATAATGTTTTTCGTGTTTCTATGTTAAGAATGTATATGCCAGATCCATCTTCTGTTTTGAGTCCAGACATAGTTAAGTTGGAAGAGAATATATCTTATGAGGAACATCCATTTCAGGTTCCTGAAGGTAGAGATAATGTGTTGTGGAATATGGTGATTCATTAGGTAAAGGTTTTATGTAAAAACCATTTGTTTTATCAGACAACATGATAATCTGAAAATGTTAAAAAAGAAAAATACCCCACTAGTTTGATAAGTGAATAAAATTAGGAGGACGTAATTTCATAAAAGAGTGAATAATGTTACAATATATTTAATTATATAATAATTATTTTTCATTAACTAATTTAATAGTAATTAAAATAGACAATATATTCAATAAAGTATATGATAAATCAAGATTTACGATTAAAATCATTATTTTTCAAAAAAATAGTTTTACTGCCTTTTTATGGAGAAACCATTTTAAATAAAGTTCATGAAGCTATTATAAGTATTATTTTAAAAAATAATATTTTTCTATGGAAGTTGGGTATCAAAATTTATTTTTGATTACATTTTTGAATTTTTATGAAAATTTTCATTTTTTAATGAAAAGTAAAAAATACTACATTGTAGTTAAAAACTGATTCTTCATTTAAATATTTATTATAAATTAAACAAATTTTTGATGTAATAACATATTAATAATAAATATATTAATCCAATCTAAATCATTGGGATATTTTTTATATTGATATTAGATATAAAAACCTATTGATATTTTGAATATCTCTTTTACCCGCCTTCTCACCACAACTGCGGGATTAGTGTTAATCCTAATTTAACCTATTATGTGAATTTGAATTTCAAAAATTGGTATAAATGGATGTAATAATTATGTAATTTTTTCCCAATGGGTTCAATTTAATCTTAGGTTAACATTAACTTTATTATTTTATTTTCCTCGTTTAATGGTAAATAAGGTAATTTAGGGTAAAAATAGTATTATAATTATATAAAATTACCCTAACACCTATCCTAATTTAATAATATGAATTATATTAAACTAAAATCAACCTTATTCCAATATTTTAACCTTTTTATCCCACTTGGTTATGAAAATAAAAGTTATTATATTTTATTTGAAGATATGTAAAAATTGTCATACACATTTTTTTAATAAGTAAAACAATTTTAATATGGGTTTATATAAGTGATATCCTTGACTATAAATTATATTTATAAATATTAAAAAATTATATACATAATAAAATTTTATTTATAATTTTTAGACATTATATAATGAAATTTAATTATGGCACAATGATGATACATTAATAGATTTATTAAAGGAAGAATTGAATAAATGATATTAATAATATTAAAATAAAAAATTGAAATACTTGATGAAATCTAAGAATATTATTTATTAATATGACATTTTATTGATATTTTAAAGTATTTTGTTGATAGAATCAAGTTGTTATGATTTTTTTAAGGTCAAGTAATGAATAGTGCCAAAATTGACATAATTCATAACTTAAAATATAAAATATTTAATTAAATGTTATAATATTTATAAAAATATAATATTAAGTAAACATGTTCAGATAAATCTGAAAATTTCATTAATGACTCATTCATTTTTCTTTTAACATGTTATGTTAATTATTTAAACTCTCAATTTCTAAATTACTTAATAAAACGGTAAGAGTTAAAAGGGTTAAAACAAAAAGATAAGGATTAAAGAATATAAAAAACTTGTCTAATTTTTTTTATTAATAAATTTAAACCCATCCTTATCCTGTATTATAACTAAATAAATTTTTTCCCATTTAGAATCGAAAATGAATTTATATTAATGTAATACTTTTTTATAATTCCCAAATTGCCCCTCCCCTCTCCTATAAAATGGTACTCTTCTTATATATTCTATATACATTAAAAACCGTTTGGATAAAACAATATATGCCCAAATAACTTCCTAAATTACCTACCCATATTCTTAATGCCTTATTTTGGTCACAATACCCATCTTATAGGTGTTAAGGTGTTAAGAAAGGTGAACATTTGAAGGAAAGGTAATGTTTTTATTTAAGTGTTTCCATTTTATTTCATCTTCCACTTACATAAAAGATCATCAAACCATGGTTGTATAATAACTCTGGTATAATAAATGTACTGAGATGTTATTATGTTAATATCATCGACTAAATACATCTCTACTTCCAACAAATGGGAAATTAATTAATTATTCGTGCGTACGTGTGAACAATCACATCCATGAGCTGATATAATTCGATTCCATTAACTATCTCTCATAAATGGTTATAATGATAGAATTAATGTTCATATGTAATATTAATGACTTGTTAATCATTATATTATAATAATATACCAATTATGTTCTTAATTTTTTCTTACGTAAAAATGATAACATCATTCGTCCGTACATGTGAACTATTACCTCCACTAAGCGATGTATTTACTTTTTATTCACTACATCACATGTATGATATATATAGGTATATTTAAATAATTAATATTATATTAGTGAGTATATAATAACTCTATAAATATAAAATAATAATTAACTTTCTTATAACTATCAATGAAAAATTAAAACGTTACTCATGCATACGTATGAACTACACTTTCATGATTATAACGTCATTCATTTTCATAACCATAATAAATGGTTTTTTTTAAAGTATAATTAATGAATAAAAGTGATAATTAAGTCATTAATATAATTTTTTATATTATGTAACTATATCCATATGGACAATTTATATCATACAAAGTTCATTTTTGATCTCAAGTACCGAATATTGAAAAAACGTTTGACATGAATATAAATACTTAAGTAATAGTTATAACATTATAAATAAGTTATTTAAATGAAATAAAGTGAAGATTACCCTATTTTTATTATTTAGGAACATAATTAATATACGAGATGAATCTAACTTGAGGTATGTTAATTCTTCTAATTCTTTTTTCATTGAAGCATATTTTGAAGATATACTCAAACCTCTTTTATAAGGTGTAAAATAAAATACATTGACTTTTAATTTCATTAAAAGGTCTTCAAAGGTAATATTCTTATATGAATAATTTTAAAAAATGACAAAATGAATGTTTTTACTGTATTCGGTGACAACAATTTCTCCACCGCCGTAACTGTTGTTTGATATTTATCTTCCTCTATAAGCCCTATTGTTTTTAAATGAAAAAAATAACATATTTCCTTTTATTGTTATTATGATATTGAAAATGGTTTTTATAATGGATTGATTATATCAATATATTGAAATTATATATTGTGATTGGAAAGTGAAAATTTTATTTTTCCTTTATGCTTGTTTTATGTGTTATGAATATACAATGGTACTAGGGATTTTTATGGGTGGTTGCGTGATAGACCTAAGATGGGTGGTTCTATGATAATCTTTATATGGGTGGTTATGTTATAACCTTTAATGCATTGGGTTTGGAATCTGTTCATATAGATATACAATTTGTAAGAGTGATAAGTATAGAATTCATTGGCATGGTTATTACATTTAATTATTCTTATGTCCCAAGTTACCTTCATATTTTATATATGATTTATATGGGTTTTATGGTAATATATTGATAATATAAATGTTAATAAATGATATTATATTCAAAGGAAAATATTTACTACTTCTCAAGGGTTAATGTTTTTACTTTATATTAAATTATTCATGAGTTTACAGGTTTTCATGGGACTAACAGTTTTTCTTATTTGTGAATCCCTTACGGATCTTTTTATGCTAATCACATGTTTTGAAATGTTTTCACAAGAATTAAGGGAGAGTAGAGTCAATTACGGGATCATGTAAAAGGCAAGATGATTACACAAGAAAATAAACCATGTTTTATTTTAAATGTTTTTGTTTTATAAATGAAATTCATATTGAAGTACAAGTGTTTACAATGTAATATTCAAGATGTTATGTATGAGTTATATATTAATTGTATAAATATCAAAACATGAAAAGATCCTAAATGTGAAGTAAAGTATAATTATTAACTTACATTATTATTATGTAATGTTTAAGGCTGTGTCCTTATACAAAACACATAATATAAAAGTTAAAAAAATTATTGAATATATAATATATATTTAATTAAAAATTAGAAAAAGTGATTTATTTAATTTATTTACATAAAATACGTTTTCATGAATAAAATTAGTTTTTTGGAAAATATATCCTTTATTTTAAACTAATTTCTATTTTCATTTCTTATTAGTTGCTCACTAAACAATTCATCAAATATTTTGAAAATTTATTTAATCATATTCATACCCACAATTCTAATAGTGAGATGATAAGTATAATATTAAATAAATATATTTTAATTGTATGTCACATTTTTTTAAACTCTTTGTTATGTGTAATGAAGGAAAAAATTTCTATTATGCTTAACAAAAGATAAACTCATGGTTGCATGTAATTCAAAATATTAAAAATATTAAATTTATTAGAAAAACTATTTCACAAAATCTTCGGGTGTTACATTATACTACTCTTAAAATGAATTTCACCCTTGAAATATATCACTTTGGAACCAAAAATTTAGGATAATTCTACCTCATTATATCCTTTGGTTCCCATATAACTTATCAAGTTGGTGGTTTCATAAATATGTTTTACCAAATGTGTAGTCCTGTTTCATTTAACATTGCATGTATGATCTAGATTCTCCATCGGTTGTTCCTCCTAAGAAAGATTACACTATTGTGGTATGACCTCTGAGTATATTACATGTGATGTATGAGGTTTGTACTTCATTAAAAGAGATATAAGTAATACCTATTAAACTTGAGAGAGGATTTATGGAAGCACAGAGTGATAAGATATGGTCACAATATGATCCAGAATTTCAAAGGGATAGATGTACAACAAGATTAGTATTCCATTATTTATTCCATAAAACAGTTCATTGAAACACATTCTAAAAAACATAAAATTATAGATCACATATATGGTTATAAAAATAATATTTTTATCGACTTTATTCTACCATTATGTGTTTCTAAACGACTATAACTATAGGTGTAATTTTGGTCAGAAGTCCTGAAAGCCTGAGCATCCCAGCCTGAGCTGCCCAACATGAAAAATACTAACTGGGGTTGGGCTGGACATGAACCCATGATATATCAGGCCATGCCTGGGACTACATATGATGTCATATAGTTTAGGCCATACCGCCCTGTCCATTTTATAATAGAAATCTCACCCCATCTCATATCATAAAAATCTCTTCTTCTCTAAAACAATCATCCAGGAAACTATAATTAAGGTGACTCGAACCCCCTATCTCATGTTTCCTAGTGTGTGTCAATTTTAAAATTATATAGGCTTCATGTATATAAATTTATATATCTTTTAATGAAAAAAATTTAATACTCATCTACTTCCATTCATACACGTCATCACCCCCTCCGATTCTATATTATTTTTCTAAGAAAAATGGAAAAATTACATATTAATCACATCAACAGTTATTAGTTAGTGTCCCTTGATATTATAACTAGACACCCAATTTTTCCCTTGAAATAAAATTTAGTGAATTCAATCAATTATTTTGTCATAATATAATCACATCCATTTTATAAACAATCAAACACTCATCTCCCAGAACCCATTATAGAAACAACCCCTTCATATGAAAACTGAATAAGAAATATAGCTTCCCACTATAGGGAAATCATCACACAACATTATATTTCTAATTTCCAAAAAATTTCCATAAAATATAAAGGATCATTCTTTAAGGGTCAACCTTATTAGAAGAATCATTTTTTAATGTTATAACTAAACCGTGGGATTTATATTTTATGAAACTATGTTTAACATGAACATTTTTAAAACCTAATCATAAAATCACAATCAAAGACAAAAATAGTTAGAAAGTACATAATAATTATAAATATACAAAAAACATCCTTATTTTTGGATTAAAAATGTGAAAACAACTAGATATTTATATAACCATCCTCTTTATTCATAAAAAATCGATTACGAAAGACAAATAGACATTTTGAAAAAAAAAGTGGGCAACAAATTTTAAAAATATATTTAATCCTTAAGATAAAATATAAATCCCATTAAAATATAATAATATCCTAATATTCCAAACTCCCTTTTATAAAAACTATTATGTGTTCTTATTAGGGATCAAAAAATCATTAAAACATGTGTTTAAAATCACAAGAAATCGTGGTTTAATAGTTAATGAATTATTCAAGGATCGTAACTACCTCAAATCCACTGATTTCATAAGCCATGGTGTTAATCCCCCTAATAAAGTAATTAATAACTCTAGAGGATAGAGTGAAATCCTATAACTAGGAAAACAAATTCCACAAAATAAGATTATCGAGACACCATAGGTCTCCATGACTATATGGGAGGAATAAATCCATGCTTAAGAAGTGATTATGGATGAGGAATAAAAAATTTATTTATGATAAATTCCTAAATTATCCATGAAGATAATCCTATAAATGGATATAAATGAGGGGCAGGAAAAGAGATCAATGTATAAGGGGTCTTAAAAGATCCATGAATATTGAATAAAATCGGCAAAAAGAAATTTGAATTGCGTGAGGGTAGTTCTAGAATTTCACATTTTAAAAATGTGTTGGGAAGGGATTCCCTATACTGTGGTCTACATTGATTATTATGTATATCCCCTTCATCGATCCCAGCTAAAACATGGACCATGTGAGCACCATGATATGATGCACACTAGGTGCTTCAGATAAGGAATATCCTTATGCACCATGACCTGGGCCATGACGTAGAGGTTCTCATGCTACTGTAAAAAATTTTTTTTACATATACAATGGCATGATTATATTTTATATATTAAATCATTTCAATATCCCAAGTACACAATAAGGGTATCTCATTACTCAAACAAGCATTTTATTCCTAAGAATGACCCTCCATAGTTTCGCCATTCCTTCAATATTGTGTGGTGACCTAGAAAATGCTTCATTTTAACTAAATGACTACCAAAATCCCAAAAAATAAAAAATGGATAAATTCAAGGGTATAATAACATAAAAAACTCAATGTAAAATTCCACTCCAAAAAATCAAATTGTGGGTGTGACAATTCTCCCCACCACATCACTATATACGTCTATAATGTCTTGGATGAAATGGTCGATTCATGAGATAGTGTAGTACATCTTTCTCATTAAATACATCAAATGAGAATCCCATGAACAAAAAAAATTATCAATATTGTTTACAATAATCAAATATCATACCATTAATATAGAAATAGATCACACATAAAAATTCCAACTTCCCTCATCATAGATAACAATTAAAGACTCTAAAAAAATCATTAAAAAACATGAAACTAGAAAAAAGAGACCATAAAAAATAATAAATTTGATTCAATAAGTTATAATCTAACAAATGAAAACCTAGACACAAAACAGAATGTTGAGAAGAACTAGAAAAATCAATTACCAATCCCAAAGAAGAATCTTATGTACAATTGATGCCCAATGAGTAACACCATTTCTCCTCATAGGATTGGTCAGGAAAGAATTATAAAAAAATTCCATGACTAATATGACTACTTCCTTGTAGTATGGAGAAGCTCAAACAATGTTAATGGAAACTAAATATACAAAGAGGTTTCAACTATGCTGGTCTCCCCACTATATTATAAACTTCACTAAAACACTGACTTTCCAAAACACTCACTTACTCTCATAGACACACAAGATCAAGACCATTAAATAAGAAGAGAACATAGTGGTAGAATAAAATTTCACAAGGTGCACCCCTAAAATTCATAAAAAAACATAGTAGTATTTCATGTCCAATGGATTTCTAAATGGTTCCCAAAATACAAGAGCATAGGATTGATACCACCTCAAATAATAAAATTGATATAGGGTGGATATGAAAATAAAAAATAAAATTGGAAATACCTCAAACAAGACACTTCTATACAAGAACAAGTAATACTTTCCTTAGGTTAATGCCATAAAAAATAAAAACACAAGAAATAATTCTAAAAAGAGTTGATCCTATAGAGCTTATCTAAATAAAAAAATTCATGCAACATCCTCCCTCAGTCTATAATAACTCGTAAATTCCAAAATTAGGGAAGTTTCCTTGAGGACCACAAGAACACCTCCCCATGCACAATTAGTTTGCATATAATTGTGGGGGTATAAAGTAGTACAATGGGAAGGCTATACCCCATATCAAATTGCATAATAAAATATTAAAACCAAATAATCATATATAAAATAAAATAGAGTAAGGGGAATAAATAAACTTATCTATCAATAAATATTTAATGAATATTCAATAATACAATTTTAAAAAATCATAGACATTCTAGTATAAAACAACTGATCCCCCATCAGGATGATCACATGTACATAAATAAATCAAAGAATAAGAACAACATGTTGCTCGACTACTATCCTAGATACTCACCGTGTCTCAGTCTATGATCTCATTTAAGCTATCATGCTCAATCAAGATACTCTAGAACACTTCCCAACATTAACCTATGAATAATAAAGTCTAATAAAGTACAAAATTGTCCAAGATAATAGAGTACAATTTGAGTATAAATTTGTAAAGAACCAGTAATGTGGTCCCACACATAACTAGTAAATGTAGTGTGTTCATTTGAAATGATCAGGTGAATAAATATATACAATGAGGAATTGTAAATAAATAACAACTTTCGATCCTTGGGATCTCATATGAAACCCATGATCAAACCAAACCCACTTTATCAAATTTTAGGTTTTATTTGATCACATCACACAACAGTTTCTACCAATATTATATGAAAAGGTCAATAACTAACTGAATGTCATAGGAAATCAAAATCATTCCTTTAGGTCACTCAAAACCTAGATCCAGGGTGTAGCCTTCCAATAAATCTATCACATAATTGAATGGTTTTGTGTCTCCCTACTAGGAATCAAACTGTATAGATCACGATATTGTTCTTCCATAAAAACATCATCTAAAAATTGGGAATTCCCTTGTGGTAATCTGTCACCTAGATTACGTGGTGTCTCTCTCCCCTATCAGGTATCACATCATCTGGAGCTATGGAATACCCATATACATATATATCAGTTGGAGGCAGGGGTCTATCATCCCCCATAATAAATCACATCACATTTATCTAGAGAGTAACCTACCATAAATCCATCACCTAGATCAATGGGTATTTCTCCCCCATGTAAGTAATCACATCTTAATATAATGATTGTGTCCAAGGCATTCCAAATCGATAGCATCATGAATCCTAGGACTATTTCCAAGTAATTTTAAAATGATATCCATCATAGAGTATAGATATAATAAGATCATTCAATTTCCTATAATTTTATCAGTGTAATTTCCCATATGAATATATATTAGTGTCATACTTAGTAATATAATATTTTATAATGCACATGCACAATATGATAAAACCAAAAAGAATTGTTATAATAATTTTAACATTACATTTAAATAATAAATATATCCATATGAATTAAAAAAATATTACAATGTGATAAAAAATAGAATATTAGATAATTAAAATATTAAAATTTTTATATGCTTAATCTATTAGAATAACTGACTGAAAAGTAAATTATTATTTCAAAAAAACTATTTAGGAAAAGTGAGAACCTGAACAAGTACACACAAAAAAAACTAACCACAATTATAGGTCACAAATTCCTTAGAGATGAGGGAAATCATTTTATATTCATATACTCTAAATAACCCCCACTTCCACTTAGTTACCTAGATATTTGAATCAACTTGTAGATGAGCTTCAATATGATCTATCATTCTGTTCCATTTTTAAATATATTACTCCAATGTAATCTTCCCTTCAATAAATTCTCGCATCAAATTGTTATGTTGTTTGTGAATACACTACCTTTATTCATCATTAATTGATTCCTAAATCATTCTCTTGTACATTTTTTTAACTACACCTTCTGAATCATTAATATTGAGGAATCATTCTAGTATTTGCTCCTTAGAAATAAGGAAAAGTTATAAATGTTTCTTTCCCTCATCTTCTATTTTTTATCCCACAAAGTAAGAGCTTCCATCCAATAGTATAAATTTCTACACCTTGTCTCTATACTTTGGTGATTTTCTACCCTTAGTTTGAATCATATTTTCATTCTTTCCTGACCACAATAATAACCACACTCATGAACAACACTGTAGAAATGAAGCCGAATATTTGCAATTAAATATTTATTTTGAAAAGGAAAATATATAAAAACATGAGATTAAATGGATTTCAGTGATGAATTAATGAAATATAAGGTATTTTGAAAAATTATTAATCCCATATGAATCTTATAAATAAGATCATTGGAATAGTAATTCAACTGTTGGAACAGTAATTTGACTGTTGGAATATTAATATGACTTTTAGGAATATTAACCTGAACATTAGAATAGTATCATAACCTATGAAAGTGTAAAATAATATTTATATATCTTATAAAAAAACATGATATATTAATATCATGGTATAATTAAATAAATGCTTCTAAAATGATAAATTAAGTGTTTCTATTTTTATAAAACATAAATGTTTTAATTAAACTTTTATAATAAATAGAATTATTTAAAATAATGTTCATTTTTATAAATTGGATTTATAAATTAATATTATGTTGTATTATAATGATAAAATGATTTTATGAGACCAAAATTAAATTTCCATAGGGTTAGAAAGTATATTATAATATTCACATTTATATTTTTCAAATAATTGAGGATTTAAAATAAAAAAATTCACATATTTGGAAAAATATTTTTGTAAAATAGGTTTCATTTTAGGAATGCAAACATCTAAAAAATTTTAGGGTTATTTTTTGGTATTTATGTTATATAGTTGATTTATTGGAGAATAGGAAAACACAATATTTAACATTATAAGAAAAATACACAAAATTTTGAGTCATGGATGATTTCATAACCCATTATTTTGAACTCACATGAACCATTTATTGTATATAGTCACAAGAATAAATAATATTGGTATTATTGATCCAAAATAATTAACTAATGGATATAATATTCAAAAAACACCCATCTCTTCAACTTATAAATACCACCCCGCACCAACCATTATCTTCATACCTAATAAGCCTTATATCATTCCAAAATTCAGACCAATTAACTTCAAAATACTCCACCCCATTTCCTATTTTTTCTTTTCTCATCAAAATACCAATATAAATTTCCTTAAGTGGAAGACTAAGAGATGACATCCAAAGGAGAAGGTAATTCCCTTGATCGATTATTTTATTTTTCTCTTCCTCCCCATACTCCAAAACAATTACATTAAACATGGAATAATTACTCAAAAATAATATATATACTGTAATTTTAATAAGTTAATGTAATATATATCATACATCATATTCTATTCTCCATTTATTCTAAAAATGAAAATAGCATTCGTATTATGTTGCTTCACCATCTTTATGGATGATAAGTTTTTATATCCCATTACCGCCTTTGTAGTGGTTTTAAATTAACTTATAATTTTTTTAAATGACCTAAATGTGTATATCATATATTCGTTAACATTATTCAAAAAAATATGTCTATAATATTAAATAAAATGGAACTTATACGTTATGTTCGATAAAAAATCCAAAATAAACTAACCATATATCATTCAAATTTTATAAATGATTCATCCATATATTGGAACCCATATAGATACTTAGGTAAATTTCAAGTTTATTATGGTCATTAATACCATTCATTTTACTTCTGGAGTTATAGTCACATTTTATAAGAACATCAATAAATATCTATAAGTGATTCGACCTTCAAACTATGAACCAAACCCTCTTGGAATAACGAAATTAATTTTTTATATTGATGAAATGGTTATAAATGAACACAATAAAATTATATTAAATAAAAAATAAATGGAAATGGTTATGAATTAAGTAAATAATAAATCTAATTTGAGTATATAGGACGTTAAGTATAAGTGAAGAGCAATTCTAGAACATGAGGTAAGGGACCTTTCCGAACCAACCATTTTCTTTAGGTCATGAACTTTCACCCACTAAATAACTTTCTCTCTCACATTAATGTTATTAAATACATTTATGTTTTTTATATATTTCTATTAGATATATACCTATCTCATTTAACCCTTGCATTGACAGTGTAATACATCCATTAACTTCATTTCTCAAATTCCTTATGTTTATATCCTATGATGGATTTCCTTATGTGGCACACATAATTACAAACATGTTATGATGGGTAAGAATAGATAGTTCTCCAATGCATTGGGAAATTTTTTTGCGTCATGATAAATTATTCATGGGATAATGGAGTGAATCTAATCTATTATGGGACTCTATCCTCTATGTGATGTTGTCTTAGTGGTTAGCCTTGACTTATGATTATTCAATGTTATGTGTTGTTTCCACTTCCATGTGTTATCACGATCTCATGATTCCATGTTACTTATTTTATGCTCTCATTTTATTATTCATGATCCTAATTTTTTTACGATTCATGTTATTCCATTTTACCCAATTTTTATGATTTTTCATCATGTTTGTTACCTTATTAGGCTTTATAGATCACCCCTTAATTTTATGTATTATTAAAGTTATCCTTTACAGTTTTAAAAGCTAAAAGGGATTTAGGATTTCATTCTAGTGAATAAAATATATACTTTTAGTTTTAGTTTGTTTTAGATTTATTATGAACCTAGTCATCTAATAACATTAAACCACATGATCTTTTGGTTGTATTCATCAGATGTTTATGTTAAAACAAATCATGTAATTGTATATGTAATAGGTTTCAGTCACTATAGTTGGTATTATAGACATGTGTATTTATTTATGGGTATTAGTACTAGAGTACGTTAGTGAGATATCTATGGATATGTCCAACAGTAGAAAAATATCCTCAAATTTTAGTGATGTATATAGTGAGTGGTTTACAAACAATTACAACCATGTCTGGATATTACAAATGGATGTGGATCATGTATAGTTTTACCTAGGGTTAATAATACTAAAAAGTTATAATTGGGTATTAAATATATCATAACACGGTTCATGCTAAAGTAGCCTTACTTCACATAAGGATTGACACTCCCAAGGGATATTCTTTAGAAAATTCCCAAACTTTTTGAAAACAATTATGAAGGAATTTAATATATTATTATGTTAGAAAAATTAATAGTTAAATTACCAGATAAAACCTATATTGAAACCTAGAGGCTCATAAGTTATGATTTTTGTGTCATTTATAAATTATTCCTTATATTTTCATATTTTCCATTTTTATATGATTTTTAATTTATATATTCACATCCATAATTTTCATCTTTTAGTTATTAAAGTAAAATTAGGGGAATCATTCCAAAAAAAATTGATGTGATGGGTAATGTGATGATTACCCAAATGATATGCCTAAAATAATGGGAGTTTAAGTAATACTATGATTTTTCCATACCAATTATCGCAAATTATGATGGTTAAATGGAATATAGTTTAGTTTCCAAAAAATAAAATATTGGAAGGATAATGCCTTATAGAAGTTCTGGTGATTAAGATGATAAAGAAAAGAAGATTTTATTCCCTACATATAAAAGATGTGGGAATATGTACCATGATAAATGTCTTAGAGGAGTTAGAAGAGGCATTATGTGTGGAAAAGTAGGAAATATAGTAACCACTTATCAAAGAAAAAATAATGAGTCTAGATAACAATATCCAAGGAAATAAAGTTCAACCTAAGACAATATTAATAGTTAAATGTTGAAGATGTGGGTAACTTACACACTTTCAAATTCAATACCCTAATACAAGGTCTAATAAATATTATAAACACTAGAAATACATAATCCAAGGGAAATAGGAAGGGACTACATTATGAATATTATTTATGTATATTATGATAATAAATTCACACTTATCCACCACTATAATGCTGTACATGTCTTGTTTCATCTCAGTTTATGACAGTTTAGAAAATCTATGTTTCTTTCTAAGAGCATTGAATCATGGCCCTAAATGATTTTCATCATGGAAAAACATATATGATTATTTTATCACATGTTGATATTAATGGGAATGCACTTATTTAAAATATTATTATTATTTCTTTTTTTAATTTGATGATATATTTGGTATGGATTGGATATCCTTATATAAATAAAACATCAATTATCAGGAGAGGGATATCACTCTAAAAATCCTCATTCATCCTCTAGTTTTTTATATGTGTATATATTATTTCCTTATGAGAAAGAATATCTAGCTCAAATGATAGAAATTAAGGAGAGAATCATGGTTGAAGACATGCCAATTGTGAGATATTATACTAATGTATTTGGTAAAAAAATTATAGTCTTCCTCTAGGCCAAAAGATTGAGTTATTAATCAATCTTATGCATGGATCTATGCCCATATCTTATACTCTTTAGAGAATGGACACCATTGATTTGGAATAACTAAAGAATAACTTACAAGAGAATATAAAAAAGTGTTTTATGTGATCAAGTTCTTCACTGTGGGGTGCACAAATCCTCTCCATAAAAAATATGGATGGGTCAATGTGCCTCTTCATTGATTATCAAGAACTCATCAAAATAACAATAAAGAACATATATCTGCTACCATGGATAGATGACTTGTTTGATAAACAAAATAGGCCAAAATATTTCTCTAAGGAAAAACATCAGTCATGATATTACCAATTAAAAATAAATAAGGAATATATTACCAAGAGTTTCATTTGTTTGAGGTATAGACACTATGAGTTCATATTTATTCCCTTTAGACTCACTAATTATACAAAAATATTTATGGACTAAATTAATAGAGTCATTAAATATTACTTTGAAAAAACAATGGTCGTATTTATAGATGATAATGTGATATACTTAAAATCAAGGATGATAATGATGACCATTTTAATACTATGAAAAAACCTCGAAAAAGTATAAGATATATGAAAAGTACAGTAAATATGAGTTCTTGATAGAGAAAATATCACTATTGGGTAATGTTACCTCAATCAAAGGGTTATCCATAGATCCTTATAAGACAATGAAAATTGAGGATTGACCTAGATTAGAATATATAGTGGATATAAACAGTTTCCTTGGTGTAGCTGTGTATTATCAATGATTTGTGAGGAATATATAGGGATTTTAAAACCTGTTAACCAAGATGAATTGGTAGGGAGAAAAGTTTATTTGGACTGATTAATGAAAAAATATCATTATGGAATTGAAAAATGGAATATCAATACACCATTCCCCACATTTACCTCATGTGGGGAACTTTTCATGTTATACAATGATTCTTCAAAGAATAGATTGGGTTTTATACTAATTCATAATGATAATGTGAGATTATACACCTTAATGATGTTGAATTTGCATGAGAAAAAACTTTTAATGCATGTTCCAGAGGTGGCTGTAGTGATATTCATGTTGAAAATATGGTGAATTATCTCTATGGAGAGAAGAGTGAAATATATACATATCATAAGATAATGAATTAATATTCACATAGTATGATCTTAATATACGATAGTGAAGATGGTTGGATCCGATTAAAGACTATCACTGGTTAATCCACTACCATCCTAGGGAAGTAAATAATGTGTAAAATTCCTTATGTAGAAAGGATCCCACAACATAATCAATGATGACAATTGAGAATGAACTAATCATCATATAATTTTGAAGGAAGTACAAGGTGAACATAATGAATGTAAAATAATTATTCCTTTCTCAAATTATTTGTCATAAATCAATTCTAACGAATATAACTGATTCTCAAAGAGATGATATAGAAATAAAAGTTAAGGTGGAATATATGAAAAAAGAAATATATAGATTTCAGAATTGATGAAGAATGAGTTGTAAAATTGGGGTCATGATTATGTGTACCATTAAAACCCAAGATAAAGAATGATCTATTGAATGGGGCACATATATGACTTTATCCATCCATCTAGGGAGAAAAAATATTTATCAAGATCTCTGAGAATACTAATGGTGGAAAAATATGAAGAAGGAGATCCTGTAATATACATAAAAATCCGAGTATATTAGTAGGTGATGTTTGAAAGGAAAAAGGACTAAGGGGATGATGCAACCATTACTCATACCAACATGTAAATGGGAAAACATCACCCTAGAATTTTCCACTAATATTTTGAATGCATCCAGAGGAAATAATACTATATGGGTTGGGATGCATTAGATTAAAAATATTTTTCACTTTATTTAAATTCAGGAGTACTTATCACTTGATAGAATTTCATGGATATACATCAAAGAAGTAGTGAGGTTGCATGTAACACCACTATTTATTGTATTAAATTTTGATATGATATTTACATCTATGTTTTATAAAATTATCCAATATTAAATAAAAATGAATTAATCATTGGTGAAATTTATCACCACCTAATTGATATCCCATATATGTTAAATATCAAAACACTTTAGGATATGTTGAGAGAATACTCGATAGAATTCAAGGGGATGTATTCAAAATCTTAATATAGATGAGTTGTTATACAATAAAAGTTTCCAATAAACACTCCGAATAGATCCGTATGAATCCATTTAATGGAAGATATGTATAAAACCTATTTTCAATGATTTAGTTGAATAGAGAATGTTTTTGAGTCCAAAAATAGTTGAGGAAATGGTTGAAAAGTTTACAACCATTTAGAAACACATCAGGGTTTCTCAGTGTTGATTGAAGAGTTATACTAAAAATCCTCGGTGAGACCTAGAGTTTGTGGTTAGAGATAAACTATTCCTCTAAATATGTCTATGAAATGGATCCACGAGATTTTGGAAGAATACTAAGCTATGTCCCATGTACATCGACCCCTTTTAGATTCTCAATCACATTATATCTATTTATTATTGACAAACACTGCCACCAACCCTTTCTCAAGTATATAATATATTACATATATCCCTCTTAAATATGTACATAATAGATCCCTAACATGTACTGAATTCATAGGTGGTAAAGTTGGAAATTGATTTACATTCTTAGCAGTATCCAGTGAATATCTTAGACCACAGATATAAAGTACTACAAAACAAGAAAACTCACCTTTTCAAAGTACTATGGTGAAACCATAAGTATGAAGACAAAACATAAAGGTTGAAGGAATCCAATAAGTAAAATCACCCACACCTATTTTTACCATAATATATAAAATAAAATTTTGAGGGTGTAATTTATTAAGGGGGTATAATGTAATTATGAATAATATTATCATTGTAATTTCCATTATCAATATATATTTGTGTCATACTTAGTAAAATAATATTTTTCAATGAATAATCACCACATGATAATTTTTTTTATTATAATAATTTGAACACTGCATTTAGGGAATAAATATGGTCATAAAAATTAAAAATATTACAGTGGGATAAAAAATATAAAATAATATAACTCAAATATTAATTTTTTTATTTTCCTGATCCACCATAATAACAACACTCTTGAAAGAACTGTAAAATGAAGCAAAATATTATTAATAAAATATGAATTTTGAAATAGAAAATACATGTAACCTTAATATAAAATTGAAGCGAAAAAATATTGAATGAAATATGTGGTATTTATAGGATGTAGTTATCCCATATGACCATTAAAAATATAACTGTTGGAATAATAATATGACTATTGTAATATTAACCTGACTATTATAATATTCATATAACTATTAGGAATAGTAACATGACAATTAAAATAATATACTAACATGTGAATGTTTAAAATAAAATTTAGGTATCTTATAAAATGAGTATATGATATATTTAAATCATGGTAGAAGTAAAAAATGTTTTTAAAATGATAAATTAATTTTTTTATAAAATATAAATGTTTTAATTGCACTTTTATTATAAAAATAAGGATTTTGAAGAATTATTATTTTCATAAAATGTATTTATGAATTAATATTAATTTTTTATTATAAAGATAAGATAATTTTATGATACCATGTGTAATTTTTCAAAGAGTTTGAAAATAGACTATCATATTAAAATTGGATTTCTTCAAATAAATGAGGAATTTATTTAAAAATTAAACTTATCACATTTAGAAAATTATTTTCAAAAAATTTGTTTTATTTTTTTAATTTAAAGATAAAAAATATTTTGGGTTAATTTTTGGTATTTTTTCTAAAATAGTTGATTTTTTTTGAATAGTGAAATATGTTTAAATATGAAATTTAACATTATAAGATAAATAAATGAATTTTTGAGTCATGGATTATATAAGAACCCCTTATTTAAAAATAAAAAAACATTTAATATATTTTTTTACAATAATCAATTCCATTTTTATTCTTGAGTTAAAATAATAAACTAAGGAATATATTATTCAAAAACACTCTTCTTCTCCAATTATAAATACCACCCCTTTTTATCTCACCTTATTACCCTTGGAGCTTACCAATTTTATTATAAATTATCATAAAAATACTATAAAACATCTAATAATTCTATTAGACTCATAAAAATACCAATCTAAGGTGCCTTATTTGGAAGCCCAAGAGGCGCCAGCCAAAGGAGAAGGTAATACCCACAACTGAGTCTTTTATTTTTATCTTCCACCTCAACCTACAAAAATATCCAATTAAACATGTAATAATAACTCAATTATCATATATATTTTTAAATTTAACTGTTTTAATGTAATATCTATCATGCATAATCTTATCTCCTCCTCTTATTCTAAAAAAAATTATTCGTATTATGTCTGTTTCCTACATTCATGGATGATGAGTTTTTGTTTCATGTTACCACCTTAATTGAAGATTTAAATTCATTTATAACTGTTTAAATTGACCTCAATGTTTATATTATATATTTTTTCACTTTATAGTATAAATAAATGTCCATAATATTAAATAAAATGAAATTATTTCCTAATGGTTGGTAAAACCACCAAAATAAACTACCCATATAGCATTAACGTTTTACTAACTAAATCATGCATGTATAAAACCCATATGAATAATTGGGTCCATCTAGATTTCTATAATTTCATTAATACCGTTTCATTTCACTTTTGGTTTATTTTTGTCATTTTATACAAACATAAATAATTATCCAGAAGTGATCTGACCTTGGAACCACGAAAAGAATGCTCTTGGAACAATGAAATTAGACTCTATATCTTAATTAAATGATTATAAAATAATATAATGAAATTATATTAAATAAAATATGTGGAAAATGTTATTGATTATGTAATTAATGAATCTATTTTGATTATCTGCAACTGTAAGTGAAAGTGAAATGTGATTTTCAAACCTAAGATAAGGGAACTCTCCAAACCACCCATTCTCTATGGGATATGACCTTTCTATATCTAACTCTATGTATATATATATATATCTCTATATCTATTTCTTTTATGTGATGAAATGCATCCAAATTCATTATATATGTCTCTTACAAATATACTTAGATTATTCTCCCATCCATTGATGGGGAAGTACATGCCTTATGTTTATTTCTCAAATACCTTATGTTTATGAAAAATGAATGTTTTACTTTTGTGGAATACATAGGTATGAACATGTTTTGATAGGTTAATCTAGTCATTCATCCAGTGGATTGGGTAATATTTTTTTAACATGATATTTTATGTATGGGATTAGGGATTGAACTGAATCTATGATGGGACTCATTATATGATGTGATGTTGTCTCAATGGTTATACTTGACATATGTTTGTATCATGTCATATTCTACTTCCACTTTACTATGTTGAAATGATCCCATGATCCCATGTTCATTATATTATGTTCCCATGTGATTATTCCTTATTCTTTTCTATGATATTATGTTATTCTATTTGAAACACAGGTTATGCTTCATATTCATGTTTATCCCTTTATTGGTCTTTATAGCTCAGCAATTTTTTTTTGTATTTACTAGGTCATCCTTTTTATTTTTAGGATTACAAATGGATTTAGCATATCATTATGAATAATAAAATAAATATTTTTAGTATTAGTATATTTTATATGTATTATGAACTTAGTATTACAAATGAATAAGGATACATGATCTTGGGGTTGTGTTTATTGTATGTTTATATTAAAAAATAATGTAATAATATGTTTTAAAGGATTAGGTCTCTATAAATCATCTAAGGAATCCCATATATAGAATACAACATTGTGGGTCGTTCACCCCACCACAATCATCTCATTAGTAGAATCTCAACGGGTTTATCCATATTCATAAACCCATCATATAAATCGTGGTTGGCCTCTATAGTGTACGACCTTCTATAATCATAGCCATAACAGTATTAAATTGTTGATATGGGTTATAATCATTTGATCAAAAAAGTTTTAATGGTACAAGATGGTGGGGGTTAATTTCATTAAACATGTTAACAAATTAAAATTTTAAAGCTCTTTATTGTGTTTATTAGAATGAGATTTTTTCCAACGATCATAGTAACTTGTAAAAGACTTGGAGTGTGTCCAGTAAATCAAAGTATATGAAAGGTTAGTAAAAAACATCCATTATAAATACAAATTTTAATTAAAAAAACTTGTACAATTAAGAAAATTAAATCGTTACAAATTTGATTAATAGACTAATAGAAAATTTTTAAGGGGAATAAGTAAACATTAATCTTCAATGAAAAAAAGTCAAAAACCATGAAATAATGTATCTGAAGTTTAAAAAACATTCAGGTCTATCTTTTTTCATGAATAAATTCCTCAATCAAAATAATTGGAATCATCTCTCTCTTCCTATCCCCAGAATCCATCGATCATCCTGATCAGATCCATTTTTCTTCCTTTCCCAAAAATCATGTGATCATAACCTCAATAAAACATAGAATACAAATTAAAAAAATCTTCTATGGATTTTAAAATCCTTACAATAAATCCTTAGAATAAAAACACTTTGAAATATTAGTATTCAAAACACCACAAATAGGTTAAAACAATGCAATATTTAAATGGGATGAGTTCAAAAAATCATTTTCTCCTAACACCTATAATGAACCCATATTTATAGTCACACCTCTAATGATCATATTTTCATGATTCCTAAATTGGTTGCAATATCCTCTTATGATATTAAATTTGAAATCAAAAAATGAACTATATACTTCGATCCGATGTCATTTTTCATAGTACTATTACAATACTATTAAAATGTATTCCTTCTTGTTGATATAATTCTAACTCCTATTATAAACATTGTTATTCTGATGGAATAAAAACATTTTCATTTCATTGGACTAAACTCATTCACACTGATAGACTAAACACAGTCACACTGATAGAATAAACATAGTGATACCAATATAATAAATTACATCACAGTGATATACCATATTTTTCACTCTGATGAATTAGTCTTTATTCAGTCCAACTGAAAGGACATTAGTTAATATA
This sequence comes from Viscum album, assembly GCA_963277665.1. Lineage (NCBI taxonomy): Eukaryota > Viridiplantae > Streptophyta > Magnoliopsida > Santalales > Viscaceae > Viscum > Viscum album. The sequence continues at coordinate 434,237,794 of OY728136.1, forward strand.
ATTGACTAGACTTTATTAAATCTAATGTATTGTACTTTTTTCAGTATAAAGGATAAGAATTTAGTTTGTTTGAAGGACTATACTTTAGTTAGTCTAATGGATCAAACTTGTATAGAAAGTATATATTTACTAGTTAACTAATATTTCTATATCTAATAAATAATTTGTTTTCTAAAAAACATTCTAAAAACATTGGAAATATATCATTAATAAAAAATTTATTTTCATGTGTGTGTTGGGATTTTCAAAACTATGGATAATAAGTATTAAAAAACATTCAACTCAATAATCTCCTGCATTTTGAAAAGTAAAAAGAAAAACACTTAAATATAAAAACTAATAACTATAATAAGCTTATAATATGATTAATCATTTAGGAAAAAAAACCATTTTTATTTATTATTTCACTATTTCTTTATGATTATCCTTTTTTGAAATAGTTTTTTAAGAATAATATTAGATAACTTATTAATAAAATATCCCCTACATAATATCTTATTGAATAAATTATCTCTGATATAAATTCTTTAATAAAATTTCCCCAATAAACAATTTACCTAAATAAATACTTCAAATAATTAACCCAATTTGTGATTTTCAAAATGAAATATAGATTGTATAAAGTAAATGAAATGTTAGTAAATTTTTTTTTTCAAAAAAATTACATTAAATAAACATTCATCCCTAAAAATAGGAAAAATATTCAACCAAATAAAATTATAAAAACACTCAAACATAATATGTTGAGAAAATTCATTCAAAATTTCATTCATTCAAAATTTATGTTTACACATCAAGTGTCCAGGAGGAAAAATAATTATTTATTTTTCAAGTTCTTCATTATGACTTTCATCTTTCATTACTCTTCATGGTTCTTCTCTCTTTCCTGCATCATTGCCTATAAATTTTTAATCCTCTCTTCAAGAACTTCAAACCTTCTTACTTATTTTTTAGTCTATCAACTTCTTATTAAAGATATTAGTTCTTTATATTATCATACTTTAACTCTTAAATTAGTCTTCAAGAAATATGTTATTATAATTCAGTTCCAAAATTTTATTATATTGAGATTTTAACAATCACTTTGACTACTCAAATAATTGAAACTTCTCATAAACATCAGAAGACAACTTCTAAAATGAATCCAAAACCTATAATGAAGTCTTATTTACAATATCCATATGTTAATTGTGAATATTAAAATATATTCTTATGTATTTAATCCTTAGAATTATTTGATTTACTCTTACTCTTTTATACTTGTATTCAACATTACAAGCCTTTAAATCAAAATCATTTTGTACAGCAGTTACAACCAACTAATTTAGAGCATCTGATTGTTATAAAATATTTAATCATCTCCGGATTTTCTTGCACTGACATTTTATACATGGGTGATATATAATAACCTCCAAATTTTTCTTTGATTATTTATTAAAATAATAAAATTTAGATTCAATTATTTTGTTAGATTGCTTGTATTGAGAATAAATTGAGTCTAATGAGACTTCAGACACATGTCACTTTGAGGGTCCAATAACTACTTATTCTTTATAATTCTCTTTCTCTTTGACCATTCCAAAATTTAAACGTATACTACATAACAAATAATATGTGTTTTTGATTTTTTGGTACTCTTTTTTGAGATTATTTATTTTAAATTTCCTTTTCTAAACTGTATTCATTTTCTAAAACAAAAAAATAGTATATTTATATAACTAAGTACTAAAAGAAGATGTTTTTTAATAAACTTTTTTTGCCCTTTCCTCTTCTTCTGATTCTTATAAATATGCTTATTTAGATTATTCTTCTAAATATTTTTCAAATAGAATGGAAATTTTTTCATCACTTATAAAATCTTCTTTTCAATGATTATTTATAATTTCTATAACATTAACAAGAAATTTTTCTACTTTAATAATTTTTTCATTTTATATTTCAATAAGTTTAGGAGTTGCAATAACTTCTTGAATAGTATGAGAAATTAGTTAGAAAATAGAGAATTAAGAAATTGAAAGTACTACTTTTCTTACCTCTATTGGTTTTAAAATATCTTTATGTTCTATTTCAATACCCTTAATCCAACTCTTAACAACCTTCGCCACATTAAATCTCTTCTTTTCTTTTCTCTTTTTCTTTTCATCTATTAAAACTTTTCCAGTTTTATGTTTCATGGTTAATGATTATTCTTTATATAAACTAAGCTACGGATTTTTGAGATTCTTCTATACCTTTATTTTTATCAGTTATTGATATTACTCATCATTTATAATCATTAATTTATTTTTAGACTTAGGGATAAAGAAAAAACTTTCCTCATTTTATATAATTTTTATTTTAAGTTATAAAATTTGAAATCAGATGCCGAATTGTATACTTTATCTATGATTTATTTAGCTCTCACATAAAAACATATTTAATTCTTGAAATTGTTTCTTTACGTTTCAATGACACCTTTTCTCTCTCTAGTACATCCTAATTCTTTATCATCAATTCAAATATAAAATTTATCAACATCTTGTTTATAAAGCATGGAAACTGAAAAATCCTTATCTTTAATGAAATTATATTAATTGATTCAACTAATAAGAAAACATATTTAACCAAATTTATTTTCCTCATGTTCATAATGAAATTAAAAATAAAGATATCTAAAACCATTATGGTACCTCTATCTCTTTTTCTCAAGATCACGTAATCGTACATCCATAATGAAATTACTCTTATGTGAAAATTAAAATGGTATACCTTCAAAATTTATCAGATAATGAAAACCGAGATGTTTCAGGCTTTTTTTGAAATGAACCAAGCTTTTCCAGACACATATGAGTTATGAGATAAGCCTCTATACTTAATAGTACTTCTACAAGTTACAAAACTCGTTGAATATTTAACTCGAAACTTTCATAAAAAGATTAAAAGTGATTATTTTTAAATCAACTTTCTTACTAGACTCAACTAAAGAATAAAATTTATTTACATTTTCTAGAAAATGAACATCAATGTCTTCCTTTTAAAAAAAAAATCTCTCATCAATGAATTATTATCTTTTATTTTAATAAATTTTATATTTTATCATAACATATTTTCTTGATCAATATTTCCATCATAACTTCTCTATTTGAAATATCTTTTAGTGTATAAATTTGGTAACACTAAACTGACTAAAAATATCTAATTGGATGAAGGATAATTGGATCAGAAAAATGGAAAATATCTGATTGTTTAATAATTTTAGGGATGAGTGGTGTTAGCTGTCTGAGTAATCTTTATGGAATATGGTGACCCAATCATGTATTTATTGACTCTGGGTGATGATTATACTTCCAACTATTTGATAGATCATGTTTAATCATAGATATGATTCTATGATCCAAAATTATTTTGAATTATTTAAAATATTTTTATGAAGAATTAATTGGTTTTTAAGATAATTTTATTGGATGAAGGTATTGTTTGGAAATAAAAATTTTATATCTTGAAAATAACCAAAACAAAATATAAAAAACATCAGACTAAATAGTTCAAAATACTATAAATATAAATTATCGGAAACTAAATTTCAATGTGAGGATATAAATTTTTGTAATAAATTTAATTTGGTGATTATTTTTCTTGGTGTTTAGAAATATTTTGGGAAAACAAGTTTTTTAAGAAAAAAAATATTTTTTTAGTAAATATTTTTTTAATATTTTTTAGTAAATAGTAAATTATTTTAAAATTTAATTATTAGTAAATTTGATTTTTTTTTTGTAATAATAGTATTTTAGAAATTCAAAATTTTTGAACGAAACTATTTTTTTGAAATAACTGAAATTTTAGAAAAACCATGACATATGTACCCTCTAAAAATGAGTTCGTTATTATGAGGAGATTGATAAGAAGAATTATATATGAATGATCAAATATTATTTATCATTACTAGATTCTATTATACATATTTAAATATATCAATATTGAGGGGTTTTTAAAAATATTCAGCAATTCATTCTTTCATTCTGATGAATTTTAAAATAGTATCTCTATTTGGTGTTTTACACTAAAGGAAATAGTGTATAATATCTATGTGTTTTACTTATGTGTGAGATAATGAGTTTTTTATTAAATAAATGAAAATTATGTTATCTCAAAAAATTGGAGTTTTACTATGACTCGTGAAAAAAGTTATTGAGAATGTGTCACATGGACAACACTTGAGCACACCAACTTCAAGCTACCACATACTTGGCTTTATTAGTAGAAAATGTTACTGAGTGTTATTTATCACAAGAACGAGATACTAAAACTTCTCCTATGGAATGTAAATTTTCATAAGTACATTTTTATCTATTCTACATCCACCAATGTCAACATCTAAAAATAATATTTCAAATTAATTTCCAAAATAATACAATTAACCAAAATCTTTAGTTCCTTTTAGATAAAAAAAATTATTTTTTATAATTAATATGAGAATCTTTAGGATTTTCCTGATATCTTACCCACAATCATACAATAAAGATGAAATATGGATGACTGTCTTTTAGGTATAGTAAACTTCCATTCATTCCGATTAAAATATTTTGATTAGTAGGCTATAATGATTCATCAGTATCTAAATTATTTGAGGTACTTATAGGGGTAAAAATATATTTAGTATTCTCATTTCCAAATTTCATAATAATATATTATATATAATTATCTTGAGATATAAATGTTCCTTCTAGGTTTTGTGATATTTTAAATCATAGAAAATACGTATGTTTTCCCATAATTCTCATTTCAAACTCAGATTTCAAAACATCTTCAAAAAAATCTATTAAATATTTTTGTGTTGGACTAAATATAATGACATCCAAATAAATTTTATCAATGATGATTTTTTTAGAAAAATCATTTAAAAAAAGTTTCAGATCCATAAATCCCTATATATATTTGTTTTGTAACTAGAATATACTTAATCTACCATACTGAGATCTTGAGTATTGTTTAAGTCCATAATGATCCCTAGTATGTTTAAAAATATATTCTATAATTTTTTTTATTTTAAAAAATAGGGCCTTGTTCTATATAAAGTTTCACATGTACTTATCTATTATGAAATACACACATACCATCAATTTGAAAATGTTTGAAATTAAGAAATATTGAATATGCTAGAAGAATATGAATAGCTTTATGTCTTACTACTGGAGTATAATTTTTTTACAGTCTATGCCCTCTTTTTGACTATAACCCTTTCTGAAAATTATAGCTTTATTTTTTTCTATTATTACATTCTCATAACACTTAATTATAAAAACCCATTTTAAACCAATTATAGAAGTAAATTTATGTCATTCACCTAGATACCAAAATTGATTCCTCTTAAATTCATTGAGTTCATTTTTATATTGTTAACTAATATTCATCACTTAATGCTTCATCAGAAGTATTCGGTTCAAATTTTGATAAAATTGTACAATGATCAACTTCATTTCTTAAGGATCTTATAATTCTAACAGGTCAATCTACATCACCTATACAATAATCATTAGGATTGTTCCTAAGGTTCAATTAATTAACTAGGTTTAAAAACATCTGTTATTCAACATCACATTCACATTCTTTATGAGGTAAAACTTTAGAAACAAATTCTCTTGTTGTTTTCTCAGGAGTAGAACATTCCATTAATAGTTGAAAATAAATTTTTTTAAATAACATATGAAGATATGGATTGGGGTTTTCTGGAATAAAATGACTAGTTTCATCAAATTAAACATGTAATATTTCCTCAACTGTACTTGTGTTTTCATTAAAATATCTATAAGACATACTAGTTGTAGAGTAACCTAAAAATATTACATTATCATATTTTGGAGAAAACATATGTAATCTAAATTTATCATTCATAATGAACACATTTCATCTAAAAACATTGAAGTAGGAGAGTTTTGGATTCCTTACAGTCCACAACTCATAATTATTTTTTTTAATAAAATGTCTTATTAAAAATCCATTTATAGTATAACAGGTAGTAATAACTACTTAAACCCAAAAAATTTAACAAATGAGTATTAACTCAGTATGGTTCTTATAATCTCTTGAATAATTATATTATTTCTTTCAACTATACAATTTTTATATGGATTTATAGGTGCTGAAAAGTTATTTATTATATAATTTTTACTAAAAAAATATTTAAAATTAAAATTTTAAAAAATATATACAATGATTACTAAGAATATTTATCATGGAATGATTTATCTCTTTTTTAACTTATGATTAAAATGATTTAAAACAAAAAAAAAGATTCTAAATTATTTTCTAGAATATAGAACCATGTAAGTATAGTTTAATAATTAACTAAAATAATACAATTTATTTTCCACAAATACTTTAGTTTGTATAAGACTAAATAAAGCCATGATAACTAACTATAAAGAATCAAAAGTCAATACATCACTAATATATATAAAACATGACTTATATTTCCTTCTGAATTGATGAGGATCACAATCTTTTGAAGTATTATACATACGTTATGTTAGATATTTAGCGAGTAATTTCTTAAATAGTTTATCTCAATTTCTAACATTACATTATCCTAATATTAAATTTCATAACCATTATTGGTCTTCTATTTTACTAAGTTAAGGTATATCATGGATCTTAAGGCCTTCTAAGTTATGTTTGTAAATATTTTCAGGCCAATTCGTTGAATGAATAAATTCAACTTTTCAACTAGAAATTCTATATTTATCATTCATGATGTTCATAAGATATCACACATCACATAATTGAATTATGATAATAATGTTATTATTAAAACCTATAATAAATAAAATATTCAAAATTGATGATTTTTCCATAAAAATAGTATTACATATTTCAAAAATTTATCTTTAATCATTTTCACCAATGGTCAATTTTCCACTTTTCTTTTTGATAATACTCTTTAATAAGATTTTTTACCCTGTCACATGTATAGAATAACCACAATATATGTACCATATGTTTTTGTTGGTACGTTTCGTATTTTTTTGAAAACAAAAAGATCTTTTTTTAGGAACACAAACATGCTTGTGTCTAGTATTATTATAAAGTAATATCTCTGGAATCCACATTTTCAAACTTTTATATTTTGAGAAATTGTTAATTATTTCAAGAAATAAGATTTATGAAAACCAAGGGATGGAAAATTATTTAAAGAAAATTTATTTTTCCAATATCCAACACCTTTACATTTCTTGAAAAATGGATCACTTTTTTTAATAATGTAGTTATTTATAAAAATATGTTTCTTATTAGTATATCTCACACTAGATACCACTTCATAAGTTTGAATTTTCTTGTACATCTAATTAGAGTTTTTTTACCTGTACTAAACTTTGAAAAATATTTTTTTATAATTGATATCTCACAATTTAGTTTCATAAATGAATTTTTTCCCTTAATAAAATTAATATTAATATTATAATTTTCAAAATATTTTGAAAAACTAGTTGTTTAAAGATTATAATTTTATAAATATTTTTAAATATTTGATTTCTCAAAATTAATATTTTATAATTATTTTGTAATATCGAATATCTCAGTACTTAGTATTGAAATTATTATGTTTTCTTTAACACGTTTTTTATATTAAAATCATGTTCTTTAGTAATTTTAGAATTATAATTGTCTAATAGTTTTCCAAATATAGATACTTCGTCAAAAATAGGTAGAGTGTTATTTTATTCTAATGAAGAATATTCCTCTTTAGAAGATGTATAATTATTTTCATTATCACTTTCTAAATAATTTTAATTTTATGTAAGGTTGGTTAAGGATTCATTAGTTCCCTTATCTATAAAATAATCGTTGATCTTCAAAATTTTAGCATAGAAACTAATATACTTCTTAACTTCCCTTACACTATCAGATAAATGTTTTTGAAAACTATCTCCACTAATTTCACTCGATGTATCTAATGAGTTCAAAATATTATTATTCTTGTTATTTTACTATTACATAGAATTACTTTATGAATTTTAGTTCTTCTTATATTTTATTTTATGATTTTGATAGTTAGGTATTATACGTCTAGATTCGTTAAAATTTTAACAAATAAATTATGAAGAATCCTTTATATCACTTATTTATTTATAATTATTCTTATAATTATAATGAAATTCCTTTTTCCCAATATTCTTTTTCTTCCTCTTACCAAGATTGTATAATTCATTTTTAGGCTATTTTGAAGAACTACCATCAATTCCAACTATATCTATCATTTTAATTAATGTCTATGAATCCTTGTGAGCTAAATAAAATTTATTAGAAACATTTAATGTTATAGAATAATCAACTACTAAATTTGTTTTCTTTATCTTCTTAGTATAACTTTTTAATATACCCTTATATTTCATGACGGTACTTATTAAATCATCCAATGTTTGATGTGTTGTCCTTATCATATCATCCAAAGCTAATATATTGGATTTCCATTATCCTAGAATGATTTAAATAATATTTAATATTAAAATTTCATCAGTAATATTATTATCATAAACTGATTGAATACTATTCACAATTTTCATAAATATCTAATGCATTTTTGCAATAGATTCACCAAGAAGGAAATAAAATGTTTGATAGTATGTTATATACAATTCTCTTATAGAATCAATATCATTAGATGTTCAAAAATGTGTAACTTCCAATTTATTCCAAATATTATTAGATAATTCATAAGAATATATTTTAAGGTAGATATGCTTAGTCATAAAATACAAAATATCATTCCTTATCTGACAATTTAACTGAATTTGATGCTTTTCATTACCTATAAATATAGAAACATCCTTTTTAGGTATATTGTAATTTCTATCCAACATAAAAAATTTATTACCTCCAATATTAATAATAAATTTATTCATTATTTCTTTCTATTATTCATAGTCAGGGACATCAAAGAATGTTTGTCTTCTAGGATTTATATTTTCAAGTGTACCAATATTTAATGTTTCCATCTCATTGAGTCAAAAACTGTTTTTAAAAAATACCTGTTCAAGTAATAAAATTTTGTAATAAAAATTATTACAAAACTTTTGAAAAAACTCAAAAACATTTTTAAATTAAAAAAATAAAAACCATCATTTCCAAATAGTAGAACCTCTTCTGATACAATTTTCTGGATCGTACGAGTTTTAATGGCTTTAAGAGGGGGATGAATTGTAATTGAAAAATTTTACCAATTAAAATCCTATGCATATTTACTAAGATTATCAATCTAAAATTTTATCTAATGATCAAGGTAACATATATATAACTCATATTACATATATTAAATAAATGGAAAAAATTATTAGTAAAACAGAAAAATTATAAATGAACATTGGAATTAAAATAAATTTTAAAAACAAGAAAAATGAAACATTAAAAAGTTTTTTAGAAAAATAAAACACATTTAGACAAATGAATTACTATATTTTAGCCATCAATGTAAAGTAAATCAATATCCTTGACATAAGGTATCCATTATTTAAACAAAGTTTTTAGATCAATATTTCTTCAAGAAGAAATCCCTTGATCAAAAAGCCTATAATCGTCTCTGTTTTTCTATCCTCAGTAGCCCTTGATCACCATAATTAGATCTAGTTATCTACATATCCCAGGAATCCATCGATTTCAACCTTTATTAGATGTAGAATAAAAATGAAAAAAATATTCTAATGATTTTATAATCCTTATAATGAATCCTTAGAATGAAAAATTTATGAAAGATTACAAATAGAAATTTAAAGAGAGATTACGTTAATGAAATATCTAGATGGATTGAGGTCAAAAAATAATCTTCTATTTACTCCTCGAATGAACCTATATTTATAGAAACAAATCTAACAATAATACTTTTTTATTCTTAGAGTTTTTTCTAATGGACTTAGATAATCATTAGTTTGACAACTCAATATAATCTGTATACATACAAAAAATGTTTTTTTGATAACAACATTAAAATAATGATAAAATTTATTTTGTTGAGTATATATAATTCAAATTTTGACTATATTTTTTTTCTTACAATGGAAAAAAAACATTGACAGTCGGATGGGTTAAACCCTAGTCACACTGATAGACTAAACCATATCATAATGATTGACTAAACTTAGTAATAAAAAGGGACTAAACATTATCACAATAGTAAAATATATTTTTTCTATATGATATAATGTTTTTATTTATTCTGAGCGTATATACTATAATCAATATTATGGATTAGAATTTGGTCAATATGATGGACTAGAATTTGGTCCATTTGATAGATTGGACTTTTTCTAGTCCAATGGATCATACATTAGTCAGTATGATGGAGTAAACATTAGTCATTCTGATGGTCTATACTTTTGTTAGTACGATGGATTATAATTATACATAATTTTTATATTCATCGGTTAAGAAATACTTCTACTTTAAGTAGAATAAATTTTTTTCTACAATAAAGATGAAATAATTAGGAAATATACTGTTAATAAAACATAGTTACTTAGTGTGTGTTGGGATTTTGAAAACTAAGGATGGAAAGTGTAGAATGTAAAAATTTTTAATAAAAAATACCCTCCATTTTAAAATTCAAAAAAAAACCATCCTTATTGTTAAAAACAAATAACTTTGCAAAAGTTACATTACCATTAATAATTTAGTAACAAATATTCCTTTATCTTTATTATCTTCATTTTTTTTATGATTCCCTTTTCATTAATCAAACATTGTCTACAATAATATGATAAGATAAATTCATAATAACACACCCTCTAAATAATATCTTCCCAAATAAATTTTCCCCCAAATAAATTATTTTATAAATTATCCCCCAATAAATAATTTCTCTAAAAAAATTACTTACAATAATTCTCCTATTTGTGATTTTTAAAATGGAATATAGAAGGAAAAAAATACATGAAATGTTAGTAAAACAATTCTATGAAAATTTTATTTTAAATAAATATTACTCCTTGAAAATATAAATAAAATTCAACTAAATAAAATTGAAAATCATTCAAACTTAATATGGGGAGAAATTTCATTCCAAATTTATGTATATACATAAAAAATCCAGAAGGAAATAAATCATTCTTTATTTTGAAACTTCTTCATGATGACTTTTATATTCTGGAACTCTTCATGGTTCTTCTCGATTTTAGGTTCCATTGAATCCAACATTTCAAGCCTTCATTCAAGAAATTAAAACATTCATACTTCTTGTTTTAGTCATTCAAATTAATCTTTAATAGATTGGTTCTTCATATTATCATCTATTATATTTTTAACCTGTTCTTCGATCAATAAGTTATTCTTATTCAGTTCTAAAATTTCATAATCCTATGATTTGAATAAACACTTGAACTACTCAACTAATTAAATCTTCTGATCTAATTTAAAAGAAGACATTGAAAAGGTTCTACAAACGCTAATGAATTATTATTTACAATCTCAATCTATTTATCATGAATCATCAAATCTATTTCAGTGACTCTTATCCATCTCACAATTTTATTTAATATTCTTCTTTTGACTTGGATTCAACTTTAAAATCCTTGAAGTATTTCCCATTCTCTACAATAGTTTCAACCAATTGATTTAGGTAATTTTATATTTATAACACATTTATTATTCTCTTTATTTTCTTTCACTGATATTATATTCTTGGAAGATATATAATACCATCCACAATTTTATTTAAAGATTCATTTAAATATGTAAATATAGATTTCATCCATTGATTATATTTAGTGACATTATATTCTCTTGTGTCAAATGAGACATCACACACATGCCACCATGAGGGTCAAACAACTACATTATATTTCTCTTTCTATTTCTTTTTTACCTTTCCACCCTTCAAAATTGTTACTAAATCAACATTTATATCAGTTTCAGATTTATCCACTACTCATTGCTAAGAATGTTGATTTTAAATTTCTTTTTCTAAACATTATTATATTTCTAAAACAGCCATGTCAGCATCCTTCTTCAACAGAGTACTAAAATAATATGTCTCTGAAAAGATTTTTTCTATCCCTCCTTCTTCTTGTGATTCCTCTAAAGATGTTTCATTATATTCTTCTTTAAACAATTTTTCTAATTGTCTGGACAATTATTCTTCCCCTAAAAATATGATTTTCCATGACTATTTATAATTTTTATAACATCAAAATAAAAATTTTATGATCCATTGATGTTTTATATACCTTTTTTCCAAATCATTAAAAGTTCCAACAACTACTAGAATAGATGAAACAACTGGTTGTGCATGTGATACTAGAGAAATTTAAAGTTCTAATTTTCCTTCATGTCCAGTAGTTATATGAATATATCGTGGTTATCTTTCAATACACTTCATATAAATATAAAAAACCTTCACCTCATCAAATCTATTCTTTTGTGTTCCCTTTTTATATTTATATTTTAATACATCTTCATTTTTCTGTTTGAAGGGTAACTATTCTTCCTCATCTAAACAAAACACCAGATATCTATGATTCTTTGGTGAGTTTATTTTAACAAATTATTGATATTCCTCATCATTAATAACCTTTAATTTCATTTTATTTTTAGGGTTGGTGAAACAAATTTCCTATTTTCTTGAAATATTTCTTTAAATTATTGAATTTCACATTCAGACGCTAAATTTTTTGATTTAACTAAATCATTCTTCTGCTCTGATGTAAAATCTAATTTCATCCTCAAAATAGTTTCTTGACAAACAAATGATACCTTTTATCTCATTAGAACAACCCAATTATTTATATTAATTACATATATAAAATTTATCTATATCTTATTGATAAATCAAGGAAAATAAAAAATCCTCAACTTTATTTCACATTTCATCATTACATCAACTGAAAAGAAAACATACTTCACCATATTTATTTTCCTCATGTTCATTAATAATTAAAAGATGAATATATCTAAAAACATTAAGGTATCTATGTCTTTTTTTATGTTTAAGTAACCTTGAATCAATAATGATACAACTCTTTCATCTGGTTTCAAATGGTATACCTTCCTAAAATTATCATATTGATAAAATAAAGATGTTTTAGCCTTAGTTTTTTCCAATGAACTGAGGTTTTCTGGAAGCTACTGAGTTATGTAATAAGACTCTCCATATAATGATACTTCCATTACTTCTTAATCTTACTAAATATTTAAATTGAAATTATCATAAAAATATTAAAAGTTATGATATACAAAAAAATCTCCCATAATGAACTCAATTAAAGAATAAAACATCTTTAGAATTTATAGATAATAAAGATATAAATCCTTATTTTGGAAAAAAACATTTTTTTACCCCTAAAATAGTATCTTTTCATTCAAGAAGGATTCAGTTTTTCCATACTATATTTTCCCTATCAAGCATTATTTCAAAACATTATTATTTTCAATATCTTCCGATGTATATATTTTTTAATATTGAACTAATTTAGAAGATTGGATCAGACAAAGAAGAATCAGATTGGATGAATAGAAAAACATCATACTAGAAGAGAATTTGAGAGCGGAGAGTTATCAATGGTCTGAGAAACCAATTTAGGATGTGGTGACCCACTTGTGTTTCTATCGGCTCAGGGTGATGATTCAACATGTAATGCTTTGACAACACAAGTTCATTCCCACATATGATCTGGTGATCAAAATATACTCAGAAATATTTGAAATATTTTTTTAACTATTAATGGGTTTTGTAGGAGACTGTTATTGGATGTTGAAATTGTCCAAAAATAAAATACTTTTGTTACAAAAAATAAACAATAAAACAAAATGAAAAAATAAAATAAATTCATCAAAATATAATAAATATGAAAGACTAAAAACCACATTTCAGAGTGAAGATATAAATTTCTATATGAAATTAAGTTCAATAATAATTCTTCTTGGAGTTTACATTTTTTTAGTAAAATCTATGTTTTTAGTAAAATATATGTTTTTAGTATACTATATTTTTTAAAAAATACAAAAGAAAGCTAATTTTTTTAGTAAATTCATTTTTTTTAAAAATAATTTTTTTAGTAAGAACTAATATTTTAAAAAACCATGATATATTTACCAACCCTTCAAAAAAGGGTTCATTAATAAATTGGTATTTATAATAATAAGTAGATATACATGATCAATTTGTATTGATCATTCCTAGATTTTATTTAATATTTTAAAATCTATCAGAAATGTGGGGTTTAGTAAAAATATCAACATACTGTTCTTACATTCTAAATAATTTTAAAATCTAATCTCATTTTTATGTGTGATATCTAAATAAATGGTTTCTTATATATATATATGTGTTTTTCTTATAACTAATGGTCTAGGTTTTTAATTAAATAAATGGATGTTGTGTTATAAAATATAGAGTTTTACTGAAACTCATGCCAAAGTTAGTGAGCATGTGTTGCATCCACAACACTTTAGCACAACATCTTCCAACTATCTCATATTCAACTTCATTAGTAAAAAATGATCATGACTATTTTTTATTACTAAAACAAGAAACTAAATATTCTCTTAATAAATTTAATGTTCCAAAAGTAAAATTTCAATCAATTTTACGTCCATTAAAGTCATAATATCAAAAAAATAGTTCAAAATAATTTCTAGAAAAATAAAATAAGCATAAACCCATAGTTCCCTTTAGATAATCATAAATTTATTTTATTGCATTAATATGAGACACTTTAGTATTTTCTTGATATCTTTCACATAGTCATACAAAAAATATTAAATATGGACGACTATATATTAATTATAGTAAACATATAATCATTCCTAAAATTGTTTTTGATTAATTTTCTTCCCAGATTCATCAATATATAAAGTATTTGAGGTTATAATAGTAATAAAAATACTTTTTTTATTATCATATCCAAATGTCAAAAGAATATATTTTATATAATAATATTGAGATATAAATTCTCCTTATGTTTTTTTATGAAATTTGACATCTATGAATATAAGTATGTTCTCCCATCATGACCATTTATAACTCAAATTTCATTAGATCTATAAAGGATTTTATTAATGATTTTTTATCTGAACCAAATATAATGTCATTGACTTAAATTTATATAATTATGACGTTTTTATAAATTTAGTTTTTAAAGAGTTTTAGATCCATAACTTTATTAACAATTTTTTTAAGAAAAATACTATTAATCAATAATACCAGGCTCTTGGAAATTTCTTAATTCTGTAAATTTCCTTAGCATGTTTTAAAACATATTTAGGAAATTTAGTATTCTCAAAATTCGGTTTTTTTTCTACATAAACTCTCTCATATACATATAAGTTATGAAATTCAAACTTCACCTTCATTTGAAAAAGACTGAAATTTAGAGATTATGTATATTCTAGAAGAATATAAATAGATTCAAGTATTTATACTAGAGAATAAGTTTCTTTATAGTCTATTAACTCTTGTTTATTGTAACCCTTTGTAATAGTTATATAATTATTTCATACTATTATTCAATTTTCATCACACTTATTCCAAAAAACCAATTTTACAACAATTACATAAGTATCTTTAGCTCATTAAACCAAAGATCAAACTTGATTCCACTCAAATTCATTATGATTATCTTGTATATATTTTTTCTGATCATCACTGCATATTGCTAAATCAAAATTTTTTTGTTCAAATTGTGATAAAAATGAAAAATATTTAACTATATTTATTAATAAAATTTCAGTTCTAATAGGTTGGTGTACATCACCAACTATGTTATCACTAGAATGATTCATAAGGATCAAATGATTTCATGGGTTTAAAAAATAATATTCTTCACAAACATGTTGAAATTATTATTGAGTACGATCTTAAAAAACATATTTTATAGTTATTTTCTTATGATAAGAACATTATAACATTGGTTGAAAATCAATTTTTGAAATAACCTCTGAATATGTGAATTATGGTTTTTTGAAAATAAAATGATCGGTTTCATAAAATTAAATATGTATTGTTTCATAAATAGTACTAGTGTGTTTATTAAAAAATGTATAACCCTTTCTAGTTAAAGAGTAACCTAAAAATATTCCTTCAACAAATTTTGTAGAAAATGTATGTAAATTATATTTAGTTTTCAAATGTATACTTTTCATGAGAAACCTTGATGTATGAAAGTTTTGGTTTCCTTTTGGTCCAAAAATCATAAATAGTTTTAATAATAAAGGTTATGTTAATTCTCAATTTATAGTATAAAAATTGGTAATAACTCTTTAAGCCCAAAAATGATTAGTAATCAAGTATTCAATCTTCATGGTTCTTATAATCTCATGAAATATTCTATTTCTTCATTCATTTACACAATTTTTATGTGGAGTTATAGGTGTCTAAAAGTTATATATTATACCATTGTTACTACAAAAAGATTCAAAATTGTAATATAAAAATTCTCCACTATGATCACAATGAATATTTATCAAATATATATTTTTCTCATTTTTAACTCAGGCTTTATAATTTATAATTTAGAAAACTTCTTGTGTCCTTTTTTCTAAAAATTGACCCTTGTATATCTAGTGTAATCATCAAATATTACATATACATAGTATTTTCCACTAATACTAATAGTTTTTATAAGACCAACTATTATAATGCACATTAATTTTAAATAATCTTAAATTATGACATCAATCATATATTTAAAACTTGACTTATGTTTCATTATTAATGGACAAGGATCCCAAATTTTGAATTATCAAACTTATATTCTAATAGATATTTTGTTGAGCCAATATGGATTCCTTATGAATTTTACATTCCTTCTTGTTTTGAAAATCACAGACACTCTACGTTAAGGAATTTTTCTTTTCCCCTATGTTTTATCTTGATATGGGGAATTTTTCTTAAGGAAATTTTCCTTCCCCATGAAATTTATCCTTACCATGTTTTCATTGTTCATATTATAATCTAACTCGTTTTATTTCTAAGCATAAAATGTGATTTCGTATTTAAAACCTTGGAATCATATAAATAATTAGATTTAGGGAATTCTATTTTCAGAATCCGCATTTAGGATCCAAATTCATTGAATTTTGAATTCGAACAAACTGATTTCAGACTCCGAATTCAATGAATTCAGACTCCAATATTTTTGGGTTCAAACTCCGAATTCTCTAAATACAGACTCCGAACATTATAAGTTCAGACTCCGAATTCTTTGAATTAAGGCTCCAAACATACTGAGTTCAGACTCCGAATTCTTATGAATTTAGACTCCGATCTTTGTGAGTTCAGACTCTATAATTCTATATAATTCAGGTTCTAAGTTCTTTTGAAGACAAAATCTGAATATCCATGTATTATAGAAACTGAATGGTTTTTTGGTTAGACTCCAAATTTTATTTTTCCATACATTCCAAAAAATGGTTTTGGTTAATCAACCATATTTTTTCATACTCTTGTTTGAGTTATAAAAGGATGTTGTGTTTTCTGTTTCTAACCAACCATTGTTTGAGTGACATGTGTGCAGGTCCCTCTGAAATTCAAGGAAAATATGACCATTGGATGAGGGAGCTGACCTTTGAAGAAGTGCTTATAAATATGATCTCATTTGAAAGAGTTTGAAACTTTTGATGCCAAGTTAATTAATCTAGAGATTACATGCTGCTGAACTGATTTCTAGAGAGAAAGTCTTTCATGCTTTGTGTGTACTAAACATCTTGTTCATAATTGCTTCATGTGACTCCGAATGTTGCTAAGTAAATTAGAGGGCTTCTAAGGATAGGAAGACAGAGGTGTTGACTACCTTGATGTTTGAGGGCCTGTGGGGGAAACAAGATAGACTTCGATATTCTTATCGAGGTATTACCCTGATGTGGTTAATATAGAATTTCTTGAATGTATTAATCAAGGGAACATTATCCAAGGTTGTTGGATACCCTGCTCTTTGGGTCAAAAGATTTACTACTTGTTATGTGTATTTTTTCCAATTTTCTATTGTTTTTTGGTTGTTTAGGAAAGTATAACTATCTTATACTATCTTATAATTAAACTCTGATTAGGGAGATTCTATATGCTTTAAGGTAGAATCTTTATCTTTGTAAATTTTTATTTAGTTTCATATCTAGAACCACATTTCTTAACTATCATTTTTGGAAAAAAAATTCCAGAATCAAGCATGTTTGTAGAAATAAGAGGTTTTGTGAATTTACCTTGATTAAATTTATTAAATATTTCTTTCTTTAAATGTTCCAATTGAATTTCATAAATTATACAATTCACCCTCCCCCCTAGTATATTGGGCATCTATATAATTATTCTGACACTACATTTAGTATCATTTTGATCCTATAGTTGGTATCAAATGAGTATATAATACTCCATACCAACTTAAAAATTGGTATCAGAGGAGGTTTCTGAAATACTTATATTCACATATAAGTTTTTTTTTCTAGATTTTCATTTTTCTACATTTTTTTTTCTTTGGAATTTTTTTCCTTTTTTACAAAATTTAATTCTGACAAATTTGTGTTGAAATATTTTCTTTATGATGGCAGTAATGAATGTCGGTTCAACTAAAAATCATAATCCTACTAGACCACATAATTTTTATGGGAATGATTACAAATATTGGAGAGATCGTATGAAGATTTTTGTCATCAAAACTAGAGTGGACAACTTTGTTATGCTTACTGGAGATTTCAAGATTCATGATAAGGAAGTCAGAACTTTTACTAATCAAGAAAAGTCATAATATCAACTAAACTATAAGGTACACAATACTTTGTTGTGTTCTGTGACTAGGAATATATATAGCCATATTTCTTCTTGTGAAGACACAAATTGTATTTGGAAGAATTTTAAAGTTACACATTTTGGTACTTTCAATGTTATTGAAACTAGAAGATCTTTGCATAGAGACGAGTACCAGGGTTTTTTCATTCCATATGGTGAACCTATATGTAAGGTGAAAAAGTGATTTATTATTATTCTCAACAACTTAAAATCCATGGATGAAAATGGATTGGATGATGAGGAACCTGCATAAAAAATTATAGATATCATGCCTAAGGAGTGGGAATCTAAGAGAACATCTAGAGATGAGAATAGGAAAGTCTCACAGATCACTCTAGATGAGTTTTTTGGAAATCTTATTCAACCTGAGACTACAATGAAGAGAGTTCTTGATAATGTTAAGAAGAAGAATGGGAATAGAAGTTCTTCTTTTACAACTACTTCAAATCTTATGAAAGCCAAGACACCTGATAGAGTTACAAGATCTAAGTCTAAGAAGGTTACTATTTTATCTCAATCTTGTGAAAGTGAACATTCTGAGAATGAACTAGATAATATTGCTCGAAGGATGAACAAGATAGTTGGGAATAAATACTTTCAGTATAGATAGAAGATGAAACAAAGAAAGGATAAGAAAGACTTTGAAGTCACTTGTTATGAATGCAAAAGATATGGACATATAAGGCCTGATTGTCATATTCATAAGAGAAAAGATAGAAAAGAAAATAATTATAATATAAATATAAAGAAGTACTAAAAAGGTAAAGATAAGAATGTTTTGAAAGCTAATTACACTTGGAGTGATAGTGCTGGAGACTCTTCTGATGAATCATAAGATTACAAATCTTCCAGATAGAAGAATCATGGTCTAATAGCTATAACACCTATTGAAAATCATTGTTTAATAGAAAAGGTAGAAATTGTTGAATCCATTCCCAATGTATCCTTAACTGAAAATTATAGTGATATTAAATATTATGAATCCTTGGATGAAGAATCTTATTCTGATGAAGATAATACTTTACCAACCTATGAAGAAGTTTCTAGGTTTGATATGCTTCTTGAGAATGAAAATTCAAAAGTCAAGAAGATGCGTGATAAGGAAAATTATAGGATTTCTATTCTTACTAAAGAAAAAATTGTATCTTTCTAAAGATATTGATAAGAAACCCCTTGATTTAGAATGTATTTAAAAAACTTGAGGAGGTTAATTTTGAGAAGGGTAAACTTTTTAAGGATCTAGAAAAAGTAATTTCTAAGAAAAAATTTTTTGAGCCTATCTTTAGTACTAAAACTAATGTTTTTGAGGATAAGAACTTAGTTATTAGACTAAATTCAGAAATATTTTCCTTGAGTAAGTGTTTTTCAAACTTTACCTTAATTAAGGAAAATTTTGATAAAATGTATACCCAAATTTGATCTCTAAGGAATCATTATGGATTTGGTTATACTATCTCAAAACTGATTTTTAGTAACAATTATTTTTTTCCTCAAAGTTCTCAATTCTGCACTATGTGTCAGTGTTGTGGGAATCAGGAAAAAAATTGATCCTTAACCAAAACCCAGTCATTATGTTTTTATAAAGATTATTTTTCAAAGAAAATGTGGATTCCTAAAAATTTTCTTTCTGATGTTTTTTGATCAAAGAAAGTTTTGGTTCTAAACGTCTAACATTCTTATTTTACTGAAAATAAAGAAAGTACCAACAACAATACTATCTACATGGATAATGTATGTTCCCGACATATGGCTGGTAACAAAAAGTTCTTTGAAAATATTTTCAAGATGAAAGGAAGAAAAGTAAATTTCAAAGATAATGCTAAGGGAGAAATTATTGGTATAGGTAACATTGTTCTTCTTGGAAAAACATTGATTTCAACTTTTTTATTTGTTAAGGGTCTTAAGAACAACCTCATTAGCATAATTCAATTATGTAATGAAGGTTAACTTGTGAATTTAAGTAAGTACAAGTGCTTAGTATACAATTCCAAGGAAGAATTTATTATTTCTGCCAATAGGCAAGAGAATTTAAACACACTAAACATAGAAGACCTGATAATCCAAGATCTACCTTGCCTTAGTGGAATGGGAGATCATTCTTGGTTGTGGAATAGAAGCTTATGATACTGTAACCTTTGTAGCCTATGTAAACTCACAAAGAAAAGACTAATTAAGGATCTACCGGATCTAAGATTTGATTCTTCAAAAGTTTGTAATCCTTGTAAATGTGGAAAGCAACATAAATCAAGTTTTAAATCTATTGGTGAAGTCACAAAAACTAATTAATTATAGTTATTACATATGGAACTTTTTGTTCCAACACAAAATAAAAGCATTGGAGGAAAATATTATGTATTTTTCTAAATTTATGATTATACTAGATTTATGTGGGTCTATTTTCTCACAAAGAAATATGAATCTTTTTCTTATTTCGTAAGTTTTATAGCCCAAGATAAAAATGAGAAAAACCTTCCTTTGATAGCTATACATAGTGATCATAGAAGAGAATTTCAAAATTCTGATTTTGGAACTTTTTGTAGTAGGAAATGAATTACACATAACGTCTCATCACCCAGAAGACCTAAACAAAATGGTGTTGTTGAAAGAATAAATAGAAATATTCAAGAGATAGAAAGAACCATGTTGAGTGAATATTTGGTATCCAAACATTTTTGGGTTGAAGCTATATGTACTACTTTTTATACTATAAATCGGGTTTTGATTAGACCTTTTTTAATAAAACTCATTGTGAGTTATGGGTTGGTAGAAAACCTAGACATTCCTACATCAAGGTTTTTGGGTGCAAAGTATTCATTCTGAATACTAAATATAGTCTACACAAATTTTCACCAAAAAATGATAAAGGAATTTTCATACGCTACTCCACAACTTCTAAGGATTATAGATTTTTCAATAAAAACACTTGTACTATTGAAGAAGAAGTGCATGTCAAATTTGATGTTAGTGATCCTTTTGTTTTTAAACAAACTCAACCAATGTCTTCAGATGTGTTTTTAAAAACTGATTATCAACGTTTGTTAGAATATCCTTCTAATAAGGAAAATGTTCAATAAAATATTTATGAATCATTTACCCCAAAATACTTTCTACCCTATGTTTATGAAGAAGTTTCAGAAAACCCAAATAAGTTGTTTCTAAATAATCATCCCAGTGATAGTATCATTGGTGATGTAAATCAACCTGTAAGGTATAGAAGTTTCTTAAGAAATGAAGTGGAACATCTTGCATTCCTTTCCCAATTAGAACCAAAGTGAACTGATGAAGCTTTAGGTAATGATGATTGGATAAAATCTATGCAAGATGAGCTAAATGAATTGGAAAGGAATAAAGTCTGGACCTTCGTTGAAAGACCGAAGGAAACTTCTATTTTTGAAGTAAAAGGGGTCTTCAAAAATAAATGTGATGAAAATGGAATCATAGTATGAAATAATGTTACATTGGTTGCAAAAGGCTGTAATCAACAAGAAGGAAAAGACTATGTAGAAACATATGCCCTAGTATCTAGACTTTAATCTATTCATATTCTACTTGTCTTTGCTGCATTCTTCAATTTTAAACTTTTTCAAATGGATGTTAAATTGGAATTACTCAATGGTTCTGTACAAGAGGATGTTTTTGTTGAAGAACCTCCTGGTTTTGAAGATTCAAATCACCCTGAACATGTTTACAAACTTACCAAAGGTTTGTATGGACTTAATCATGCCCCTTTATCTTGGTATCATAGACATACATGATTTTTGCAACAAAATAATTATGTTAAGGGAAATGTTTATTAAACCATTATTATAAAGAAAGATAAGAAAATTGTTTTTATTGTTCAAATTTATGTTGATGACATTATATTTGGTTCAAATCAGCAATATTTAATAGATTTCTTTGTGAATCTAAGGAAATCTTAGATTGAAATTTGTATGATGGGTGGGTTAACATTTTTACTTGGTTTTCAAATTTCTCAAAAACAAGAAGGAATCTATACATCCCAATAGAAGTATATTAAAGATCTTATTAAAAATTTTGGATATGAAAACACTAACAGTATAAGTACTCCCACTGGTACCTCAAATTCACTCGATCTTGATGAAGCTGGGAAACCAGTAGATCAATCATCTATTAGAGGTATCATAGGAGGTTTACTTTACTTGATAGCTATTCATCCAGATTTAATGTTTTTAGTATACTTATCTGTAAGATAACAATCAAATACTAAGGAATCTAATTTAAAGGCAGTGAAAACAATTTTTTGCTACTTAAAGTGAACCGAGAATCTAGGACTCTTTCACACTTCTGGAAATGATTTTGTTTTAAAACTTTTTTTGGGTGCTGATTTTGGTGGGTATAAAAGTTATTAGAAAAGCACATCTGAAACTTTTCATTTCATAGGAGATTCATTAGTTTCTTGGTCATGAAAAAAACAACACTCAGTAGCACTTTCCACTACTAAAGTTGAATATGTAGCAGCTTGTTGTGCTCTAGTGTTGTGGATGCAACACACACTCAAATATTATGGTATGAGTTTTGCCAAAACACAAATTCTATTTAATAATACTAGTGTCATTGGATTAAGTAAAAACCTTGCACATCACTTTCATGAAAAAAAAATAGATATTAGGCCCCACTTTCTTAGGGATCACACACAAAAAGGAGACATCATTCTTCGATTTATCAGAACACAAGATCAACTTGCTGATATTTCCACAAAATCTTTACCCTCTAATAGATTTTAATACATTAAACAGATGTTAGTAATGATAATCGTAAGGTAATCTTCTATGTTAACTTTTTTTTTGAAACATATCTCTTTACAGTAAAAATCCCTTTTCATAGGGAGAGTACGTTTTATTATTATGTAGAAAATGTTTTTGTAGTCCACAATCTTGCGGAGTCTAAAATATTTTTTATTCTAAAATTTTTTCATAGTCAAAAAATTTTCGTAGTCTAAAAATTGTTTACACAGTGATTTTTTTCCTTTTTCTTTTTTGTACTTGGAATTTTTGTAATGAATATTTTATTACTTTAAATTTTTGTAATGAAGAGTTTTGTACTTGATATTTTCATAATGAATATTTTTGTACTTAAATTTTTCATAATTAATATTTTTTTGTACTTGAAATTTTCATAATTAATATTTTTGTACTTGAAATTTTCGTAATGAATATTTTTTTACTTGAAATTTTCGTAATGTAGATATTTTTACTAGAAATTATCATAATAAAGATATTTTTACATAAAATTTTCATAATGGAATTTTTTGCATTGAAAATTTTTGTAATCAAATTTTTCGGAATCTAAAGTTTATCAAGAAGATTTTTTCCTTAATACGAATAATCTTCCTAGAAATCTGAAAGGTATGTATCCCTTCTTAAAATTTCATAATCATCCTTTACTTTTTCGTATTTTCATCTGTTTTTAAAATTTATGCATTAACTTTTTCTTAAATCCGAATGTTTTTCTTAAAAAAACCAAAAAAGATTGGATTCTATCAAAAAAAATTTCTGGATATCATCTCAACAGTCAGATCTGATCAGAAAGTTTTTCGACCAATGGATTGATTATGGAAGTTGAACCATCTCCTCAACGCCTATATAAAGGACCCCCTATAGTTATCTCACATCGAAACTGAAGCTTGTGTGTGCTGAAGCTCTTCCCTCAAACATAAGCCCGTTCCGAACATCTCAGATCTCTCTTACTTCCAAATTTTTTCTGAAGTCTCTAATTAGAAAGATATGTCAAATATCATGCCAATATTTAAATGGAAGATATACAGAGAAAGGATTGTTGATTTGAACATTTTTTCAAATTACGATACTATTATCTCTAAGAATATAAAGCTGAATGTGTGGGAAAGTGTTTTACTTTCAAAACCAAAAGCTCGTGAATTGGTATATCTGGATTTCCTAATAGAATTCTATGAGTCAGTATTTTTCTTCAAGGAATAAGGGAGGAGTATGTTTTATTTCAAATGTAATGGAAATACATATTCACTTTCTTACACCAATGTTGCAAGATTGGTTGGTATTCTTTATGAAAGGAAAGCTGGGTTATACTCACATAAGCTTCCTGATGGTCAAGGATGTTTTGATAACGAGAAGGCCATGGCTTGCCTTAGTCTCTCAGAAGTAAAGACTCCGAAGATTCTCCACCAGACTACAAATTATCAAATTCTTGAATTGTGGGTTCAAGGATTCATCATACTGAGAAAAGGAGACAATGATACATTGAAGAAAAGTGATATGTACATTCTGGATTTCTTTGGTAAACCAAAGGAAGATAAACATGGTTAAGAATATTTTGGTTACCATTGAGAACAAAAAGAATGGAAATTTAAAGGCTCAGATTATTATGTATTCTGCTATTCTGTCATAGATTATTGTCTAGTGTTAAGAATCCTTCAAAATCCCTTTCAAATCTATGTCAAGAAATTGAAATGTCATGTTTTTGAGTGATGACACATTGAGAAGATTGAATGTTGAATTTTCCATAGAATCTGAAGAATTATATGACTTGCCTTAAGAGGATGATGAAGCTATTTCAAGGAAACAAGAGGTGGTTGAGACCTCTAAAAAGGGGGAAGGAATAGTAAGTTAAAGGATTTTGAAGAGAAGGAAAAAACCCAAAAGGTTAAGGAAACCAAATACGCACCACCGAAGCCAGAGAAGAAAAAAACATATCCTGATGAGGTTGTGGGGAAATATAGAGAAGACAAGAAAAATTATAATAAAGGGGAGCCTATGTTTGGCTTCATCCCTGGTGAAGCATAATCTTTGAGGGAGAAGGCAGTTGAAAACCTTGACAAGCAAGAGAATGAGAATAAGCATAAGAAGAAGAAGTTTTCTGAGGCTAAAACAGCTCAATTCCTTCTAAAGGATGCTGAGAAAGCGTCCAAGAATATTCTAGTACCAGAATCCTTCCTGATATAACCCTTACTAGAGACTCTAGGAAAGAAGTTTCTAACTCTGGAAAAGATCAAAAAAATTAGTGGAAGAAGAAGAAGAAGGTAGTGATGATACTGAAGATCTGATAAATCAAGTTGAGGATTTTCATGAGAAGGAAAGCCCTTCTGAGAAATTATCTTTTTGAACCTCTTGAGCTGAATAATCAAAGCTTTCTACTCCTGGGAAGGATGAAGAGAAGGCTGAAGATGATGTAGACAAACCATATGAAGAATAAATCGTTAATAAATATTTTATTCACCTAGAGGATGCTGAGGCAGGAGCCAAAACAGAATAATTTGGTGAAGACAAAATTGTTCAGCTATCTGATAGTTAATATGAATCTCCTAATCAAGAGGAATTCATTCTAAAAGTCGATAAGTCAAAATAGGTAGTATTTGATAAACCTATGAAGGTTGTGGTAAAGAAAAGATATGATGGTGGTTCTTTAAAGAGGAAAGCTACTGAGTTTGAAAAATAAACCTCACCAAGAAAAATCTCTGATTCAGAATCTTCCTCCCATGGACATGATTTTATAGTCCAGTCATTAAAAAAGATTTTCGGGACTATAACAATATTTACAAGCATAGACTCTAGATGTTAGATGCTTCAACATTCCTTAAATCAGAAATCGGATTCAATATCCATGGTGATGGATATGTGCATAAAGATTGCAGCTGATTTCAAAACCTTTTTCATAATCTACTAATCCCAAAAAAGATCTTTCAAGAAGATGACCAGCTGGTCAAATAAAACTATAGAAGATATGATAATTCTTGATGAGTTCCAAGAAAGTGTCAAGGAAGAATTTGACACTGAAGATGTGAAGATCAAGGATCTCAAAATAGTTTTAAGGAGAAGCTAACTCTGAAATAGAATTTTCGGATATATAAAGTGAAAGATCTAAATGGGAAGTTGCATTCAATTGCATAGAGTTGGAAGAGGGAAATAGATATTAGAAACGAACTTGAGGAAAAAATTTCTAACCAAGAAGAAGTTCTATAGGGGTAGGAAAAATCTCTTAAGTCTCAAGAAGAAAAAATCAAATCCTTAGAAAAGAATACATAAGATCAAGATCAGCTTCTAAAACATACAGAGGAGGATCACAGGGAACTCAAGAAGCTCAAAAAATATTAAATAAGTTGATGTCGAAGGAGAAGTAATGATAATATTGTTCAATTCTAATCTTTTTTTTATTCCATTATTTTATAAAATTTTCCAATCATAATGAAATTTTGGGTTGATATATATTTTTTTGGTTGTCTAGTACTAATATTTTAGGTACAATAATTTCTTTTCCATTCCCTGTATTCCTTTTTGAAAATCACAAAGGGGAGAAAGGAATTATAAAAAAATAATACCAATTAAAAGAAGAATTTTCCCTAAGGGGGAGTTCATCTAAGGGGGATTTCATATCCAAAAAGAATTTTTTATGCAATAAAATGATAAGTCTCAATCAAGAAATCAATAATAAGACCCTCAGTGTTTCAAAATACTAAGGGTGAGTTAGTCGTATTCATTTTTTCACATGTGTTAAGAGAGATAAGTTTTATTTTTCAAAGTCCAGAATAATATTCTCTAAGTCCTTATATTCTTTTCGTAAGACTGTTTGTGCTTTCCAAAAAGGGGGATATTGTTGAGTCAATAAGGTTTCATTATGACTTTTCTATTAATTCTTGTTTTGAAAATAACAAACACTCTATCTTAAGGAAAATTTCTTTTCCCCTATGTTTTATGTTGATAAAGAAAATTTTCCTTCCTTAAGGCAATTTTCCTTCCCTAAGGAAATTTATACTTACAATGTTTTCATTGTTCATATTATAATCTAACTCATTTTATTTCTAAGCATAAAATTTGGTTTTGTGTCTAAAACCTTGGAATCTTATAAATACTTTAATTTAAGGCATTCTATTTTCAAAATCCAAATTTAGGATCCGAATTCTATGAATTCAGACTCTGATGTTACTGAGTTCAGGCTCCGAATTCTCAGAATTTAGACTCTTAACTTTGTGACTTCAGACACCAAATTCTCTGAATATAGACTCTAAATATTCTGAGTTCAGACTCTAAATTAATTGAATTCAGACACTGAACATACTGAGTTCAGACTCCGAATTATTATGGATTCAGACTCTAAACTTTGTGAGTTCAGACTCTGGAATTCAATGTAATTCAGGTTCTGAATTCTTTTAAAGACAGAATCTGAATTTTCATGTATTATAGACACCGAATTTTTTTTTGGTTAGACTTTGAACATCTATGTTTCCATACATTCCAAAAAATGGTTTTGGTTAAGCAACCACAATTTTTCTTACTCTTGTTTGATTTATAAATTTATGTCGTGGTTTCTGTTTCTAACCAACTGTTGTTTGAGTGACACATGTACAAGTCCCTCCAAAATTCAAGGAAAAATATGACTATTGGAGGAGGGAGCTGATCATTGAGGATGTGCCTATAAATAGGATCCCATTTGAAAGAGCTCACAAATTTTGATGACAAGTTAATCAATATAGAGATTACATGTTGTTGAAGTGATTTCTAGAGAGAGAGGCTTTCATGCTTTGTGTGTACTGAAAATCCTATTCAGAATTTCATCATGTGACTTTAAAAGTTGCTGAGAGCATTTGAGGGTTTCTGGGGATAAGAAGAAAGAGGTGCCGACTACCTTGAAGTTCAAGGGCTTGTTGGGATAGCAAGACAGAATCCGATATTCATATCGAGGGCTTACCCTAGTGTCGGTAAGACAGAATTTCTTGAAAGTATAAATCAATGGACCTTTATCCAAGGGTTGATGGATACCCTACTATTTGGGTCAAAAGATTTACTACTTGTTATGTGTATTTTTTCTAGTTTCCCGTAGTATTTTGGTTGTTGAGGAAATTATAACTATCTTATAATTTCTTATACTTGTACTTTGATTAGTGAGATTCTATACTCTTCAAGGTATAATCTTTTTCATTTTAAATTTTTATTTAGTTTCATATCCGGAACCACATTTCCAAAATCTCATTTTCGGAACTACATTTCCGTAATCAAGCAAGTTTGTACAACTAAGAGGTTTTGTGAATTTACCTTGTTTACATGTCTTAAACATTACCATCTTTAAAAGTTCTAAAGGAATTTTTTAATGTATACAATTCACCCCCTTCTTGTATATTGAGCATCTATATCATTATTCTAATACTACATTCAGTATCATTTCGATCCTAGAGTTGGTATCAAAGGAGTATATCATACTCCATACGAACCTAACATATGTAACTAGTAATGTATTACGTAATTTAGAAAAAGTTAAAAAATTACAGTGTCCTAATATTCTAAACCATAACCATGATTGGTCATCTTCAATACTAAAGTATGTAGATCTTGGCTCCTAAGGTCTTCTATGATATGTTTTCAAACATTATCATACTATTTATAAGGAAGAAAAAATTCTTATTTTGAACTATAAACAATTAATTTATCATTCTAGAAGTTAACAAGATATCCCTAATCACATAATTGTCTTATTGTAATAATGTTTTTCTTAATACACATAACAAATAAAACATTTGAAAATAATTCTTTACTAAGATGAACAATATCATCAATTACGATAATTTTTCATTAAGAATTGACACCAGAGGTAACATTGCAACCTATCATTTTAATAATATTCGTGAAAAATTATTTCTTTCTAGCCATTTGTCTAGAACAACCACTATCCATTTACTATATGTTTCTTTTGGTACATTTCTTATTTTCTTAAAAATCAAAATATTTTCTTTAGAACATAAATGTAATTGGGTCTGATATTATAAGAAAGTAATATCATTGGAATCCATATTTTTATAAATTTTATATATTGAGAAAATTTTAATTTTATTGATAAAAAATAATTATAAAAACCAAAGTATTGAAATTTATTTAAATAAAATATATTTTTACACTATCTAAAACGTTGAAATTTCATGAAAAAATGATGACTTTTTGTAATAATGTAGTTATTCTGGAAAAATAATTATCTTATTAGTAAAAAAGATTCTGAATGAATCTGGATGAGGTATAATTTTCCTTTAAATATTATCAATGATTTATTTAATAGTAGAAAACATTGATAAAAGCTTTTTCAGACTTGGTATCTCATAATTTAGTTTCATAACTTATTTTTTTTCTCAACAGATTTAGTATTCAGATCATACTTTTCCAAATATTTTGAAAACCCAGTTTTTTCAATATTAGATTTTTCTAAATATTAAACAAATTATATTTCCCTAAATTACCATTTTAAAATTATTATTAAATATTTTTTATCATAATAGTTTGTGTAGAAATTATTTATTTTTTTAGAATGTTTTTCTCTATCAATACCATTTTTTTGTAATTTTTCAATTATTGTTTTCTAATATTTTTGAAAATATATATACTTCATTAAAACTAAGTAGTTTATTATCTTATTATAATGAATATTATTACTCATTAAACAAATGTAAAATTATTATCATTATCAAATTCTAGATAATTTTTATTTAAGGTAATATTGGTTAAGGACTCAACTGTTTCATTATCCACAAATCAATTTTTTATCTTTGAAATCTTTGCATAAAAACCAATATTATTCTTATCTTCATATCCACCATCTGATGAACTTTACGAAGAACTATCTCCACCAGTTTCACTCTATGTATCTAAATATTTCATACTTTTCTTATACTTGTGCATGTAGTATTTCTTAGAATTCATTAATTAATTCCTATCCTTCTTATCTGTTTTTTTAACTTCGGATAGTCTGGTATTATGTGTCCAAATTTCTTGCAACCTTAAAAAATAACTTATGAAGAATCATTCTTATCAATTTTTTTCCTTTTAATTATTTTTAAACTTTTA
Organism: Viscum album; assembly: GCA_963277665.1. Classification (NCBI taxonomy): domain Eukaryota; kingdom Viridiplantae; phylum Streptophyta; class Magnoliopsida; order Santalales; family Viscaceae; genus Viscum; species Viscum album. The sequence goes on from OY728136.1 coordinate 434,268,352, forward strand.
AAAAAATTAATTCTTCATAACAATCTTTTTTATCCTCTTAGCAGAAATGGCTAATTAATTTTTAGATTGTTCTGAAGAACTACTCTCTATATCAGCTATAACTCTATTTTTCTTTGAAATATTTATCAAAAACATTTGATGTTATTGAAAAAGAAACACATATATTATTTTTCTTCTTCCTCTCATCATCTCTTTTTAATATACCCTCATATTTCATTAGAGTACCAATAAATTAATCCAATGCTAGATGTGTTATCCTTAATGTATCATCCAAATTATCATGGATTCACATTATACAATAATAATTTATATAATATTTTATAATCATATTTCATCCATAATATCATTCTCACCAAAATATTGAAAATTGTTCCCTATTTTTAAAAATAACTACTGTATTTTTTCATCCGATTCACTAGGTATGAAATCAAATGCTTGATAGTTTTCTCCAAGCATTTCAATTATAGTCACAATTACTATATATTTTACAAAAGAGTTAACTTCCAATTTCATCCAAATATTATTAGTTTCATTTATTAAAGATATCTAGATGTATATATTCCTAGTCACAAAACACAATGAAGTGTTCCTTACTCGATAATTAAACTTATAGTCTAGATTTACTTAATTTGTAAATGTATAAACATCGTTATTAGGAATATTTTAATTTATAGTCAAAATTACAAAGTTATGAACACCAATATTAATAAAAAACATATTCATTCTATATCTTAAGTACTCGTATTTAGCACCACCAAAGATTGGTGGTTTTATAGGATTTATGTTTTCAAGTGTACCAAAATTTAAACCTACGATATTGTAGAATCAAAAAAACATTATATAATATACATTTTTGTGTAAAAACGCATTATAAAAAATTACTAAAACATATAGAAAATGGTTTAAATAAAAAAATTAAAAAACAGCATGTAAAATAGAAGAAACATATATGACACCAATTGTTGTACCATAAGAGTTTTAGTGGCTACAAAGGGGGGTGAATTATAGTTAAAAGAAATCAACTAATTAAAATCCTAAAACTATTTATTATTTTTATCTGAATTATATTGTGTCTGAAGGTCAATGTAACTAATAATATACTCAGAGTACACTTAGTAAATCAAATTATATAAAATTATTGTAAAATAAACCTTCTTTATAAAATCTTAGTGGAATTAAAAAAATTATAAAAACAAGTAAAATTAAACATTAATAAGTTCATTACTAAAGTAATAGAAAATTTATATAAGGAATGATTACTCTTTAACCATCTTTGTAAAGGAAGTCAATAACCTAGAATTATGTTTTATATTTTTTAAACCAAATAGTTTGGTATATATTTGTTCAAGAAGAATGGCCTCAATAAAAAAGATCAAAATTAAATTTGTCTTCTTATCCCCAAACTCCCTCGATCAACCTGAGCAGATCAATTTGTCTTCTTATCCCTAGAATCCATCTATCTTAACCTACATTGGACAAAAAATAAAAAAAATACGTATTTTGAAATACTCACATAGAATAATTATAATGAAAAACTCAATGAAATATTACAAATAAAAATATAATGAGAGGTTACAACCAAGAAATATTCATACATGATGAGTTTTCAAAAGAATCTTCTCTGAAATCCTTGAATGAACCTCTATTTATAGGCACACCTCCAATGGCCAAATTTCCACGATTCTCAAATATGGTTTCAATGGCCTCATATGATCTTTAGTTTGAAAGATCATCATGATATTTATACATCCATATGATTTGATTTTTGATAGCACCAATACAAAACTGATAAAATGCATTCTATCCAATATATATAATCATAACTGTGGTTATAATTTTTTTATCCTAATGTAATAAAAACATTATCAGTCCAATGGATTAAACTCATTCACACCCATAGACAAAACTCATTTATACTGATAGACTAAACCCATTCATACAGATAAACTAAATTTCATCACAATGATAGACTACATTGTTCCCTATGATGGAATGGTCTTTAGTCTATCTGATGGATTGGAATTTGGTAAATACAATCTCCCATACATTGGTCAATCTGATGAACTAGACATTGGTCATTAAAATAGACTAGAATTTGTTCAGTCTGATGGATTAGAATTTAGTCTGTCCGATTGATCAGACATTAGTCAATCTGATGGATCAGACATTATTCAGTCCGATGATTTAAAATTTTATAGAATATTGTTATTAGTTATTTAAGAAATATTTATTTATTTTAAAAATAGTTTTTTTCTACAAAAAATTGTAAGAAATGGTAAATATAAATATAGTAAAAAATATTTTGTTAATAACTTGTTTTGATTTTCAAAAATAAGTATATAATGTTTATAAAGTGAAACTTTTGACCCAACATAAAAGTGACACCTAAAATCATTATGACCAATTTTCCATACACACTCTATATAGGGTCAGTATATCATTGGAAAACCCTCTATTGTCCATTTGGTACTATGATAGATAGGAAACCATTTATTGTTTCTCTTATCTCAATTGATCCTCTCTAGTCAAAACCCATCACTCTGATCTTATAACATCCCTAAAAATCATCAAAGCCTCATCAAGGCCTACCTTTCCTCTTAAGAAAGTCTCACAAGGTAGATATCCATAATCCCATTACCATCCTAGATTACTCAAGGTTAGTCCTCGCAAAATAACTATCTATTAGTATCCTCAATGATTACACACCCATGTAATATTTTCTAAGTGTGGGAGGAACACATTCCCCTTGGACATCTCACATGCACCAATGCCTTCAGAAATATCCAGGTTCTCACATGGCCAATCCCTAGGGAAAAAATCAATTAAACACTCAACTATACTTGGAGGACTCTATAGAAATAAATCTCTGGGGATAATACATCACATAAACTTCTTTTGATTTAATTTATACCCCTAAGGGTTAATGTATCACAAGGCACATTATCATAATATTGGCCTTGATCATTAGTGTCCAAGATAATCAATCCACTACTCCAGGTTACATCATCTCCCTTGGAATTTGTTTATCTCATGTATGGGTATTCAATTTTAATTAAAAAACTTGTATAATTAGCATATCAATCTCACTTGATGGAAACTCACACATATCACATGAATATAAATAAAATTCATAATATCAAAGGGTTATCTATGATAGATCACTTACCTAATAATGTAGTTATTACCTTTGATTACTACTTGGAAATGCTTGCTTGATCTTGTCCAAGTCCAATCGGCCACCACCCATCATCACATGGACCCTAACTCATTCCATATCATCTAAATTATTTAAATTATAATAAATAAAACAAACATAATCAATATAAAATTTAATTCAGTAAGTCTTAAATTGCTTATTACTCATCAGTCACCCTCGTCACACTGAAACCATGACCAATGTTCCATGGAAGGTCCATGGTATACTATTGACATCATCCTTAAAAAAATACCTAATAATAAAAACATATTAAACCAAAAATTAATTTAATTTAGTTTAAAACCGTAAAAATATCACATGAAATTGTACATAAATCAAAATCAACTAACAATTATGTTAAAATATCATCTCGATACACCCTTTGTACAACCAAGAAACGATTCATCGAAATCATTTGATTCCACCACGACCCATTAGAATAAGTTCCAAACTATAAAATGAAAATTAATGAAATAAATGACCAAAAAATAAAATGAATAATAGATGAATATATAACACCATGCCTTCAATCTACTATAAAATCACCACATAATACCTCCCCTCTTAAAGGGTGTTTGAAGGAGAATAGAAAGATGGGGATTGGCCATCTAAATTGACCTTCTTGAGAACTATTTCCCCTAAAACCAAAGGGTTATGAATGATAAATTATTTTCCGCCCCCTAATTAAAAAACTTCAACCAATGTCCCTAACAACATGAATAGTAGGTTCATTTCCTGAAATAATCAGGTAGAGGGATCTCTTCCCTCAACTGAACTACATTCATAATTTAAACCATGGTTTATACGTTGAAATCGTCAAGGTAGTAATACACCCCCCTAATCCTACCACATTAACAATGTGAACCCAATGTTTTATGGTATGAATGGTTATAGACTGTAAACTTTCATCTCTTTGGCCACTTGGCCCTCCTTTGACACTCACCTAAGCACTTATACCACAAATTGAGTTTCAAAAAATTCCAAAAAGACACCTCCTGAGACGTCCCAATACAAAAAAATCACCTCCAAACATCAATTTTAATAACAAAACTCTCTTTAACATTGTAATTCTAATTCCATCAAGAAATCACACCCTAAAAGGGTTTGAGGATTAAAAACACTAGTTAGGTTACAAACTATTATCTGGGTAACACTCTTCCGAATTACCTATGAATATTCTCAATACTTCTAATTCACAATATTTGAAAACCAAAACATCACTATGAGTCTCATATCACCTCAAAACTAAAACAGACAATTGATCATTAAGGAATGAACATTCAAAAAATGATTTACATTTCATTAAGGTAATTTCAAGGGAAACCCCAATGAATCATAAAAATAAAGATACACATTAGAAACATAATTTATTCGAGGAATGATAAGAAAAATTTCAAAAACAAATTACTATATCTATTAAAGAATATAATTACACCTAGATGGTGAAAGGAATATCTTTATTTGTCATCCCCAAAAGACTTCGCACTTTTCATTAGGGAATTTTTCAAAGAAAAAATTAATATAACACTAGTCATAAACCCAATAAATCCATAATTAAAAATTCAAATAAAAAAAGTATAAACTAAACTAAGGATAATGTTTAGAAATTGATATTACCAATTTTAAAAACGTATAATAAGAACATCATTTTTTCCTTAAAAATAACTATAACTTCTAATCAGGATTTCAGAATTTGAATTGTAAAAAAAAATACACCCTGAAAAAGATCCTTATTAAAAGAAACAACTAGAACCTAAAGATTATTTTCTTATTTTTGATATACGAACAATATTTCATTTCACCAATCCACCATAAATCAAATTTCACTTCTCTACAAAAATATTTCAAATTATTTCTGAAACATTATTTCTCTTCAAAATGATACCAAAAGTTTGTTACTAAATCATCCGTGTTAATTTAAAAATAATCTTTAAAAAATTTACGAAATAAATACCAATAATAGTCAAAAAATTTCTATAGCCCTTTTCAATACAAATAACATCCACTTTTACTATTTTAAAATATATGAAAAATCCATTAAAATCTTTAACATTTTGAAATTATTCAAGGATACCCATCGATATTAATTATAAAAATTAACACAAATTTTCTTAAAATATTTATCACAAAAAAATATTAAATATCAAAAATATTTGAAATATAAAAATGACTACTCAAATCTAGATATCATTTTATATATAAAAAATTCTAAAATCATTCATTGATTTTATAAAATTTCATGTCATTTAGAACCACCCTTGAAAAAATAATCACAATTACTAAATCAACTCAACCCTAATAGATTAAATATATTTTTTTAACATCTCAATCTATAAAAAATATACCAAAATATATAATAAATAAACACAAAATTATACAAGAACAAAAGTATTTAAAATTTGGAAAATTTACAACTACACATTGTTTGGATGCACAGTTTGACATACCATATGCCAACCATGCGAATCCCATATAAAGATATCTACATTGGTCTACATGATCCACACACTTTATCTAAAACTATGTGACCTAATATGTCTTCATAATTTCACCTTATAATTATAATTTTCTCAAAAAAAACTCACAATTACTTAATAGAAATAATTATGACTCAAATAAATAAATAACAACTTGAAAGTAACTATGAACCTAGATCAAATTAAAAATGTATCCATCTTTACAAGCCCTAGAAACTCAAGAGTTAAATAATAAAAGTGTTATTAGAAAACTAATTATAAATTATGTTATTATTTTCTAAAATCTTATGTATTATATACCATGAATAATACAATAAAAATATTGATTTGATACTACTTTTTCATGTACCAACCTAAAACACCCATGATCCTAGTATCCAAACTAGTAGATGACATGTCCTAAAGGGATTTACTGATCTATGTGGTCTATAAACTAGTATCGGGCATCCAATATACTCTAATAGGCTCAATTTCACCCAAGAAACGAAAAAATTGAATTAAGTACCTCCACCTATAAATAAATCATGACCATTTAATATATTGGGATTGATACACCATCAAGATAAGTATTTTTAAAATTAATCAAAAACCAAACTAGATGTAATAAAAGAAAAAATTACACATGGTAGTAAAACATAAATAATAAAACATTGAAAATACATCTCAAAATGATACAAATCCATCTAATACAAAACAAAATAACCCAAAAGAAGAGATGATAGATAATGTTGATACATTAGTCAATCCTAAACATTAAAAAGAAAACTAGAATCACAAATACCCATCTCCATGCATAAGTTAAATATCATCACTTAACGCCACCAACCAACCCATACATGAATTAGATAACTGGTCACAACATCCATGAGAATCATATAATTAACTCTGAATGTAGTTATGGAAGAGAAAAAATCTCAGTAGGTATCCTCACCACAACCCATGCATAAAAATTAAATGAAAAATCATTTCAACTTAGTTTAAAATCTAAGTATAATGTAAATGTGATTTTTTTTTTAAAAACAAATATCAAACCCCTTTCCATCTGAATAATATTTTCATATAAAAACATATACACCTTTTGAATAGAGAGACCATTATTTATGGTTTTCTTTGAAAAAATAAAGATGTTTATTTTGGAAAAAAAAATTAAAAATTATGTTTGAAATTCTATGAAAAGGGAGCCAAATATAAATACTAAATGAGGAAAAATAAAATTAAACCACAAGTTCACAAAAATAATGATATATTCAATGAAATAAAAAATATCATGGTAACCTAGGATCCTTAGGGAAATATCGAACCAAAATAACATAACATCAATAAAGAGAATGAATCAAGATATCACTCAACCAATCATAATAGTCATTATTACTCTATTTGGCCTAACTAGGGGGTAAATCACAGAAGCATAAGATTTTATAAACATAGGGTATCTATCCAGAGTATTGTTATACACTATTACAATTAGTGTCCCAAGATTTCTCCTTAGCTACCTAAGGTTTCCCATGAAAAATTAATTGAGGTGAGTCAATAATTTATAAAATTATTGTACAATCACATAAATCCAATAAACAGTCTCACTCTTACCCCACAAACCCTTCACATAAATATCCCCTTTTATCCAAAATTAATAAATAATATATATTTTTTCTTCCTGTAAAGAATCATGCAATATTATAACATTTAATTTTCAAAACATTTCTTTAACATATGAAGGGGAATTCTTCAAGGGTTAACATTATTATAAGAATCTTTTTTTAATGTGCTATCCTAGACTTAAAATTCAAATATTATGTAACTATGTTAATAAAGAACACTTTTAAAACTAAATCATATAATCACCATCAAATAGTCATATATTTCTAGAGCACATGATAACATTGATGATCATAACACACCATTATTTTTGGATTAAAAAAATTGAAAACAACAAGATAATTATAGCATCATCGTTTTTAATCATAGAAATTTATTAAGAGTGATAAATGATCCTTTTAACCGACACTAATTGTTCATAGAATTTTTAAAACAAAATTAAACCTCAAACTCAAATAGAAAACCCTATAAAATTTAATAAAATCCAAGGAATAATAATTTCATTTATTGAAAACTATTTTATATTCTTAGTATGGTTCAACAAAAATCAAAATAAGTGCTTAAATCACAAGAAATAATGGTTCAACAGTTAAATAATTATGCACAGAGATAACCTACCTCACATACATTTCATTCATAAGACATGATGTCTATCCACCTCAATGAGATGAGAATAATCCAATATTACATAGAGGAATCATAGAATAAGGAAAATATTCATGAAAAAATGATTTACAAGAAACCCATGTTCTCCATGACCAGAGTGGAGGAAGAAAATCAATAATAATAAGATGTATTGGATATGGAAGAAAAAGGAGGTCACTGACTATAGATCCCATTATGATCCTTGAAGAGAATCTTCCATAATAGATACAAGGAATTTGGGGGAGTGATAAACATTTAATCCCCCCAATGAATGGGGAATAAAAGGGGCTAAAAGACACATAAAATGAGTTGGTATAGTTTTGAAATTTCATATTTTTAAAAAAAGATAGTATAGACATCACCACAATGTGGTCTATATTGATCACAACATGGTTTCCCTCCATTGATACCAATTGATGAAGAGACCAAGGGTGAAATATGAGATGGTTCTCATTAGTGTAACATCCCGAACTAGATGCCACTAATATGGTTATCCATGCCAATTCTCCAGAAGGCCTCACGAGCACCTCCCCTTATGAGAGAGGTTGTTGACTAGATGTAAGTGCCTATTGCGTAATAGTGGGGAGACTATGCCCTCATATCTGAGTAATAAGACAATGAAAAAAACTAATTATCATACAAAATAGTAATTAAACAGAGTGCAAAAGCTGTAAATAAACTGAAATATAGTATCAAATAATAATAAATTCAAATGCTATAAAATCCTGAACATTTATGCCATACATACAACACTGGTCACCCATTGGGCGGATCTTAGAATATTGTAATGTGACTGAAATTGAAATAATAGTATAGGGATCTACTAATAATGCTGAGATATACCACATACTTGGTCTCGAGTCACTATCAAACTATACTGGCTTGGTCTGAAGAATTCACATAAGAAGATCCACTCAAACATGATACTGTGGGCCTCAACCCTATCCACTGTACATCTATGCTCAACCGGAAAAGAATACATAAGGTCTATAAACACACACACACAAACCAAGGTGCATGTATAAGGGTTAAAAATAATCCCAGAAGGCCACCCCAATAATGAACCGATAATATGCTTTCATAAGAGCTTTATCATTCAATATTCCAAGCCTATCACATACATAACTGAAAAGATAATTAAAACCAATAAATGTGAAACCATAGTCAACCCTTGGGTCTCTAATCACAGTCAACTGGGAAAAGTGCTATCAGGGATACCCATATATATATGCATATATATATGTGTGTGTGTGTTTATTCCAAAACATATACATATATACATAAATATGAATATACATGCATAATGTAAAAGAAAAAACATAAAACAATTAACATTTGACCCTTGGTTCTGTGATCCAAATTGCCTAGACATCCCATGAAAGGGAACTGAGAAAAATGGCATACAACTCAATCCATGTATCATTATGTCCAACTATGGTTCAATAATCCAAAATGATAAATACCTACATCATATAGTGATAGAAATATCTCAGGGAAAGCTTTTTCACCATCGGGGGATACTTTTCTTAACCCTGGTTTCACTCATACATTCTTCCAATCAATATAAATATGATTCTTGGGAAGTAAACTTTGACATCCTATAAATGGTAACTGATCTAGATGTAATGCCACACATGCCATGTAAATCCATTCTAATTTCTCATCCTTAGGTCCCAGTTCATAGTCGCTCACAACATTTAGACTCAGATGATCACAGAGGGTATAAAACTTAGGCTATCTGTAAAGAGATCTCAATGGAGAGATTTCATACACACCCTCAGAGGTCTCTAATGAAGCATATCTAGATCATACCCATCACTCAGTAGATAATAATCACCCATGAGCATCAAATGATGTGAAACACCATTACAAACATCGTGGTCAAGTAACCAATCATGGAGAACATAATCATCTCAATCACCCAAGAGAGCGTAATTATCCCTGAGTATAATTATATATAGGATAGTGTAGTCATCTTTATCACATGTAAAATTGAGGAGAGAAAAATCATCCTCATCACCTGTGAGATTTTAATCATCCAAAGGTCTCTTTAATAGGGATGTCATGCCCATATGTCATAGTCATAGGATCAACAATCGGATCCCAGGAATCACCACTCTAAATCCCAATAATCTAATAATCAAATATCCATGCTCAGTAGATAGATACCAGGTAGTACCTATGGGTTTAAAAATAAACATTAGAATAATTTGGATCATTATATGGATCCTAGGAAAAATGTTAGGGCATCCCAAAGAGAAAGAAAGACACCTCATTTAAGGATCATCATCCACTAACCTGGAAGTGCATATGGTAATCATTGTTGCATCAGCAATAAACATGTGAAAGTTTGAATAAAAGAGTGAGGGTGGCCAAATTTATAAACCCATCCCTACTTCTATATCCCCATGTTATTTTAGGTTCGGTATGGATTCTATGGTGACACCCACTACAATCTCTATCAAAACCCCAAACACACTAACTCAGGGCCAGTAAAACATTGCGGTATGCACTTGGTCCCTCAAGTCAAAACATAAGAGTTGTATCCTACTCAGGATCCTCATAAATGATAATATACGATAGGTATCCTATATGGGATCCTTGAAATATGTATGAAGATAGAGGCATCCTACCCGAGATCCATAGATGATAAGTTAATAGGTGTAATCCTACATGGGATTCTTGAAGGATGAGTAAACAATTATAATGGAATCCTACACGGGATACTTATGAAAAGTATACAGGTAATGAATCCTATAAGTGATTTATTAAGTTAGTATGCATGTGAAGGCATCATACAAGGTACTATCTTAACTAGATGTAAGGTTGATGTATCCTACATGGGATCTTATATGACAAGAGATAAGATAACCTCTTGGACTAAAAGGAAAAGTCCTCAAAATCCATACAAGAGAGATAAATCATAGCCAATATCAGATCAAGGTCTCAATCTAGGTTGGTCCGAACACCCAATCTATCATTCTCATTTCATGTCTCTCTCTCTCTCAGGAGACAAACCGATTTGATAACAAGTGGAACAACCTCTCTGCTTAGATAAAATATTGAAATGGATCCTAGAAGTCCCAAAAACTCCTAAATAGATTCACGATTATGATATATGAAAAAATACCTAGAATGGACTACTCTTGGGTCTAATTATGAATCCTAGAAAAGAAGATATAAAATAAACCAAAAGTGGTCTAAAGGGATAGTACATGGTATGTTTACACAGTATACAACTTATTCCCCCAAAGCCCCACCCAGGTGTGTACTCTAGCCAAACTTGGTGTGTAAAATTCTAAGTGCATGACATGTTGGTCCAATACATAGAATGTTACCAAAATTAGGTACCTACCCATGTACCTCGCATGACCTAGACATGTATAGACTGACCATGTAAATCTACACATCATTCTACCCACACGGGGTTAGACTGTGTACTTTACACAACATGTTCCCCTTACTCGGGAAGCATGGACAGGTACTCTACTACATGGATGGGTTATAGTACTTGGAATGTATGACCCATAATTGTATTGTTCATGAAAAAATATTATCTTCCCTGAACAGGACGATCAAACAATGTGTCTTCTCTAAACCACGTTTTGTTTAGATACGTTTTCCCGAACTGAAAAACCTCAAATCACCCAAAACGCCCATTTTCTTAGTGAAAGTTTTAGGTTGGCTCATTAGGGGTCCCAATAAAGGATAATAGGGGATAAAAACATTAAAAAATAAAATCTATTAAGATATATGAAAAAACATAAAAATACACTACTTTGGGCGGAATCCACTGAAGCTTCACCTGTTTCCATGCTCTACGGCTACCACACGACGATCAGGTGCATCCCGAGCTTCACGATAGAACCCCTCTTCCTTTATATATCATTACGTATCTTGGTTATCAAATTAAGGAGGGATATATGTTGAATATCTATGAATATAGGGTAGAAAGGAATAAAATAAAAATAAGATAAATAAAATAATGAAAAAATGGATAGAAAAAGGTGTTTGACCCGGCCTGGACACCCAACATGGGTTTATGACCCACCTAAGAAAAAATACCCATTTTAAACTCAAAGAAGGAGATTAAATATCAATTTGAAACTCTATTCAAGATATATCACTAAACGAACCTACGTGAATAATTTAATATTTAATTAATTAAATATCAAATAATTATTATTCTGTTAGAATTAAAATGACTCATATTTCCACTAAAATTTTGTACTAGGATTAGAGAACAATTATGGGGCCAAAAAATAGGGAGAAAATTTAATTGAGATCATCTAGTAGGGTAAAATGATCATTTTACCCCTTAAAATCATCTGAAGGTAAAAATTTCAAATAGGTGCCCAAAATTCCAGTCTAGAAAAACATGGGTCCTTATAATATCCCCACTATAAACCTTTTCCCCATGAGATGTCTAGTATTTAGACTAGTATCCATGATCTCAACCCATGAATCTACACAAACAAGTTATCTTGATTTTCCAATGACTAGTCTCATTATGTCAACAACTGCCTCCTACACAGAATACCCTTAACTATGACTGATCTGATACTCCTGATGAGTGGAATACCTTTATGATCATCTCAAAATGAAACTCCAATCTCAACAAGTCTTTGGAATTATAAATTTCAACTAAAAATGAGGGTCACTACTCTAAAGAAACTGATGTTGCACTCCCCACCGTATGGATTACCTTATACCACTCCTCAAGAGCATCCTCTGGAGGTTCCTTTATCATACCAAAAAATAAATTTAAGGAAAAGAAGACCAGCATAGTTCCAATGCTCTCTCACTATACTCAAGATGATGTCAAGATAGATCTTTATCATCTCTAGAAAGGATTAAACAAATATTCTATAAAAAAGTGTGTACAAATCTCTCGGATCCACACTCACATCAACATGATAACTTTACATTAACCAACTCCTAACACCATACCTCCAGAAAATACGTGTTCAAGTCCATCCACTAGTCAACCTCCACATGAAACCCAATTTATTCTCATTTTATCCTCTAATAAGGAAATAAATTTTTCATTAAACAAAAATTCAAGAGAAACTATGTACACAATAGTTTCGTGAAACTATCAGTCCTCGAATCACACCCATCCAATCACTGATTTATCATTTAATGACACTGCATGCAACTGATGTGTACCTTTATTACCTAACTCATGCACCCATGATTCTTCCATCTAATGACTAAGATGATTGTTCTTCAGGGAATGTTACTGAAAATATGAAAAGATATCCCTTGAAACTCCTCTTCAAAGTCAGGAACCTCACTTGTTCCCTGATTTATGCCACGACCGCCAGTCACCGAGCATCATTCTAGTCATGAGAATCCAGCAACACTCTGACTACATTAACATTATCGAACATATAGATCAACTAGTCTAGTCACCCAAATAGTCCTTCTTTTCGAAGCCCATTTTGATACCAACTAACATTATGTGATTTTCAAAACCTGAAGGATTCAACATTCCTATATCGCACAACCCATGCACTCATCGTGAATTGGTGAAAAAAAAGTGTACAACCATGATAACTTTCTAAAGTGAATTCATAAACCTGGTCCAACTATACTCATAAGTTTCACTCAAACAAAATGAATGTCATCCTACAAAGGCACAATTCAAAAATAAGGGAATTTAGGTCTCCTAATTAGACCTACAGATCACGTCTTACAATTAGTTCACAAGGTATAACCACCTAAGCCCAAAGAACTACCTCTATATGTGTCTGATCCTCACTGAGGGCCTATAAGGGCTTGATCTTCACCAAGTATCCTGATAATAAACTACTTCCTAGGTGTCACGGTACCAAGGTAAGAGTGATACTAAATTGACACTCACTAGGCATCTGTATATGGTAATACCCCATCGAGATTCATTTTACATGAATGTTCCTTGTACATATTGACATCATACTCATCAATTCAACTAGATAATTCCAAATGAGGTCGATTATGTAACATTTCATTCCAATATATGTAGGAAAACACATTATAGATTATTACTAACATTTTTATTAACCATAATAGAGAAAATAAAACCATAAAAGTTTTTAACAGAGTGAAATCATGTGCTATATCAACCTACTAGGGTCTTTGCACATTTTGTGCATGAGGAATGAGTCATTAGCCTCACCACTGAATGTCTTAATGTATATCCACATAAACAAACATTAGAATAAAATACATATGAGTGTAGTCTCAATTGAGTATAATGACACTAAAAAACTATATGAGAAATAACTAAGTTGGTTTTTTTACACTCTAAACAACTGACCCATGTGTTTAGTAAAATTAAATGGTAGTATGCCTATAACATGTGAATCCTACATGCCAAACATGATGCATGATAAATTTATTTATTTTTCTAGAAAAGAGTAAAAATCAATCCATGGCCACTTTCCAAAAGGAAAAGATCTAGAAATATATAATAAAAAATAACATTCACAAAAAATGTGCATCACTCAAAGAAAAAAACATACACAGCTGTAACAACACAGATCAAAACAACAATACCATATCCATGGAAACTTGGACATCTCACTATAACAATTTTTTCTCAACATACCAATCTGATATCCATCATAAGATCTGACACATTCCTAATAACTAGTATACTATATCCGAAATAGTAAATCCATGGAAGAGAACAGATCTGATAGAACATTATAATCTCTCAACACAGATTCTACTAATCTAGTGCTCTGATTTAGTTCACCACAAGTCCTTAAGTTTTCCTACCTATACGCTAGAAGACATCGACTTGAATTGATGTTCTAGGGTGTGATAATGGTGATATTATTCACTTATATAAGAGTAATGAAACATCGAAAATTGAAAATCATCATACACAATAGAAAATATATAGAGTGAAAAAATAGTGAATAAATTGGAATAGAACATGTTTTAATAATAAATTAAAATGATATAAATTCCCAAAAAACCCATGACACAAATAAAATTCTGGTCACCCAATGGTTTGACCATATAAATATAGGAATATAAAATAATATGAAATAAAAGTACAAGGCTCTAATACTATCTCTGAGCCATAACACATTCATGGTCTTTAGAAATCGTCAAACTGCACTGGCCCGATGAAAAGAACCCAGATGAGTATCTCCACTCGAGCATGAAACTCTAGGCCTCAATAGTATCCACCAGGAATCAATGCTCAACTTGAAAAGCATATATATGTTTTGTATTCATACTGAGTTGCACGTACAAGGGTGTGAAATAATATCATAAGTCCACCCCAATTTTGAACATATAATATGATTCTATAAGTCCATGACCCTGAAATATTCCCGTCCTAGCCATGAAATCACTATAAAGATACGTAAAAACAATAAACATGAAATCAAAGTCAATCCCTAGTTATGTAATCCTTGTCAACTGGGAGAAGTTCTATCATAGATATCTATATTTATATCTGTATATATGTATATTACCATGCATATAAATATATAAATAAATACTAATATGAATGATTAAGGTGTATTAAATAACATAAAAGCAATTGCAGTCGATCCTTGGGTCCGTGATCCTGATCGTGTGGACATCCTGTGCAAGTGAAATGTGCTAGATGTGTTACAAATCAATCCATGTATCATTAATTCTATATATGGGTCTATAATTCCAGTCCACAAATACCTGCATCAAAAAACATTGTAAATGTATCTTATCAAGCTACTTCACCATAGGGTAATTCTCATCCTAACCTTGAGTACACCCATACTCACCTATATTCATTAAAAATATGTATTACAATGAAGTACATATAGAAATATTGTGAATGGTCACTAAGATGGATGTAATGATGCTCATTCCATGTAAATCTAGTCAAATTTATGTGTCCTATGTCCCAGTTCATAGGCATTCACTTCATTGAGAATCAGATGATCCCTAAGGGTCTAGCCCTTAGGTGATCTATAAAGAGAGATTACCGGTGAGATGCCATGACCACCCCTAGATGTCTCTAATCATTGAGAGCTGAATCCAACCTATCACTCAGGAGAGAATAATCATCCATGTGAATCTAATGATGTGAATCACCATGCCTAACACCATGATCAAGTAACCGACCAGGGAGTGCATAATCATCCATATCACTCGGGAAAGCATAATCATCGAAGAGTATAATCGGATCAATGAGAGAGTAATCATCCTCATAATATGTAAAACTGAGGATAGAATAATCATCCTCATCACTTGGGAGAGCATAATCATCCATGAGTATCATTATTAAGGATGCCAGGCCAATTTTTCATAGTCATAGTCTCCATAGCCGGACCCCAAGAAGTGCCTACGGAAATCCCAATAATCTAACAATTATATATACATGCTCCAAAACAAGATCCCAATTTGTAAATCAAGGTATAAAAATAATCAAAAGAATAAGATGGTTCAAAATATGGATCTAAATAATTACTTTTGGGCATACCAAAGATAAATTATATTTCCATATGATTGGATCATCATTGACTAACTAAGAATCACCTCTAGTAATCATCACTTTATCAACAGTAAACATATGAAAGTAAAAAATGAGTGAGGGTGGATGAAAAACTAAACCCAACAATACTACCACATCTCCATGGGATGCCAATATTGGTACAGGTTATAAGGGTACACCTGCTACTATCTCTACCCAAACTTCAAAAACACTAACTCAGGGTCAGTCAGCCATCAGGGAACCCATTGGGCCCCTCAAGTTAAAACATGGGAGAGAAATAATACTTGGGATCCTCATAAATGATAAGATACTTGAGTTATTCTACATGTGATTATCGAAAGAAGTATGAATATAGATGCATCGTACTCCGGATCCTTAAAAAATAATGTAAAAGGAGGAATCCTACATGGGATCCTTGAACAGTGAGAAAAAAAGTAAATGCATCATACATGGGATACTTAGGAAAATTATATATGTTAGGGGTCTTACAATATATTCCTTAATTATGTATGCATGTGAAGGAATCCTACAACAGACTCTCAGAACCAACAATAAGGTAGAGGCATCCTAGATGGGATCCTCTGGGTCAATTGATAAGATAGACCCTTATCCTAAAAGGAAAAGTCCCTAAATGTCATACTCGAGATATGGATCATATACTATATCAAATCAATTTCTCAAACTAGGTTGGTTCGAACACCAAACCTATCATTTTCATTTCAATCCTCTCTCTCATGAGACAACTGAATTCGATTACTAGAGAAAAAAAACTATCCATTTAGATAAAAAATTAAAACATCTCCTAGGAGACCTCAAACAACCTCAATGGTTTCACCATCATGATCTATGTGGAAAGATACCCAGAAGGGCTAATCTTAGGTCTAATTACAACTCTTGGTAAAAAAGATATGAAAAACACCCCAATGGGATAGCAAGGGACAATACACAACATGTTTACACAGTACACGATGTGTTCCACCAAATCCCCACCTAGGTGTGTACTCTAGCTAGACATGCCATGTAAAAGCCTAAGTATATGGAATGTTGGTCCTATACAAAAAATGTACCCAAAATGGGGTACATACCCATATACCTCACATGACCTGGCCATGTATATATCGTGATATTGTAACTCTATATGGTTTACCATTCACATGAAGATTGGTCGTGTACTTTACACAGTATGTGCTCGTTAGATGTGTAGATTGGCTGGGTACTTGGGTATATGGATGGGTCCTAGTACATGGAGTGTATCCCCCATAAATGGAGTGTACTTAAAAAATATCAACTTCCCTGAATAGGAAGAAAAAATAACTGGTGCTCTCTAAACCACACACCATGTAGATGGGTTTTCCCCAATAGAAAACCCCCAAGTCACCCAAATCACCCAAAACCCCCATTTTCTCAGCAGAATCTATAGATTTATCCACTATGGGTCCCAAAACTCTTAATATGAGATTAAAAATTAAAAATGAAAAATATAAAAGAATCTATGTAAAAATTTAAAATGGACTACTTTTGGGTGGAATACACCAAAGGTGCACCCACTTCCGCGCTCTATGACTACCAAATAATGATTTGGTGCATCTTGAGCTCTGCGGCAATACCTTCTTCCCCTATATATCGTTATATCTCCCATATCATATTTTTTTCTCTATTTGTCATGTGATAAAGGAGGCCCGTATGAGGTGTACACAAGAACCAAGGGGAGAAAGGAAGAAAATAAAATGAAAATAATGATGAGGAAGAAAAATAAAATAAATGAAAATGGGGCCCACTGAGCCTTAATGCCCAACATGAGTTTATACCCCCACTTGGGAAAAAATCCCCATTCTGAACTCAATAGAAGATATTAATATCAATATAATGCTCCGTTCAAAATATATTGTTTTATGTACCTACATAAAAAAATTAATATTCAATTGATTAAATGTTAAATATTAATTATTCTACTAAAATTCAAATGGCTCAGATTTCCACATAAATCTACTCCTAGAGTAAGCACCCTACAACAGGATAAACAGTGTAGTTAAAAAAATTATCCGAGATCATCTTAAAAATGACTATTTTACCCCTTCAAATAATTTGAATGCAAAAAATTCAAATTTCTTCTTAAAATTAAAATCCGAAAATACACAGGTCCTTATAACCAGACATTACAAATAGGGAACTTCCCCATGAACCATTGCCTTGAACATGATATAGAGCTTCATATTGTCCCCCCAAAATGTTAAGGTTATACACACAATAGCATGGAAGGATGCTATATTGGACCTTTAAGTGTTATGAGCTCCCCATGTCGTCCCTAAAAAACAGCCACCCTAAAACATGCCTTTTAGACCCAAGGAAGGACTTATACAGCGTAATCATTCTTTGACCACGACATTGTGACATGAAAAATTCCCTATTTTAATTTTAGGTTCACAAACCTCCCCAAACACCTAAAAATTGATAGGGGAAAGGGTAAAAATAACAAATAAAACATTAAATAGTAAATTGCACACTTGAAAATCACATTGTGGGTGTGAGATATATATGTTTCTATTTCTATATAAGATTTCATAAATTATATTTAAATGAAATTAATTATTATTTTTATAAATGATGACATATATATAATAATACTACTACTAATTTTATTAAATATAAATAATTTTATAAATAATTTTTTTTATAATTAAATTTGAATTATTTATTTCATTTAATTAAATTATAGATATTGTTTTCGTTGAAGTATCGATTTATATTACCCAAATGTGTGTAATTGTGTGTATGTACATGTATATAAAAATATATAAATTTATATTACAATAAGACATATAAAAATATCCTGTTATATAATGATATATTCATATACAAACACAGACATACCCATACATACGTGTATATACACATACACACATACAAACATTACACACACTCAAACACACATGTATATACATACATATACACATACACATGCACACACATAAACATAAATACACATATATGCAAATAAAAACGCATACACATACATACACATATATATACATATTTGTACATACATACATACACATACACCCACATACATTCCCATACATAAACATATATACACATTCACACACATAGAAACATACAAATACATACATAAACACACATACTCCCTCTTTCTCTCTATCACTCACACGCAAACTTACACATAAACATATATACTCATATGTGTGCACGCACGAACACACGTTCATACACATACAGATACAAACATGCTCACACATGAAAATACAGACACATACATGAGGCTAGTTTAAAATACACTCACACACACATGCACATATACACAAATGCACACACACACACACATTCATGCACATGAACATACATACACATAAAAACACATACAAAACATATACATACACATATATACACATACATACATTTACATGCACAAGCATACACATACACAGATACATACCTTAACATACATACATACATAAACAAAGATATAAAAATAGACATACACATACACATACATACAAATACACCGAAACATTTATGTACATAAACATATATATACATAAACATATAAACATACATATACATATATACACATACATAAATACCTACATAAATACATGCATACACACACACACACACAAACATAAATACATGCACACAGACAAGCATACACACACTAACATAAATATTTTATATACATACATAGACACACATACATTCACACATACAAACATTCAGACATATAAAATTACATACATACACTTGCATACGTACTTAAATACAAATATAGACATACATACATGTATACATGCATGTATGAAAAAATATATACATACATATATATAAAAAAAAATTTATATCCATATAAATTCTGACCCCACATTTTTCTACAACTTTTTTTCTTCTATCTCACCGTAAGCTTTTAAGGCCATATCAAATAAGAATCTTATCACAAGTCTAATAATTATATTAATATATTTTTATATTTATCTATATATATTAATATAAATATACTAAAATAAATATTGTTTCATTTTAATATATATATATTATTTAAATGAAAATTTGATATATTATATTCACATATACATTTTTAATGTTTTTAAATACATTATTAATTTTTTATTGATTAATATAAATTTGACATTTTTTTACACAAATTATCAAAATGAAATTGATAAAAAAATTATATAAATTATATTTTATAAATGTAAAATATCTACATAAAAATATTTCTATACATTATTTATATATTTAATCATATATAATCATATATATTTGTAAACAGACAAATATATAACTATAAATATATGTATGTATATTGTAAATATATATATATAGATAATAAATTATATAATATGAATGTAAAAAATAAAAATTTAATTATAAACTATATTTAATGCTTTTGTGTTGTTCATATTACTATATTTTAATATATATATATATACGTGTAATTATAAATATATATATTTATAAATAAATAAAAAAGAATAAAAAATGTATACATGATTAAAAATAAATAAAATTTTGTTTATCCAAATATATATATTTGTTGTTATATAAATCATATTTATGAACATATAAATATGTATATATAAAAATATATTATTAAAGGTACCCTTTACCAGTTCCATTTGAGAACAAATATCGGAGAAACCTTTATCAGTGCTAAACAAGGGGTGATAAAGAGCTAAATTTAATATAACCAAGAAAATCATTGATAAATAGTTATCTTTTATCATCTCTTTTTAGCACCAATAATTGTTAAATTTATCAATGATTTTAGTTATCATTGATAAAAGCATGACCATCATCATCATTTTTTTTCAATGATAAAGGGTCGCATTGTATTTACAAAAATATTTAGTAGTTCATTAATCAGAAGTGATGATAGATGATTGATATTATTCAATATCTTGTCCTCAAATACTTTGTATGAATATTACTATTCACCCATCTCATAAATATTACAAATAACATTAAAAAAATTGCCTCGTATTCAAATATGTTATCATTAAAAAATATGACTCGCAAAAAAAATATAATAAAAAAACTTCATTCAACAACTTGTTTCTCAGGTGCATCATCATCATTCTAAAAAAGAGAATAATAATGAAATTTGTTTCATCATTAGTACTTATAAATTACAGTATAAAACGTAAAATTAATTAGAATAAATAATTTTTATAGTCATAACTGTAGATTTGGGATTTATCATCAGTCAAAATGGGATTTACCTGAATTAAAAAAACCCTTAAAATTGAAGACAACATTGTTGGCATTAAACAACCCATGCCCCAAACTTTTTCATGGAATTGATGATGTGATACTCACTCAAAAAAAAACAAGTTGAGTTTGTGTAGAAAATTATTTCCATGCCTAATGAAAATGAAAATGCTATTTCCATGTTCCACAAGACTACACGCACATTTGGTAATGTTGATTCTTTAAAAACATTTCCTGATCTGATGATGTGGTGGTGAGAACCTCCCTCCAAGAATAGGCCATAGATTTCCCCACATGGAAGAGAAACGGGAATTGATGATTAAAACACCATTTTGAGGGCCTTACATGAACTTTATGGCCATAAAATCCATCCTAATAAGATGTATACATCATAGATAAGGGTATAGTTCTATTCATAGGATTTAATTTGACTAGTAGTAGAGGAAAAAAATAGACATTATGATCAAAATTTATGGTCATTCAATGTTGGGAAGAAATCTAAGATTCCTTTTCCAAGGGTTCCTCCAGGCCATTCAGCCTACTATTACCATGTCTCTTTTGGTCACTCATCCTACTTCAACCAGGTATTCTTTGGCCACACATGCTTCATATACCAAGGTTACCCCTATTTTCCCCATCTCCAGTGAAGCACCTACACACTTAGATCATCACTAAAACCTATAATAGACAAATCACCTATAATATTTAGAGGAAAGACACATGTGTGGATTGAATTATGAGAGAGGTGAGATCATCCTTAGACCCACCTAATATAATGTCTCCACTAGGGTTGTACACCACTTGGGAGGCCCCCTAATGGGCCCCTGGGTGACCAGTCACTCGGGCCCCTTCACCTGGGTGATGTGTCACACAGATCCCTTCACCTTGGTTTCTAGTTTCCTGGGGTCCTTCACCTAGTAAACTATCCAACCGAGGACCTTTACTTAGGTGAACAATAATATATGATCTTTTACCCTAGTGACCAACCACCCAGGACCCTTTACCTGGGTTACCAGTCTCCTATGGCCCTTCACCTAGGTGACAAGTCTCCTGGGCCATATTATTTGGGAAACCGGTCACCTTCGGTCCTTTACTTAGGAGACCATCCACCTGAGGTCCTTCAACGGGGTGACCAATTTCTTTTGTCCCTTCACATGGGTTATCCTTTTCCTAAGACCCCACCAACAAGGGTGAATCAAGCCAATTCACCCATCCCACTACTCAGTACAATTGAGGTGAAAACCCTTATTTAATTTCTTAATGTGGATAATCACATTCGATACACCCTAAGTAAGGGATATTAAATTTAGATAACCCCTCACTATTGAAAATAACCTTATTTTAGCCATATCCAGGAGTAATAACTCATTAACTGAGGCCTCAAACCAAGGCATCCTTTTAATTGTAATCCCCAACAATAAAAATCTCCATTCCTCATTCTATCATGAGAAGACAGTGCGGGGGAGGAAACTATTTATAGTCTTCCTACTAGGTTTAATACCTAACAATACTCTAAGGGGGACACATAGGAGTAATCCCCCACACAATCATCTTAAGTTGAGATAATTCACTTGGTAATCACTATTATACCTAAATTCAATATATTCCTCTTGGTTATCATGTATAGGAATACATCTAGGTGTAATACATAACCATAGCCTATCCACTTTCCCTAATATTAAAATATTGGATGAACCACAATAGAAACTGCCCTAGGGGTAATCCCTGGCCATACCCTCAAACACCTTAAGTCAAGATTCCTCCTTTGAGTTTTATCATATTTCCTCAAGGTGAGATTCCTACTTGTGGATTTCTTATCAAGTTGCATCATGTTTAGATATCTCTGTGTGTTTTCCCTTATATGACTTCAGTTTAGATACCTCCTATTGGATTCATAATACACTAATAGTTGAGATACTCCTCCATGTTTCCCTTATGTTCCTCCTCCCAAGTTTTTTCCCCAACACTACTTTAACTATGGAACCAATGTGCATGCCCCACAAAATTACATAGAGTTGAGATGCTTCTTTATATTTGTGAATCCCCTTTTTTATAAGATCCCTAAATATTTTAGATTATAAGAAAAAATTATCATATGAGTTTTATCATCCTTACATTTCAATTAATAGAGAAGGAATAAGTCCATATATGGGAGTCCCCTTAGGTGTAACCCTTGACTGTTCTATGGGAATTCTCTTAGTTGCAATCCCTAACCATTCCTTAAAATAACTCAAATATATATATTCCTATATCTTTATAAATATGACCAATCTTCTAGGTGTAAACCTAATAACATACCCTCACAAAAACCATCAACTAGTTTAGGTATCTTGGGGATCCTAATGTGTAAGTCCTACCATATCTTCTATTATCACCCCATTCAGGGCACATAAATCCTCTAAGGGAAACATTAAGGTGTAATCCCAACTTTCAAATATAATAGTACGATGCAATTAAATGTGATTGATATTTTACTGTCTCTTATTTCTCACACTGAGAATGACTACTTTGGGATTATTGATCTATGATGATCATCCCACCAAGATGATGAAAGCGCCTCCACTGTGGAAATTGTTTTTAGGTTTAAACCCCGACCATTCAACTAAAATTCATGGATCTTGATTCCTATTTTAATCAAATACATAGGATAACTCTTTGATGTTTAATACCGACTCAAAAATACAAACCAACTCCTTATACAATCATAAAATCCATATATCTACGCTAGTTAACTTTAAACCAAAAATTCACAAATTAAGAAGAGAATAATTGGGAAGCTATAACACATGTTGTTGTTCAAATATTCATAATGTTTTGATCAATTCATTAGAGCAGGGGTAACAAATATTTAATTGAGATTTGGGAAGGATTCACTAATACATATTAAATCTATAAGAGTGTCCCCAATTTGGAAATATTGCATCTCAAATGGATGTGGTGAGCCTGACCTGCCATACTCTAGAAAAATGTGGTATATAATATGACATTAGTAAAATCCTAGTAACATCAGGCCTTTGGAATGCTGGTCCGCAATGAATAAAAATGATTGTAGTAATGAAATACATTAGTAAAAAATAGTAAATCCAATTTGAATATTTCAACTATCTTATCCTTTCAAAATTAGATGTAAGGCAATTCTCAAGTAAAATAAAATGGTCCAATAAGAATCATTTAACTTTGAAAGTGATAGATAAACCATACACTCTTATTTATGATGTTATATTGATGGGTATATTTCTAGAATTTTCATTTTAGAACCTCCATTACACCATAAAATTTTATATTATTTCCTTCAAAAAAACTCTATGTATTCAATAGCATTCCATACATGCAACCCCAAGTCAAAATGAATAGTGATATAGTAAACCATTGTAACCTAGATATTAAAATGAAAGGTATGAATAGTAATAAAAAATTTATAAAAATTATTTAAAAGATTTCAACTAAAATAAATTTATTTATTAATTCTTATTAAATAGATACTCAATTTTTAGTAAACTCAATTTACACTTCAAAAAATATTTTCTTCAAAAATGGGTTTTATATCATATTTAAAAGTGAAATTTGAAAAAAAAAATTTGTAATATTTATAGAAATTTTATTTTATGGAATTAATATCATTTTTAAAATCATCATGTTTATTTTCTCTTACAGTATATTTTTAGTATTTTTCTAAAAATATTTATTTTTTAGTTAATAGTATAAAATACCATTTTTTCATTAAAATTTTCATTTATTTTAAAGTAATTTTAATATTATTTTTTTAATTTGATCTTAAAGTAACAAATGTATAATTTAATTATAAATAATAAAATTAATTTCATATTAGTCATCATTACAATTGATTTTGTTATAAGTTAATTTTTGGGCTTAAAAATATTTTTTTCTAAAAAATTGTTTCTCTACACCCAATGTGGTTTTATCTTATTAAATTAATTTAATATATATTTACTAATGTTTTTAATTAATTTTATAATTAATATATTAAATAATTTTTATTATTTCATGGTCTTTAAAATGTAAGAATTGAAAATAAATTATGTTTTGGGATTAAAACCCCATTTTCTGGATATTGGTTTTCCTTGAGGTCTACATAATTAATTAAAATTAAATTAATAAAATTATCGAAAATGATTTTGGTAAAATGTATTAAATATTTTTAATCATAATAATTAATATAATTTATTAGTTTCAACATAATTTTTTCACATAGTGACCAGTAAAAACCCTAAAATTACATTACCATAGTTAAGGTTAAAATGGGTTTACTGGGGGTTAAACCATTAGATAAGGGTAGTATTTCCACCAAAACCTAAATAATTATTTTTGGATAAAGATATTTAAAAATTATGTTTTCATAACATAAAATTATTTTTGATTTTTTTCCACGTTCCCATGAAAGTGACCTTAAATCATTAAAATCTCTTAAACAATTCAATGTGTGTCCCTCCCCTCACTTATAAAAGGAAACATCTTCTCCTCCTTTATTCACAACATTTTAGCCGTATATATTTTAAATTAAATACTATAAAAACGTATTAAAATAATTAAATTCATCATATATCAACTTTTATTATTCTAATACCAGTACAGAAAAGCATAATAAGTAAGCCAAAGGGGGTCTTTTGAAGAAGGGGGTACATATCTTAACTAAGCTATTTCAACATTATTTATTCTTACACTTCATCTAAACTTGTTGTATCCATAAAAACATGATTAATACCATATAATAAATATAGAAAGATTTTATTATGATGATTTAACAACAATTTACGTCCTCTTCTCAATTCAATGTGAGATGAAAGTATCACTCGTGTGTACATGTAGACTACCGCCTCCCAATAGTGATATGAATCATTTTCACCACCATAATTAATGGTTAGTTATTATGATAGATTTAATTTTCATATATTATATTAATTTTATGATAATTATTATTTAAATATAAATTAAAATCTACCTTTTATTAATTCTATCCATCGAAAAATTGAAATGTCACTCATGCGTATGTACGAACTACCATATCCATATATTGATGTAACTATTTATTCATCATTAATTTATATGAATTGTTATAAATATTTATCTAATTAATATATAAAATATTTATATCATGATTAATATTTTGTATATTAAGGATCCATGATCAAATCATAAGGACTATAACTGCCAAACCAAAATATACATGAAAATTGAAGCAATTAACACTTGAAATGATGACAACAATGAATGATTAGTAATGAATGGGTGAAAATATATAATAAATAAAAAATTTATGGTATTATATGTGTTATTATTGATTATTTATATTATTATAATAAATTTAAATTTCTTAAACATGTGGTGAGAGTTCTTATGATGCAAGACGAACATAAGGTAAGGGTTTTATGTTACATTTGAATTTTTACCGAGATTGTTATGATTAAATTTTATTAAGATAAAATTATATGGTATATATCCAAAGGCTTATTTATTTTATCATAATATAATTATTTATATATATTTCTTGTATTCCTTTAATTTTAATTTTTAGGCACTCAAGTGTCCAAGAGAATATTTTCAAGAAACATTGACCATGTTTTTATCTTCAATCGAGAATATTTTATTATATTCCCATATTTTGTTTAAAATTTCGTAAAATTGTTTTTCTATTTTACAATGATTTATTAAATTAATTTTTACAGAAAATTTAATTTCAATAATTTTTTTTAAATTAATCTTCTCTCCTTTTTTGAATTGCGTGCTTCTAAATTTTTAAAAATAATGTGGAAGGAATTTTTGATTTCACATACAACACCTGAATGAATATATTGGGAACTATGAATACTATTTTATATGAAGATTAATTTATAATTTTTTTTCATTATTTCCAATGAAAATATATTATTTGATATGTTATAAATTTTTATATTCTAAATAAGGGATTTCAAATAAAAAGATATTTTATTCATGAAATATTCTAGTGATATTTTAAATTTATTTTTATCTATAATGAAATCTTTTGATTATTATTATGATTTACTAGGGATATGATCCAATGTGACTATTTTTATTCTTTCTGTAAATGTTTTATTATTATGATGAATAAATGTTTATGAATCATTTATCTTTTTAATGAGTTATGATTTAATGATATGATGAATGTTTTATGATCTTTTAGAACACATATGCATAGTTTTCATTATGTAATGGGTGGGATCAGAATTATATATCCCTCAAATCATTTGGGTAAAGAAGGATATATCATGATATTTTAATAACTATAATGGGGAGGGAACCCAGTTAAGTAAGGAAATTTTTCAAATAATATAGTCTTGGGATTAAACCTTGATTAATGAAACAATAGAATGGGGAGAGAAACCAATCCACTATAATAGTCTTGGTAGTGAGCATTGACTAATGAAATGATTTTATATGCTCATGTAAATTCCATAAATTTATGGATTCTTCTAATGATATTTTTTATAAACCATTATAGTATAATGTATTTATTATTTGAAAATGTATTGAATATTCATGTAAAATGATGTAATATTTATGTATGAAAATCATGGGTCTCTATAGTTGGTATTGTAGACAAGGTTCAGTATCTTTTGGATAGTAGGATGAAGAAATTTTATTGAGAACCATTATAATTGTCCTATAAATAGGAGAACATCTTATGTTATGGTAATGTAAAGAGTTTTGTTTCCCTAATAAAAAACATATTTATCTAGATACGACATGTGGATGTGGTTTTGTAACCAATTCATCTGGGGGAAATGACTCCGAAACGGGTTCATCGTGTATATAATGACAATTATTCTGGTTCATGGTTATTAGAAAATAACTATGTACCTAATTTGAAACTCCAAGGAGATATTATTAGCTTAATTTAAATTTTATTTCTCATCCATTATAAATGATTTATTAGATAATGGCCTTGGATGACCTAGGTTAAACATAAGGTGTCATATAATGAAAATAATGTTTTTTTATTTTTCTACCATATAAATTATTTTCATGATTATATGACATCCCACCATTATTATTGTTTCTCATACTATGTGTTTTGGTTTTAGTTAATGGCCAGAAACAAAAATAACCATGTTAACACTGAATTTAATGTAAAATTATATGAATAACCCCCTGAGAGACCATATATTTTGGGAGTGGGAATGTAAAATATTGTTTATAACCTTACATAACTTTCATAATCTATAAATCATGTTGATCTTCTAAATGAGAAAAGGAATGAACAATGTTGATTCCTTCATGAGGAAATGTCTCATTTGTTTTAGTAAATCCACCAATCTAGTAATTTTTCAGTAAAGTATTTATACCACTAAAAATATTTTCCCTATTATCCAGTGATCAAAAAAAGAAAAGGTATCTTAGCTATTTATCGTTTGGAAGGTGAAGCTGATAAATGGCGGAATCTTATCAAGGAAATGAGGAAACAATAATATATAAACTCTACGGTGTGGGATGAGTTTAGGATATTATATTTCAATATGAAATTTCCCCATATTAGTTATATTAAGGTAGATAAATAATTCCATAAACATAAGAAGAAGGATGATTAATCGGTTGGTACCTACGAGGTAAATTTTTCAAGACTTATGAGGTATAAATTTGGTATTATTATTGAATGGTAAAGTAATATTTTTTATACATTTTTGGATTAAACCCAAGTCTCCAAAGGGTGTTATCAATAATATACATTATTATATATGTAAACAATGCTCAAAATTCTATCAATATGAAAATAGAGATTAGAGTCACCCATCAATATCATGTCATTGATAAAAAAAAGAAATAAAAAAACTAAAAAAAACTCTAATAAGAAAATGAAGGGTATATGAAGAGTTTTCCTTTATTCTAGAAGACTGGAATGAATCATGGAGGAAACAATCTTAAGGTGGATGGTAAATGTTTTAAGTGTTTAAAATAATTCCATTATTTATTTGAATTCTTAGGTAATGGGAATAATATAGCTAGTGATACAAATGAATATAAATATCCATAGAATTCACCAACGATAATAAAATTCTATAATTGTAAGTATTATGGTAATTATTCTAGTAAATTCTCTAATACAAGGTTTAATGATGATTTTAGGTCCACAAAGTTAGATAACCTGAGAGGGGGGTGAATCATGGTATAATATATTAAAACAACTTCCCATATTGATCTTGTTTCACTGTTAAGAAAAAATCTCTTCTCTCTCTTTCCTATAACAAAGAATAAATAGAAACTAAATCATGCACAGGACACATTTATTTTTACTTGGTCCACCCTCACTAGACACCGTATAAGGAGAATACACCGACAATGTTCTGATGTTCCAAATCCACTAAAATAGAACTAATGTTTAAAATGTTCGGGCTAGATCACTTCTATGACTAGGTTCACTACCTTTACAATGTTTAGAGTTAGCTCACTGATTCCCCACGGCTCACTACCTATTTCTCTCTCTATCTGGCTCACTACCAGTAGAGAAAATCATTTTATTCCACATTCTTTTCTCACTACTCTGAAAAGGATCCACTCACAGTTTAAAGACTTTTAGGTTCCTTCATTATCAATAATGAAATTTTCATGTTTAAAAATTTATTGATGCACTTTTGATGTCCAATGTTCACTTACAGATGATCTCTCTTTGCACTGGGTGTACCAGGAAACCCCATATTTTACTCGCATCCTCTACACCACCTTCTGTGTAATTCCCTACTTTTTCACTAAATCAACTTTTTGTGGAACAACTCTATTATGCGCAACCAATTATTTTACGCACAATAACCTTATTTTTATGTTCATCCTTCACTTTATGCACAAACACCTCTTTTACACGCAAAAACCATATTTTAAACGCAATGAACTTCATTTATGCACAAACTTTTCATTACATGAAACACCTCATTAATGTGTATCATGATATTTACACACAAACCCCTGAATTTACGTGAAAACTTTACATTTACACGCAGCTCTATTGCGTATTCCAATTTCATGCACCATAGCCCGGATACTCTCTAAGTCTTGAGCTCCTACAAATGAGGGGGTCACTTCATATTTATAGGAAAAATCAATCCCTATGAAAAAAACCCTCCTTGAGAACGTATTTCACTTTGAGCGTGAAAAAGACATCTTTCATGCAACATCGTTTTTCACGCACTCCTCCAATATTTCTCGCACCTCAAGCCTTTGCCAATTTTGGAGCATCTGATCTCAAAACACCTCTTGCGCAAAAAACAAAAATCCTCTATTTTACACACCATGATAATATTTCATTCACCACTTTCATTTTTTGCGCACCACATAAATATTTCGTGCACTACTTTCCTTTTTCATGCACCTCCCTTTTCCAAAAACACATCTCTCAATTTTTAGATTTTCAGGCCCAAAAATTTTGAATATACTAGAAAACAACACCACCTTGTATCTGCTATTTTTTTATTACCTCCATATTTTCCATCCCTTTATCAAGATTCTTCAATAAAACATTGATATCCAACAATATTTCTTGAACCCAAAAAATCACCATGTAAATCCCCTTTGTTAATAAATTATACCTCATGGTCTGCTTTATAAACAAACACAACACGGAGGCCCACATTGTCAACAAACACAATCACCTCAATAATGCTTCAATGATACATTGAGGTATTTTTTCCCAATAAATGATGATTAACATCAATAAGTTATTGAGTCTAAATATAAAAGAAAATTTCATTTGATAACTATTTTCAGTATTGGTTGTGAAAATGAAGTGGTGAAAGGTACACTTACCTTCCACATTATAACTTCTAATATGATAATTGATTCTAGAACTACCCACAATTTCATATCTTAAAATTTTGATAAGGGTATCACATTACCTCTTCAATGACTAGATGTTGATATAACAATAAAAACATTTAATGGTATGATGATCACATCTCAAGTCTATGAATATTACCCAATTGATATTTGTAGGAAAGTGCTTTATTAAAACCTTATTATTATTCCTCTATTTTAATTTTATGTGATTCTATAAATGGATTTAATTTTTTTATATTAATCTTATATAAAAATTACCAAGGAAGGGATTTTGTGACTCTTCATGTAGTCATCAGTTGTGAAAATAAGTAGAAATTTAAAATTTTTATTCCTATATGTTTTTTAGGAAATAAATTATAAATTATACTATAATATGATCATGTAAAATATTTATAAATACACTTTTAGTCTTATAGAAGGGTTTTTAACCAAGGATAGAATTTTGGTGGAAATATGAGTCGTTCTAATTTTCACAGAATATATAATATTTAATACTTATTTAATTAAATATTAATTTATTCACATGTGTATGTTCAGTGAATTATTTTATATATAGAATAATATTGATATCATTTCATTATGGTTGAGTCTAAAAAGTGGTATTTTCCAAGTTGAGGCATAATCTCATCTTGGGCATTGGGGCCAACCCCCTTTTATTTTCTTTTTCTTTTTCTTATTTCTTCTTTGGTATTTTTTTACATTTCTCATTTCCTTTATCTCATTTGTATTCTCACTTATTCCCTCATGGGATCCCATGTTTCACATATATGATAGATTTATAGGAAGATAAGAGGGTGAGTGATGAAGATACACTACCTATAAAACTCGTCATAAGGTAGATTGAGTGTCATAGGATGCATTTCATTGATCCGAGACTGAAGCACTAATGTTTTACACCCATAGGTATCCTTGTTTTTATTTTCTTTAAAAACCCCACAGAATAGTTTCATTAGGTTTTTAAATTCTTACAAGGGTCATTACAAACCCTTAAGGGTTAACTTAGTCTTAATTAGGGAGATTTTTTGTTTCAGACCTTTTTTGGGTTTCCAATTTACGATAGCCCATATATAGGGTGTGTGGTTTAGAGAACACATTGTGTATTCTTAATGGTTGGGGAATATGATGTTTTGCGACTACAAATCATGTACCCTTATTACACACCATGTAACGACAACTTGAGGTGTGGGTAGGGGCATAACCAAAATCATTTGTTAGGGAACATGTCCATGTTGAGTATATGAAAATACTATGTATGGGATACACACCATGTGTGTTTGATACATGCTATGAAGTTAAGAATTTTACCTGCCAATTTGGATGGAGGTGCATGTGAAGGTACCCTATGTAGGGTATACACCGTGTATAGGGTGCACACACTGTGAACTTTTTTATACCTTGTCTTCTTTTTCTTCATTTTCCTCGTGGAGTTAGAATTGGACATGAAGGGAGTATATTATGAGTTTTTTTGATGAAGATCATGATGGTAGAATTTTTTCATAATTTAAAGTCTATCAGGATATTTTTTTGATTGAGGGATTTTGGGTGGAGTATATGTTTGAGTTTTGTATTTATAATCCTATGGTGGGTTGGGTTGCGAGATGTGAGGCCCAAGTGAGGGTTGTGAGATCAATTATCAGATTGAATCAATCGGGCCGTTGAGATATGTTTGAGGTTATTCTAGATGGATCCAAAATGATGAGATTATATAGAATCATTGGGTAGATGGAGGATTGTCCTTGGATGTTGGGGATGGTTTCTTAAGGTTAGATCATTTGGAGCTATTAGTATGGGATAATTCCATGGGATGATAGTTACATTTGGGTATATGTGTGGTGTTGAGATGATTTTTCGGGATTATATAAGATTACCACATGGGATAGTTATTTATTGATTGATCAGCGGATTTTATAGTCGACCATTGAGAATTATTATGTTTCATGAAATTATTTGGATTCCCGTGTGGGTGAGTTGGTATATGTGGATGGGTTGTTTATTGAGAAGAACAATAGATGTTTTCTTGCCCAAATGTTTCCCATTGATTTCATTTATAATGAGGATCCCTTGTGGGGATTATTTTTTTTAAATTGTTATGAAGACCATTGAGAATTCACTTATAGGCATGAATTTCTATTTCATGCTGTCTGATTGTGTTTTTGACTGGGGATTAGTTGGTGTCCATTGAGGGCCATTTAGGTTTTCTTCATACTGTGCATCACCCATTCTTTGGATAAGATATAGAAGCACATCATAGGGTTTCATTCTCTTGCTATATCCTTTTATCTACTTTTTTTAATCTTTTTATGGTTGTGTATTGAGATCATGGGTGCAGATGGGGAGTCCCTATTTGGAGATCGATTTATACTATGAACCTGGGGAATGTGGGAACCCAAATTTTTGTTTAGTCCTAAGGTGGATATTTGGGATACCTTAGTAGATGTTTTGTTAGATTATGAGATATAGGGGAATGGAAGAGTTCAATGATTTGTTTGATCAAGAGTTGGCTGAAAATTTTAGTTCAACAGTTTGGATGTTGAACTCAAGAATTGGGTCATACCACATTCGTTTATCCTTTGCCTTTGATTTTTGAATTATTTCATGCACAATAATTTGGTTTGGGGAGGAGACCCATAGGATAGCTTGGATCAACTTTTTTCCTTGAGTTTGATCTAGTAGTATCCTATATTGATTTTATGTGGTTATATGGGATTAGGGAGCTAATGGATGTTTTGGATGAGCACAAAAACTCTAGTTGGGTATGTGCCCTAGCTAGGGGATAGATATCTATTGTGGATGTTGTTTTAAATCCAACATATTATAGGGGTCCCATAGGGTAGTGCATCTATCAGGTCTGTGTAGATAAATCCCATATAGATATATATATTTTGGGTCAGTGTTAGAGTCTTATTTTGCTGTAGGAATTTTTGAACATGAAGGTTTATTTGACTTATGGAGGGGAGATTTTGTTTCCAGTTCAGATCATGCCATTGGATTCATGGGGCCTGATAAATTCATGTTATCATATGGATACCTATAGTTACAAACTAGGATATAAAATTCATTCCTTTTTATTTAGATGTATTTGATCAGTTATGCAGATCTAGTAGACACACTTGATGTCATGTTGCTGGGTGAGCCGCATACTATAAATCCTTTGGAATGGGATAGAGAAGGGCTATTTTTACATAATCTGTCAGACTATAACTCATGGTTGGCTATTTTTGTTGGGTATTTTTATCCACATTTATTTTTATAATTTTTTTATATAATGTAATTAGTATTATTATTTTTATAGGTTGGTAATATCTTGTGTGCCTTAACATGTTATGGAAACATATTATAGGTTCACAGTTGGTAGCGACCTACTGAAAATTCTTTATCACCCCTATACATCACCTAGGCATGTGTATAGACTTGATGTTTACTTTTATCATAGAAAATAAGTTGTGAGGTGGATTGGGATGAGGCCTGACATTTCTTGGTAGATTGAATCAAATAATTTAGAGTATTAGGATTGGGTTGTTTTTTCTCGAGCGTCTGGGAGACTAGGAATGTGGTTTGTCATGGTGTTGGAAGTGGAGCCTTCTATATTTATTTTTGGTTGGTTTATTTTTTATACATGGTTAACTAAGTGGGCGAGAAATTTTTTTTTATGATTTTAGTATATATGACTCTATGATTCATTCAATTTATTATATCATGCTCTTATTTTAGTTAATTTATTAGGTGTACACTGATGTTTATACAAGAATATGTGTATGGTGAATTTCTACTTTTATTTAACTCTAGCTAGAGGGTATATTCTCTACATTATAATTCTTAGTCCATCACTACTATTTTATATCATATAACATATAAGGATTCAAACATGATGACTTTTGGTTGTCCATATCAGCAGACATGTAAGGTCGAATCAGGTTGGTTGTTACAAAAATGGTATCAAAGGTTTTTGGTTTTATGATTTGGGGACTTGGTAGATGGGAGACTATGAATGTGTTAGATTGTTTGAGGGATATTCTACGATTGTTTTGTGAACACATTTTATTATAATAATTATAACTTTCCACTGTATGATATTATGGATTTTAGTTTTCATTTTTATGATTGTGTCATTTCATCGAGTGTGATACACTTGGGTTTTTTGTATTTATGATTTTTTCTATTTTTTTTAATCTTGGACCACTGTCAATAGTATAAAATTTATAAATCATTATAATAACATGGGATTCACATGATATATATCTATAAATGTTTTTTAAAAATTATGGAGGTTCAATTGTTTAAAGTGTCTCTAATAACCTATGTAGTGTATCACATATAGCTCCATGGTGAAATTCTACTAAACTTAACCACATTTATATATTTTATTCTAATTATAGGTCAGGTGAATATTGTTGTGAGATGTTCACTAGTAATTGAGATACAATACCCTCATTGAGGAATTAATGGAGATCCTTGTGGGTTGTTAATGGGATTTAAATTCCCTGTTGGTAGCTCAATGAGGGAAATGACTCCTAAGATATTTTTGGATTAGGCATGTGTTTCCCATTAATTGGGGTTCCCCTAAAGTTCCTAGATCATGTTTCTTGTGAGATAGTTATTCATTCTGTGTGTTATCTATCAGGTCTTTTGGTGGGACCCATATTTATACTCTTACCATTGGTTGGGTGGGTGTGGCGGTTTTTCCTTAGTGGGGCCATTGAGGTATTCTGCTGTTTGGGTGTGGATAGGCATGGGGATTCTAGGTGATTGGGAACTGGATTGCTCATAGTTTCATGAATGGATATAGAGTGTTGGTTTGGTTAGATACCTCAACCTTCTCAGTTCTGGTTTCACCTTGGATAGTGTGATGATAGCCTGGTGATATTCTTGTTGATTTAGATCAATGCCCGATTAGAGGGTTCTCGTATGGTTGGTCATGGCATGAGGGAGATTCATCAATTTTTAAGAGGAGTGTTGAGGGTGAGACATGTTGAGACCAAGTTAGAAGGATAAAGAAGTAAGAAAAGTTTGTTGTTACAGAGTGTTGTATTTTGTTGTCAAAGAAGCTAAATCAATTCAATTTGTAAAAGTCTTGTAAAACCAGACGATGCTTTGCTGATTTGTATTTCACAAATATCATAAGTTTGGAGAACTTGGGATTCAAGCCTTATGAAGGAAAGGGAGAGAGAACGAAGTAGGCGCGCAAGTATGTAGAGGTGCGCAAGTCATATTTCAAATAGAATTATTTCAAAAATATGGAAAAGGAAAGAAGGTGCGCAAGTGCCAAGAAGATGCGCAAGTACCAAAAAGGCACGCAAGTACCAAGAAGGCATGCAAGTCCCAAGGAGGCGTGCAAGTGCCAGGGAGTCGCGTAAGTTCCCAGAAGGTGCACAAGTACCAAGAAGGCGCGCGAGTGAATGTGACGCGTAGGTTGCCAAAATGCCTATAAAAATGTGACTAACCTCCTCATTTCTATAGGCTTGAGACTTAGAGAAATATTTTGAGCTCTGAGCGTGAAAGTCGAAAAAGTGTGGCGTGCATGTGGTTGAGGCGTGCAAGTTGAGCCTCATTTTTAGATGGCGTGCACGTGTTGTGTTGTCCACAAAGAGGCACACAAGTATAAAGGTGGTGCGCAATTATTGCAAGTCCACAAAGAGGAACGCAAGTATAAAGGAGGTGCGCAAGTGGAAGGAGGCACGCAAGTGCAATGAGGCGCGCAAGTGGAAGGAGGCGCGCAAGTGCAAGGAGGCGCGTAAGTGGAAGGAGGCGCGCAAGCGGTTTTTTCCATGAGGTTTCTACCACCTACTGGGTAGGAAAGTGAAGAATTGTTTTGAAAGATTTGATCTGGGTAAGGTCATCAAGAAGCACAAAATTATTTCATTACCCTATTTATGCTAAGAGGGAGCACACACACTATTGGATTGTTCTCAAAGTGCTATACGAGTGTAAGGGAATATCCTACTCGATGTATTCCACATCAAAGGATTTTTCTCAAGTGGATTGTGTGGTACTGGATTATTTTCGTACCATACCAAGGATGTAGCTACTCTTATTGAGTAGTGAACCTTGTAAATCTTGTGTTCTTATGGTTGTGTGTGTTCAGCAGGGAAGAAACTCTTTAACAAGAGGCGAAGGTTGTTTCATAAAGAAGGAAACATAAAAAGAAAAATATATCACTGATTCACCCCCTCCCCCTCTTAGTGATACTTGGATCCTGACTGGGAACGTCAATTGCTATCAGATGCAGGTTCCCTTCGATTATTTTTTGCTGAAGTGGTTGAAGAGAAGCTGTGATAGAAAATCTAAACTGCGTGAACAGTAAGGGGATTCCTATTTATGAAAGAAAGAACTATCACATCTGGAAGGTTAGAATGATGCCTTATCTTCTGTCTCTTGGATATGAAGTTCTTGAAACTATGACAAATGGATTTCTTGCTATTGATGACAAGGTTCATCTTACTCTTGTTGATAAGAAGAATCTTGACAATGATGGAAGAGCAAAAAATGCATTACTCTCATCTCTGTATGAGAGTGAATTTTTTAGAGTGAAAGGTGTTTCTACAACCAAAGGAATTTGGGACAAACTGAAGAACATCTATGAAGGAAATACAAAAGTTAAGAAGGCTAAACTACAAATCTAGAGACTAAAGTATGAAAACTTGAAAATGGGAGAAGCTGAATCTGTTGGGGACTTCTTTAATAGGATAAATGACATTGTCAGCACTATCAGATGTCTTGGGGAAAAGATGGAGGATTCTACTGTCATTGAAAAGATCTTATGAATTATTCGTGACAAATTTGATGCTAAAGTTTCTTCATTGGATGACGAAGACCCTGAAGAATTATCTCTGGATGATTTTTGTAACACTTTTATCACTTATGAAATGATAAGAGAGAAATCTCTGAAGCAGAAAATCAAAGTTGATAGAAAATGTCTTATAAAGCCTCCAAGATAGAAATGTCAAAGATGGCTCTTGAGGAAGATGATGTTGTTGGATTTGACTCTGAAAATGAGGTATGTGAAAACATTGATGAAATTTTATCCATGTTTTCTAAAATTGTGAGAAGAGGTACAAGAAAATATAAAGGGAAACTTCCCTTGAAATGTTTTGAATGTGGATATGTTCACCACATTGCGGCTAATTTTCCTAAAAGGAATAAATTTGAAGACAGTGATGAAGATAACATAAGACCAAGAAGGTCTTGGAAGAAACATGGTGGAAAAGATAGTTCTTCTGGAAGAGGTAAGGATAATGAGTTCTTCAAATCAAAAAGAAGAAGCTTGTTTTCAAAAAGTGAAGAAGAAGATGATAATGAGACTGGATCTGAATATTCAGTTGCTGAGAAATCTAGAGAGAAGACATTTGTTGAAACTGTTAATAATGATGATTATGAGAGAAGTAGTTCTGAAGAAGAAGATACTCAACTTGAATCCTATCTGAAAGAATAGTTGAAGCAATGTTTGAGAAAGATCAAAAGTCTTGAGAAGGAAAACAAGAAGTTGACAAATGATGATTCTACAGTAAACAATGAAGAAGGTTTTACTGATGAGAAAATCAACATGAAAAAGGAGATTGATGATCTGAAGAATTCTCTTGAGAATGAAAAGAATCGTAACGATCATCTTGAAGTAAAGTTGAAGGCAATAGAAGAAGAGTTAAAATATGTCCAACAAAAAATTTATAATACTAAAGAAATGAGTATCAGTTTCAAAAACTCTATCTCTGAAGTTGGTGAATGTTCTTTAAAGGAGGAACCTAAGAAGTATAAAAAATGGTCGCCTTCAAAGTTTGAAAAG
This sequence comes from Viscum album, assembly GCA_963277665.1. Taxonomy (NCBI): domain Eukaryota; kingdom Viridiplantae; phylum Streptophyta; class Magnoliopsida; order Santalales; family Viscaceae; genus Viscum; species Viscum album. Next base: position 434,307,543 of record OY728136.1, read on the forward strand.
AAAAGTAAATGTGGTTATGAAATGAAGAATATTAGGAAAGCCATGTATGTTGTAAAGACCAACAAAATTAAGAATTATGATGTTTCAAAGAAACCTAAGTTCAAAAATGATTCAAAACATTCTGAATCCGGAAAAGTTTCCAAAACATCTGGTTTTGATAGAACGGAAATGGAAAGAAATACTTTGATTTATAATAGAAAGGTCAGTGGCTCAGAATAGAATGACAGGAAGGTGACTGAGAAAAGTGTTCTCAATTCTGGTCAGTATGGAAATTCCAGAGGCAAATACTCTTTCTATGGATACTGCTGGTATTGTGGTGGATTCAGACATACTACAAATATGTGTTGGTTCAACCAACAACATTACTATTATTCCACAGGGTATGAAAGGCAGGGTTTGAGGGGGAGTCAACCTCCTCAAAGAAAGCAGTCAGAAAAGGTGGTTGTAAAGAAACCTGAGAATGTTGGAGTAAAGAATAAAAATAGGTTCCAACCCCTGGAAACTATTTTTGAAATATGTGAACAACATGGAAATCATGCGAAAGGATGCCTTTTTTGGTTACCAGTATAACAAAAGCTTATTAACAATTATAAGAAGCCGGAGGTGAAGAAAGAAAAGGAAGAATTAAAAGCTCTTGTTGTTGAAACTGCTTTAAATGCTATAAAAGGAGAACATCCATGGATTCTTGATAGTGGATGTTCATCTCATATGAAAAGAGACTTAAAGCTACTGAAGAATGTGAAAGACTTCAAAGAAGGAACAGTGACATTTGGAAATGATGAATCTCTAAGGCTCAAAGGTGTTGGATCAGCCATCATTGGAAAAGAACAGATGAAATCTAGGAAAACATTATATGTTGATGGACTGAAACATAACCTGCTTAGTGTGTCAGAACTCTATGATGAAGGAAACAAAGTTATCTTCAGAAATGATAGATTTATTTTTAAAACTGAAAATGATGGAAATATAGTTACGAGAGGCCAACACACAAAAGGTAATTTGTTTCAAGTTGGTGAAGTACAGAGCTCTTACTACATGGGTGTAGTGGATGAAAATTAGTTATGGCATAAAAGGCTGGGACATATGTGTCAGAGGAATATGTGAAAGTTATCAAAGAGAGATAGTGTCCGAGATATGACTAATTTATCAAGAAAAAGAGATTGGTGTTGCTCCATTTGTGAGAAAGGGAAGATTACAAACTCTACTCATAAGAGAGTTGAAATTCGCTCAAAAAGGCCATTGGAACTCATACACTCTGATATCTGTGGACTAATGAGCAAGCAATCTACAAATGGAGATAAGTACTTCATTACTTTCATTGGTGACTTTACTCACATTACTTGTGTTATGTTCATGAGACATAAGTCAGATGCTCTGGAAATGTTTAAGAGTTTCAGGAGGAAAGCAGAGAAGGAATGTGATTATTTTGTGAAGAAGTTGAGAACTGATAATGGTGGAGAGTATAAGAATGAGGAGTTTGAAAGATACCTTGACAAAAATGGAATTCTGCATGTGTTCAGTTCACCATACACACCTCAACCAAATGGGGTTGCTGAAAGAAAGAATCGAATTCTGGTGGAAATAGGGAGAACTATGTTACTTGAACATAGTCTTTCTCTTTATTATTAGAGGCAAGCCATGAGCACTGCAGTGCATATACAGAACCGATGTTTCTACAGTCCAAACTCAGATATGACTCCATATGAAATTTTCTATATAAAATCTCCAATTCTGAAACACTTGAGAGTATTTGGGAGTTCATGCATTATAAATAAAAAATGTGGAAACCTGGCAAAGTTTCAGCAAAGAGGAGATGACGTAATTTTTCTTGGCTATGCTCTAGAAGGAAGAGGTTATAGATGCCTCAATAAAGAAACAAGAATAATTGTTGATTCTTCAGATGTAAAAGTTATTGAAAATGATGAGAAAGAAAAGAATTCATATGTTGATTTGGAAGTTGAGCATGATAGAGAAGTTTTTTTTAACAATTCTGATAATGCTGCAGATAGTGTTAATCCTACTCAAGAAGGGGAATCTGACTCAGAGATCTTGAGTGATGAGGAAGAAGTTCAAACAAATCATCCTAGATTGGGGAAGCAATTCGAATTTTAGAACATTATTGGAGATAAATATCAGAGGTTTCAAACAAGAAGAACAACAAATTCTATATCACATACTTCTCTATATTAGAATGTTGAACCGAATTATGTAAATGAAGAATTTGAGCATCCAGAATGGGTTCATGCTGTGAATGAAGAGCTTGATCAGATAGATAAGAACAATACTTGGGAACTTATACCTAAGCCGGACAACAATAACATTATTGGTACAAAGTGGGTTTTCCGGAACAAGCTAAATGAAGAAGGTAAAGTAATAAAAAACAAAGAAACATTGGTTTACAAAGGGTATTAAAAAATTGAAGGCATTGATTTTGATGAAACCTTTGCTCCGGTAGCAAGATTAGAAACAATCAGAATATTTCTCACCATTGCAGCACAACTAGGTTGAAAAATCATTCAAATGGATGTAAAATCCTCATTCTTGAATGGTAACCTTGATGAGGAAGTTTACATTGATCAACCTTGTGGATTTATTATTGGAAAGAATGAAAGCTATGTGCGCAGATTAAAGAAGGATTTGTATGGGCTAAAACAGGATCAAAGGGAATGGTATTCTAAATTGGATAATTTCTTGAAGAAGATGAATTTTTAGAAAGGTAGAGTTGATAGCATTATTTACATCAAGGAGTGCCAGGAGTTTTCACTGATTGTTATTGTTTATGTTGATGACATCATCTTTGCTGGGAATGATAAAAGGTCATGTGAAAGATTTTCAGAGGAGATGAATAAGTTATTTGAGATGTCCATGTTGGGTGAAATGAAATACTTTCTTGGGTTACAAATCTCACAAAAAAGGAATCGTATCTTTCTGTCTCAAGAAAAATATGCTAAGGATTTCTGAAGAAGTTTGGAATTGAAAATTCGAAACCAGTGCCCACACCTATCTAAGTGGGAACCAAGTTGTCTAAAGATGGAGAAGGAAAGAAAGTTGATCAGAAAGGGTTTTGAAAGGTAATTGGGAGTCTGTTGTATTTGACTGCCTCAAGACCCGACATCATCTATGTTGTCATGTTATGTGCAAGATTTAAAAGTGCTCCTAAAGAATCACATCTGATTGCTGGAAAAAGAATCCTTAGATATATCAAAGGCACAACAAATTTTGGAATTAGGTATGATGGCGCATGAAATATTGATCTATTCAGGTATTCTGATGCAGATTGGGCAAGAAATGTGGATGATCGAAGATCCACATCAAGTGGAGTTTTCTTTCTGGGTAAAAGTTGTGTTAGTTGGAATACCAAGAAAATGAATTCAGTAACTCTTAGCATAGCTGAAGCGTTGTATATTGCTGATACTCAAGCTACAACTCAACTGATGTGGATGAAGACTCAGTTATAAGATCTACTTTTTTAAGTGAAGCTACCATTGCTCTTAGGTTGTGATAATCGGAGTGCAATCAATCTTACAAGAAACCTGGTACAAAAATCTCATTCAAAACACATTGATATAAATTACCACTTCATCAAAGAGTAGGTAGAGAAGAATTAATTAAGGCTGGAATATGTTCCTACATCTGAACAAGTTGCTGATATATTCACCAAGCCTTTACCGAACGAATCATTTTCAAAATTGAGGTTGAACATGGGTTTCCAACATCCTCATCAATGTAAAGGTATGTGTTTCTGTCCCCTCTCTCATCTTTCCTTTGGATAGTGTTGTCAATGGGGAAATTTTTTCATAAATATATCCTTATAGATGCATGCATAAAGGTGGAGTTTGGGGTAAGCTGTGAATCTAGCATGTTTGGGGGTGAACTATCCTAACTGTTGGTTGGAGTGGTTTTATGAAGCAATATTGTTTTCTAGGAAAGTTGAGGAAGTGAAGAATGCTGAATTAGAAGCTTGAAATATTTTCTGAAGAAGGCTGAGGAGGTATGCTCATGAGATGTCATAGTCACTACTTTTGGACAGCATGGTTTTGGCTGTCAATAATTCTTGTTTCCTACAATGAGTTTGCTCAAGTAGGCTTAGAATTGTTGATAAGTAGTCCATTTCTTAAGGTTACAAAGTTCAGTGATTTATGAATCATGGTTGACAACAAAATCCAAAGGGGGAGATTTTTGGGGCCAAGTTAGAAGGATAAGAAAGTAAGAAAATTTTGCTGTTATAGAGTGTTGTCTTTTGTTGTCAAAGAAGCTAAATGAATTCACTTTGTAAAAGTCTTGTAAAACAAGACGTTTCTTTGCTGATTTTTATTTCACAAATATCATAAGTTTGGATAACTTGTGATGCAAGCCTTATGAAGGAAAGGGAGAGAGAAAGAAGTAGGCACACAAGTATGCAATAGGCACGCAAGTATGTAGTAGGCACGCAAGTATGTAGAGGCATGAAAGTCATATTTCAAATAGCATTATTTCAAAAATATGGAAAAGGAATGAAGGTGCGCAAGTGCCAAGAAGGCGCTCACGTACCAAAAAGGCGCGTAAGTACCAAAAAGGCACACAAATCCTAAGGAGGTGCGCAAGTTCCAGGGAGTCGCGCAAGTGCCCAGAGGGAACGCAAGTACCAAAGAGGCGCGCAAGTGAATGTGACACGCAGGTTGCCAAAATGCCTATGAAAAGGTGACTACACTCCTCATTTGTATAGGGTCGAGACTTAGAGAAATATTTTGAGCTCTGAGCACGCAATTCGAAGAAGTGCGTCGCGCAAGTGGTTGAGGAACGTAAGTTGAGCCTCATTTTTAGGTGGCGTGCAAGTGTTGTACTGTCTACAAAGAGGAACACAAGTATAAAGGTGGAGCATAAGTATTTCCTGTCCACAAAGAGGTGTGAAAGTATAAAGGAGGTGCGCAAGTGGAAGGAGGTGCGCAAGTGAAAGGAGGCACGCAAGTGGATGGAGTCCCGCAAGTGCAAGGAGGCACGCAAGTGGAAGGAGGCGCATAAGCTATTTTCTCCAGGAGGTTTCTACCAGCTTCTGGGTAGTAAAGTAAAGAATTGTTTTGAAATATTTGATCTGAGAAAGGTCATCAAGAAGCACAGAATAATTTCATTACCCTATTTGTGCAAAGAGGGAGCACACGCAGTATTGGATTGTTTTCAAAGTTCTACACGAATGTAAGGGTATATCCTACTCATTGTATTCCATATCAAAGGATTATTTTCTCGTGGATTGTGTGGTACTGGATTATTTCTGTACCATACCAATGACGTAGCTACTCTTATTCAGTAGTGAACCTTGTAAATCATGTGTTCCTGTGGCTCTGTGTGTTCTGCAGGGATGAAACTCTTTAACAGGAGGCGAAGGTTGTTTCATAAATAAGGAAACGTAATAAGAAAAAGATATCACTGATTTACCCCTCCCCCTCTCAGTGATACTTGGATCCTGACTGGGAACTTCAATGCAATTCATTTAAATTGACCTATATGAGGTTCTTGGTTAGTGGTTTAGGTGTGTTATTCTATATTTGTTAGGACTTGGATGATGTGAGCATGATTCCAATTGAGGTCTTGAGGATTATGGTAAAGAAAGTCATTTGGTGGGGAGTTAATAATAGTAGGTTGGAGGTTATGAACCTTATTTTAAGTTGTTTGTTGAGCATGGATGTTTTTGTTCTTAGTGATCATGGAATGTTCATTGGTTATTTCATGTTTTCAAACTAATTCTTATGTGTGAGTGGTTGGGACATGTCTATCCATTGTGTTTGGTGATAGAAATAGCATGGTCTGTGTGGTTTTATATTTGTGTAGTAGGGCGATGATAAGGATACTTTTATAGTAGGATGAATTAGATTGGTTTTTGATGAACATATCTCATGATGAAAGACAGTTGTGGACACTATAAGACTAGTCATTTGATAGAAATACAGTGTCAGCTGTACTGGTGTTTGGGTGGGATAATGGATACCAATTAACCACTATGGATTCTCAAGGGTGATATGTGTTTGTGGTGGGGAGTTTGTGATGAATCATGTTATCATGTGCTATAAAAACCGGAAAAAATTTGAATCTTTTGTTCTCTAAATCATTTTAGGGGAAATAGAAAATAGTATAGTAATATGATTTTAGATAATTTTTCTAAGCACTATGGTGGTTCTAAAATAGGTTTTTTATCTTAGTAAAAAATTTAGATGAAATTTAATCCATTTAAATTTTCATAGAATATTTACTATTGAATAATTTATTAATTAATAATTTTTTTTAGTGTTAATTTGGTGATATATTTTAAATATAACATCTGATTGAGATTGTGACTTCATGGTTGAGTCTAGAATGTGGGATTTTTTTAGGCATGTCATGATCCTATCATGGGAACTAGCAGTAGGGTTGGGCATCATTTTCTTTTTTTCCTCTCCTTTTCTTTTTCTTTATTTTTCACATTTATATTCTGTCCTTTTTCATCTCATATGTTACCCCATGGGATCTATTGTCTTCCATGGATGATATAGAGGTAGGGACTAAGGAGGGAGATATAGAGGATCTGGAACAACATAAGAAGCTCATCTGGAGCCAGAGAGAGTGTCGAAAGATGTGTCTTGTGTATCCAGGATAGAAACAACATCATTTTATGCCTGGAGGTAGGACCATTTTTCTTTTTTTTTCAAAACCCTGCATAGAATTTTTTTCATTTTTTTAAAGCCTTATATGGGTTTTTGGGGACCCCTTAAGGGTTTATCTAGAATTAGTCATAGAGAATCGGGGTTTGCGGATATTTTAGGGGTTTCTTTTTTAAGAGAACCCATGTACCCAATGTGTGGTTTAGAGAACACATGTCATGTGTTCTTCCTATTCAGGGAAGATATAGTTTTGGGATTCCACACCTTGTACTTAGGGTACACTACACAAAGGGGCTACTCAGGGTGTGGCTAGGGGCATGGCCATCCATCCCATTTCAAAACACATAGTAGTGTAGAGTATACAACAAGATCTTATGTGGGATACACACCATGTATTTTTTATACATGGCATGTATTCAGGTATTTTACATGACAATTGGGGATGAGGTACATGGGTAGGTACACCATATATGGTGTATGTTGTGTCTAGGGCTCACACACCATGAACATTGGAAAAGTAAACAGCGAGTGGTCAATGGAACATGACCAGGGAGGACCTTTGGGGGTGCATTCCATATACCCCAAGTACACACCATGTATGTTTTCCTATCGTGGTTTTTTTCCTTTTCACATTAGAGGAAGAATTGAACATGTTAGAAGTCCATTCTGATGATTTTACAGATAGATCACATCGGTGGAGTCCTTTCATAATTTAAAGGATTTATGGATGTTTATTTGGATAGAGAGAGTATGGCTGGAAGATTTTATTGAGGTTTGGATCTAGAATCTTCCTTTGTGGTGGGGCGCAATATTTGTGTCTTAAGTGAGGGTTATGAGCCTGATGATTTTCCTACATCAATTGTACCATAGAGATCTATTTTAGGTTATTTTGAATGGATCCCAGAATGTGGGATAATGTAGTGTCTCTTAGTATATCTTGGTTTATCCCTATATGTTGGGACTGGTTATTCGAGTTTAGATCTATATGTGCCTTTGGCATAGGATGAAATAGTGGGATAAAAGTTATGAATGGGTTTCTTTGTGGTTTTTAATGGTGTTTAAGGGTATATCATGGATTCCCTCAGAGGATGGTTACAAATTGAGTAATAATTTGATACCATATTCATCTATTGAGAATTCTTTAGTGGCATGGAATTATTTTGATTCCCATATGGGTGAGTTGGTACTAGTGAATGGGTTATTTTATGGGATGGGAATCTAATATTTTATTTCATGGGATATACCGTGAGGTTGTATTTGTGATGAGGTTCCATTTTTGGGATTCCTACATTTAAGTTGGTCATGAGGGCCATTGAGAATTCTATTATAGGAGTACTTTACTTTTGGATTCACATTGATTGGGTTGTTGATTAAGGATCTGTTCGAGTTCTTTGAATGCTTTTTTGGGATGTTTCTAAATTGGCCTTGTTTCATGCATTGAATGAGCTAGAGCAACCCTTAATAGGGTGTATTGATCTTATAGTGTCCTTTAGGTTGGTTGTGGCCTATGAATTTGGGTGCAGTAAGGGAGTCCCTGGTTAGATGCCACATTATGTTCTAACCTTAGAGACTATGGGAGCCTCGATTTTTTTAACCCTGAGGTGGGTCATTGACATCAGGTGGTGGATATTTTGTCGGATGATGAGATCGAGGGGATTTTGAGAGCATAGTGTTTTGTTGGCTCCGAGTTAATCAATATTACTAGTTTAGTTGTTTGGATGATGAGTTTGAGAGTTGGATAATTCCATGTTCATTTTTCCTTTGACCATGATGTTTGAGGTAGTTTATACACTGGATTTTGGTTTAGGGAGGGGAACCATGTGATATATAAGATCAAGAATTGAATGTGATTTTGTTCAGGTTCTCTTTTCTATTGGATGACCACAGTTAGGTGGGATTGGGGTTTTAATGGATGATTTGGATGAGTTCACCACCTCAAGATGAGTATTTTTCTGAGCTGGAGGGTTGACATCTTCCATGGATGTGGTTCTGATCCAAATTTCATCTATTGACACAATAGTTTAGTCCATTTATCAAGTCCATTTGGAAGGATCCAATAGGGTGGTTTATCTGTTAAGTCTATTTTGGTTCCCAATTTGTTCTATAAAACTTTCGAGATGTGACAGATTCTTAGATGCCTAGAGGAGATATTTTTTTTCTACATTCATGTAATACCATTGAATTCCTAGAGCTTGATATTAGTTTATTGTTGTGTGAATGCCTATTTCTATACCATGGGGAAAATAATTCATGTCTTTTCAAATAAAAGCCATTGATATTCTATGTAGATCTCACAGATGTGTCTGATGACTTGAGGAATGGTGAGCCACGTGCTATAAATCCTTTATTGTGGTCCAAAGTGGGGGTATTTTTAAATTAGCTTCCAAACTAGAACCCACGATTAGATATTTTCCTTATGTTTTTATCCCCATTTATTCATATATAGTTTTTCATTTTATTCCAGATGTAATTAGTCCTTTTATAGGATGGGAATATTACATGCACATTAATTTTTATGACAATATATTATAGGTTTACCATAGGGAGTGATCTTCTAAGATTTATTTTTCACTAACTGTATTTTCACCCCAGTGTGTGTAAAAAAATAATGTCTACTTTTAAGTTGGATCACATGTTGCATGGGGGATAGGTCTAAGGCCTAGTGTTTCTTGATCAAGTAGAGCCACTCGTGTGGAGTCTCAAGATCAGGCTAAAACAACATGAGTGTATTGGAGACCAAGAATGTGTTTTGGATCGATATTGAAAGTAGATCCTGATGGATTTATTTTAATTTTTTTTATTTTTTATATGGTTAGCCCTGTGTGAAACCATCTATTTATTTTTCATTATTTATGTTTGTATGATTTTATGATGCATTCCATTTGTTATAGAATACTTCTATTTTAGTTTTTTATTATATGTTCTTTTATGTTTTTCAATATGTATGAGTTTGGATATTTTACACTGCAGGTGTAATCTGCATAGACAGTATAGTCTCCCTACTATATCTATTAGGCCCTCACTACTAGTAATAATCCATTGGAATTCAGGTATCCATGATTGGGGTCTTATGGTGGGTCGGATCGATTGTCATGTTAAGTTTAATTCATTTGGTTCATTATAAAAGTCGAATTTTTATTTTGACCAATCATATTATTTTATATTAGATTGATGATAAATGTGAACCTATAATTGAAATTAAGTTCATTTAATTTGTATTTATTCATATTCAATATGGGTATTTATCTCAAATTTTGTGTAGTAACTCAAAATCAATGATTTTCCTGTTGTGTGGGAGTTTATTGATGTGTTTTCAAAAGATATTCATAGTCTTCCTCCAAATCATGAATTTGAGTTTTCAATATAACTAAAAATTGATGCTACACCTATTCTAAGTACATTGTATAGAGTGGATTTAATTAAGTTACTGGAATTGAAGAAGAAACACTAGGAGACTCTTGATAATAGATTCATTCAACCATGTGAGTCTTCATGGGGAACACCTTTTTTTAGAGTAAATATTGAAAAATGTGACTCTACATTAATTATTAGAAACATAATAATATCATGATTAATAATTGAATCTCCCCTATATTAATCATATTATAGATCAATTATGAGAATCCTAATATTTCTCCAATATTTATCCTCAATATGGGAACTATCAGTTGTGGGTCAATAGTGAAGACATATCCATGACAACTTTCTGTTTGAGGTATATACACTATGAATTTATAGTGATTATATTTGGTCTTACTAATTCCCTTACTATATTCATACATTTAATGAATATAGTCTTCAGATATTTCCTTGATTAGTATGTGGTATTATTTTTATATTATATAATTATATATTCCAATTTAAGGTAAGTTCCTTAAGATTGCTAGACGATTATATTGAAGAACATGAGGAAGGTGAAGTTGTATTAAAAATTAACCATGTGTAAATTTTATTTACAGAATGTTTCATTTTTGTGTCATATAATCTTTTGTGAGGGTATATTAGTGGATCCATTAAAAAATAATTTATTTAATATTATCCCAGAATAACCACAATGATTGAAATCCATAGATTTATTGGATTGGATGGATATTATCACCACATTGTGAAAGATTTATCATATCTGTCTTATCCACTTACTATGTCAACTAGGAATGGAGTTAAGTTCCTTTGGACTAATGAGTGTAAATAAAATTTCAAGGAACTGAAGAGAAGGCTAGTTATTGAACCATTTCTCACACTACCCTATAGTGGAGAAGGTTGTTTGATTTACATTGATGTAATAAAGAAAGGTACGGGACGATTTCTCAAGTAAAATGATATGGTGATAGAATTTGCCTCACAATAATTGAAGGTTCATGATAAAAATTACCCGACTCATGATTTGATGTTATCAATGGTAATATTTTCATTAATGATATAGAGGAAGAATCTTTATAGAGAATGTTTTGACATATATACTAATCATAAAATTTTAAAGTATATATTCACTCAAAAAGTGTTGAATAGGTTCCAAATAAGACAGATGGGGTTTATAAAATATTTTGACTAATCAATACACCACCACCCTGAGAAATTGAACAAGATGGATGATACTTTGAGTCCAACTGATCATTCTCGATTATCTATGATAAGGATAACAAAATATAAAATATTTATTGATTTTTAAATTATAGACCTTAAAATCTATAAGAAAGGGGATAAATATTATCTTTCTTATATGATTTTTCAAACATATATCCAGGTAAATATTAAATAGGTTAAAAGGAGGATGTGGGCCTTCAAATTAATGTGAGAAATATAACTAACTTCAACTGTGATTGTCATGGAACGATAAGGTTTAAGAACTAAGTATGTGTCCCATAAATACCAGTCCTGAAGAAGGAACTATTGGAATAAGTTCATAGCTCATCATTATCTTTTAATCCTGGATGTATGAAGATGTATAGAGATATGAAAGAGTATTTCTGGTGAGACAAAAAATAGGGATATTGTGGAGTATTTATCCCAGTTATTATTATATCACACGTTATGGTTGAGATATATATGTATAAGGTAAAGTTATAATCCATACCCATACTAGAATGTAAATGGTAAAACATCACTGCAGATTTCATTTTTGAACTCTCCAAAACATCTAAAGGCCATAATACTATCTGGTCTATAGAAGATTTCCTTATAAATCCAGTTCACATCATTAATATTAAATAATATTTATATATCGATAATATTTCAAGGATATACATTAAGGGAGTGGTAAGTTTACATGAGGTACCACATTATATTTTATCTGATCAAGATTTGAGGTTTATGTCAATGTTCGAGAGATGTTTTCAGCAATCCCTAAATAAAAATTAGTGTTTTAGTACTATTTATCATCCTTATATATATGTTTATTTTTATTGGACCATTAAAACCCTGAAGGATATTTTTTTGATCATGTTCTCTATATTTTAATGTTTTTTGTGATTAAAAACTTCTTCTTGTTGAGTTTTCTTACAAAAATAAATTTTATTAAAGTATTAAAATGGAGCCATTGAATATCTATAAGGAAATAAGTGTATACCGATAACATATTTGGATGAAATTTGAGAAAAATGGGTTCCTGAGTTAGATAAGGAAATGATAGATTGGGTTAAATCATTTCAGAATCATATCAAGTCTATTTAATGTCGACAAAATTGTTATACCGATAATCATCAGTGAGATTTATAATTAAGTGTTGGTGAAAATATTTTAATAAAAATTTATATTTTTAAAAATGTTATCAGATTCATAAATAAGAGAAATTTGACCCCAATTTTTATTGTGTCCATTGATATTCTTTATCAATTAGGGATTGTATCTCATCGTTTAACACTCCCACTAAACCTCTCAAGTTCAGTATGTGTTCTGTGTATTTCTCCTGAAGAAGTACATACATGGTCCTTTACATGTACTAAAATCATAGGTAATACCAATGGATCGTGATATTTTTTATGAGTAACAACGAATATAAATCTTGGATCATAGAAGAAATGTTCTATGGAATAATAATACGCACCTTGTTAAAGATCTTTAGAGGAATTAAAAATTTGAAGAAGCTATATGGGAACTTGATGATGTGTTCATATAGATATATATACATTTTTTATACCATAATAAGGGAATTTTTGGGGTTAAATTAATTTTAATGTGGGTAGAATGTAACACCTCAAGATTTTATATGTATTTCTTTTGAAATAAATATTTTATTATTTGATAACTTGAGTTATATGCAACCCCATGTCTATATAAATCATGATATATTAAACAATTATAACCTAGATATTAAATTCGATGATATGAATCATAATAACCAATTTATGAAATATATATTTTATTTTTATTATTAATGTTAATTACTTATTAATACATATTTAATAAGTAATGAATTTCCAGTAATGTCATTTTATGTTTCAAAAAAATGTTTTCTTCAAGAATGGTTTTTATTTCATTTTTTAATATAAAATTTATTTTTATTTTTTACCTTATTTAGAAATTTTATTTTATAAAATGAATATATTTTTTAAAAAATCAGGTCGCTAATATATTAGGATGAGTTTTTAGTTTTTTTCAAAAAAAGATTTATTTTTCAGTGAATATTGAAAATATGATTTTTGAAAAAAATTGTTTTTTATTTTCAAGTAAATGTACCATTATGTTTTAAATTTTATTTCAAATTAATTCAATTCAAATTTAATTATAATTACAATAATTAATTATATATTAATCAAAATTTTACTGGATTTTGGTATAAGTTAATTTTTATGCTTAAAAACACAATTGTCTACAAAGGTATTTTTATGCGAGAAATGTGTTTTTATATTAATAAATTAATTTAATCCATATTTATTGTTATTTCTAATGAAATTTTTTTAATATATATTTAGTATGATAGTTTAAAATTTATTTAATTGTTTTTACAGAGTAAGGAATGGATGTAAATTATGTTTTTCATTTAAAAATCAATATTTTGAAAAACAGGTTTTTCTTACGGGTTTCATGTATAATTAAAATAAATTATGCAACTTATAGTAATTTAATATAGTAAAATTGATATAGTTTTATGAATAATAATACTAAATATAATTTAATAGGGTCAAATTAATTTCTGGTCATAGTGAATAATTAAATAGTAGTTTTTGGTGAGCATGATTAAGGTTAGAATAAGTTTATTTGGGGTAAATATATGATATAATGGTATTATTTTTACAGAAACCTATAAAATTATTATTTTTCTAAATATATTTAAAACTTATATAATCCTTAATTTTAATATCTAGCTATTTGGATCCACTTTCCCATGAAAGTAAACTTAAATCATTGAAATATTTTAAGAAATTCCATTTGTGTCCCTCTCCTCACTTATAAAAAGAAACCTATTCTTCTCCATTATTCATAAAATTTTACCCTTATAGATCTGAAAATACATAATCCAATACCATTTTATAATACTTAATTCTATCCTAGTTATTTTATTATTCTCACATTACCAATCTTTCCAGGATTAAGTAGTAAGCCAAATGAGGTCTCTCCAAGTATAGGTATAGATCTTAGCCAAGCTCTTCTAATTTAAATTCTACATATATGTCCTATGAACTTTTTGTATCCATAAAAACCTGAATAATAAAATATTATAAATATATTTATATTTTATTATTATTATGATATAAGAATTTACCACCTCCTCTCAATCCAATGGTAGATGAAAGTATCGCTTTTGCGTAAATATGGACTACAACCTCCACACAATGATACAACTCATTTTCTAACACGATCATTCGTGGAATATTATTTGATATATTTATTTTTTATATATATTATTTATATTATAATTATTATTTTATAAAAACTTATTTGTATTTTCCTTTCCTTGATTACATCCATCAAAAAATGGAAACGACACTCTTGCCTGTGTACATGCATCTCCATGTAGTGATGTAATTCATTTTTCATCACCCCTTCATATGAATGGTTATATATATAATGAATATATATATGATATTTATATCATATTTAATATATTTTATATGAATAAACTATGATATAAGTTCAAGGACCGTAATCATCAAAAAAGTTTTTACTATTATCTAAAAATTTATTAAATTCATGTTTAACCATGTTTAAAATTCAATAAAAATGATTTATGTTTTTCATTTTATGAACAACGTGTTTATGAATTTTTAACAATTATGTGAAAGGAATTTTTCTTTTAACATAAAATGCATGAAAAACTTCTTTTTCCGTCATGAATACTATTTTATTTTATGATTACTTTATATGATTCTTTTGTTATTTTCAATGAAAAAGTTTTACTTAATATTTTGGGAAATTTAAGATTCTAAATAAGTGATTTAAAATAAATAGATTATTTTACTCAAGAAATAATAAAATGATATTTTAATGGAATTTTATCTATAACAACATAATTTGATGTTTCTTGTGATTTAATGGGGATATGATCTAATGTTATCATATTAATTATTTCTCCAAATGGATTATGATTTTAATGATGAAATGTTTATGAAAAATCATATCCTAATCATGGGTTATGATTTAATGTTTTGATGAATGTTTTATGTTCTTATAGAATAAATATGTACGGTATCCATTATGTGACGGGTGGGCCTGAAATTATGTATCCCTACAATTCATTGAGTAATGAAGCGTATCTCATGAGATAATAAATAATAGAATAGAGAGTAAACATAGTTTAGTAAGGTATTTCTTCCAATAATTTAGTCTTTGGAGTGAATCTTGACTATGGAAATGATGGAATGAGAAGTCAAACCAATCAAATATGATAGTCCTGGTAGTGAGTCTTGAATAAGGAAATGATTTTATATGATTATGTGCATGCCCCAAACTTCTTTCTTATGTATATTATATGTTTTTATGGCTCATTATTGACTGTTGATTATTATAAACTCTCATGTATTTTTTTTCTTGATTGATAAGGCTTTATGAAATGTTTTATGATTATGATATATAAATTAAAGTGTATGATTTTCTAATATTTAGAACTTTTTTTCATACCCTTCATATTATCTTATTCAAACTTGTGATAATTTATTAATATCCCTTATGTCTACACTTACAGGACATCTCAACTCACAATTTTAAACAATGATATAAACCATTTAATTGAGCCCAGGGTACTTAAAATAAATATCAAAAAAATCAAAATCAAAATCAATGTACTCATAACCGAAATAAATAATGCATTATTTATTCCATGAATTGATACTTCTTCAATAAACACAATGTAATAATATTGTTTTATTATTATTAATCAATATGAATTGGTATGAAACATAGAAGTATAAATGGGAGAAATAACTACCCAACTATCCAAAATATATCAAGGTACCGTTTTAGATAACATTGAAAAAATACAAGAGATTATAAAAATGTAGTTACCTTAAGATCTAGAAATAAAATAAAAAATCTATGAAACATTTTTGGATAAAGGAAAAGTGGTTTTTTATGGGTATGGATAATTAATTCAATGATGAATGAATTATATGTTAAAAATATTAAATCAAATAACAAAAAATTATGTTTTAAATAATGGGAGTAATTTAAATTATACGTTTGACCACTTATATTTCTCACTAATTTAAGTCAAACAAATATGACTGTGAAAAGAGGATAAATATTCCATTTATGGAGGATATAGATCATATTACTTAATGTATTTATATTTTAAAATAAATTATACTAAAAATAGAATGACTTAAAACATAATAATTATTGATTTTAATGAATAATGCCTCGTGCTTGTTTAAAATAATTCACTACCAAACCATCACGTATTAAAGAGTTTCAATATTCCCATAATGATTAGATCCCAAGGATTTCAAAGAGAATTACAAATCCTCAACGAAGGAATAAAATTAAATTTACGTTAAATTTTAAAATTTTAATGATTGGAAACAGAATTTTTATACAATATATATCTAATAAGTGAATCACTCTATTAAGTACCCAATGGGTGTTCTTGATGAAATATAGGTGAAATTTGGAAAATTTTATTTTTCACTTATAATTTTCGAATTAGATATAGAAGAATCTAGAGATCTATTTATATTTGGAAGACAATTCTTAATAATATTACGATATTTAATTAATTTAGTCAAAAATCACTATATAATTTAATTTACATTTAAAATGTAAATTCTTATTATATTGAAACCTAATAAATTATCTATCAATATTGAATATTATATCACTATAATCATAGTAAATTTTTATATATATTTATATTATACGAAACTTGATTCAATAACCATGTTTGATGTGTTACATGAACAAATTTTATGCATGAATATCATATAAAAAAATTAAGATAAATATTGAAGAATAAATATCTAAAGAGGCTGGCTAAGTTGATGACATGATCAGTTGTTTTGAATTTTATTGATCAAAAAAATTATTTAGGATGATGTAAACAAAAATGAAAAAAATTTAAGAGAATAGAAAACAACCCTTTTCTAATAAGAAGGAATATTATCGACCTTTTATTAAATGTGATCTTATAATAGATGTGGTTGGTAATAAATTGAAAAACATAGTATTTATATTTCTAAAAAAAATTATTTTTATTCAAATAACTATCAACACAATAGTGAAGAGAATTATGGATGGGTCTATATAAATGGTTGTATTTGTAATTATGAAGACATTCAAGAAATGTGAAGGATTAATAAGGTACCTAATAAAATAAAATATTATGGTTGGTTTATAATATTTTTATCCCAGTAATATGTTAAAATATTAGTTTCTAGGATGAAAATAATTATGCTAGCATATTTTTTTAACAATTTTTTGGTAATGAAAAAACCACCCAATGTAATGAGTGAAGAAAAACTCATTTTATTTTTAAATGGATCAATGATGACCCCTTAAAACCCAAAATTCCCCAAAGTGAAAAATATTTGAAAAATAATAAATAGTATTAACCCTGCAGCAAACTTTCATGGGTCCATTTTTGACTTCTATAAGACAAAAAAAATTAATTTTTAATGAAATAGGGAGTAAAAAATCCCTCATTTCAAAATATAACCGGATTTTTCAACTTGAATGAAACTAAAAAATCAAGAGTCTTTGGAAAGAGGGATAATAACTTATCTAATAAAATAAAACAAATCTTGATGAATAAAGAAAATTATATTTAAAAAAATTAGTTATAAACCCATGGAGACCCTCAATGAAACTCACCCAATCTCAAATATTTTATAACTCATTATAATTTACCCTCCCTCCCCACCACTCTCAATAAAAGATAAAAATCCCTCAAAGGTAAAAATTAGATCAACTTTTTCATTTATATCCCTTTAAATTTATTTTTTAGTTATATATTATGAATTTTCTTATTTTTTAATATTTTTATAGATATTTCTACTTCTTATAAATAAATATAACTTAATTATTCTTCCAAAATAATATTTAATTAAAATATTTTTCATTATAATATTTCATATTCTTTATATGTACTATAAAAATAAAAAATTTCTTTCTCTTATATTATTATTCAACCCGATTCATCATGATTTTTTAATATAATATATATTTAATTAATTTAATCACTTTACTTTTCACTTTCTTATTCAGTGTAAAATTGTTATTTTTATTAAACTTTTTAATTTTAATTTCTTTGATTCCAAAATTACTCATTTTCTTCCCCGCCAACAAATTTTACAATTTTTTTTGTTTCATTTTCTATTTAATGTTTTATTTTCATTTTTTATAACCAATAATGATGAGCATATAATTATTCATCCAATAGATGGAATTTTTAGATGATAGAAAAAGTCATGGTACATTATTATAATTAAAATTCCACTATTTTTTCGATGGTTCATTAATGAATTTGTATTTTTAATTCATGGGATAAGATAATAAGAAACAACAATACAAGAGAGAAAAAGAAGGACATAATTCCTAGAGTTTGATCAATTTGTTTATGCAATGGTAAAACATCAGTTTTTGAGTACATTGTAAACAAAATAAGATACTGGGGGTATTGATATTAAATGTGATGACCCAAATATAGTGTATCTCCCTATTATGCTAATTTTTTTAGAGTTTAGTATTCCATAAATTTTAAAAAATAAAATTGAATAAATTTATATCCTAGTTTTGAAAATATAATAAAAATTAAATCATATAAACTGGTAAAAAACATTTATAAAAATATTAGTGCATCATCCCTATTAATAAAAATTTTAAAAACTCATCACACTAACCCAAAATTATATATACAAGTTAATTACTGATATAACTCATATTTTCATTATTTTTACTTTTTATTTCAATGATCTAATCCCCACCATTTTTTTAATTTTGAGAGTAATTACATTATAACTAGATTTTAGTAATATATTTTGATTTTTTATAAAAATGGAGTAATTTAGGATTTTTAACATTTTTTATCATTTTTAGAATAAATTAGAAAACCCATTCTTTGATTTTTTTTTCAATTTTTGAGAAAAGTTTTATTTTTTACTAAAATCATATTTTGGATAATTATAGGTTCATATGAATGATGTGTACCACAGTACAAAAAATAGATATGTCTGGAAATAGGTTATATATTTTTAAATAGCGGAGAGAATATATAATATTATGAACCTTGGAATTTTGAGCTAAGTCCCACATCTTACATATCATGTAATATTTTCACTATCTTATGCATACCCAAGAATTGAAATATTGGAAAACCGAGTCGTCATATATTTTAGGTAATATTATCATCTTCGTACATATCACATATAATTAGAATTTTGGAAATATTTATCATCTTACATAATATTTTAATCATGTTTTTGATGGGATGAAGTATGAATTTGGAAAATTAAAACATGAAACATATTAATTCGAGAACTAGAAAATCTTACATATGAAGTAAACTTACTAGGAATCATGTCAACCTAATTTTTTAAATGTGGATTATCTTATATATCATGTAATAAGATCATTATATTATGAATTCATTTATATTTATCGGTATTAATGTATGATTTCATACTTCTTGAAATTCTATCAGACACACTTAAGTAAGGATTTATACTTTTCAAAAATTTGAGAAATAATATTTTACATTGATACACTTGTAATTGTATGAAAATGAGATAAATAAAACCATATAAGTAATATTATTTTCACTTAACGGGATTAAGTCATGTTATAAATGAAATTTGAATAATTCCAATGCCAAAATGAAAATGGATGTTCTTATAATATGAAGATTGATTTGCACCACAAGAGTTGAAGATAGTGGAATAATATATATATGATGACTTAAAAAATTAAAATAAAGATGAATATGAGTCAAATTCCATAGAAGGATAAAAAGAAAAATAAAATATATAAGAACTATGATATTGATTGCCAGTTTATATCCTATGCTTGTGAGGAAAATATTTTTCGCTTCTACCACCCAAAGGACAATCGTTGAAGGTTACTACATTTTTGAAGTTTAACTAGGAGGTACGTGAAGTTTGATACTGATTTCAAGTTATTTTTTGACATGGTAAAGGATATATATACATTATAGAAGAAGTAAAAAACATAATTGAGTGATGGAACAACTACAGGAGGATCATACACTAGACCTGGTCAATTAGAAGTAAGGAGGAATAATGTTTGTTACTGGTTTAAATATGTATGGATAAAATCCTTGATGAATATGAGCTGTGGAGACCCAAAAACACCACACTTATAAGTTATAAAATTCAAAATATCCTATTAAATTTCGTTAGAATTATTATTCTTGAATTAAATTGGTTTCTTTTATTTCTTATTACAATAATTCTATGGTTTCTATTTTGGACTATTATTTTATCTATGAATTCTAAAGGAGTCAAATTTTTTCCTTCATTTTATTAAGAAAATTCATACTTATATAAACAATATAATTGATTTGGTTTAATTTATTAAAGGTATTTGAGTTATTTAATCACATTAAAAAAATAAAAAAACACATATTATGTACATCATAAGATTTTATAGCATAGTTGTGTTAATAAATCAAGGAATTAGAGTATGCATTGAGGAATTAATATATGAGAAATTAATTGACAATAAAGAAGGGTGTGTTCAGTGGTTGAAACATTTTCATAATTTATTCTCTTGAATCATATTTTATATTTATTTTTAATCACTTTTTATTCCAAATACTCACTCACTCGATTTATTTTAATTTAAAATTTTAACTGACAGATCAAATCCTTAATTTTGTTTTTTCTTTGGAAAAATAAAAAAAAATTGATGGATTTCATCATATCCTATAAACCCCTCAATATACAACCCTATAGATATTATACATAATTTTTTTCAAGATAAAACATTTATATTAATTTCATGAAAAGATCTCATCTATCAAATGTTGATAATTGAAAAGGATATTTCCCAAGAATAATGAATCTATTTTTCTACAGTAATGTGTTTAATATCTTATTTAGTTACTTTGTATATTTAAATTGATTATAATTATCACTATAGATCTAGATATGTTATGATTAAGGAAGATAAAAACTCATTAATTGACTTTTTTAGTGAGAAACTCAAGGGACCCATCCTAAAACATATACTCCATTATATTAATCTACCAAATCATCAAATAAATAACATGTTGAACCCGAAATTACCATGAAATCAAATAACTCTTAAATAGTTAGTTTTATAATATGAATATAATTAATTAATCGATGTGAAATACTTTAATTCACCTATAGTTTTTGCAATGATGTTTGGAATCATTCATAACATCCAAAATTTAGTAGCCTTACATGAAAGGATATGCATAATTTTATTTTATTTTTGTTAATACCAAAGCAACATAAGAAAAAAGAGAAAATATTAAGCTAATAGATTTCCTTTTTTCCTTAAAAGTGGTGAAAAAGAGTGTCTTTTTCTTTTCCCACTCTTCTTTAACGAAATAATGGAATAAATTAAAAATTATTTTTCTCAAAATTTTATCCCTAATTCATAGAATTATGTAATTAGAATATAAGTATATATAATTAGATAAATTAATGGTAATAATTTTCTAGACAATTAGAACAGATTTAATATATTTTGCTTTAGATTCCTAACTATTAAATCAATGAGAAATTATTGATTCAATATTTTTATGAGGGATCCTATTTTACAGATAGGAGAATGATTAATTTTGTTATAGAAGAATCATTAGTCAATAAAACTGACATGGTGATAAGAATATTATTCATAAAATGGCATAAATGGTAAAAAAAATTATGGACTACAGGCTTACTTCATGTGAAATATTCACTATAAATTATTAATTCCAATTCTAAAAACACCACAATTTTTTGTTAACCTAGTGATATTATTACTATGGTGTTGTCTATGTTTTTGTATAATATTTCAAAAAAATAACACACCCAACACAAGTTTTCAAATGCAATTTTATTAAATAATATGTGGCCAAATGAAAACTTTACTAACTAACACACACCAATGAAAGAATATTATAAATATTGCAATTTTCTTTTTCTCAAGATACCATTCCAACAAAACCAACCAATACATTTTCAACCTAACCAAAATTTCTACAAAGTATGGAATAATCAATCAAATGAAATATTTATATATCAGAAACCACAAAGTTAATTTTTACACAGTCTATCAATAAATTCCTAACCTTTTTACTTATAGAAGAAATACATTTCTCAATATATAATGACATTTCATCATGTATAATAAACTAAAAATATAAAAATAATCTTAAAAAAACTATAAGAGAATAAAAAATTATATTGAGAACTTTGATGACTCAAATTGATCCATTGGATAGTCATATTGGTAGTATAAGTTATTGAATTAGTATAATTCTTCCTTAACAGTATAAAAAAATACTAAAGCGAATAATAATATGAGTTATATAAAATATAAATATGGTACTAATTTGAACAACCAATAATAAATGAATTCCAATCCTAAACAACTTAAAGATATTCAAAAACCTTGTTCACCTGTTTTTGATTCTATTAAAAAAAGAGAAACTTTTATTAATCCTACTGAAAATCCCAAATATTTTTTTGAAATATAAATCAATGTAAGAAGATAAATTTTTTCTTCAAATAACCAATAGAAATTAGTAAATAATGATAGTATCTTATTATTCTCAAAATTGTTCTCAAAATGATCATGGTGTACCAAATCCACAAATGTTTTATCCTAAATGCAGTACACTAGTGAAGAAGAGAGTTATTGGTGACTTAAATTAGTAAATTTTGGATACTTTTATTAAATTTCAACTTAATATTCCCTTTGTTGATGTAGCTAATTATTTTCAGATGTATTGCATTTTTTTGAAGAAAATTTAATCTCATAAAAAGAAATTCAATGGTAGGGAAAAGTAAAACATTGGGATGATTGTTTCCTCCATGTTTCTACATTCCATATCTATCAATTTCCTTGATTTCAATATTTTCACCACTCCATTAATAATAAGTGAGTGTGAATTTAAAAACCCCTTTTAGGATTAGGATCTCCAATAAATGTTATTCCTCCTTTGGTTTACTCTACTTCATTGGTTATAGAACAAACATTTTCTGGTATTTTCATTAAATTAACTAAATAAATAATAATTTAACCTATTAGTATCATATAGGATGTTTCGGTATAAATATTATATATAAGTTTCCCGAATAAATTTTATTACATCAATGTGATGGATAATATATTTATTATACATTCGCTTTTGATTCTTCAAAAAATTTTACCAATAAATGATAAGGACATACATTTTCACAAGGTAACATTATCACATAAATTTGGAGGATAAATTTTCCACTCTAAAATTATTGAATATATGATGTTTACAATGTAAGATCATTCAACAGACAATGTGATCCAGATTTATTAGTTCTCTATTGTGTTATTTTCTAATTTTATAAGAAATTAACCACATATTTATTAATAGAAAAATTAGACTTTTTTACTACTAAAATTAATTTATATAAACATTAAAATGTTACATTTGAAGAGAATTTGATTGTTAAAACAATTTAATGAATAGATATAGCGATTTATGATTCTTATTTTACATTTATAAAAAATATTAAAAAATTTAAGTGTGATTAACATGTTTACTATTTTAATAAATAAATTGAAAAAAAATACTTTCAACTAACTATTGAGTGTTCCAAATCATATACATCATTATTTTCAAAATCTAGAATTTATTTCATAATTGAAACTGGTTTAACGTTTTTTTACCATCAATTTAATAATATTAAAAATTGTAAACCTACTTGTTTTGGGAAAAAATTAACAACTAAAATAAATTATTTTTGACTATAAAATCCTTTATTATTATAAAAAATAGACAAATTTATTTATAATTTAAACCATTTACTGAGAACCTAAAACAATCATTCCTAAATGGGAATAAAAATTTTCCAATGATTATTTCTAAAGGGACATCAATAGATCAAAAAATAAACTCTTAAGATTCATTAGAGACAAAAATAATGATAGTGGTTGGACCTCAGTTGACATTAATTAAATTAGTCCTTATATTTTCATGTATATAATCTTTTTTTAAGATAATATAAAACGTGTTAGGAAATTTAAAATCATTTTTCACACTGTAATTTTAAAATTTGTTGAGAAAGAAGTGACTAATTTTATGCCTGATGGGGTCATTATCCCTATTTTTGATATCAAATGGGCAGGTCATGTCGAAATTGTTCTTAAATATAGTGGTTTTAGTATTTTAAAGAATGAATTTGAAGAAATATTTCATATCAATCTTGTAACACCAAGAACCCTGTTACCCAGAGTCGGTGCATTATTACATAATGTTGGCATGATAGAAAGAATCATGTCCTAAAAGACAAATCGTTTCAGTAGCCTTGGAAGTACTAGGTATATTCATAAATTTTACATAGTATCATGAAATAAAAACATCAAAAACATTTTGTACCCTTTTGAACACACTTATATCCTTAGCCTATCCCAAATAGGTCAACCATAAAATACTAAATCACATCCTGGAAAAAATAAAACATAGAAAGGGGTGAGCTCAGATTCTAAGAAAGGATAACAATATAGAGGAAACATTCATAAATAAGAATAAATATTTAAGGCAATGTGTAAGACTAAAACATAAGGCTTTTAAACATAAACTTATGAATAATATGGCCAATATAAATCTAATAATTCCATTTTCTTATTCACATGGATATTCTTCTACTTGAATAATCACATACAATATCAATAGCCAATTTAATAATGATAAAATGTATAATGTCAGACTTCGTAACTATATAGTCAAGGCCTTGTGAGATGAATACAAATGTTATTTCATCAAGGCCTTGTTCCAAGACACTAGTGGTCTTATGAGACCTACTGATGGATCAAGGATCTATAGCGGGATCCACCCGTCACTTACAAAGTCCGATGCATTCCTCATATAAAAAGGATTAAACATAACATAAACTTTCATATTAAAACAAGCATAAAAATTTTCAATACTTTTTCTATAAATGATAAATGGTGTAAAAATAAAACATCCATAGTCAAACATATCACAAAACTATCAAAATGATATGGAAGTTTGGTATCATAAAAAAAGACTTCAAACAAGCTTAAAATTCATCAAAGGATGTTCATAAAGATGAAATCAAAACTTTTTTAAAGAAATATCTATTTCTATTTTAAAATAGTTAAAAAGATATATGATTATAAAAGAAAATATTTATTTTGAGAATAATCTTATAATATTTTATGGGAATCCTATATGATGATATAACATAGAAAAATAGCCACACCTGCCGTATAAGTTAAAAAATGATATTCTTACCTTAATTTTGTCCAAAAGGTCATAAAGTACCATATTTGGAAAATAATGGAAAAATTCCTTTCAAAACATATATGGTAAAATAAGGGTATAAATGACATTAAAACATTGTATTTTAAATAGTAAAAATGTTTTGAAATACATTTTTTAGAAAACACTGATGTGGATGATAAAAAGGTCCTAGTAGATACTTACGTAAAAACAACCTCGGATAACAAAGAGATTATAAAATTAACCCTTACCTAGTACTTTTATTTAGTCGATGGTATGTTAACCTCCTGTATAATAGTTAAAACATTGTAACTAAATTATACATGAACTATATACATAAATATGGTATCATATATTATCTTATAATATTTTTTTGGTAATAATATGTTAGTAGTATCATCATTTCGGGTGTTAACTGATTTGTTTTCTTTAATATGCTTGGTTATGTAAGACATATTTGTTATAGATAGGATGTATTTTATTCTAATACAGAATAATATTATGTTCACAAACATAATTTTTAATCAAAAAATGACAATTATTCATGAATGATTACGATGTGGAATGAATCTCATTGCGTTCGTGGAGACGATTATCCATACATACGCACGAGCGACAATATCATTATATTGATGGAGTAATCATATGTAATTTGATGATATATAATATATAAATAATAATTATCATGTTATACTTATTATTTACATCAGTTATACTCATTATTATACCCATTCAAATAATGAAGTGTTTGAATAAAAAACTACACCACGACGTGGAGACGATAATCCTTACATACACACGTATGGTGACTTTTTCATTCATAGGATAGATAAAAATACGAATATAGTTATAACATATTTATAATAACCTCCCAATATGTATAATTTACATTGATTTATTATTATGGTATTTAAACAACAAAAGAATGATGAAGTATAAGAAGAAAAGAACATGAAAGAGGGTGGTGAAATTACTACCTCTACTTCAGGTGTTTCTTTTTTAGTTGATCAAAAGGGCTCCAAAGGTTGGCTTTCCAATCCCAGTAAGCCCTCTAATTTTAAGGGAGGAATGTTGGGAGGATATTTGGTAAGGGTTTGGCCAAGAGAAAAGGCTTTGGAGGTGTAAAATTAAGATATGGGGAAGTTCTCTTTTATAAGAGAGGTGAGGGTCACTTTAGAAAAATCTTGAAAAAATATTTTAAAATAAAATAATTTTTGGTTTCTAATGGATCTAAATAAATTTATTTAGATTATAAGGTGGGTATGGGTTGAAAACCTCTCAACTAATAGGTTTTATACAGGTTTAGGTCATCATATTAACATTATCTTTTAGAATTAACTCTTAGTTAAATAGTTTGACCTTTACCATGTCTCTTTGTATTTTTATATTATGTGGTTAATAAACATACTATAACAAGTCAATGGAACCCATAGTGGTTCATTATTAATATATATAACCTTATATAATTCCTTTGGAAGAAACATATATTTTTAGGAAAAATATATCAATAAAATATATAATAATTTTTTTTAAACTCAATTTTGTCAATTTTGACACTATTTAGTATTTAGTTTTTGTGAAAAATCATAACAGCATGATTACGTAAATTTTTTTAATCAACCCTAAAATTTCATAGTAATCTATAAAATTTCTACAGTTCATCATAAGTCTCAAATTACATTTATTTGGATATTTATAATATCAATTATTTTAATCATTCATTTATAAGGTAATTACTGCATCATAATTATGTCATAAATAAATTAAATTATTTAATGTGTAAAAATTATAAATAAACTACCATTATGTAGGAAATATTTTTATGTTTATAATTAATATTTATAGTCGAATTTATCTTATGTATAACCCTATATTAACAATTTATTAGTTAATAAACATTGAATTTAACTCTTTTAACTCTTCTTTAAATAAAATAACAATAAATGTCCTAATATAATCTTAGTAGACCAAAGAGGATCATATTTTATTCCTATGGTTTTTTTGGTTAAATAATACTTATCCAATAAAATTATGACATGTGTTAGGGTAAGTATGATATCATTTTTACCCTTAATTACCCTATTTTCTTTTAATCGTGGTAAATAAAAGTAAAAATTTACTATTCACCAAAAATTATTTTCATCTTTTTGAACAAAATTTTACTTACTAATATCAACTGTTTCTCTCATATTTCTGAAATTAAACTCACAGAAGTAGTAGAATTATGATTTATGGAAATTTGAAAATACTCTAAGGAGGTGGGTAAAAGGCTGTAAAAAGTTAGATAAAATTTTTATATATCTAAACGTATTATAAAATGACTCCAATGAATAACATTGAAATTATATAGGTATTATGTTCTTATTTTGACCTGAAATAAATTTAAATAAAATAAATAATTATTTAAATAAAAATTCAATTTTAAATAATAACTCAATGCTTTTCACTATTCACTAAAAATTTAAATTTTTTAGAAAAATACCAAAAATTCACCCTAAGCTAATTTCGATATTCCAAATCCAAAAATAAAGTCCATTTTAAATGTAAAATTTATAAAATTTCAAAAAGTGGTTATTACTCTTCATAATGGCTAGTTTGATTGGTTGTGGTGTGTTAGAATCTTGATGTTGTGTACAATGAAAGCTATTGCATTATTCAAATGGAAACGTACCATGGAAGATTGGAGTGTTACATTCTTCCCTCCTTCAAATAATTTTGTCCTCGAAATTTTTAGATTACTACCACACAAAAAGATTCGGGTGGTTATTCATCATAAGTTCCTCAGGTTACCATGTTGCCTCTTTCATCTTATGGTTTCTCCATAGAACTTCTACCAGACGGGTCATTCGGTTTCATAGAACTTGTTCTCTTATATCAATAATCTTGGAAAGCTCTTCACAATAAGACAGATCAGGTTCTAGTTCAATTTCAAAATAGGTGAGTACATGTGTTGTGTTGGGCATGTATTTTCAAAACAGTGATATGTGGAACACATCATGAACAATGGAGGGACTTGGATGCATTACCAAATGATAAGCTACAACTCAAATTCATTCTAGAATTTCCAAAGGTCCAATGTACCTGGGACTCAATTTACCCTTCTTACTGAAACGTATAACACCCTTCCATGGATATAACTTCAAGAAACATGGTCTCCTACTTGAAATTCCAAATCCTTCCTTCAGTTATCGGCATATATCTTTTACCTACTTTGGGCAGCTTTGATGTGGGTTTGTATAATATTCATATTTTCCATTGTTTCATCAACAAGTTCTAGGCCTACGAGTTTTCGTTCACCAACATCATCTCATCGAGTTGAGGAGTGACATCTCTTTCCATATAAAGCTTTATAATGTGCCATCTAAATACTTTAATGGAAGCTATTGTTATATTAAAATTATACCAGAGGTAAATATTGATCCCACGTACCATTAAAGTTAAGTGAACAAGATCTCAACATGTCTTCTAAGGTTTGAATAGTCTGTTCTGATTGTCCGTTAGTTTGAGGGTAGTAGGCAGCGCTCAAATGAAATTCGGTATCCAAGGCCTTCTGAAGACTTTTCCAAAATATTGATATAAAATGGGTATCACGATCAGAAACAACTGATAGTGGTACTCTATGAAGTCTTACAACATCATTAATATACATTCATGCTAAACTTTTAAGTGGTAAATCTTCTCTTATATCATGAAAATGTGTTGACTTGGTACAATGATCAATAATTACCCATATTCCATCATTCCTTCTTGAAGTCTTTGGTATCCCCATAAAGAATTCCATCGTAATGTCTTCCCATTTCCACTCAGGTATGGGAAGAGGTTTCATGACTCCTCTAGGATGATGTCTTTCAGCTTTCACTTGTTATAAAACCATACACCTTGACACAAAATCAGAAATATCTCTCTTCATATTGTCCCACCAAAAATGTTTTTTCCACATCTCTATACATCTAAGTTCTAATAGGATGTAAAAAAGTAATAGTGGCTATGAGCATCGTCCAACAATTCCCTTTTTAGACTAGGTATGTTAGGAACACAATGTCTCTTCCCAAATTTCAAAATTCGATCTTCATATTTAAAGTCACTCAATCTCCCATCATTCACAGCTTTAATCTTCTTTGGAAACTCCTCATCCTCAGTATGAGAACTATTTATCCTTTCTAGTATAGAAGGTTAGGCAACCATTTGAAAAAGTACTGATGTTTTACCTTCCATGGTTATTCGCATATCCATCTTTACTATATCCATGTATATATAATCCTTTTTAACTCTAATTTTGTTCAAAACTCCATGATCCTTTCTGCTCAAAGAATCTTTCGCCTTATTTTCCTTCCCCGGGTGGTAGTGTATTGTGCAATCATAGTCCATGAGTAGTTCAAGCCATCTTCCTTACCTCATGTTGAGTTCTTTTTATGAGAAAATATACATCAAACTCTTGTGATCAGAATAAATATCACATTTTTTACCATAGAGATAGTGTATACATGTCTTCAGAGCAATTATTATAGCTGATAACTCAAGATCATGAGTAGGATAGTTTTTCTCATGAATTTTTAGCATTCGTGATGCATAAGATATAACTCTATAATTTTCCATAAGGAAACAACCTTGTCCTTTCTTTGAAGCATAACTATAAATAACAAACCCATCATTCCCCGATGGTAGGGACAATATAGGAGCATTGAATAATCTTGTCTTCAGTTCTTCAAAACACTCTTCACATTCTTTTTTCCAAACAAATATAAACCATTTACGTGTGAGCTTGGTTAATGGGATTTCCAATAGGGAAAAATTATGGAAAAAACACCTATAATAACCGTCTCATCAAATAGAACTACGTACCTCAGTTGTACTCATTAGTATTGGCCATTCCTAGATTGCCTTGGTCTTTGAAGGATAAACAGGGATTTCATCGTTAGAGACAATATGGCCCAGAAAAGAAATATCTTGATACCAAAATTCACATTTTTTAAACATCCCATATAATTCATTTCTTCTAAGAGTCCTTAGGATAATGCACAAGTGATTTTCAAGATCTTCGTAGCATTTAGAGTATACTAAGATATATATAATAAATACCATTAAAATTTCATCAAGATATTCCTTGAAAACATTTTTCATTTTATCCATGAAAACAAAGGGTGCATTAGTGAATCCAAAAGGCATTACAATAAACTCGTAATGCCCGTACCTAGTTTGAAATGCAGTTTTCAGAATTTCTTCCTTCTTCACACACAACTGGTGATATCCAGATCAATGGTAAATCTTTGAAAAATATTGAGCTCCATGAAGTTTGTCTAATAAAACAACAATGTGAGGTAGGGGATACTTGTTCTTTATTTTTATATCATTGATCACCCTGTAGTCAATGCACAACCTCATATATCCATCTTTCTTCTTATCAAAAAGAACAGGGGCTCACCATGGAGAAATTCTAGGGTGAATAAATCCCTTATTACTCAATACCATTAGTTTTTTATTTAGTTCCACTAATACCACAGTGGCCATTCTATAAGGGGTCTTTGATAAGGGCCCTGAACCAGGAATTAAATCAACGGAAAACTCAATTTCTCTTTCTGGCAGATGTCCATGTAAATATTATGGAAACACACCAACATGTTCTTGCATAATAGGTATGTCCTCTATTCAAACATTCTTTTCCACTCCCATAGTTATTTCATTTTATTCCTCCCCAATAATTAAATTTAGTAGAGCTAGTGCGGGTGGATCTAGACAATAATCAGGTGGTGAAGTTTCTACTCTAAAAATAAGGTACTTATTATCATCATTGAAAATTGTAACATCCTTATTCTTAAAATACATGTTCGCATCATGGTCCAAAATCCAATCATTACTGAGGATTATATAAAATTCAATCATGGGTATGATGATGAGATCTGAAAATAAAGAACAGTTATATGCCCTGATCGGAACTGATTCAAAAAACATTTTTGTGATGATACTTCCCTTAGGTGTTTTGATTGAAAAATACCTTGTTAATTCAAATTGAAAATATCTAATTTTCTTAGAAAACAGTGAAGATATGAAAAAATGTGATCATCTGGAATCAAATAAAGAATTGGCTAAACTTGAAGAAACCATTAAATTACCTACCACCATGTCTTTTAGAGCTTCAACCTCAGTAGTAGTGATTGCATAAGATTGGCCTTTCTCCCTTGGACTTTTCTAAGGTAAGTTCTCTGGGAACTTTGGAAATTCATTTTCATAATGCCTCTTTTATCTATAATTGTATCATTCAAAATTGACATCCTATTTCTTCCCCTTCTAATCACAAGTTTGGTGGCCTTTTTCATCACACTTGTAATAGACTCGCATTCCCTTCAGGCTAGTATCAGGATGTTTCTTCCCACATTTATCACAGGATAGATATTCTACTTTTTCATTATTCCCCTTATTTCCATTTCTAGAGTGTTCAGTAGATCTCTTTTTCTCTTTCTTTTCTTTAATGTCATAAGACATAGAGAATTACTTTTATGTCTTGATAGTGCATGCGACTATATCTTCATATGATGAGAAGGATTGTGAGACTAATGATCAACGGAGAAATGGTTTTAAACCATCAAATAATTGATCAATATTACTCATTGGGTTACATATATAATCGGATCCATGCCTTGCTAACCATATAAAGTTATCCTTATACTTTGCGACATTCTCATCTTCCATTTTCCTCGGACTCAGAAATTGTATTTCCATATCCACAGGATGGTCACGAGGAATGTATTATTCTAAGAAAATATCTTTGAACACCCTCTATTCCATGTTTTATACTTCTTCATTTTCCTTTGTGTTTTGGATTAATGACCACCATTAATCCGCATCTCCCGTGATGCGGTAAACTACCATGGCAACTTTTTCTCTTTTGATACTCCCCAAAGCATGAAATATTTTCTCTAAGGAAATTATCAATTGCTCCACTACTAATGGATTCGTACTCCCATTTAATGTCGGTGGTTGTTTCCTCATGAAGTGGTATAACATTGATCCTCCATTTTGTGGATCAGGGTGCTCCATATGGGTATGGTTATTATTCATTACCTAAGTGAGTTGTCTTATTATGGTGATAAGCTGATCAGCACCAGCTATTTCACCAGGTCCACAATAATTATATTGAGTAGTAAAGAAATACCTACATGGATTGCGTGCATTGATACGGTTTGCATTCCTTCCATTAGACGCCATTTCAAAACAATGGAATACACTAGATTAGTTTATAAATCTCTGTACATAATTCCAATCTTGTAAAATAGTTAACATAAATTGAACAGTTTATGGATATAATCCATAATCATAAATAATTTTTTCTTTGAGTAAGTATATAAACATAAACCCTTATTAATGATTTATAAAGAAAATTAGAATTATTCTAAGCATATCCCCTGCGAGTGTTGTAACTAAAAGTGCAACAAGGCCCGTTGTCAAACACCAGTTCCTATTCAAGTCTTGCTCAAAGTGGTGTTTTCAGGTTTTACCCCTAGTTACATCTATGTCAGAGCCACCACTACCTGCTCATACCCTAATAGGTACATATCACCTAAAAAACTCAAAAAATCCTTAATGTACCAAAATTCTAGGAAATGCTTCTATACAAGTCCTCAAAGTCGATCTTAGGGTAATATTCTCTAATCTGAGTTTTTCTAAATCTAGATTCCAAGGCCTGTACTAAACATCCTATGATACCAACTATAACTCCTTGACCATTGTAACCTAGAGTCAGTTAATTATTAAAAAACATTGGCATGATACAAGGAATCATGTCCTGAAAAACCGATCAGTTTAGTAACATTGGAAGTACTAGATACATTCATAAGTTTTACATTACATCATGAAATAAAAACATCAAAAACATTTTGTCACCTTTTGAAAACATTTATATCCTTATCTTATCCCTAAAGGTCAACCATAAAATACTTATCCACATCCTGGGAAACATAATACATAGAAATGGGTGAGCTCAAATGCTCAGTAAGGATAACAATATAGCGTAAACATTCATAAATAAGAATAAATATTTAAGGCAATCTATAAGACTAAAACATTAGACTTTTAAACATGAACTATTTCATAATATGGCCAATACAAATCAAATAATCCCATTTACTTATTCACAAGGATATTGTACTAGTTGAATAATCACATGTAATATCAATAGCCAATTTCACAATGATGGAATGTAGAATGATTGACTTCATAACCACATAGTCAATGCCTTGTGCCAAGACTACAAATACGATTTTGTCATGGACCTGTTCCAAGACACTAATTTGTCTTATGAGACCTACTGATGAATCGTGGAGCTATAACAGACTCCACCCGTCACTTATTATGTCCAATAAATTCCTCATATGAAAAGGATTAAACATAATGTAAATATTTGTATTAAACTAGCATACGAAATGTCAATACTTTATCCATAAACCATGAATGGAGTAAAAATAATACATCCATAGTCAAACATATCACAAAACCTTCAATACAATATGGATGTTTTTTATCATAATAAATCAACTTCAAACAAGATTAAAATCTATCAAAGGATGTTGATATAGATGAAATCAAACATTTTTAGAAAAATATATCATTCTATTTTGAAATCATTTAAAAGTCATATAATTATAAATTAACACTTTTATTTTGAAAATAATCCTATAATTATGAATGGGAAGCTTCAACAATGATATAATAGCTAAAAATAGCCACACCTTCCGTATAAGTTAAAAAAAGACATTGTTAACTTAATTTTGTCTAAAAGGTCATAAAGTACCTTGTTTGGAAAATGATGGAAAGATTCCTTTAAAAACATATATGTTAAAACAATGGTCTGAATGAATTTAACCTATAGTATAGTAAATAGTAAAAATGTTCTGAATTGCATTTTTTAGAAAACCTGGATGTGGATGATAAAGAGGTCTTAGTAGATACTTACATAAAAATAACCTCGGATAATAAAGAGATTGTGAAATTAACTCTTACCTTGTACTTTTCATTAGTCGATGGTATGTTAAACTTTTGTATAATAGTTAAAACATTGTTATTAAATTATACAAGAACTATATACATAAATATGATATCATATATTATCCCCTAATATTTCTTTGTTAATAATATTTCAGTAGTATCATTGTTTCGGGTGTTAACTGATTCGTTTTACTTTATATGCTTGGTTACGTAAGCCATGTTTTTTCTGGATAGGATGTATTAGATTCTTATACAAGATGATATTATGTTCATAAAAATTATTTTTAATCATTAAATGAAAATTATTCTTGAATGATTATGATGGGGAATTAATCTCATCACATTCATGGAGACGGTAACTCATACGTACGCATGAGCGACAATATCATTATATTGATGGAGAAATCGTATGTAATTTGATGGTAAATAATATATAAAGAATCATTAGAATGTTATAATTATTATTTAAATCAGTTATACTCATTATTATACCCATCCAAATAATGAAGTCTTTGAATAACAAACTGCACCATGACATGGAGACGGTAATTCGTACGTATGCACATATAATGACTTTGTACTTTATAGGATGGATAGAATAACGAATATGGTTTTACCATATTTTTAATAAATCACAGTATTTATAAGGAACTTGATTGATTATTTTGGTATGGAAACATCAAATAAAGAGGAAGTGGAAAAAGAAAAGAACTTGAAAGAGGGTGGTGAAATTATTACCTCTTCTACGGGTGTTTCCTTTTGAATTGTCAAAATAGAACCATGGGATGTTTTTCTGATCAAAGTAATGCCTCTAGGTTGAAGGGAGGAAAGTTGAGAGGATATTTGGGAAGGGTTTGGCCGAGACAAAAGGCTTTGGAGGTGTGAAATTAAGAGAAGGGTAAGTACCCTTTTATAAGATAGGTGAGGGTCACTTTAGGAAATGATTGAAATATTCTTTTATAATAAAATCATTTTCAGTTTCTAATGGCTAAAAAATTATTTATTTAGAGGATAAGCTGGTGATGGGTCGAAAAACTCTCAAACAATAGATTTTTGATAAATTTAGGTCATCATATTAACATTATCTTTTACATTTAACTCTTTGTTAAATAATTTTACATTTACCATATCTCTTTGTATTTTTATATTATATGGTTAATAAACATACTATAACAAGAAAAACTAACCCATAGTGGTTAATTATTAATATATATATCTTTATATATGTCCTTATGTAGAACCTTAGATTTTTTGGAATATTATATCAGTTAATAATAAAGTATTTGTTTTAAAAACTCAATTATGTCAATTTTGACACTATTTAGTATTTTGTTTTTGTGAAAATCATAACAGCATGATTACTACAAAAAAATTATTTAGTCAACCTTAACATGTAATATTAACATATAAAGTTAGTGGAATTCATCAAAAGTCTCCAATTACATTTATTTGGATATTTATAATATTAATTATCTTAATCATTCATTAATAAGGTAATTACTGCATCATCATTGTGTCATAAATAAATTAAATTATTTAATTTCTAAAAAATATAAAGAAAATATAAATTATGTAGGAAATATTTTTATCTTCCAAATTAATATTTATATTTTAGTTTATCTTTTCTATAACCCTATATCAAAAATTGTTTAGTTATTTAACTTTGGATTTAATTCTTCTTTAAATAAAATAATAATAAATGTCTTAATCTAATCCTAGTGGACCAATGAGGATCATGTTTTACTCTTAAGGATGTTTTTGGTTGAATAATACTTATCCAGTAGAATTAGGACATGTTTTATGGTAATTATGATAAAATATTTACTCTTAATTACCCTATTTACTTTTAACCATGGTAAATAAACATCAAAAGTTACAATTCACAAAAAATTATTTTAATCTTATTAAACCAAATTTCACTTATAGATATTAACTGTGTTTATCAGATTTTTGAAATTCAACCAAAAAAAGTGGTCAAATTAAGTTTTATGAAAATTTGCAAATGCTCCTAGGAGGTGGGTAAAAGACAGGAAAACGTTCAATATATTTTTTATATATCTAAACATTTTTTAAAATGTCTCTAATGAATTACATTGAACTTATATAGGTATTATGTTTCTATTTGGACCTAAAATAAATTTAATTAAAATAAAAATTTAGTTTTAAACAATAACTGAGAGTTTTTCACTATTCATCAAAAATTGAATGACTTTAGAAAAATTCCAAAAATTCACCATAATCTAATTTCGATATTCCGAATCCAAAATTGAATTACATTTTGAATGATAAAATTCATAAAATTTCATAAAGTGTTTATTACTATTCATAATGGATAGTTTGATTTGTCGCGGTGTATTTGAATCTCGAAGTTGTGTATAATTCAAACTATTGCATTATTCAAAGGGAAACGTACCATGGAATCTTGGGATGTTACAAATCTTCTAAAAAATAGAGAGTTTGTATTGATTACAATACACTAAAAGATGTTAATAGGAAGGATTAATTTTTTTCATTTACAAAATATGTTTTCGGATGGCTTTCTAGATAGTCACAATACTATTTTCTTAATAGATTTTGAGGTTACATTTAAATTCATGATGTACCTTATAATTAATAAAATACCACCTTCTGTTTTTCATTAAGTGCATTTCCTTATATAATAATTCCTTTTTGTTTTCAAATTTATTTTATAAATTTCCAAATGTGCTTGGTTCGAATTTTTTATGAATTTTTAGAAAAGTGTATAAATGTTTTTTTGGATTATTTCACAGTCCATAGATCATCTTTTAAGGGTTGTTGAGGATTTTTTCAACAATATATAAAACATTCAAGGCTAAAAAATTTATTTTTAATTTTGAGATATGCTATTTTATGGTAGAAAGAGTAATTTTTTTATTCCATGTTGAGTACAAATATGGAATCAAATTTGATTAACCCATAGTTACAATAATTTCTACACTTCCATACAAAATTTCTATGATAAATTTGATAGAAAATTAGGAAAATATATAATTTAAATAGATTTATCTTTATCTATATTTATTTATTAATAGTTATATTTTTTCTTTGATGATATCTTTATAAAAAAATTGTGTTTAAATATAAGCGGGTATCCCCATCCATAATCCTACACATAGACAATATTTTCAATTTGAATTAAAAATTTATGCATAAATATCTTCCATATAAATTGTTTTGAGTTAAATATTGGAAAAGAATTATCATGTAATAATTTTTATGTCTAATAATCAAAATAAAAACCACAAGTTAACTATACAACCACTAATGAGGAGCTTCTGGCTATAATTTTCTCGATAAAAAATTTAGATTCTACATACTAGTTTTTAATGTAAATATTTTCACTAACCATTCTAAAATCATATTTCTTATGAATAAATGTGCTGAAAAATCAAGGTTATTAATATAAATTTAGTTGCATAAAAAATTTAATCTAAAATAAATGATAATTTGGATAGTGAGAATTTAGTTGTTGTTTATTTAAGTTGAATACCCATTGTTTGAAATGAAAAACATGAAATATATCGACCAATAAAGAAAATTTGTCCTGATGGGTAATTACAAGGAGTTAGGAGTACTAGACCATGGTTTGTTGGCCATGTGAATTATTTAAATTTCAATAAAGTTATGAACATGTTTTAAAAGAATCATGTTTCCATGTTAGTTAGTGATTTTAGGAAATAAATTTGGGATGATCCCTAAACATAAAATATTTGAATGACTAAATAACTAGGAAATGCATCCCACATTTTGATATTCAATTACTACTAAACCTTTTCATAATCATAGTTTTGTGGTAGTTTAGGACATCAATGAATAATCAGGAAAGTTATATACTCATGTTTATTTTGGAATATAATTTTCAAGGATACATTTATATTTGTTAAAACATGTAAAACCTAGTATTTTCAAGTAAATATTTACAACATAGATGTAATTACACTAAAACCCCTTTTATTTTGTAATATGTTGGATCTTTGGGGTGTGTGATTGAAAAATAAATTCCCAATTATTTTGGATACCTTTAAATTTTTCTTATTGTTGAGTATGCATCCAAGGGGGTATATTTTTTCCCCATTAGAAATAATAATGCTAAAATTGATATTATGTTTTTTAGATATAATTAATTTTTTAGGTTTGGGTAACCAAATTGTTTTTAACACAACTCAAGGAACTGAATTTTTAATGCATATTTATAAACTATTTTAATGAAATGTGGATTTAATTATATGGTTTCTATATGATATCATCCCTAAAAAAGGAATGGTTATTTTTAAAAACAAATATAACAAACATATTTAGATACAATTGTTCAAAAAAATATAAAATATTGGAATTTGAGATTATTTACCCTCATTAATATTATAAAAATAGTTTCAAAACTACAATTGGAATGTCACCTTTAAGAAAAATTTATGTAAATTCATTTCTTTTACTTTTGGAATTTGAGTAAATGTATTTTTTTCTATCAAAAGATACAATATAAATATTTTAGAATCTAAAAAATAAAGAAATTTTGTCTTATTAGAGTTGGTAGAAATCATAAATGATACTTATGAAAACTCCCATCTTCAAAAAAACACCAATGTTTTATATGATGAAATAAACCATAAATAAGAGTTTATAAAGGGATATCATGTAATTCCATCTCTCTTTAAACTCAATATGTATCAAGAAAAATTTTAATCAAAATGATCTAAACTCTTTATTGTACTCATTTTTTCTATTCGATGCTATTTAGATTAATAAAACTGAAAAGGTAGAACAATTTATAGTCAATGTGAACAAAATTAATCTATTTATATAATGATTTAAAGATATTCTAGGGGAGGAAATTCATCTTCAAGATCCTAAATACAAATTAGGACAAGTTGTTTTATTACTTATTTTATTTTATTATTACGTCTATCATTCTTGATTTTAATTTCACAACTCCAATGAAATATAATGAGTACATTTCACAAAATACATGTTTGTGTGTGTTTGGGGGTAATCCTCAGTTAGAGTGAAATTTTTTTGACTTTATTATTCATTTTTTATGTTTTATATTTTTTGGATTGTTTTCATTTATTTTTGTGCCTTTATTTTTTATTTTTGTGTATGTCTGGAAATTTTGAGGTTAAAATGAATAAATTTTCAATTTTTGGAAACCATACCAATGTGTGAACTAATTTCAAACAACTAATGTATTTTAAATGAATATTGAAATTAACTTTGTTATAGATTCAATTTTTTATAAATATATCAAAAGACTATTGAATTTTGATTCCATTACCATGAATTACTATCCAAATTTTAAAATCACTTACATATAATGCCTCTAAATCTTGTTATTATTTCATTTATAGTAGCCCCACATCATTAGTGCAACAAAAAATTCTTAATGAAATATTATTTACACTATTTATATAAAAAAAATAGATATTTAAGGTAGTTGTGTTAAATATTATTGAGCAAACTATTTTATTTTTAAATCCCATTTTTACACAATTAACATATTAATATATCATACATTTACATTTGAACTTTGTGAGCCCTTTGTTTCTATAAACATCTTAGTTATTTAGCCACTTTATAATCCTAAAATATTTCTCCCTCCTAATAGAGAAGAAAATTTTGTGATCCTTGTCAAACTAATGTGTGGGGAAATAGGTTTTTTTATAGTTTATGACATCAATTAATGATTCTTTGATAATAAAATTTTGATATACGTAACTATTTTGAAGATACATTTAATGAATCTATTTATATATAAATTTTGAAAATTAAAATAATTTTAGGGATATGCTATATAAGAAACTCTAAAAATTGGGGAAACGTTTTGGAAGACTAATACTGGGATTTGTTATTCAAAATTGGGTTGGGAATTTCACACTACTATTTAAAGTTTCATGAACCATTTAAGCCATCAAAATTCAAAAATATTTGAAGAATCCTAAAATAAAAAATAGGAAAAATGTTTTTGATGGCACTTGAGTGAAGATATTTTTTCTACTAGAATGTTTAATGTGTGAATATTACGAAAAATTAAGATATGTTAGAGATGGACCATTACTGGTATGATGTTAAATATTTCATTCGTTAGTTTAAAATATAAATCATGAATTTTTATTGAAAAAATCTAAACCTCCTCATTTTTCCTTGGATTTTTAACAACAAAAACCAACCAACCCCTAACAAATTAATAGCCTTGGAAATACCTAATGAATAACAAAACTCTTTGAATTATTAAGTGGATATTTAAGAACTTATAAGGTTTATGAAAACCCCTATGTAAGATTATATGATAAAAACATACCAAAAATTTATACTAGTGTGATTAGAGAAATAATTCCATTAAGGTCGAAATTTATGTGTAAGGGAAGATGGAATAAGTTGGAATGGATTGAATATACCTAATAGAGAATCTACATTGAAAATCATGGATAAACAAAGTCAGGGTTTGTGACATCCATAAATATTACTATAATAAAGTATAAATATGTTATAATTAATTTTTTAATTACTTATTACTTTTGTATTAAGCTACATTTTTACATGTTTTTTATATCATGTTATTATTTTATACTATTCATTTAGGTATAATTTTTATTTTACTAACCTTTTCTAAATTATAATCTTCCTGAAATACCATGTGCATTATATAGAAACTCTAATCATCATATGATATTTGAGTCTAATAATTCATAATTAAGTTTTTGTTTTTTTAGTTAGTGTATGTTTTTGAACCATAATTAGCCACCTATTGTATCCATTGATATACTCTTCAATCCTACACGTATCATTTTCTAAAATTTTATTTTTCTGAGGAGTGAAAATTTTTAGTTGTGGGGGTTTGATCATATGTGGATTCACTATTTTTTCCAACCATACACCACTCTGATAAACTATTTTTTTATTAAAACACATATTATTATAATAAATTGAACTTCTCATTCTATTCAATTAGTTAATTTTAAATATTAAAGGCAAGTTTCACTTTTTATACTTACATTATAGGTGGAGGTGATTTGAAGGGCCTAATATGATGTTGGAGATAAATGGTCCAAACTACAAAGAAGCCCATGAAAAATGTTAAATGTTTTTCACATTATTTTTTTTCATCCAATTGGGATGAAATGTTGTGATTAGATCCATAATTTTTTGGGATAAAACTCTTAAGAAGACATTGAAGCCCTATTTTCCCATATGTGAGGTAGAATGATCTTCTCTATCAAAAAAACTAAATTCACTCGAATTCAAGGGTAAAACTATGTATATTTATAATATATAACATTGTAGGCATTCAATTGATGCCAAATTTTGTAGGAAGAAAATAAAAATGTCATATAAAAACTAATCTGTTTTTTATATTCCAGATAATACCATTTTTCAATAAAAATATGATTCACAAGTAGTATTATTAAACTAAGGTTTCAAAAAGAACATTCGAATTTTCTTATAAAAATGTACCATGTGTACCTCATTTTCAATTTTGACTTGGAAAACATGTTTACACATTTTTTAGAGGTTTTGAGTAATAATTATCCCTGTAAGGGTTATGGATCTCCTTATCCTTGTATAGAGAGCTGAAATTAAGAAGGATATCCACTCATTCCTCCTCCTCTTCTCAATGGTGGGTTAAACTATGGGAGATCATTGTAATGGTTATACACACATGTCAAAGGAGTTCTGATGCACCTAGTATGTACTATTTTGGTTTATTTTGGGGTTTCAAATTTTCATTCAATTGTTATCTTAATTTGATTCATATTGAAATTCTTTTTTTAGTGAATGAAATAATAATTATTTATTATTAGTCGGTGTGACATTTTTATCATGTGACTTGTGTCATTCTAATTATAAAGCACAAGAATCATTTTCCCACATTTTTTAGATTTCAATTTTATTTGAAATATATTATACCATGAATAAGGGTTGGAACATGGATACACGATTGTTATGTCAAGGTTTGGTTCAACATGCATCAATATAAAGACTTGAATGGTAATTGAAGTTTTGGTTAATCTCAACCCAATACATACACTAAACCGAAATGAGCATCAATTAACCGTGAACATGTCATCATTTATAGTGAACATTTAATGATAAAATCCATTTACCACTCTCAAAATTCACCATATTTAATAAAATATATAATTTATTTCATGTTAATGTATTTTTAAGATTCTATAAATTTTGGTTTTGTTTTATAAATTTAATAAAAAATCACACTTTAAGCATTCAACAATACTAGAGTGATAAAAAAGGGTGTTCCCTATATTATATAAACAAATCTAAAATATAACTAATTTGATGTGTTATGAAAAACTCATCATTGTTCCTATTCTCATATCATAATAAATGTAGATATTATTGAGATTATCAGTGGTCCACTAATACAAATCATGATTTTCAAGTGAAAAAATCATCACATCAAATTTATTTGGGATGAAGATCAACAATTTCTTCCCTAAGGTAAAATATTTATGAACTTATTTAAAGTATTTAATCAAGATTAAAATTTTAATAGCCTAAATGAATTCCTCATACACTATTTCATATTATCTCATCCAAATACACTCAAATTATTACAAATATGATTATAACAAACTCATATAATTTTTTTATCCCTACTTGATATCATAGAGTTTCTTCCAAATTATATTCACTGTATTTAATACTATGTCACCTATTAAATCATTATTTGATAGGGTTGAATGCATCAAAATTAGTGTTCATACACAATATTTGATATACTTATTATCAGGTAATGTATATTCTGTCCCTACATAGGTGTGTTTCAATTTTTTGGGGATTTCAAGATTTTCCAATAGAATATATGGATGATAAAAAACCATCCCCTCCTTTCGTAAATTGAATTACTTTGCATTTATCCAAGAAAATCATATATTTTTATGTTTTTTATAGTCTCTATATATCTTTAAAATGTAATATTTTTAAATGAAAGGAAATTTATCTCCAGAATAATAGTTATCAATAATTTTTTCATGAATTATTTAATACCAACTAATAATCATAGTATAGTGCATTCGAGAAATGAGAGAGGTGTGAATTAGTGGTTACCAAAACCCCAAATCCCAATTAATTTTATTCCCATTTATAATTATTGTGACTGGATATAGATGGTTATAATGTAAGGATGAGATATAGATACTAAAATAACACACATGGAATTAGGGTGAATGCATGGTTTACTAACTCTTGTAATAAATTTGATAATCCCTTGTGAGAAACATTTTAAATTATGATACACCAATTCCTATTATATTATAAATATTAATAAATATAGGAGTATGGAGATGTAATTTAACTCCAATTTCAATAAATAATGATTATTCTTAATTTGTTTGTCAATATTATATTCCAGTAACCTTTTGTTCCTCTAGCGTTTGGATTACTTGTGCACCCATATTCTTCTCTTCAGCCCCATCCAAAATCCTCCTAGAACGAGCATTCAATTTTATTAGATATTCATCTTTTTTAACTTACTAACTCAGCCACATTGAATGATGGGCCTCATAATTTATTTATAGGTAGTAACCACCATAGTGTGGAGGCCTCTATGTTATATATTTTTTCATTAATATCAACTTGTTTTGAAATCAACATCAATCTCTTTTCTCTATCTCCCTATTATCTCTGGACATTAGGATATATATTCAACTGAACATTCCCATAAAAATTTCTTTTTATCTCATGGTGACCTATATTTCTAATCCTAGAACTACTATATTTTTTTTGAAGAATGTTATTTGGTTTGGTCATCTCATCTATCTTCTAAAACATTCAACCACTCGAGATGTTTATGTAAAAGGTGTATCACATATTTATTTTTATATTATGTAACGAGATCCAATATACCCATTTTTATGTGTGATGCATGTATTGACTTCTCAACCAAATCATTGATTATTCATGGTGGAAACCAAGTCATCAGGAATACTCTCACATGTTAATTTCCATGGTCAAACATGGAATTCAAAATTCCAATTTTGGTATCCCTTTAGTCTGAGAACAAAATTTATGAGTTAATATATTCTCTTGTGAGAGTATCAACTTTTCTAATACATTTAAAAAAATAAATTCAGAGCTGAAACAACAATTGAAGTATAAATTACATGATTAATCTTCCCCAAGTCAT
The DNA here is from genome assembly GCA_963277665.1 of Viscum album. Classification (NCBI taxonomy): domain Eukaryota; kingdom Viridiplantae; phylum Streptophyta; class Magnoliopsida; order Santalales; family Viscaceae; genus Viscum; species Viscum album. Next base: position 434,352,139 of record OY728136.1, read on the forward strand.
TTTGGGCATATTATAATCCCCATTTTAGAGGTTACCACTATTTAAATATAGCTTCCTCAATATTTATCCATTCCTATTCATTCAAATAAACTCTAAATAGCTTCACAATAATGTATGACCATGTTTAAAATAAATAAAATTTTAAATCATCTTCATAAATCATGAATGAGTTGACTTATGAAATAAGTCATAGCATGCCTCTAATGTACAGGTAATTAAAAAACCACACCATAGGGTACAATGGTTTTTATGAGAGTACTCCAACACCAGCGTACGATCTATACTATATTGACCATGTATCAATTAAGAACAACTAAAATCTCCCAATTTTTTAATTAACTTCAAGAGGTCTTTTCAAGATTCATCTACTCCCCCAATCATAAATTTCTCTTCTATCTTCCCTAAAATTCTTTTTATTAAGACTCCAATAAATTGAAATATAAGAGTTGAAAGAAAAGGTTGCAAAAATTATGTTCATTTTATAATAATAGTGTATATAATGATTAGATAAATTATATATTGTAGAGGAACCATTATTGAATACAATTATCTTTGAAACATAAAATATAAGGACCAAGATAAAGGATAAACCCCTAATGCCTTCTTCTATAACAATAACTATATCTAGAGTAAATCAATGAGAAATAATCTTTAAAGGCGAAAAAATTGAGAGGGATATTTTTTCATCTAATTATTATAGATATTGTATTTTTGAACTCAAAAAAAGATATATTCCACTTGAATTGACACTGTAAATTTATTTCCACGGTTAGCTGCCTTTACAAATTTTAATGATGCCACATTGGACGTTTTATAATTTTAATAAAACATGAAAAATTATTGTCCAGTCCTATAAGTTTTCTCCTAGAGGTTATTCATGTTGAACAATAATTATAGGATGAAATATATAAGTGATATATATCTTCTTTTGATTCATTTTATTTATATATTATTAAAACTGCACTGAAAACAAACTGCCATAATACAGTAAAGATAGAATCATCCCGATTATTTCTAACACTGGATGAGAATGAAGAATCCATAGATGAGGTGGTTTCAGAAGAAGACATAATAAAGGATATTTAATGTATATGAATTGATAATGAGGAGGGTAATGTTACTAAGGTAATATTATAAGAAAAATAGATGTGTTAAAAAAAATCTAATCAGGCACTCCCTAGTAATAATAGAAATAAATATATGGAAATATAACCTCTTACTAATGAGGAAAAGAAACCCCTTATAGTGTACTTCCACTATATCTTTATAACTTGGTTATTACAGGATAGGGGATAGTAAAATAGTACATAAGTCATTGTGACCTCAAGAAGCAACTCATGGAGAGGCACCCCAGATCCACCGAGATATGGTTATAGTGAACCAGGAATTTTACACGTATTATAACATGTATTGTAACATAAACATCCAAAAAAACAATGAAAAAATCATAAGGATTAGTGTACTTATAATATTAAGTTTATAATATATAAAAAAGAAAAATAAAATAAAAAATATTTATTTTAGTCTCCCTTATGATCTCCTAAATCCCTTTTATCTCCAAAAACATTTTAGGATAACATTGGGAATACATAAAATAAATAGGTGAGATATAAATTCTAGTAAGGGAATATCAATGATATTAAAGCATAACATGTGAGTCAAATGGAATAACATGATATCATATAAGGTACGTCTCATGAATAATAACACGATAGGGTAACAAAAAGAACCAAGTATCACAAGATCATGGAAATATAGGAATGTTAAGGAAATATAATACATGACATGAGCATATGTCAATGCTAATCTCTAAGACAACATCACATGGTAGAAAAAATCCCACCCTAGATTAGGTTTACTCACTAATCCTATATGTATCATCTCATGAGACAAAAACATTACATAATTCATTATAGTGCTATCTATGACCCCCCATCATAATGTGGGAATACTTATGTGTTCCAAAAAAGTAAATGAATCATAAGGTAGAAATATATGAATTAACCATGGAAAAAAATGGAATTCATACTATTTCCTTATCTCATAATAAAAGTATATTTTATAAAGATTATATAGAAAATGAGGAGTTTAAATATTTATAATTTCATATTTGAGTACATAATCATAGGTATAAAATATTGTGTTCTTTTTAAATGTATCATGATAAATGGGTAAAGAAATAAAATTTCAAAATATTGTTTTAAGGAATTAGTTAAAGAAATTTGGAAATGAAGAAGTTTGGAATTTATTTTAAAACCATAGTTAAAAAAAGGTTATAATTAAAATATTCCATTATTTAAATAAATCATAAATGTTAATAAATAATTTAAATGAGTGTTATATTAAAGTATTAATGAATATAAAAGTTCCCAGTAATTGGGGAATATTTAAAAGAAGACATTTCTTAAATTAAATTAACGCATGTATTACCCATCAAATGAATGGAGAATAGGATATGTATATATGTAATAAAAATATATCCAGAAATTAGAAGTATTATGTAACATAAAATAGGGATATAAAGTGATTTAGAGAGAGAAAATTCATAACCCAAAGAAAAAGTTTGGGTTGGAGATATCCATTACATTATGTTCTAGTATCAATCTACACAGGCACTTAATTTCAGAAATAAAAAATTAAAATTCATTAATTACATAATTTAGAACTTATTACATATATATTCAAATAATTATAATTATATTATATTCATTTACTAAAATTTTATAGACATATAAAGACTAATTTCATTTTTTGGAGGGCATTCATTTTGTGGTTCCATGTTCATATCACTAGTGTATAATCATGGATGTTGTTTTATATTTAGAATAAAATTATTGAAGTGAAATGAAATGGTATTCATATACTTATATAAATTTTAATAGTCCCAAATACCCATATGTGTTCTGACATTGGAATGATTCACTAAGTGAACAATGTTAACATTATGTGGTTAGTTCATTTATGACATTTTGCTGACCATCACAAACTAGATATATCTAATTTAATAAAAAAATTATTAAAAAAATTAAAAAACTAGAAATAAGTTATAATATTTTTATTATAATCATATTTAACTATAATATTTTTTCTATAATCATTCTTGAAGGAAGTGTAGAAAAATGAGGTACATTGTTTAAGGAGGTGGGGAACTAACCATATTGTTAACAACATTTTTATTTTAAAAACGAAATCATGGAGGATTTAAAATGGATATTAGACCATAATAACAGCATATAAATATATTTAGGACACTTATGTTACTATTATTATGTGTATGGGTAATTTATGGGGTTGGTAGAAGAATAATAAAATTGAATGAAATTAGTTTTGAATTTACCTCTCCCTTTGGTAGTTGCTTTTTAGGAAACCCCTTCATTCTCCATGGAATGGAATTTAGATGATAAAAAATGAACTAGGATATCAGGTACAGGATAATTAATGAAATTGGTTATAAATTTTACAATCATAAAGACTTAAAAATTTTGAGGAGAAGGGGTGGTATTTATAATGGGAGAAGAGGGTTGTTTTGGAATATTATATTCATTAGTTTATTGGTTTTACTCAATACTACCAATATTATTTATTCTAGTGACTATATATATTAAATGGTTCATTTTATTTCAAACATTTAGGTTATTACATCATTAATGACTCAACATGTCATGTATTTAGCTAATAATGTTAATTACCATATTTCACTATTCATAAAAAATTTATTATTTTATCAAAATACAAAAAAATTACCCTAACCATTTTTTGATGTTTTGATTCCAAAAAATAAATCAATTTTCTGAAAATTATTTTATAAATATGACACATTTATTTTTTAATTAAAATCATCTTTTATTTAAAAAATATGAATTTTAATATTATGATTAATTTTCCAAACCTTTGAAAAATTAATTATGATCCCCTAAAATTGTATTTTCATTATAATAAAACTAAAAATAAATTTATAAATCTAATTTATGAAAGTAAAACTTATTTTCAATAATCATATTTATAATAGACATTCAATTAAAATATTTGTTTTTTACAAAACTAATAACACTTAATTTATTATTTTTAAAGCATTTATTTACTTATACCATGGCATAAATATATCAAATTTTCATTTTATAATATGATTAAATATGCTTTAACCCTTACATAAGTGATGATAAAATTATAATAGTTATGTAACTTTTTATAATGGTCATATTATTAGTACAACAATTAGATTATTATTCAAATGGTCAGATTACTATTCTAATGGTAAGAATTGTAATGTCTATATGGGTGTAATACTTCTTATAAATAACTCATATTTCAATCATTATTAATTAAATTATAATTCATCTCAAGTTTATATATTTTAATTTTTAAAATTCATATTTCATTCCTAATATTCTACTTCATTTCTATAGAATTGTTTGTGAGTGTGATTATTGTGGAGGATTGAGCATATCTAAATGTTCATATTATTAATATTATCTTATTTTATATTTCATATAACATTATAATACATTCAATTCATATGGCCATTTTTATTCTCTAAATAATAAAATGAATAAATTATTATTATAAATTTTTTTTTGTTATATCATTTTGGGAACGTGAATTATACAATATTATATTACTAAATATGATAAAATTATATATTTAGATCTGAAAATACATTAATAAAATTTTGGGCAACTACATTCCTCCACATTAAAGAAATTTATCCATCAATTCTTTTACATCATATTGTTAAAATATTTTAGGGTACTTATAATTTTTTGGATTCCTTCAATTCCCATATCACCTCATCATACTTATGGTTTATCCATAGTACTTTTTCTAGGTGAGTTGTCTTGTAGAATAATACTTTTTATCTATAGTAAAAAATCTTCACCATAGTCTCTTAATTAGATTTATCATTTTCCATCTATACTACTTTGAATTTGGGTCATGTTAGGGATATTGTATGTACTTCCACAAGAGGTATATGTGGAATGTGTCAGGTACTTGGGAAAGGGTTGATGAGAGTTCTAGTTGATAAGACATAACAATTATGTGATCTAGAATCTCAAAGGGGATGTTGTGCATGGGAATTATCTTTCCATTATCCCCCAATCTCATTAATCTATCCCATAAAGATATGTGAAATAATACTTTATCTATATCAAAAAAATATAGGTCTCAACGTTAAATATTATTATATCCCTTCTTTCAACTTTGAGCATTATGTAAGTGTTTCTAAATGGTCATAGTATTTTCTATAATTTCCTCAAACATTTTAAGACCCACTCTATTTCATTCAAAAATGTCAACCATGCTTGTATATGTTCTAAATATTTTCCCATAAATAGATTCAAATGGATCCATTTGAATGCTCGAGTGGAAACTATTGTTGTATGATAGCTCAAACAGTGGAAGATGTTGATCCCATCATCCTTTGGACTCTATCAAGCATGCTATCAATATGTATTAAGGTGTATATATAGTCCACATAGATTTAAAATCAATTTTGGGATGATAAGCTATAACAAAATTTAATTCATTGTTTAGAACATGTTGGATAATGTTTTAGAACATAGAGGTAAATCATGGATGTCTATCAGATACAATCAAAAGTGGTGTTAAATGAACCCTAACCACTTATTTGTTTTATATACATTTAATTTAATTGGTTGATAAGTCATATTGAATTTCAATGAAATATGCAGTCATTGTACGTCAATCTATCGCAAACCATACTGAAATATTTTATCTTCAGGTATTTAGAAGACCATTGAAAATTTCCATGGTGATGTCTTCCTATTTCTATATAGGCATGGGTAATGGTTACATCATCCCCTAGGATTTTTTCCTTTAATCCTTAACTAGTTTAAATTTCAATAATATATATGTGTGTGTGTGTGTGTTCTCTTTATTTATATAATCCCGCCAATAGTACTCTCATAGATATTGTCACATCTTTGTGCTCCCTAGGTGGATGGAGAATGGTGAGATATATGAATTACTAAAAAACTGCATATTTATCTAAGTATTTTAAGGTACACATTGTCATGACCCAAATATTATAAAACCTTCATCAATTTAGAACTTTTAGGATTTCTATTTTCTTATATCTTCCTCCATCTTCTGTATTTATACATAATCTTTTTGAGAATACATTATCTTCTATGTAAGGTATGGTTGAGAAATATTTTGATAATGGAATTTTGATGGGGATTCCTTTATGAACACCATTTTTTTACATTCATGTTTAATAAGATTATATCCTTATCAATTCTGATCATTCATATGGTTTTCAGATCCTTTCTACTTAGAGCATCTCCCACATTATTTTATTTCCCATGATATATTAGGATTTAGTTGTTTTATTCCTTGATCATCTATAACTATCTTCACCAGTGTATATTAATCTCTTTATATGTGAATATATATTTTAGACTCTAATGACTTATATATATTTCAAAGTTATCCTAATAAATATAATTACACTATATTTTCAGTTTTAAGATCACTACAACTAATTCTAGACCATACATTGGATATTTATTCTCATGCACATTCAACTACGTTGTGGTTCTGGATATATTTATCATTCTAAATTAGTATGAATCCCCAGCCCTCCTTTGAATCATCATTTCATAACATGAAATGTTTCATAATTAAGAAACAATTAGAAGAATTGTATAGGGATAAGTCTTTTTTTAATTCCATTAAACTATCCTCACATTAGTTAGTCTAGAAAAACCTTATTGACATCTGAGTCATCTTGGTTAGTGGGATTGACAACCATGATAACTTTTTCAAATATTATTGGTAATACCTAACTATTTTAAGGAAACTATAGTTTTTCATTAAAAATATTTTCCTTGTTCACTCCCCAATTTCCTTTATCTTAGAAGGTTCCAAATATATCCCTTTATTACTGCTAAAATACCCCAATAAGGATACCTTCTCTATCGATAACTCACATTTATTTTACTTTATATATAGATTCTCCTTTCACAAATTATTTAACATAGTAATCAAATAATCATTATTATCCTATTTTATTTTCAATTATATTATAATATCATCTATTAATACAACAATAAAATTTTCAAAGTAATATCTAAAGTCTCTATTCATTATGTCCATAAATTTTGTTAGAGTAGTAGTGAGTAAGAATGGAATCACTATGATGTCATAGACTCCATGCCTTATTCCAAAGGTATTATTGGTAATTTCTTCCTACTTCACCTTTAATTGGTGAAATCTTGATTGAAGGTCCACCTTAGAGAAATATTGGAACTTTTGTAGTTGACCAAATAATTAATCTATACAAGGAAGGGGTAACATGTTATTTATTGTGATTTTTTTAGTTTGTGATAATTATTGCAGAGGCACATTGAACAATACAGCTTTATGAAAAAGGGGAATGACATATCCCATGATGAAGAAGGTGGGAATATAAAACCCTTTTATAGATTCTCTAGTGACAACTTATGATGGTCATCCAACTCAATGGAGGCCATTCTATAAGTATTCTAGGGTATATATCAATATATAGCTATAAATTCAATAAATTACCCAACTACTATGTCAAGAGGAAGACTGTGAAACTCTTTATGGAATAAATCAATATAATCCCTCACAGTGGGAATGTCTTCCAACATCATTTTCTCCTTGGTCTCAATCATTTGAGCAAGATATTATTTCTCATAAAGAAGTAATATCCACACTTTATAAGAGGATTATAAAGGACCTTCACCCTCCTCATAACAATTTTACAGAGTTGGAGAATTAATTAGGATGTGAAGATTGATATCCCTCTCACAATAGTTTAGGTTTTCATTATATAATGATATCCGATCGATTCCCAATATAAAATCAAATACCATTAAAGGAACTATGAAATATATTTCTTGGATTTTAGTCCATAAACAATGACTGCAAAGGATTTATATACTTGGGATATAATAATTTACCCATTTTCTATTCTCATAGATATCTAAACCCCCTTGTCTTGAAGTGGTGTTTGAATAGTTATAATAAACATTCTGTATAAAAAAAGGATGTATAGAACTAGAATCAAATAGTGCATTCAGTGTTCTAAATTGAATAAACATCATACTTTTCACTACATCAATTTCAGGATCCACCATAGTTTTAGGGTCATAATATTCCATTCCTTTATCTCTAGTCCTTAAATGTCGTTATCATTGACTATATATAACAAACCTTGTATTAGGGAACAAATTTTTATAATTATAATGTTATTTTCAATTGAAACACTATATTTTATGATTAGTTTTGATCTAAAACATATTTTCTTACATCGTATTAGTGGGTTTATTCATCTCTCTTTGACATTGACTACACTAATTATTATCATTTTTCATATTTAAAGCACCTCCAAGATCCCTTGAGATAGTTTTTGGGATGATTCTTCCAACATTTTTAGTACATGGGGAGTTGGTTTTTGTTTCCTCCATTATATTTATCCACTGATCCTTTTAAATAAAACTCTATTTTTTTCTTTTTAATGTCAGGACCATGATAAATTTGGGAATATATAATCTTCATTTAAACCTTAATGGACCAATTGAATATATCTTCATATTTATCAATGTATTTAATAGAAAAATATTTCATAGACTCATAATTAAACTACTAAAGAAGTGGTCCACCTTACATTTTGTGTTGTTGAAAAAACTGGAGACATATCTTGAAGTCCATGTGAATCATTCCCTACAAGATATAATAGAATCATATTCCGTATTTATTAATCTTATCAACTCCCTATAAATTTTAAGATAAATATTTTAGGGGAAATATTTATTGAAAACTATTTTATATAATTCTTCCCCTTCCATGGAACTAATTTACTCTTTGGAAAATGTGTTTTGGATCATTTTACACAACTAACTAGATTCCCTTTCAAATTTAATGCATGAATTTATCATGTTTTAAGAATTAGAGGATAGATAATATCTTCTCAAAGGATTTTATCAATTATTCCACAATGAAGGGCTCATAAGATCAACTAAATGTCGGAGGCCTTTTCAAATAAATGACTCGCCCATAACTTTATATTTATTTGGAGAATGTGGGATTCCCACATGAATCAAGTTATTATTCATTACATGAGTTTGATGAGCCAATTAAACCATGAAATTTTCAGAACCAAATCCATTAATTTTATCCATATCATTAGGGAAATAATCACATTACCTATCATATTTTTATAGTCATATTTTTTAGTATTTTTACCATTTACTAAATTAAAAAATAGGGATAATAATTATAATAAATTATAAAAAAAGGGAAACTAAGAACATTGAAATAATAACATATAAATGACACATAAATCCTAACTTATGACTCTCTAGGTTTTAATCTAGGTTATTCACTATAGTATTTCCTATTAGATATTCTAATATAACTTATATTCAGTCCTTTATAGTGGTACATACATTTTGTGTGAATTTACCAAATCATATCACATTAGAGTGTCAAACAAGGCATGAAGGAAGGGCTATTTGTCATGATCTAGGTTAAAATTGTATTAATACACAATATTACCTTTTCAAGGTTATTACACCTCAGTATAACAATGTTATATCCATAACCACTTGTATTATCCATATAGGGATGTAATTTCATAGGAACCAGTATCTTCATACTTCCCCAAAACTCAAGGATATTTTCTTATGCGTAGAATTATCCCTAGGGTTATCACTAAAGTTTTCAAGTATAAATTCCCTAAAATAAATATACATTGTCTTGATACCAACTATAGTGACCGAATCAATTCAAAAATATTATTACATGAGTTATAACATAAAAATCTAATAAACTCAACCCAAAGATCTTTAGTTGTAGTGTCTTTGGAAGACTAGGTTCATAATATATCAAAAAAAACTAAAACACAATATCATTAATTTTATCTCCATAATGATATCCTAAATAACGTTGAGCTCCAAAAACTGAAAAAGATCACCAGTGGAATACATAAAAGAAAGTGTTGATCTATAAAGACCAGTTAGGGAATAAAAATGATAATGAAGAATAATATGTGAGTCAAAGGGTATAACATGACATCAAAAAATATACGTCTCATGATCAATCACATGGGAGAATACCATAAATAACATGGTGTCATAAAATCATAAAAACATAGGAAAATGGAAGAAACATAAAACATGACATAGGTGTAATTCAAGGAAAACAACCAAGACAACATCACATAGTGAACAAGTATATGGTTATGGAATTCTATATGGGGAAAATTTCATAACATGTTCATCATTATGTGATCCAAAAAAAATGAAATCAATCAAAAGGCATAAACATAATAATTACACATAGAAATAAATGTGTGGCATAATCATGACCCATATAAAAATCAAGGTAAATTTTAATAATATTCCATGTAGAAGATGAATTTAAATATTTTGGACATTCATATCAAATTAAATGACCACATGTCTCATAATATGGTGGAACTTTTTAAAACATCATGATAATACGTAGAGAAATGGGTATAGAAATAGACTTTCAAAATGGTGTTTTAAGAAACCAGTTAATGAAATTAGTTACAGAATAAGTATAAAATTTTCATTGAAATCAATTGGTAAAATATAATATTTATCCCTAATGTATTATTTCATTTAAATAAATCATTAATGCGAGTAAATACTGTAAATGATACTTACTCAAAATAATTAAGGAATAGAAAATTTATCCTTAATTGGGTTTGATTTTAAAGAAGAAATTTGAGAAATGAACTTAAGGTATGTATTAAACTATAAAAGGGTTAATAATATATTTTTATATTAAAGATACATATATAAAAAATTATAACCAGTATATAGAATTATATAAATGTAGGATCTGGGTGTAGTGGAAACATGTTGGTGGGTGTACCCAACTTTAATTTTAGAGTTAACAATGATCAATCCGAGATCCATCATGATAATAAAATGCTGGATCTTCAGAATAGAATGAAGAAATAAAATGAAAATAGGGGAGTTCTGAAACCATAGATAAGATCATAATATGTTGGTTATAATTAATTTAATTAATTTACAAGAATTACCTTGATGAAACTCTTTCTTTGTTGATGTTTCTGGTCACGATATGATGTGATCCATCATGGCGTCATAGAATCCAAGTGTAAGATTCCTCTAGTAGTGATGCACACATGCTCCAAGTATCCTGGGAAGTCACTGAAGGGATATCTGGGTGATATCGCGGAAGAGACTTTGCATGCGATTTCCACCTTCGATCGCCTTGATCTGGTGGAGGAGGATCTCTCTCATAGCTAGAGAGCATTCTTGGAAGAAAAATGATTCTTTCATGGCTTGAGATATTTCTCTAGATACGTTGTGCACAACCACAAAAAAATTCTTGGGTAATGGGAAATATATAATTAATATCTTTAATTACATATAATTGTAAAATGAATTAATTGCCCAAAATAATTTATCCATTTCATTTAATTATTAGTAATACCCCAGGTCTAACAATAATAGTTGACTATTATTATTACCTGACATGCACCCAGATAATTACACCTAATTTTATTTAATTAAATATATAATATTATTTCTCATTAATTCCCAGAAAAAATACACGGTGTGTATTTTTTTTCAATTTTTCTTTATATCCTCCACCATATTTATTAGACCTTGAATAATGGCTATTTATTTCTAAAATAAATATCATTACATTACTCGCTGATAAATATATTATTTCACCCACAATATATTTTCTTGAATAACTAGTGTCTAAATGAATGAGATCAAGCACTCTTTAATAATTATTAAGTCACAGTCTGGAATTATATTTATTCAACTTGTTAAATTAATATTTAACTGAGATACTTAAGAACACATACTGTGTGACCCTCTAGGCTTTTTTTTCAGTGGCATTAGGACGAGCCTGCCTAAAGTCCAAGGATAAAATCTAGAAACATGACAAGGAATCCAAAGAGAATTAAATTAATTCCACAATGATGTGTCACCTCCTACAAACGTTTACCGTGTAATGTAATCCATTTGTCTCGATATCTCGAATCAAGCGGGTTGCATGCTACTGCCATCAACCCATGTGCTTGATTATTCTTTCATTGAATTTCCGGAATTGAAAATTCCTATTACTAACCATGGACATGGATTTATTTAGGCTATATCAATTCCATCATAGGGCCTAAGATATCTAATTATGTAATGGAACAAAAGGGAAAATCCATTCTCGTGTTATCTATTAATGCAGTACCACTCGTGATGCACCCAACGTATCCAACAAAGCTACGAATAGTGTTTCGTCACAGTTATCATCAATAAATATAAGTGTGCGAGTTATAATACAATAATAATCTTAAATTCTAAGGACTAATACACACATTCACAGATAGGAACATTCAATGACACTATGAAATGTGGATTTCTTACGGGCAGGTCTTGTTCTCATAATATCATCTTGGATATTACCCATGGAGTACACCATGAGAAGGTGCCTAAAAGTTTTATGATTCCCTACCTCTAATGGATTGTATTATTCATGTCCCTCAAATAACATCATCTTTCCATAGCACATATATTCAGAAATAGTGTTATGGAACCTCCAGGTTCTTATTATAGCAGGGATCTGCTATGACCCTTTAATGAAATAGCTATCCTTAGGACCTTATCACATGAATTGTCATGCAGAAGAATAATAAAGATGTGATATTGTATTTATTAATGAATAATTTACAAATTTTTTGGTTCTAGGACACCAACTCCAACAATATAAATATAAATTGAGTTATATAAAGAAATTCCATAACCCAAAAAAAATGGTGGTTCAAAGAGATCACTTAACATATATTCAAGAGTTGTTGTGTACATTAACTTAATTTCAGGGATAATAAAATTCAATTAATTAATTCATTAGATTTCCCATATATAATTTAATTATTATAATTATATTATGTTCAATTAAAACTATTTCATTAATATATAATGACTAATTTTATTTTTCTTATGGCATTTGTTCTATTATTCCATGGATGGATCACTTGTGTATAATTATGGAAGTTCCTATCAAGTGGGATTACATATATAGAAATAAAATTAAATGGTATTAATATACTTAAAATTTTTAAATGTTCCCAAATACACCTATGTCTTATGATAGAGGGATGATTCACTTAGTAATTACATTAAGGTAACATGGTTAGCTCATTTAGGCCATTTTACCGATCGTCAAGAACTAGATTATTTTTTATTAATTAAATGATTATTAAAATATTAAATAACATGAAATAAGTTATAATATAATTTTTATAATCGTATTTAACTGTAAAAATTTATCTATTACCAACCTTAAAGGTGGGGGATAAAAACGAAGTTTGTTTTTCATGGATGCGGTGAATCAACTATATTGTGAACATCATTTTTATTTTAGAAATGAAACAAGGGATATTATAATATAGATATTACTCCTTAATAATAAAATATAAGTATATTTATGACACTTATGTTAATTTTTTTTGTATAGAGATCTTATGGGTGTGGAAGTAGAAGAATAACTTCTTAAGAAATTAGATTAGAGTCTACTGCTCCCTTTGGATGTCATGTTTTAGGACATCCATTAATGATCTGTAGAATTTCCTTTGGATGATATTATTATCACTATGATTTAGGGTAGGATATTAGGATTGAAATTGGGTAGAAATTTGTTAATCTAAAAGGATTATAGGTTTTTAGGAGAAAGGGTTGTGAGAAGTGGAATTTGTAAGAGGGGGAGAGAGGTGTTTTCAGATATTATATTCATTAGCTAATTATTTTGACAAAATAATGACAATAATATTGATTTTTGTGACTATATAAATTAAATGGTTCATATAATTTCTATATAGTGGTTTATTACATCATAAATGACTCAAAAAGTCATATATTTATATTATATGGTAAAATATTTTATTTTACCATATTTCACTATTTACAAAAAAAATCAACTAAAAAATCACTCAATATATTTCATGGTGTATATATTCTAAAAATTGAATCCAATTTATGAACATTTTTCTATGTTTTGTAAATTTGATTTTCAAATAAAATCCTCATTTATTTTAAAATATTGATTTTAATATTATAATCTATTTTCTGAAACATTGAACAACAACATATAGTCTTATAAAATTATCTTATCATTATAATAAAAAATAATAATAATTTATAAATTCATTTTATGAAAATAAAAATTGTTTTAAATATTTATATTTGTTATAAATGTGCAATTAAAAAAGTGATGTTTTATAAAAAAACACTTAGACTGTCGTTTTTAAAACATTTATTTACATGACCATGGTATACAAATATCATATTCTAATTTTATAAGATACCTATATCTTATTTTACACTAACATAAGTGAAAATACTATGATAATAGTTAGGAAACTATTCATAATTGTTATATTACTATTCCAATTGTTATATTACTATTCTAAGAGTCATATGGGATCTCTATATCCTATAAATACCCCACATTTCATTCATTCTTCATTCAATTCTATTTTTTATCAAGGTTGTGTATTTTCATTTTTAAAATGAATATTTCATTATGAATATTTAGCTTCATTTATATAGCTCTTTTCATGATTACGATTATTCATGGGGATCAAACAGATCAAAATATTTCCTATTATTGTTATCTTATTTTTTATTTTTATCCATTACAATAATTTAAATTATTGTGGCCATTTTTATTCTCTAAATTTAATGTTAAAATTTTTATAATATTTTTTTGGATCTATCAGGTGGTGAATGTGAATTATATAATATTATATCACTAAATATGGTAAAATTATATATTTAGAAGGAAAATTCCATTGATAAAATTATGGGTCATTAGAATCAAAGAAACCACACCCACCATTAGATTGAGGTTTTCTAGTAGAACTACCTAGATCTAGCTTGTATAACAAACACTACTTATGGGATGAACAAATATTATTTATAGTTTTATATTTATTTTCCTTTAATTTTTAACAAATTACATATGTGATTTTTTATGGTTTTTATAGAACTAGTTAATAGTTGATAGGATCTTAATTTAATATTCCACAAGGAATAACTAATGGGATATTTCTACCCTTATTATTACTTTTTTCTATGATTCTCGACCAATATTATTTCATATAAATAAGGTTTGAAAGACCTATGTTTGGGTAAATGATACCATCCAACAATTTTAGGATTTTCAATTTTTTTCTTTTTGATTTTTAATGTTTTTTAAATATAAAAAGGGTTAAAATAATCCTAAAAAGTTCCCTAGTAATAAATTATTCGTTTAACTTTTTAATGGGTTATATAGTTTAAAATTATTTAAATTATCTTATTAATAATTTTATTTTTCTTTTTTCTTTCATATAATTGAACATGTGTGAGTAGACTGGATATGAATGCCCATACCATGAACTAAATCTCCCTAATTTATTATCACATTCCCAAGAGGCATTATGAGTCTACTTTTAATATTCTATCTTACACCCAATTTCTTTAGAGTCACAAGATATATATGAATCTAATGTAGTCCTTGATTATTATTCCAATTTATAAGAGTCAAGATTATTAAGAATTGTTAATGCCATAATTTATTACAAATCCCATGTTACATTATTTGAAGTTCCACCTTTATATTTAACTACATTTATTCCTTAGAGTTTATTAAATATCATTTATTTAAGATATATTACAAGCACATTCATCCCTTCTTAATCATATGTTGGTGTATTTCCTGATATATTTTCATATAAAAAGTTGATATAATGTGTTTTCATGGTATCTCATTGGCGGATGTTAGTTATTTTGGAAAAAAATGTGGTCATATCAATAATTGGTTATGTCTATTTTGAAAACAGTCTAATATTTCATTGAAAATATGATTACCATTTTAATATCAATTAATAAATTTCTATATGAAAAAATAATATGAAAACATATATGTATACATAAATTCATGGAAATGGATATAAGAGGATGAATCAAGATTTATTGTTCATTATACAGATTGTGACTCCAAATAGATTAAGGGAGAAAGGAGTTATGAGAAATATATTTGGAAATATATAAGTGAGAACCGCTAAATGAAATTAAAGTTATATAATTCCTTATTCTTAGGAGATTACCTCCCTCATTATACATCTGATGTTTTTCATATGAATTACCTACAAGTCTTTCACCCAATAACAACTTGTTGGATGTCCTCCAAAGTAGTTCACTTTGATTCAAGTTTTGGATAACTTAGTAGTGTTAAAATATTATGTTAGAACAAAGATAATAATTAAAATAACATAAATCTATATAAAACATTCCCTGATTGATGTGGGAAAATTTTAGGGAAGTTGAATTAATATTGTGCATGGTATGTAATAAAAGGATTAAAACATTAGTAAATCAAAGTGATGTAGAGATAATAACCTAAAAGAGAGTCCAAATAAATGTTAATGATGTATTATTCAATTAGTTTCAAATTCTTTTGTATGTCTTTTCAAACATGGTTGGGTAATCTTTTTCCTATGAATTTATTGCCATGTATTTTTCCTGGAGTGAAAATGATAAGTGTGGGGGTGTGAAAATAAAAAAAATATTCAATATTTTTATATAGTAATTTATTAATTATAACAATAAAATTTTAATAAATCATGTTAGTTTACTACATATTTAATAATTAAATAAATTTTGTAATTTAATGTAAATATCACCTAAATTGTGATTTTATTGATTAAATTCCTATTTTTTCTCATAATTTCATGTACATTCATTATTTAAAATGTTATTAAGTGTTTTTGTAGATTTTATACAAGTTAAATATGATTAATAAGATTTCCTAGCTATATAAGAATATTTTTTACTACAAAAAAGTAAAATGGATTTCAAATGAGCTATATATGATTAAACCAACTTCTAAGACATCTATGTATGAGTAAACTATAATTTCTCCAAGGTATGTAAGTATAAAATTCAGTTATGTAAGAGTAATATAGGACACACAACTAAAACATATGGATTTATCATTTACTGTATAAACTCAAGGGCTTGGCTAGTAATGGAAGACTGAAATTGAAATTTTAAATAAAACCTATGATTTAACTGAACTTATTTAATAATAATCTTATCTGTTTTATGAATAAATGTGATACCCAACTATCCATGTAAGATTAAATGTTAATTCTAAATGCTAATGTAACATTAAACTCATCCAATGTAAAAGTTACTATGATTTTAAACATGTTATTTAAGGATTTATACTTGACTAAAAATCATCTTAGCAAGAACATAAAAGTTATAGATTCTCACATAAGTTTATTAATCATAATTCACGAGGAAAACTATAAGGAGTATCCTATATTTTAAGAGATAAGGGCGATAAATGTTTCTTATATATATATCTTGGATACTAGGAAAGAATGAATGCATATATCTAATTAGAAAAATTGGGTAATTATTTCAAACTACCATCTACATGGAAGAAGATCTAGAAGAGTGGATAATGGGTGAAAAAATATACACTTACTTAAAATGTAGCTAATAAATAAGGAATACTTAAATCTCCCTATACCACTTGGATATAAATTATGAATACCACAAACTATGTGGAGTGATCCTTCCACCTGATAGAAATTTAATACCTAATAAATACTATGATAAATTTCAAGGAATAATATTTTTGAACCATTATAAACTAGTTATTGTTTTATTTTACAATATTTTATTTATTTCATATATTCTCTCCCTCTCCCTCTCCATCTCCCTCACTCGTGTTCTCCCTATAAACAAATCCTTCTATAGAGTTCTGACTAATGGTTCTTATCTAAGTGGTAAGAACCGGAGTTGTATTTCATTAGTTCATGATATTATATCTCCATTTTATCTTATCATCACCCTATGATATTTACAATGATTGTTTGTGTCCTATTTTAAAGTTTACAATAGTAACTTTTTTATTTAATGGTAATTATTTTCCCACACTTATACCATACTGAATCAACCTATATGGTTATCCAATATACAATGAATTTGGGTGTCTATAGAGGGAGTTATTGTAGAATTTCAGGCCATTTGTAGTGTCGTGTTAACTCTTAAATGACTAGGTGGGTAAAGAATCTAAGGATTTATTCAATTAATTGATGGTTGTATTCTTCTCAAATGAATAGGAGGATATAAGTTCTACTTACTATATGATGGAAATATATTGGTTTAATAAATGAGATAAATAATGAGTCATGAATCAATGTGATGACTTTTAATTGATTCAATGAGTTTTAATTATGTTTGAATTCATTTTTAGAATAATAATAATGGAAATAAACCCAAAAACTCATACTTATATAATTATCATTTATTAACAACATTTTTTGTTTAATTTACTGTATAAAATCTCATTTCGACCCCCATTTTCATTCATTCATTTACATAAAAACGCTAAAAAAATATTAATAAGTTAAATATATGAATAATGAGATATTTTTCAATCTCCTTGAGAGAAAACCTTAGCCTAACACTATAATTCATTCTAGGGGAAATAAGTATACTATTTTATAGATTTTAACAAAAAACCACTATCTTGTGTTCTCACATTCAATATAGTTATCCTTCCTTTTGAATTTTATTTTTTACCCCTCATTAATTTTTAGTTTATTTTTAAATTATATTAAGTGTACATTTATAATATATATATATATATATAATTTATTTTTTACATTTATATTATTTCTACACTATGGGAAAATAATTTTCAAGACAATGTGAGCTTATAATACAAATATATTAAAATATTTTATATGAATAATCATTATATATCATAAAAAATTACACACATAAATCTTATCTATCTAGTGTATTTGAATATTAAGAGTAAAAAAATTATTTTTTCAACCATTATTCAACATATCCTAGAATATTTATCACACAGGAAACCCTTATGGTCCTAAAATACATAATACTCTACTACAAAACCTTGGGAATGGAAGCATAAGAAAATAGTGAGCTCAGATGCTCATTTATGGTAAACATTAGAGATAACAATTGAAGATCATAAGTGTGAATAAATTGAATATGTGGGATTGAGAACATAATCATGTTAAAATAAAACCACATAAGGAAATTATACCTAATAAAACATGGATCATAAATTAGGAATCATTATATAAATATTTAGGCATAACTTAAGACCATAGTTATATTACTATGGAAACATTATTTAGTATCACCGATTCATGAGAACATGATACAGGTGTATTGAATAATATAATAACGTTGAAAAAAATAAGCATTGAAATCATAACATATATCTAGGTTCTCTACCATGAAATTTATATCATAATAGATGATGTTAACCACCTTCCCATAATATGGTGGACATAGGCTAACCACCCATGTCCTATAACATTTTTTTCAAGGAATGGACACACATGTCACATCCTAATATCATGAGATATAAAAAATCACCTAATTCATTGGAGGTTCATATCAAATCTGCCAATCACTTGATGATAAACAATACATATACATCCCACATGAACATTAAAACATTAATAACTTCATAATATCTTATTTACCTTGAATGAAATATTTCGGTTTTAGGAACATTTTCAAAATTCATAGTCATTAGACCTCGAGAGAAAAATGGTGTATAGTATCATTAGAGGATAAACCTAGTGAAGAATAATTGGCATTAACGTACATTGATATAAATGAAGAAAAAATAAAATACATTAAAAAAATTACATTGAGAAATAAAAATAAATACCCTTCAATTTTTTGGTAACATTTTTTATAAAAGAAAATAATTTATAAAGAAAAAGGAATAAAGATTATTTTCAAAAATCAAGAAATACATCAGAGCTATATTTGTAAATAAAATTTTAAAAGATAATGGGCAAATAAATTTTTATAGAAAATGTTAAAAAATACTCTTTTCACACTTATATAAAAAATGTCAATATCAATAGAAAGTGATCTGTAATATCCCACATCCAACTCATTTTTTTGGGAAGAAGCTAAGGTGATACTAACATTAGGCAATTTTCCTATAATAATAAAGGATAGAAATAAATACCAATATATTATGAGAAATTTGTGGGGGGATTTTCCCTTCAACACATATAAAATAGAAAATAAAAAAATACAATAAAACCATCATACTAATGATGAATGACAGTAAACATGACTACTCAAAATCTAAGACAAATGATAAATATGAGATGAAATATAAAGTAAAATAAAATGATGTCTTCTAAAAATAAAAAAGCTGAAAACCATGAGTGAAAAAGTGGAAATACATTAGAAACCAATGATATACCACATCTAAGATCTATCCATTAATGACCAAAACATCAAGGGGATACACTAGAGAAGCATGAAATCTTACCTTTACCCATTTCAAGATAAAAAAAATCATTATTTTCACCAAAGATCATATGTATTGGGTGATTATACAAACCCATTATAAATACACTAAGTGCATCCCATGCACAACACTATTTATATGAAAAGTTAGAAAAATTTATATAAAATATAAAGAAGTATGAAAAATAGTGGCCAAGAGAATTTAATATGAATGTAAGAAAAATACATATTCAATAAATTTATAAAACGAGAATAATTTAACAAGATTTTTTAAACTTCTTTATAAAATAAGAATTTCTCTAATCATATAATACACTATTTATTCTTAGAAAACCTATTTAACATATTGACTCACACAAGCATGAATCCAATATGACAATCACAATACTCATGAGTTTTAACTTATATTCAATACCAAGTTGTTACTTATTCATGTATTTGCATTAGCCAATTTTTATAGACAACAAAGTTTTAATTGAATATGGTCCCTCATAATGCAATCATGAACACACAAAAACCCGCATATACTAAATTCAATCTCAAACCACTACAGGAAAATTGATTGTTCATTGTGGTTATTTTTGTGTGTGGCGGCGGTTTAAACTGCCACTACATTGTGTGTCGGGAAACTATTGCCAACGGTTAAAGCTATTTAGTGGCAGTTTATAGGAACAGTTGTAGTTTGCGCAGTTCGGGGTAGTTACAATGTTTTTTAGCAGCGTTTTTCCCAGGGTAGGGGCTCACTTTTTAAGTGGTGGTTAAAAGCACTGCTAAATTTAATACCATATAGGTGGTTATAACCATATCTAATAGAAATATTATGACATTTATATGTGGTTAAAACTGCCAATAATTATTCCGGTTACAGTTATTGGACATTAAAACCATAGCTAATTGAAAAATTCAGACTTTTAGTGGCGGTTTTAACCACCGCGAATAATTCTGATTACAGTTAGCAGTATTTAAAAATGCCGCTAAAAACAGATTTATAAAAAAATAGTTTCTGCAGATTCTGTACCAGTGCCTTGAAAAAAAACCATTCCATGAATAGAAAAGACTAAAAGAATATGTACTACATTCAATATGAAAATACATGCTTAACTAAGTACAGCCATGGTAATTTTGATTCATATTTAATAAAAACATGACAAGTGGCGTGAGAAATATATTCTTATAAAATTTCAAAATTCTATTGTGGCCTATGAATCTCTTCAACATTATCCATGAGATAAAAATTACCCCTATAATGATTTTGGTCATTTTTTATATATGCATGTACTTAAGTATTTGAGACACAATCTTTTAGATAGATTTTCATGATAGTTTTTTATCATAATAGTTTGAGTAATATCTTTTCTTAGAAGTACATGAATCTCATATAGAGGTGGTGGGTAGAGTACCTTTAGACATTCAATTTTGAAATTTCTTAAACCCTAGGGAAGAGAGTATTTACACCACTAATGTAATTATTAGTAATGTTTCACCACATCAAATTTTAGAATCCATGGAATAGTAGAACCTCATGGGAATATTCACTCAATTTCATCTGGATGCACAAGATGACGATTTTAGAGCATATTTCCCCCACATGACTTCCTAGATAAAAAAAGTCCTATAGTGAGGACAATTGTAACATCCTGGTTACTATTTTTATATTTTTTTAATGTTTGAGAGTTTTTACTTTAGTTTCAGGGAAATTTGAAGGCAATCACTATGTTTTCCTAGGGATTGAACTGTAGAGGAGATAATTTCCACAATAAATAGTTCCCCTAAGGTGTGGATAGGTTAGTTCTGGTGTGTTTTTGTGGGGGGGGGTGCGTAGAGATTACTTTAGGGATACATCGATTTTTGTAATGGATACATTGTGGAGAAGGGTCAGAGCATGGGCCTTGGAGTTCTATGGTGTGGATTGGTAGGGTACGACAATAGGGCTTGTGGGAGAGTGTTGGTTATTCTTCCATTTTGGTCATGGATTAGGAATTGTCACATTATATGGGTTATGGTGTCTGAGGGTGAGTTTTTTTTGGGGGGGGGGTTGGGGGTTTTATAAAATTTGGGGTAGTGGAATCATGGATTTGGATTATGTCATAAGGCCCCCTTCCTAGTTGTGCTCTTTGAAATACATATCTAGAATATATTATGGCTCCTTCTATTATTTTATCATATCTTCATCACAGATATAACTTATATTCTCATAGGATTCCTTGACTAGCCTCATTTTGGAAAGGTCCTTCCCATTATTATATAGACCCCTCCCTTTTTAGTAATTCTATGAAATTGTGTATGGGGTTGCACCGAGGCCTTCTGTTTTCTAGAACACCTATATATTCTAAAATAACCTTAATCCCCCACATTATTTCATCTTTTATATTAGTTCTTAGATGAATAAAATAAATCCCAAAGAGGAATTTTGTACCCTTTTCATTATATTTTATCCTCGATCATTGGAGACCAACTTTTAACAGTTTCTGGCGAGTTTTCCTCTTCCCAAATCCTAATTTTTTCCCTATTATTCACAATGGTAATGTTTTTGGAATGAGAATGGTTTGTTCTATTAATTATTGGGTAGGGGACTGATGTAGGTTGTTTTGTCGTAAATATGAAATGGCCTTCATGGTTCCTCGCGCAATCAATTCAACATCAATTTCCTTCATTTAGTATTCATAGAGTTTTGGTATGTAATGTTGGTAAAAATTCCTCTCATTATATCTAAAAATTTTACTAATCTCCCTAGAATCTATGAAATTTTGTTTATATATCCATAGTATAGGACCAACATCCCCATAACCAGTCTATAATACTTTGAAGTGGGATGTTCACCTAGGGTTGACAAATCTAAAAAATTTAGGAAAAATGAATCATAAAAAATGAATAATCACAATAAATAGTCGATATATATGGTGCATACCACACTCTAGAAGTCAAGACATAAAAGGAAACATCAGAAATCAATAAAATACATAAAAGGAGACAGGAAAAATCAAGAAAATGTTTGGTTATGAAAATGTTTTGTGGAAACTATGTGCCACATGTGATATATATACAAACCGACGATGAACACATATCTTCACCCTCTCCACTTCCATCAAATCAATAATACAACTAATTACTGTCTGATGATGAACACATATCGTCACCCTCTACACCTCCATCTCCACTTCCTACTACCACTTGTAAGAACAATATATTGAAAATTAAATCGTTTTTCATATTTATATTTAAACATAAAACCAATATAAGTTTTCAAACTAAATGGTTTTGAAATTTTTTGATTTACCTACTCACCACCAGTCGATACGGTACCACTGGGGGCATATCTGCTCATCTACTGACGTATATCAGTCAACGCTTTATGCGAAGAGGATATCTAATCCCCTTACTCATGAAATATGTTTCGTAGAGAAACAATCTCTCTCAGAGCATCTCTATGTATGAATTTACTATAACCAAAAGTAGATACAACTGTAATCCCTTGTAGCATGCCAAAAATCTCAGATGGTACGGGTCATAAACCCATCTCATGCACTCTACAAAGATGCTCCTTCCAATGGACTTTAGCAACCAGGTCATCCTGGGAGACTGAGTAGGACTACCTAGGATTGGCATCTTGTAGTTCTTTAATTTTTACATATAAATAAAATATCAATATATATTAACATAGTAAAAACTGATAATAAGTTATTATAATGAAAAAATGAGTTTATACCCCAACTTCTTTGGTAGGCTCATTAACAATACTTCCATCAAATTTTTATTGAACATACAACCACACTTCAGTTTGAGATGCTTTGTTACCTAATCTTTGTGACTGCATTGAATAGTGATAAATCAACAATTTAATATATTAAACAGATAATATCATCTTATAAATATTTAATCTAATGAAATGATTACCTGAGTCGATCAGCTTCTAGAAAAACTTTTTGACCCCGTAGAGTGAGTGATGACTTTATTAGGACGGATTAATGCATTCTATATTGAGAGATCCTGAAATAAATAAAATTCAATTTAATATTAATGTATTCAATGGCATATCTTCTTCAAATAGATTTATAAATGTAAAATGAGGTTCATATAAAGATATATATTTAAATACCATCTTCTTCTCTTCACGATGTCTGTCAACAAAAACATTCCACTGTTCTTTGGGAGCCCCATTGGGTAGCTTCTCATACATTTGTTGGACAGTCCAAAAAGTATCATTAACATCAACCCACAATCTCCATTTGAAGTCCTCCCATTTCTTACCAGGATTTTTCAACATCCACTTTCATGCTATCACATCAGCAACTACAAAGTGGAAAAACATCTATATACAGAAATTCATTTTGATCATATTAATAACATGGCATTAAATTACACCATAATGTATTAAAATTTCCATTATTTGAGAATAAAAAACTTCATTTTTCTAACTTGGAGGAATATGTATCCAATCATCGTAAGAAATAGGAAGAGAAATGGGCACCACTGCAAGCTAACCTAGAATTTGTCCAAGTAATCTTGCGGTGTCATATATAGGGACCCCATATGAATCAAATGGGACAACTATATTCCTTCCATTCATATTCCATGCATATGAACTTTTTATATTTTTCTCCATAGTTTCATTTTTTCATCTTTAATGAACAAACAGTTAGTATAAAAAAGTGCAATAAATTTATTTATTTTAAAATTTTAACATATAACTGTGACCCTCCAGTGCACTGCCACCTGACTAATGAAGCTACTGAAGGGGGATTCAATAACTCAGCTTATAAAGGGACGCTCACAGAAGGTTTGATAGATTGTGAAGGGAGAGATGGTGAAGGGGGCATTCATCTGGTGGCTCAGAAGCCGTAGAGAGGGAGATATATAGATCGTCATCTGTCGGAGTACTGGATGAAACAATGTTTCGCTTCCTCCTTGGAATTCTTGTCTTATAATAAGATAAAATTAAGTTCAGAACATATATTTAAAAAAATTACGCAGAATTTTTTTTTAAATGATAATAGATGCTCAGTACTAACAAACAAAATATACATAACAAGGATAATGAACGACTGCACAAATGAAATAAGTTGTTTCTGAATGAATAAATAATTGTACATATTATAATTTTCCCCTTCAATCATGTCTTTTTTCTACTCCATTACTTAATCCACTTAATTCATCTTTGATAGTCTAATATTTTAAATATCATGATGGACAAATAATTCCGCTTCTATTTTTTGATGACATTCAATTTCAGAGGTCAACTCTTCCACTTCATCTCCCATATCATAAAAATATCTTTGTTTTACGTGAGAATCTACATTCCACCCTTTATCCACAACATCATTCAGATAATATAATATTTTTTCGGGCAATGATAAGACATATGGATCATGCAGTTCAGGATCACCAACACCCATCAAATGAGAGAAGTTCACAGATGTAAATTGCATGGAATCTCTTTTAACACCTCCGATAATATCAACCCAATTACATTTGAATAAAACATATGAAAAATGCCTATGGTAGTTTAATTCAATAATATCAGTCAGCTTTCCATTTTATTCCACTTCATAAAATGTAAATATACCATTATTTTTTGTTTTCAAACCCTCTTCTTGATCGATTGTATGAAATCTAAATCCATTCATGTTGTAAACGTCAAACATTCTAACATGTTTTAGAGGACCTCGAGATAGAAACATCAAATCTTTTGACACCTCTTCTTGGGTATCAGTTTTAATAATATAGAAACAGAAATATACTTTATTAGATATAAAAAATATACATGTCAAACTAATATCTGTATATATTGAAATATTTATGAACTTACACGCCATGAAAACCATTCTACAAGCTCTTTATTAACATCTTTAATTATATCTTTATCATTTCATGTTCAACCTCTCATTCATCTCTTTGTTTGTATCCTCAACTCTTCAATAAATTGATCTGCAATTTCACTATTCAGCAGCACATATCTATGTGCCTATAATAATTCCAATTGTCAGTGTCATATTTGAGGTCCTCCCAACTGATCGCCCAATAGCAGGAAATATTTTTGATTTCTGATGTATTTGATATTGAGTTGATGTATCTTCAACACGTCCAAATTGATTAAATCTTGTCCCAATATCATCAAAGTATCTAGAAAAAATTGTAGGACATTCCTTATCCAAATATCCTTCAGTAATAGAGCCTTCTGGTTGACATTTATTTCTCACATATGATTTCAACTGCCCAATATATCTGTGGAATAAAAAAAATTATGAATTAAATTAAGTGCCAAAAATTGTTTACATAACTGAAAAAACATATAAATAAAGTA
This sequence comes from Viscum album, assembly GCA_963277665.1. Taxonomy (NCBI): domain Eukaryota; kingdom Viridiplantae; phylum Streptophyta; class Magnoliopsida; order Santalales; family Viscaceae; genus Viscum; species Viscum album. The sequence goes on from OY728136.1 coordinate 434,378,800, forward strand.
CTTATCAATTCGATACATCCGTCAATAAAGAATGGGGCTTCCTAATTTAGCTTCCTCAACCAAATGTGTACTTAAATGCATCATTACAGTAAAAAATGATGGAGGAAAGATTATCTCCATTGAATAAAGGGTCAATAAAAACCTCTCCTGGAGGTTGTCAAGATGAAATGGATATAGATATTTATCACATAGTATTCTGAAAAATGTACATAAGTGCGGTATTTTTTTCAGGTAATAATGTACGCAATGCCAATGGTAGTAACTATTGTCACAAAATTTTTGAATGGTGACTTTTCAATCCATGTAACTTATGATTCTTCATGTCAATACACCTTGAGATATTACTTGAATACCCATCAGATACCTTAACATTCTTTAAAAATCAAAGGAATGTATCTTTATCCCAATTTTTCATTGAAAAAATTGTCAGAGGATACTTTTTATTATCATCTGGTCAGATATCACGTTTTATGTTCATTTCATGTAAGTATTTGTGAGCATTGAGATGATCCTTCAACTTTACGTGGTCATTATGCAATGTGAAAATCAAATTTTCCCAAACATTCATCTCATCATGCATCACATCAAGATTATTCCATAAAAAATTAAATTCCCAATACAAAAGTTTGAAGAATATACTTTTTTCCTTCCATTGTTGCATTCGAATATTTATTGACGATGCACTTCGTACCTATTTCCTGTTATCATTCAAATGAAAAACGTTCCCAAATTCTGTTTCAACATTTTCAAGTTGTTTCAACATTTCAGAGCTAGTTAACAAATTTGGAGGTGGTCTACGATCAATGAAACCATTAAATTTTGATCTGTTTATCCAAATTCTATGAGATGTTTTGAGAAATCATTGATGGTACAAGAAACACCATTTTCTACAGTGAGGTAGTCATTTGGGCTCAAAATAAATGTTACAAATAGGACAATGAAAACTCGTGTAAGTGTTCCAACCCGATAAATTCCAAGCCAAGGGAAGTCACTAATTGTCAACATTTAATCAACATGCATTTTGAAAATTGTCTTAGAAAAACCATCAAATGTCTTAACACTGTTGCTCCACAACTCCTCCAATTCTTCAATTAAAGGTTGCAAGTATACATAAATATAATTTCCAATAATTTTTTTCAGGAATAATCTTCAAAATGATAAAATACATTTGTTGCATACACATCCACAAAGGCAGATTGTAAGGGATCAAAACAACTAGCCAAATGCTATAACTGGTACTCAGAGTCCCAAATGGGTTGAATCCATCAGTAGACAATCCCAATTGAACCTTCCTAGGATCATGTAAGATATATAGATATAATGTATAAAATTTATTCCATGATTTTGAATCTCATGGATGTATCATTAATTCAACATTATTATTATTTACAGAATTTCACTTCATGTGTTCAGAGGTTTTTAATGACCTGAATAATCTTTTCAATCAATGATTTAAAGGAAAGTAACGCAAAAACATTGCAGGTGTGTTCCTTTTATTCTTCATCATGAATGTATATTTATTCAGACTTCCAACATCTCACATTGACTTCAATCTAGAAGAAGAACATTTTTTACAATCTTGTCAACTTGAATACTCTTGCCAATAAAGCATACAATCATTGGAACACTCATGTATTTTTATATAATTCAGACCAATCTTATTAACAACTTTTTTCATATCATAAAAATACTCAAGAATGTTTTCTTCAAGAAATGCATCACCCAAAAATTCCAATATCATGGACATTGCCTTATTTATAATTCCACATAGACATTTGATATGGTACAACTTCATCCAAAAAGAAATTTTGAATATTTTAAAATCCACTATAAAACTCTTGATATCCATCGTCAAATAAATCATGAAACGTAATTTCCTTAGGGAAGTTATCTCTTACATTAGTCTCCACAGAATCAAGAGGACGATCCACAGATATATTACAATATTGATATGGATGTCCTACAGTCTCAAAAACATCACTTGTCTCATTGATATTTATAGCACCCTAGTCTGGTTGTTCTAATATGTTTTGATTTTGAAGGTGGTCTCTTTCAGTGCCGAATGCATCATTTATAATGATTTGCATTTCATTTTCCAATGTCGATGAAGATGGGAGGTCATTCTGTGGATTGACATCAGTGCTCAACCTTTCAGTAACTTTTGATTCTCCATGCCAAATCCAATGAAAATATTTGCTAGGGAATTGCTTCAATATTAATTGTTTATAAACTTCATCTCTCTTCAACCATCTTCTAAATTTATATTTAGGACATGGAAATATTATTCCCCCTTCAACAGATTTATTGGAAATTTCAAAATCTAAAAACTCATTCAAACCCTTAATATATTGAGGTGTGTTCCTCAGTAATGTGATCCAGCTTTTATCCATGTATATCACAATGTTCCTACACAATATTAAAAAAATTAAAACACATAACTGTTACTAAATATGGAAAGAGATTCATATATACTAGTTGAAAAAAAATATAAATATGTTACATAAGATTTTACTATATAAATACATATGTTAAATCACCTACTAGAAAACCAAAGTACATATGTATATGAATGTGTATGCTTATACACATGTGATTACAAAATCACTTGAAGAAACAAGAAGATAGTGACTATTTTCTTGGGCATTATACATTTTAACAAGGTTTTTTCATGATCAGTGATGGTTCAACTTATTGAATATTATTTAATAAATACTTTAATTCACCTAAACAATTTGGGCCTTGTTATTTTTAATCCCCACAATACATGATGTTAAATTGGGAACCCCTATATTGAATATGTATGGCCTATATTTTCATAACTCCTATACAAGAAATTTACACCTGAGAGAATTTGGAAATAATTGATGGTTTTAATATATTGAAGATAGTCGAATATAAATGAAAACTTTTCTATCCCTATCATTGATGATGTAGTTAGATGGACTTTGAGTACCAATTATAACATTGCAGTATGAAACTTAATAAACAGGAAATGAAAATATGAATATAAACCCAATGAAAAATAAAATTTAAACTAATGGAGAATTAAATTTTGAGGATGATGAAAATGGGGGAATCTATCTCACATATGAAATAAATGAGCATTAATTTATTAGATTCACACTATATTTAAATTGAAAAAGTTTTCTTGATGGAATTCAAGGAAGGATTGTAAGAAAAATGCTTATGTGGGCCCATTTAAAAAATTACAAAGCATAAGAATAAGATAAGTGGAATTTTCATTTAATAGAAAAATAAGCATAACAAAGAGTTCATGGATGGTGCATAGTTCATAAATAGAGGAAAAATAAAAATTTAGGATTACTCCCACAACTAGGTTGAATCCCAATGACTAGGACATATAAGATTTTAAATTTAACATTGGTGAAGAAATTTTTACTAGTGGTGTCATCTAAAGTAGTACCACCACAAAGGATTAGAATTAAATTGGGAGATTAGGGTGAGTGAACAAAGTCCAACCAAATTACTCAACTTAATAAAGTTGGAGGTTCCCCACTCCCATTAAATTAAATAATTCTAACTATTGTTTGAAGTGGCCCAATATTTGCGGGGAGATATGATCCATGGGGTGGATGTGCTAATAAATTACATGTTATTCAGATAAAGGAAGGTCTGATTAAATACAAACAAATGCAGGAAATATGTGATGTAATAATTATTTCATGTCTCGTTTGATATAAAATTTGATCAAAACGTGTCATGGATAATCTTGACATAGCAAGTGGTGTTACAAAACCACTTTTTTTCTTCAAAACATGATCTAGAAGTTTCATGTTGATGTAAAGTCAATTTTTTAATCTAGAATTACATAAAAAGTGATTATTCTATAATAAAAAGAGATTTACAAGCCTTAACTAAGAGAATCAATGATGTCATATTGAGTCTAGTTTATAACAAGGGATATCAAGCACTGAATTTAGTAGAATTAGACAACTAATAAGAAGAAAAATTTCGAGGAGGATGTAGTTACATAGATGAATTTTATATTTATTTACTTATATGTAATAATAAGTGGTGTTATCTTTTTATGTTTATTGGATACTTAAAATATACCAATAAGAAGGAATTACTCTCAAATATTTATATCCCATAAATAGATGACATCGAAAAGGAAGATTTAGATTAAATTGGTGATTTCCATGAACTAACTCGAGTTGATCCAACACACCACCAGACCAAGCTAACAACAAGGATTGATTGAAATTCATAATCCCAATAGGATTGAAACTTGTTCTATGACAGCAAAATAAAACTACTGGGAATAGTTTTTTACACCAAAATATAAATAACTACATCACATACTCCACCTAAAAAATCTTGTATAACCAATTTGTATATCATACATCCATGCAAAAAAATAAACAGTTTTCATAATAGTGAATGAACTAAGAAGTGTATAACACAATAAAATTAATCAAAAAAACTCATAAACCAAACCATCACATAATCCAGACATAAAATGAAAAACAATATCCCATATACAAGATAAGTCAGAAATAATATCTTGGATGAAAAGGCTAATACACAAACATCCAAAGAATAAAAAAACCTAAAAACCATACCATCCCCTATGCAAACCACCAGCCACAGGGGAGGGGAGATGACCTAGGGTAGGAACTCAATGGGGTCGGGGGGATATGTTGGCATTGCGAGTGTCGGGGGGAGAAGGGGGGTCAGTGGTGACGGGTGGAGAGGTTATCAGTGGCATGGGAGGGGAGCAGACCTAGGGTTGTGGCTTGACAGGGTTGGGGGGAGAAGGCGCATTGAGGGGGAGAAGGGGGTCGGCTCGGGTGGGGTGGGATTTTCACCAATTTAAAAAATAAATGGGTTTCGTGGAGGTTTTTAATAAACAGCTGCGAAACCGTTTTAAGAAAAGTTTTCATGGCGGATTTGTAAACCATCGCTAAAAAGACTACTTTTAAAGGTGATTTATGTTGTAGTGAAATAAACTTTCATTGAACAATTTCTCTATTTGGAATTTTAGAAATCATGTTGTTTGAATATTTAATAAAATTTGGCTTTAAAAGAACATACACACGAGGGATTATAAAAATATTTAATCAACGGTTTTTCAATAAAAAATTTGCAAGGGTTTTATAAATCTAAATCCATCATGTCATAGAATAAGTGTATGGAGAGAAACAGAATCCACTTACCTCACAACGGAAACCATTCATAAATAAAATCTCAATGATAAAGGAATATATGGGTTCCTACTTCCATTCCATCAAAAATTCCAAATAAACCATATAAAACAAGCCATAACCAATATATTTGGGAACAGTAGTTCTGAACCAGAGATTTTCCTTAGAGGAAATAAAGATATATATAATTAGAAAGAGAAACTATAGAGATACCATGATTCTCTAGATCTTACACACCTATATTCTTTGAAGATAAGATTGGGATCAAAGAAACTAAATAAAAATCATAGAATATTTCCCTTGTTCCTGAGACTAGGGGGAGAATAAGAAAAAAATGAGGGTTTTAGGAAAAGTTTTGTGTTTAAAATCCAATTTTACGATTTAATACATCACATCGCATGGCTAGGCCGCATGATTTACCAAATCATGCTAACTGTGTTGTTGCCACTGTGCCAAAATATTCATGTCACAATGTTCGGTCACATGTTTATCAAACCATGTGCCAACTATGTATAACACCTCTATCCCATGTCACATACTTTCTAGGTAAATCTACATAGTTTATCCTAACTATGTTACAACCATGCACTTCCTCTTAAACATTCTCAACAATCCACATGACTATCTAGAGAATCTAAATGGTTTTTGTTAACTATGATCCAACCATGAAATATCTTAAACACTTCCAAATCTCACTATATCCTCCCATAAATCTACTGATACAAATCAAACTAAGTGTTATAAACACAAAAAAGAGTTGGTAAATACCTCAATAGAGGGTGTTACATTCTCCCACCAATGGAATTTACTTCCTTATAAATCTAGATATTGGAGGTTCTTTTGAAGATATTTGTCCATTTATCCCACATAAAATACTTAAATTCCCATGTTTACTCTAGAAAATGACCATGATTCCATGATACCCACATAAATGAATACATTTCCCATGAATTATCATCTTTTTTCTATACAGAATCCATATCAATGTAAGTTTAATGTAATATCTAGCTCAAGATTAACATGGTCCCATATATTGATATAGTCTAGGTTAAGTTGATATTTCTTCAGTTGAGATACATGAAACACATTATGTACTTCAAAAAACATTGGCAGTAAATCCAATTGATAAGTCACATCACCTATCTATTCATGTATATCAAAAGGTAAAATATACAGAGAATACAACTTTCCATGTTTACCCAAATGCAAAGGACTCAGCCTTGGAGATATCTTCACAAAAAAATGGTCCCTCAGCACAAATAATAATTAATGATGGAATTTTTTCACATAATATCTTTGATTTGTCCATTAATATTATTATCTTGGTCATATAAATATTCTCTATTGTTTCTTGAATGAGTCTAGGTCTAATTTGTTATGTTTTTTTATCATTACCCAACAAATTGGGGAGTGATTAGGACGTTGAAAAAATGATTTTCATTTTTTGGTCAGAGTAGAGTACTCAATAGGGGGAGGGGTGAATTGAGTATCCATTAAAATTTATATTGAAATGTTTTCTTAAAGGGTTCCCCAAAAACAATAAATATAGCCCAGTAAATCAAGGTAATATAGTTATAAATGTATGACTGCTCTAATAACCTCTTAGAAGATTGTTTAATTCTCAGTAATATCAGTACAAGTTATTGATACTACTTTTGATGTTATTGTAATAAGACAAAGAAATTATAACTTCTATCCAAGATTAACTATCGAAGTAAAATCTAGTGATTTCTGAATTATATAGTAAAGTAGAGAAAAACTAAATTAAACAACACAGCGGATAAAAAAAGTGGTTCAGTCTTAGGACGGGACCTAATACACTCCACTTAGTGATCACCTACCACCAATGTGTTTATATAAATAAAATTTGATCGCCAACCTAGATCGGGTTAACAACAGTGAACAGGACTATCCAGATCACACAACCTCTTCCACAGTTCTTCATGCGTATAAACTCCCAGGTCACAAAATGACTACTTCCACACTTATCTATGCGAGTAAACAAATGTAAAACGTTATTAGAGGAATGATATCTTTTATCCTTCCATTTAATGCAAGAGATAGTGTGTGTTTTAATATAAACACACACTCACTACTCAAAAGCTAAAATAATACAAAAGAGATAAAATATGATGACATAAAGTTATAAGTGCTCTGAGTGTTATTAAATGAAGATCTAGACTTTTGGGATAAAGCAGAAGCATGTATTGAGTCCTCTTATGAGAAACAGAGTATCACAAGTCTGGTGCTCTAGTTTCAATTGAGATCTAGCTCATGTTCATCATGGAGTTGGTATTGTGAAGATGTTCTTGGCTCTGATCTATGGTATTCTAGCCTTTTGATTCAATAGTTCTTCGTGTGTTCATCAGATGTATCTTGCTGCATGTATCAGTTCTCTTCAAAAAAATTGCTCGCGTGTCTATTGTTTTACTCTCAATTATTCTCGTACCACATTTTTATTTTTATGTTGGAGTTCTTCTGTTGGATTTGACGGGATACATGTATTCTGTAGCTCGTTCCTCATATTTTCAGGTGACATGCCTACAATAAAATATTAATTATGTTGGTGCATTTAAATGACTGAAATATGACCGTAAGAAATTAAATTGAAAATGACAAAAAATATTAAATAACGGTGTCACAATCTATTTAGAAACGTTATCACATTGAAACGGTGTCACCACGAAATGGTGTATTCTTCTTTTTTTTGAGCAATGAGATAGTCATGATGGAATATTTGTATTAAGATACGTTATAGGTAGCACAAATGCTGTGTTAGGATCCCATTTTCTGGTCACGGTGTTTGGTCACAGTTTCTGGTCATGGTGTTTGGTCATAGTGTCAGGTCACCGTGTCTGACCACCATGTCTGGTCATGATGTATGGGTCCTTTACCAAAAAACCAGAACCGGTGGTAGAGTCATGGTTTCTCAAACATAGTCAAATATCTATATACAGACATAAGAAGTAATATTCACATAATGAATTAGACTAGATCATTCATAAAAAAATTCATTATAGAACAAATTAAATATATTTTTCAATACTCAAACATGATTTATAGTAATTAAGATCTTGGGTAAGTTTACTTAAATCCTAAAGAAACCAACCATCTCTGCACATGATTTGGGATAGATTAAATAGTATTTACCAGATTTACAAGATGTATAGGATTTTTTATCATTAAAACAGGATTAAAACATGATGTTTCCAATAGAATGGATCACTATGTTTTGTATCTTGATAACTATTTTTATATGAGAACTCCACTAAAGGTAAATTATCTTCCCATGATCCATCAAAATCCATAGCATAAGCTCTGATCATGTATTCCAATGTTAAATTTATACAATATGATGATATATCAATTAGATGATGACATTCCATACTTATGTTCAATTGGGTTCCAAAGGACAATTGTAAAGATCTATAAAACATAAAGGTAAATCTTGGGTCTCAATCAGATTTGAAAACAACTAGTACAATATACTGGTTCACTACATCCTAGATATGAAAATATATTCGTACTTTTATTGTATTAGATTCATATATCAAAATGAAATGGGATGATATCTGAGTTATTCTACAATCACAAAAAAATCACAATGCTTATGAATCTATATTGGTAAACCCTTGACAATGTTTATAGTGATTTTATGCCACTTCCATATTATTGTATGTAAGGGTTTAAACATACCCCATGTTATTTTTTGTCTGACATTGACTTTCTGATACGTGATAAATTTTGCAACATATTTAAAAAAAATTTATTTCATACCAACGCCAAAAAATGAGTTCTCAATGTCTTTTACATCTTTTGTATTTTTGGATGAATATCCCATTCTGAATGGTGATGAGAAAAAACTAATTTGTTCCTAATAAGATAGAGGAACCACAATATAATTTTAAAAACATAGATTTGAGTTTCCATGTTCTCTCTAACCATCCATGGTATTCTAATCATTAAATTTTGACCTTATGTTTATATATTATGGGTCAGATATATTCTCTCTCAAGTCACAGATCTCCTCCTCTTTGTCTAGTTAGTTGAGGATTCGTGGTAGTTTAATTTCTTCAGATTTTAGTTAGATCTATAAAATGTTTCTTTCAAAAATATTTATTTTAATATTTCTATAGTACTCATCTGTGATGTGTTCTTCTCATCTTCATCCATTGATTCCCATTACAACCATATTTCTCGAATTCCACTACCAAGATCTGGTTTCTGATATAGTTTTCCCAAGTGTGGATTAGTGTTCGTCCTAGATCCATGGTTCATGGATATCTATGGTAGCGATCTGAAGATGAGTGGTGGGGTTTTGGTGTCTCTCGTGGACATCAGAGTTCAATGTTGAAGTTATATTTTGTTTGTTATGATTCAATGGTTACATGTCAGTCTCAGTTTGGTCGATAGTTGGGGGTTGTGTGATATGGTCTTCATTATGATCAATGGTGTTGATGGGGGGTTTTCCTAGATAGTTGAGTGTGGTATAGTGTTTCAGTGGTTTTCTATCTTATTTACAGGAAGAGGGTTTTTATTCAGGTTGTGAAATATTCTTCTATGGTGGTTTTAGGAGTGATTTAAATGAATTTCATCATGTTATTCATCGGTCTAATTGGTTTTTTTCTTGGGGTGTATATATCTTCATAGGTACTGGAATTCCTTATTGCATTTAGAATATGTGTAACATTTTACAGGTGCATTATGGTGTGAGGCCTTGAAAGAGGGACGAGTTTGATGACACCCGTCATTCATACATTCATCATCACTTTGATGAAATGAGTGGTACCTTTTCATTTAAATTTTATCAGTGTTTTTTTAAGTCTTATTTTGAATTTCATTAGGAAAAAATTGGTGTGAGTTCATTTCATGTTTTTTGGGTGGATAGTTTGAAAGAGGTAAGTGTGTGATAGAACCTTTAATCCTAATATAATCCACATTTCTATGTTGGTTAGAGAGGTGCTCTTCCACATTTTGATTCTAGTATAATACAACTTCTTTGCAGTGGGGGTAACATATTACTTTAACTGATCTCACTATTGTACTATCCGACGAGGGGGGAGACGAGAGTTTTTCTAGTTCTTTATTGTAAGTTTTCATACATTGTAATTTCAATATATTTTTACCTTTTCTTATTTTTTTTCTTTAAAGAAATTTCCATTTTTTGTAATGAGTTCCCTATTTTCCAGTCCTAAAATAGTTTCTCTCATTTTTATGTTCAATAGAGGCAGATTGGCCCTCAACCATTCAAAAAGAATTATCCACCAAATTCCATTTCTATAGTGTATACACATTATTAAATTAAAACATCTAAAGATATTTCATCCATATATGTTTCTTTAGGTTCAAAATAATTTATAAATAGATGTGTTTCAATTTTATGATCACTAGACACAGTGAAAGTTTCACCAAATAGATAATTACACCATGTTTTGAAATCATGGAATAATGCTGATAGTTCCTGATTATGTATAAGATAATTATTTTCATATATTCATAACTTTTTTGAGACATAATGTATGACAAGATCTCATTATATAAGAACCCAAAATAAAGTAAATCCTAATGCATCAAAAAATACTATGTAATGTTTCCATAAATCTTTTAAGGTAAAGATAGGTGTTTAACTAAGTCTGACCTCAGGCACATAGAATTATTTATCACAATCATCACTCTATTGGAATGGAATATCATTCCTCATAAATAGTATCATTGGAGTTTCAATATGTGAAAATTAGTTAACAAAGTGATGATAAAATCATTCTTAGATAATAAATATACTTATCATAAAGACAATATTGAGTGATTTCCAAGAGATAACATTTTCTATAATATAGGATATACTAATAAACCCATCCTACAAATCAAAAGTTTAAGGAAGTGTACTTCCAATACCCAAAATTCTCATTTTGCGAATTTATCCTAAAGATTATATTCTTATAGAGTTCCCAATACTATATCCACATGTTTTTATGGTCTCTTTTGGTCTAAGAAAACAATAAGAGTTCATAGAAAAAACAACAATAAATGATTCATGGTATAAATGAGAGATATTATTCATCATTTCTATGAACATTTCTAGTGAATTCGTGAGTAAAAGGGGAATAAAAAACATTTAAAATGACCATAACACCTCCCAAAAGCTATATTCACAATATCCTCTGTTTGAACACGTAGTTTGTGTTACCTTTATTGTAATCCAATCATAGAGAACAATTTTCACCCATTAAATTGATCAAATAGATCATTGATTCATGGAAGGGGATACTAATTTCTTATCATAACCTAAATTAGATTATTATAATGAATACACACCCAAAGATAACTATCCACTTTTTTCACAAAGAGAATCAGAGTAGACCAATTTGATGCATAAGGTATTATATAACCTTTATTTTCCAACATTTCAAATTGGAAATTCAATTACATTAATTATGTTGGTGCCATCCTAAACAATAGATGTGAAATAAGATTCATCCCCTATTTTAGATCAATTTTTAATTTCATTTCCCATTTAAGTGGAAACCCGTAAGTGTTTTTTGGAAAAAAAATATAGATATATATCAATAAAGGTTGGAAAATATATTTCCTCAGTTACATTAATAGTTACTAATGTTATTGCTGCTAACTGATTATATATTTTCCAGATGATCAGAAGAAAAGTTCATTATCAACTAGTAATTAAATAATAATCTCCCTTAAATAGATATACCACTCTATTAGGTAGTGTAAAATACATTTTATTGGTATAAGAATTGATATGGAATTTTAAATATATTAACCAGTCCATTCCTATAATTATTTCATAGATATCCATCTCCCGAATAGAAAATTCTCAAATAAACCAAGCCATGACAATAGTTATAAAATATTCTACACATTTAATTCCTCTACACTCCCATTACCGCAGAGGTTTTTGGATTTTCATAACACGAAGAATCATTTCCATATGTAATCTCACAAGATTTATTACATGAGAAGAAATAAATGTATAGGATTCACCTATATCAAACAAAACATACATAACAGTAGAGTTTTATTTTTTGGTACCTTAGAGCATTGAAGGACCTGATTACTCTTTAGTGGATACATGATTTTCTCTATAAAAATTCTTATTAGATGCTTTTGAATTCTATTTGATTCTCAGTTGTTATGGCATCGACTACGGTGTTCAGGTGTTTTTAAAATCACCTCAACTCCCTTAGTTATGGGATTGAGAACTATTCTGATAAGACAGAACATTTTAAGATAGAATGTTTTCTACCTTCTTATAATGGATTTTTTTGAATAAAATTTGAATTTTGTGTCACCTTTCTCAAGAATAAAGTTCATTGTTATCTTCCCACTACACATAAGACTTGTTTATAAAAACTTATTTCTAAAATGATTTATTGTTTTGAAATTTTACATAGGTGGAAAATTTCATTATTATTTTTATGAGAAATATGTCATATCTTCTTATCTATCAATAATTCAAGGAACCATTACAATATGTTGTCAAATATACTACACATGAAGAATTCCAATAATAGTTTTCCTTCAAATCTACCTCTTAATATTTGTCGGAGTTAGCGACCTAGAAAAAAATTCTATATAATTTATGAATACCATTATTCATATTTTTTTATATTAATAAATTGTTTATCACATATTGATTGTTCTTACCTGTAACATAACATGGGATATTGTACTAAGAGTATCTGTCTCACTGAAATTTCTTAGCAGTTCCCTACAAGGATGATAACCAAGAAGTGTGATGATAATATTCTTAAATATATTTTCTACTATTGGAAGAAATAAATTGAGAAACACCAATGGAACATGCTATATGGGGTGGATACTCATAAGGATTTGAGGCAGCTTCTCATGGTGCACACCCATGGTAATTTCTAGTGTAAGAGATTCTGTGAACAAGACCCACTAGTAGGAAATACAAATTTATACGTGTAATTCGATGTTCCTATATAGGGACATGTATAATGGTACATTGAATTTAATGTTATAATAATGAATATTATGAGTCACATACTATGATGTATTGATGAAAACTATGAGGGAATATGTTCATAGGTAAGTAGGATACATTGCAACAAGATTCATTATGAGTAATACTTCATTAATGAATAACAAGAGAAATTATTTCCCCCTTATTTTCAATAACATAAGTTGATATCAAAATAACTTTTATGGAAATAAAATATCGTAAATAAATTAATGGCCAATGTTTTATGTAGGCATGTTTAATTTCCAAAATGTAAAATCAAGAGACATTGAGCATATAGGTTGAGGATTCCGACATGAAATATTTGTGATTATAGATTCCATGATAAAGGGATTATATAACACATTAAGTGTACCAATATGGTTTTATTCTATTTCCACATTAACATGTTTATCTATGGGTACCTTGGTGGGTTTATAGATGCTAACCTTGGACTTTATGGTACTTTACCTAATCCCACTCAGAAAGAGGCATAGAGGGTCACACACTAAGTGTATCCAGAATCTCAGTGAAATAGTATTATTATTTATTATCTAACAAGTTAATATAATCTTATTCTCTCACATGGTTTATTAAATATTTCTATTTTTTCATTTCAAATATATTATAACCAGATATTCGAGAGAATATTTTCTCAGATGAATGTTCAATAAATACTTAATTACTATTTAGTGAATATAATATTTATTTATATATTGGTGTATAATGTAGTGATATGTATTTATTATATAAATAATCAATATTAAAGGCTTGATAAATAATGTGGAGGAAAGGAGGACCATGTTTAATAGTCTGGTGAGAAATAATATATATTAGATATTATTTTAATAAATGATATTTAATTTAATTTGTGAGTTTTATACATATCAATAAATAAAAGTCATATAATGATTATTGAAATGGGGTTCCAAAAGGACTATATAAATTATCAGGGTGCATGTGCAATTATTATATTCTAACCCTATAAGTTTTTCAACCCAACTATATTATTTTTCAGGGTTTGGTTTCTATTTGTTTGGTTGTGCATAATGACATCCAAAGGGAATTATCTTAAAGGCCCTGAAGTGATTCCTCTCTATGAACACTATCAAGAACACAAAACAAACCACCTCCACCACAACTCATGATTCTGTAGATACTAAAGATAAACCTTATTCAAGATATTTTTGAGGATATCAAAAGAGAATGGTGCAAGTGTCAGGATCTACCATGCTAGAACTTGGATATTCCTACGATGAAATTCAGATGTTCATGGAACAAGTGTCGATCACAACTGGAGGCAATATACTATTCATTCATAAAATGAAATAATGTTATGATGTATAGATGTTTTAATAGCCCTCAGTTGAGAAATAATTCATCATAAGGTAATTATTAATTGTATAAAATAATTATAAATAATACACAATTATCCTATGTCATGATATAACATTCAATCATCAATTAATATTTAACTCAATTCCATTGATCCCAACATTTAACATCATGAAAATTTTATATTAATCATCAATTATGAAAAAATATGATTTAGTCAAGCCCCATTTGTCTCTTTCATTGTTCTCAGAACCATCAAGTGGTATAATATCGGTCAAATAAATATTTATAATTATTAAAATATCATTTATTGATTTACACATTTGTCGTTAGTCTTCAATTATATTTTAATTTTTCATTAATATTAATCATTATATATTCTCTTTTTATTATTTATTATAACAAATATAATTAATTTAATTAATTTTATTAATGAAATACATTTGAAGAACTCAACTAGGGGTTCCTAGGATTCTGTTCGGTCAATACAAGAGTACATGTCATGCATCCCATTGGAACACACCATGTAGCCCAATGGAACACACTGCGTACCCATGTTCAATACACAAAGAAATAATTTATAATTAATTGAAAATGGGTACATTTATTAAACATGGTTTATATTTAATACACCACATGTTTATTGGGTCATAATTTCACATGTTAATCCAAACTACATAATATTTAACATTCGTGCATGATGTGTAGTCCATTAGTAAAAGACAATCCAAGTATTCTCTTACATGACTTACATGACAGGTTTCCATGCAACTGAGATACCACACACCGTGTATCCCATGTTCATGTTGTTTAATCTATTAATTGACAAGGAATGGTTTATCATTGTTTCCCTAGGTGTGTTCCATAGATCGATAGTGATAAATATAAATTTCATGTAGCTAGATTATAAACCCCATGTATATTACCACATTACACAAAATTAATATTAATTTATCATTCTACTTAAACATTATCAACATGTGTTTTGTGTGTTCATTAAGTTGATATTACACTCCATGTAATGGGTTATATATATATATTAAGTGTCTAATTAATTTATACATAATTTTAAAAACTACATATCATGAATAATTCATAATACATTTTTTACTCTATGTGAATTGAAACATAAAATTATATGTAAATACCTTATGGTACATGTTTGTAGACACCATGAAATGTGTTCCATGTAATTCTGTACAAAATGTTCTCAACTGTGCTCAAAAGGTTCGTGGTGAGACTCAGAATTTGTCATGGGCATCAATGACGGTTGCAAAGGCACCAGCCCCAAGGGCCGGAACCACAGCCCTGCACTGATCCCAAACCAGGGTGTGGGGGTGCAGCCCCTGTGGTATCGATAAATAATTTGGCTAAGTCTCTAAAGTGTCACCCAAGGTATCTGTGTGTAAATACTTACATTCCACCATACTAGAGATTAATGAAAGTATTATTTTGGCTAATCCCTCAAGATGGTGCCCTAGTTAGGCCAAATAACACTTTGCATGCAAGTCTACTTGGGCACCACAGATCCAGCATGTAGCCACTTGTGTGCCACAAATCGGTCGCGCAACCCACTTGCGTGACCAAACTCGTTTCATCTAGGGTCCTATTTTGGCCTAAAAATCGACCCTTGGGGTCTTCATTTGAATAGAATAATTTTCCGGAAGACCAATTGCTACTCTTGTTTCCCTAGTACTTTTCCCCAGTCATCCGAAATTTTCATGATAGTTCTTCAGCACCTTGAGTGAAGGATTTAAAGGAGGATCATTGTACTTGAATCCTTTTCATTTTTGAAAACAATAACACTTGCGGGCCCAAATCATCCAACCTCCCAAAATAAGAAATACTTGCACGCCACCTATTCCTTTTACATGAACTTGAGCGCCCCACTTCTAGGATCACCTTTGAATAGTCCTGAAGGATTAACCCAGGATTCTTAAGTGTATTACCAAATGGTTGTTCGTTTCTAAAGTGCACATTAGGTCACCCAAGCCTACTTTCACACCCATACTTGTGTGCCCTTCTCTACTTGTACTCCCATATTTGATTCACTTACTCTCTTCTGTCTAAAAGCCATCAATCCCTATTCAAATCCATTCATGGAAAGGCTTATTCTCTATTAGATCCCTTGTTTGAAAGGGATTTTGTTGAGACCCCGACCAAAACCATATAACTTATCAAACCATTGGAAATGGCACATCAGAATGTCTCTAATTTAGGTTTGTATATCCTTAGTCATAGGTTTCCCACATTTGTTTCATAATGGTGTTTGGATTTATGGTGTGTCGGTGGGTTTTTATATCCAAATTCACATGGAACTTTCTCCCATGAATAGTTCTAGAAAGTTCCAGGTTTTGATAATTAGGGTTTAGGTCTCGACCTCTCCCTTCTCAAAAAGACATAACCTCATGTCTCTGGTAGGGAAGGTAAAGATCATGCTTGCTTTTACATACAAGAAAAAAACAACTCACCCTCCCATATCATGATCAATTTTAGGGCAGCCATCCTAGTGAAATCCAATATCTGTTATCCCTTCTTCCTTTTATTTAGACCCTTGTACAATGTAATGTGAATATAGGGAGGTCTCATCACCTCACCCTCTTCCTGAGTCGCCTCAACCTCATCCATCCTGGCCACTGTAGGCTTCTACTCTTCCACCATAAGAGGAGGAAAGTCTGTGTCGCTATTGAATCTTTTACATCTTCTTATTTCTCACACTGATCATGACTTACATGGGATTAGAGATTCGTGATGTGTCACAACCCGTCCCTCGGGGCTCGTGTCGTCACTACCCCAAGCCCGCCATCCAAAGGCCTGGGGCTAGCGACTAGAACCAAAGGTGTAAATCCTTATAACTGGGAAGGAATTGCCTTTATGAAACATAAACACACACACAACAAGAGTAAAAGCGGATGAAAACACTAAGTAAAGCAAGATGAATGTACACAGGGGGCCGGAAATATAACCCAACAGTAAAGTAAAAGAAAAAGACAAAACAGTAGGAAGGTGTCAAGCTACTCCTGGATCGTCCTCCGGAGTCCCTACCTGAAGTGTAGGTACAGACGGCCACCTAAGCACTCCACGTCCGTCTGTCACCTCCGGGTACCATCTATTCGTGAAGTCAGCCTCCAGGTACCCTCTCGTTGTCAAGTCCACCTCCGGGTACTGCCTCGTCGTGAATTCCACCTCTGGGTACCGTCTCGTCGTGAATTACACCTCCGGGTACCGTCTCGTCGTGAATTCCACCTCTGGGTACCGTCTCGTCGTCACATCCACCTCCGGGTACCATCTAGCTCTACAAGCCTCACCCACGATCAGTGAAGTTCGTCGTCTACAACCAACACAATGTAGTGCGGGTGAAGCCCGTGCAGGGGTGAGTATACAATACTTAGTAGGGACCCTGAGACCCCCGAAGGTCTCCCTAAATCCACAAAGGATAAACCACAACGAAAAGATACAATCATGAAGTAACGTCCAACACTACTTAGGTATATGCCCATACATATACCTAAGTCATCAAATCCAGTTCAGCTCCAACTCACGAGCTCAAGTACAGTCTAGTCCACTCAAGAAAGGAAAACTTATTCCACATAGGAAAGTAAGACCCAATCCACACAGAAAGAACAACCTAGTCCACACAGGAAGGTACAACCCAGTCCACATAGAAAGAACAACCCAGTCCACACAGGAAGGTACAACCCAGTCCACATAGGAAAGTACAACCCATCCCACACATGAAGGTACAACCCAGTCCAAATAGAATGAACAACCCAGTCCACACATGAAGGTACAACCCAGTCCGCACAGGAACGTACAACCCATCCACACACGAAGGTACAACCCATTACACACAAAAAGAACAACCCAGTCCACATAGGAAGGTACAACATAGTCCATACAGGAACGTACAACCCAGTCCAAAAAGAAGGTACAACCCAATCCACATAGGAAAGTACAACCCAATCTACACAAGAAAGCAAGTCAATCATATCGAAGATGATGATTCAAAGTCAAGACTTAGCTCACACAGGTATACATCGTTTGTAAAGCAAAAGAGATGATCATATGTTGTAAATGATTCATCTAGCTAGGACCCATGTAGGATACTGGACCAGCTAAGCTGTCAGACCCACGTAGGATACTAGTCCAGCTACTCTGTCAGACCCACGTAGGATACTACCACAGAGGTCAATACTGTCAGACCCACGTAAGATACAAGTACAGTAGTCGTCACCACCGAACCCATGGAGGATTCTAGTACGGTTGTCCTCATCGTCGATTCCATGGATAATTCCATTACGGTTGTTGTCGTCGTCGAACCCATGGAGGATTCCAGTACGAAAGTCTTCACTGTCAAACCCACAGAGGATTCCTGTACAGAAGTCATTGCAGTCGCAGCCAGCTCTAGGGTTTCCGCACAAAAAATACTCAATTCTAGGAGGATCCTCTCCACAAAACAAGGGGGGTCGATACATAAACTGACACGTAGTCCAGATTTGATGTATCCCAAAGTTCTGTCTCGTCAAAAGGAACTCAACATGACAGACGACGCGTCAATCGGACGCCCGGTCTGAGAGTTATTGGCTTTTTCATCCCAGGGTCCCGGTTGGTTTTTAAGTCAAAACCAACCGGAATATACTCCAACTACTTCAAAAACTTGAGCAGAGTAAGCCAAAAGAACCTTCTCACTAAGAGGAATCCAAAAAAGTCTAAGGCGCATCAATCAGACGTCTGGAGCTCAAGATATAAGTGTTTCCGCTCCGAGGGCCCGGTTGGTTTTGTGTTCGAACCAACTCGGATGTACCCAAAATTCTCTAAAACATTGAGTGTAATAAACACAAATGGTTGTCTCGTTCCAAGGATCGCATCACAACTTACGTTGCGTCGATCAGAGGTTCGTAGCCCAAGCTACAGACCTTTGAACGAATCTTTCCGATTTTTGGGGGGTTTGGCCCCGGACCGACCCGGCCCGAAACCCCCTGGGTCGACCTGACCTGGGTCCGGGTCTGGCCCATTAGGGTGCGGCCCGGCCCAGC
Source organism: Viscum album (assembly GCA_963277665.1). NCBI lineage: Eukaryota > Viridiplantae > Streptophyta > Magnoliopsida > Santalales > Viscaceae > Viscum > Viscum album. The sequence goes on from OY728136.1 coordinate 434,398,317, forward strand.
TGGCATGGCCCGGCCCCGCCGGCACGGCCCGGCCCCACCGGCATGGCCCGGCCCCGCGCGAGCGGCCCGACTGGATGCGGCCGGTCTGGCCCGGCACGGACGGTCCCGACCGGCACGGCTGTCGCGCGCCGCGTGAGCGCGGAAGGGGGGGAACCGCCACCCCCTTAGAACGAAACGGCGGACCAGCGGGGGGTCTGCCCTGCTATGCTGACCGGGGGTTCAAACCCCTGGTTTTCCGGATCTGGCCAGCCGTAACGGTCAACCAGCGCACCGCGTGGGATTGGTTGGTCCCACCCTCCTTGCGCCGGTGGCCAGTGGTTCCGGCCACCGCTCCCTGCTCTGCCGCGGGCAAAGGACACGGCCTTGGTCCGACCGGTGCGGCACGATAGCACCGTGCCCCTCCACCACGGTCACGGCTTTCCATGGTTTTCCGGTGCGGCGTGATGGCGCTGCGCTTCTCCGTCGCGTTCCTCCTCGTTCCCGCGCAGTGTCGTTGCACCGCGATTCCTTTGTTCGAGCCGCAACAAGTACAAAATCAAAGGGGGAGGAGGGTCAGCCTTCTTCGTGCGGTCCGACCTCCTCCTGTTAAAAAGATAACAGGCGGCCCAAATAAAACAAAACAACTACGACAAGCAAAGTACAAATTTAATCCATTAAATTTGAACTTAAACCCCTACCTCGAAGAAGGAGTTTTTCGGTGTCGCGGTAGACGACGTCGCGGTAGACGGGTGTCGTTCCGTCAACGTCTGAAAGGATGAAGCCGAGGGTGGCGTCGGCGTTCTTTGTTCTTCATTGGAGGAAGAGTAAAACTCTCCAAGTGCTGGGTGACGTGCTTCGCTGCTAGCGTTCAGCTGCTTGAAGAAGTCATCCAAAACTCCTCCCCCTGGCCTCCCATAAATAGGAGTGGTGGGTTCGTCATTGGTACACAAGTCATAAATGGGGGGATTTATGACAGGGCCCCACTCAATTAATCTGCTGCGGTGGAACATTAAAAAGGGAGAAAGGATCCTCTTTAATTAAACACGTTGGCATTTAATTAAGGAGAGGGAGGGAAAGTTCCTCATAAACATGAGGGTTTGACAAGTATTAAAGAGGGAGACGGTGTTTAATGGGGTGTTAGGAAATTTAAGGAGGTGGGGGCTCATGTGGTCCCCACCCAACTTCCTCAAAAATTTCTTTCCCATAACTCATAAATCACTAGAGGCATAATAAAAATATAATTGTAAACAACTATATTTTTATTCCTCACATTTTTAACATCTCATCCCGAGAAAACGCATCTCCAGAAAAAGTCTTCCTAAGAAAAAACTGGCGATGCGGTTTCATCTGTGCCCTCATATTTCGATTCCGAGCACCGGTTCAAAAGTTAGAAAAACCCACACGTTCGTTCACAGAACGTACTTAAGATAAACTTCGGAAAATGATTTCGGGCACACTGGGCCTCGGAATCAGGTGTCGTCAAAAATTGTGTACTCGTAAAATCCCAAAGAAATTAAAAAAATTCCTTGAAATTTACGGGTCTTCACATGATGATTAAAACATTTTCAAAAACACCCATGGTGAAGGAACTATGAGAACTATGATTCCTGATCAATCCAGGATGCGTAGGAAGCCCTTTTAGGGCCCTAGCTCACTGGATATCCTCTTCAACAATCCAACCCAAATTCCTTTAATCTGGGAATCCTTTTTAGGAATAATCCCCAAATTTAACCCCAAATTCATCAAGGAATCCTTTTACAGAAGTAATTCCAAACTCATTTATCTCAAAGGACTATACTATCCTATGAGATTTATCGAACTATGTGGGCTTTTATTCCCATCCACATGGGATAAATAGGAATCTTCCATGAGGTTCAGACCTAACATTTCATGTCAACCCTATTATCCTTGGTCCATATTCCCCACAGGATCTAATATTACATGGAAACCCATATTATTCCCATGTTCATTGTGCTGCCTCAACATAAGTCCCACACTAAACTTTGACTTAGCACCTATCGCTTAGATGTCCTTACCACATGACATTAAACTGTATGGTTAGGTCCAAATCACATGACCTTAAAAGGTATGATGTGTCCCATTAAGCGGCACCAAACTTCGAGGGTTATAATTTCTTTCACAAGGATATATAGGTAGCCCATTTTATGGTCATGATCCCAAGATAAAAATAAACATTTGTCTCCCTAGATGACAGTAAAATCCAAAGTTCCCCACTGAGTGGCTTAAAAACCAGTATCATCATAATGATAATTAAAATAGTATTTAAATAGTATATGAAAGGATACCATTATTGGAGAACCTCGAATACATACAGACCTTTTCAATAATGAATAACTATGAGTACATACTGATAATTCTAAATTTTACACATGTTAATAAGTGATTGAAAATTCAAAGGGAAACATATGTTATAATATCTGAATTAATAAGGATTCATGAAAATATCTTAAATATAAAAAGAGTGTCTTAGAGTAGAAAAAATAATTTCCCCCCAAAAGGGTGTGATGAGTCTGAACTCCCACCCTATCGACCAATGTACATTTCAATGTATCATAATGTTCAAACATAAAAAATTCTTTCCATTAGAATGCGGGTCCTCTTTGGATAATGAAATGTAGGATAGTTTATGTTCCATGAATAAATCCAATGGAAACCACATGGAAGTAGTGATTCATAAAACTGGAACCCATGTTTTAAGTAACTACAAAGCATTGTTTTTCATTAAGTTGATATTACATGCCCTGAAATTATGTTTTACACTGTGTATTCCATATGTATTATGAGTAAATGGTATTCAAATATAATACATTGTCACGACCCGTCATCAGGGCCCATGTCGTGAATACCACAAGCCCGCCTCCCATAGGCCAGGGGCTGGGAACTGGCACCAAGGCGTAAATCCTGACAAAAAGGGGAAGGCATTGCTTTTATAAAGTAAACAAACACTACAGAGTAAGCCAGCAGAAGTAAACAATAAGTAAACTGAGTACAAGTAAGTGCGGAAAGTAAATGGGCCAAAATACAAACCCAAACTGAAAGTAAAGCAGCAATGTCGAGTTGTCCACTGGTAGTCCCACCTGAAGGGTGGGTACAGTTAGCCACATCGGCACCTCAGGTCTAGCCGTCTACTCCGTGTACGTCTCGTCCAGTGGTCGACCTCCAGGTACTGACTGCTCCACTAGCCTCTACCACGATCAGCGTTTTTCGTCGTCTGCATCCAACACAACATAGTGCGGGCATAGCCCGTGCAGGGGTGAGTATACGCTACTCAGTAGGGACACCGAGACCCCTGAAGGTCTCCCAAAATCCACTAAGGATAATCCAAAAAAGAAATACACAATCACAAATTAACATCCAACACTACTTAGATATATGACCATACATATACCTAAGTCATCAATTCCAGTTTGGCTCCAACATCTGAGCCCAAGTACGATCACGTCCACATAGGATAACACAACACAATCCACATAGGAAAGCAAGCCAATAATATCGAAGATAATGATTGAACATCAAGACTCAGCTCACACAATCATACCTCTTCGGTGATAGAGATGATCAGATATAGCCACTGATTCATCTAGGCTAGGACCCACATAGGATACTAAACTAGCTACTCTGCCAGACCCACATAGGATAGCAAGAACAGAGTCAGACACTGCCAGCCCCACGTAGCATACAAGAACAGTAGTCATTGTCGTCGAACCCACATAGGATTTCAGTACGGTCTTCATCGCTGTCGAACCCACATAAGATTTTAGTACAATCTTCACCACTGCCAAACCCACATAGTATTTCAGTGTAGTCGTGACAGTCGCAGCCAGCTCTAGGGTTCCCATACACAGCATGCTCGTTCCGGGAGGGTCCGCCCCACAAGCCAAGGGGTCGATACATCAACTGACACGTAGTCTAGAGTTGATGTATCTCAAAGTTTCGTCTCGATGAGAGGAACTCAACGTGACAGACGGCGTGTCAATCGGACGCCTGGTCTGAGAGTTATTGGCTTCTTCGTTCTACGGGCCTGGTTGTTTTTTAAGTCAAAACTAACCCGACCACAATCCTACTGCGTCCAAACCTCGAGCAGAGTAAGGCAAAAGGTCCGTTTCACTAAGAGGAATCCAACAAGTCGGCGGCACGTCAATCGGACATTCGGAGCTCATGTTATAAGCGTTGTCGCTCTGAGGGCCCGGTTGGTTTCGTGTTTGAACCAACCCGACCATACCCAAAGTTCTCCGAAACCTTGAGTGTAATATACCGAAACAACTGTCTTGATCCAAGGATCACTATGCAACTTACGGTGCATCGATCAGGGGTCTGTAGGCCATGTTATAGGTAAAAGACCGAAAAGTTCCGAAAAAGGGGGGTCTGGGCCCGGTCCGTTCCGGCCAACCCCCCCCCCCCCCCCTCGGGTTGGCCCGAACCAGGGCGAACCGACCCGGGTCCTGGTCCGACCCGGCGGGGGACGGCCTGGCCCGGTGCGGCCGGTCTGCCCGGGGCGGCCCGGCGCTGGCCGAGCGGGGTCGGTTCGGCGCTGGCTGAGCGGCCACACAAAAGGGGGGCGACTACCCCCTTGATTGCCACTGCCCCCCCCCCCCATGGGGGGTCGTTCCTTGCTTGCGGATGCGGCCCAGTACCGCGTCGCCCATGGTCCCGTGCGGTCGCGGGACCAGCAGCCTGGCGCCGCGGCTTCAGCCGCGTCGGCCCTTCCCGGCGGCGCGCTGGGTGCCGCCGCCTCCGGCCGTCAGAGCCGTCGTGCCGGTGTGGTCTTCCGCAGACCACTGGATGCGCTCTGGTGGTCCTGTTTGCCTTCCTTATTCGCCAGTGGTCTTCTCGAGACAGACTCTTCACTGTGAAGACCTCAAAATGCCTTTGCGGCCTGCTTCGTCGCCGCTCGTCGATCCGCACACCAAGAAGAAAGAAATGGTGGATTCGGACTTGTTCGTTGGTCTGCACCCACCGAGTTAGAGGTTCAAACGACTTCCGTCAATTAAACACATGATGATTATATAATTCACATAGATTTAATTGAACCAAAACCCCCTACCTCAAGGTGTTGATGAACGAAGATCATCGCGAGAAAATACGTCGTGGGAGGCGGCATTGTGGAACAGGATCATCGGCGTCGCGGAAGGAGGATCGTTGGCATCGTGGTGCATGGCGTCGCATCATCGATCTTCAGGGAACTAGCGTTCTTCGTTGTCTTCCGTCGGAGGCCGGTGTTCTTTGTCGGTGACGGTGCATTCTTCGCATTCTTTGTGTTCTTCAACGAAGAAGGTGAAGATTCAAGGCTTGAGTAAAACCTCTCAAATCTCTCGCACGATACAACAACTATAATAAAATAAGGACTTTCCTTATTTTATTTCCCACACCAACTATATTGAAATTCAGTAACAGATCAAGCTTTAATTATCGAGCGTTACCCAATTAATGAGGCGTTTAATAATTCTATTAAACGTGACAGTTGACTTGGCATTTAAGAGGGGTGTCTGCGTTAGTTACCAAATTTAATGCACGAGGAAGGTAAAAGGAAATAAAGGGGTGGAGCTCGTGTGGGCCCCACCTCACTAATATCCTACCTAGGAGTTAGGATATCAGTGGGTCCCACTCCAACCGCTATGCCTAGATTAGCAAATTCTTAGAATAAAAATAAAATCTGTTGCACAATTTTATTTTATTCTTTAGGTAACCCAAAAATTTTAATAACCTCACCCGAGCAGACGTAACTCCGAAAAAAGCGTTCTTAAGCAATTACAGGTGCTACAATTCCATCGGTGCCTCAGAATTCGATTCCGAGCACCAGTTCAAATGTTAGGAAAACCCGCTCGTTCGTTCATTGAACGTACCCAAGCCAAACTTCGGGAAAAGATTCCGGGCACACCGGGCCTTGGAATTAGGTGTCGTCAGAAACTGCGTTCTTGTAAAATTCCAAAGAAAATTAAGAAGAAAAAAATTCCTTCAACTTTACAGGTCTTTACATTACTCCCACCTCAGGGCTTTACATCCCCGTAATGATATATCATAAACTAGGGGAACAAATGTGGGTACTGAGCACGCATCTGAGCCTCCCGCTCCCAAGTGCTCTCCTGGAGGTTCCCGTGCTTCCATATGATGTGCAATAGAGGTATCGACCATCCACATAGGACCCGATCCTATTGATCCTTGATCTCCACCGAGACCTCCACAAAAGTTTCCCCATCGTCAAGGTCCATCTCCCCATGGTCGATGATATGCGTCGGATCGTGCATGTATCTCCTCAACTGAAATACGTGGAAGATGTCGTGCACCCGGTGCAACTGAGGTGGTAAAGCCAGGCTGTAAGCCACCTCGCATATCCTTCTGAGTACCTAAAAAGGTCCGATGAAGCGCAGAGACAACTTTCCGCCTCGGCCAAATCTCTGTAATCCACGTCGAGGTGAGACCCGTAAGAGGACATGGTCGCCATCCTATAACTCTAGTGGCCTCCTCCTCCTGTCAGCATAAGACTTATGTCGTCTCTGAGCTGTCCTCATCCACTCTTGGATGACCTGGACCTTCTCTGTCATGGCCTGGACCATCTCTGGTCCCACAAGTGCTGACACCCCAGGGTCTATCCAGCACAGAGGTGATCTGTATGCTCGGCCGTACAATGCCTCGTATGGTGCATTCCCGATGGTGGAGTGGTAGTTGTTGTTGTACGCGAACTCCACCAAGGGTATGTGGTCCTCCCAGCTGTAACCAAAGTCAAGGACACATGCACGGAGCATGTCCTCGAGATTCTGAATGGTCCTCTCCATCCGACCATCCGTCTGAGGGTGAAAGGCGGCTCCTAGACGTAGCTGCGTCCTTAATGCCTCCTGCAACCCCTTCCAAAGCCGGGAAGTAAAGAAAGCATCTCGATCGGAGAAGATAGATGATGGCATATTATGAATCCGTACAATCTCTTGAACGTAGAGACGTCCCAAGCTCTCTACTGAGCTCTGCTCTCTGATGGGTAAGAAGTGGGCCGACTTGGTGAGTCGGTCGACAATCACCCAAATGGAGTCATGTACTCTGGAAGTACGTGGATGTCCAGTCACGAAATCCATAGATATCATGTCCCACTTCCACTCCGGGACCTCCAAGGGTTGTACCAAGCCTGCAGGTACCTGGTTCTCTGCCTTCACCTACTGGAAGGTGAGGCATCGAGAAATGAACTCTGCCACATCATTCTTCATACCCGACCACCAGTGTTGTCGTCAGAGATCTTGGTACATCTTCGCCACTCTTGGATGTACCGCTAAAGGGGAAGTGTGAAACTCTCTCAGCACCTCCTCCTGCAAAGCCACTGGTACCATGGTACGTCCTATGAGTAAGACCTTGTGCTCTCCTCCTATTGATAATCCATCAGCTGCCTGTCCGGAGGATATCTGTGCACGCCGCGTCTCATAGTCAGCATCCCCACGTTGTGCCTCTCTGACCTGCTGTAGTAGTGGAGGAGTGACTGAAGAAAGGATGATCCATCTCTATCCATGAAGGATATCTGCAAGGCGGCTAGCTGCTTCGTCGCCTCCCCGAGTAGCAGGATTCCTGTCCTCCTGCTGAGAGCATCGGCTACTACGTTCCCCTTCCTAGGAGTATAGACTATCTCAAAGTCATAGTCCTGGAGGAACTCGAGCCATTACTACTGTCTCAGATTCAGGTCCTTCTGCGAGAAGATGTACCTGAGACTCTAGTGGTCATAGTATACTGTAAAGCACTCGCCCATCAGATAGTGTCACCACATCATCAGAGCGAAGATAACTACTGCTAACTCCAGGTCATGGGTAGCATAGTTCTTCTCATGCTTCCTCAACTAACGTGATCCATAGGCGATCACGGCCCGTTCCTGCATTAGAACACATCCGAGTCTGGTCCCTGATGCATCGCAGTAGATTACGTACCCTACTCCCTCCTCCGGTAGCCTCAAGATAGGCGCGCTGGTCAATATCTGTCTCAACTCCTGGAAGCTCTACTGACATTTTTCTGACCACACGAAGGGTTTCCCCTTCTTTGTCAAAGCTGAGAGTGGTGCCGCAACTTTGGAGAAGTCTGGAACAAACCTCCGATAGTACCCAGCTAGACCTAAGAAACATTGCACCTCCGTCACGCTCCTGGGTGGCTCCCAAGCTAGCACTGCCTCGATCTTCGCAGGATCCACCACCCCACCTCAGAGATGATGTGTCCCAAGAAGTGGACCTCACGTAACCAGAACTGACACATTGAGATATTTCCATAATGCTGGTGCTCTCGGAGTGTGTCTAGTACAACCCGTAAGTGGTAGGCATGCTCCTCTTCAGTGGTCGAGTATATCAATATTTCTTCGATGAAGACAACGACAAATTGATCGAGGTATGGATAAATGATCATGTTCATGAGACCCATGAACATTTATGGAGCGTTGGTTATGCCAAAAGGCATAACCAAGAACTCATAGTGTCCATACCGACATCTAAAGGCCGTCTTCTGCACTTCCTCGTCTCGAACTCTGAGCTGATGATAGCCTGATCTAAGGTCAATCTTCGAGAACCACTATGCTCCTTTAAGATGATCGAATAGGTCATAAATTCTTGGTAGAGGATACTTGTTCCTCACGGTCACCTGGTTCAGGCGATGATAGTCAAAACAAAGTCGCAAGCTCCTGCCCGCCTTTTTAGCGAACAATATCGGGGAAGCCCAGGGTGAAACACTGGGTCGGATGAATCCCTTGCCCTACAAGTCCTCCAACTGTACATGTAGCTCTTGAAGCATAGTGGGGGCCATCTGATATGTTGGAGTGGATATCGGGGCTGTCCTAGGGTACATGTCAATATATAATTCTACCTCTCTGCGAGGAGGTAGCCCTGGAACGTCATCGGGGAAAACGTCTGCATACTAATCCACCACTACAGGAAAACAAGGACACTACATGTCGACTGCTCCTAGGATGAGGCTATCCAACTGATGAGTGATGGGTTGTCCTCTCCTCTACAAGAGTCCATTCTGTGCTGCAAAGGCTCCATTCTCGCCGGTGAAGGTGAACCTGCTCCCATCGGTGCATACACACCGCACCTTGCGCCAAATACAGTCAATCTGAGCATGGACTGTAGATAACCAATCCATGCCCATGATGACGTCGTAAGGCCTCGACGCCGCTACAAGAAGATCCCAGCTGAAGCTCTCGCCTCCTAGAGTAAGCTCACACTGCCGGAACCAGTACGTATTCGTCGAGTCTGCTCCCGTAGGAGTCTCTAAACGTATAGATCGAGCCAATGGCTCCGTCGGAATCTCTGAGCTCCGAACAAGGGAAAATGAAATAAAAAAATGACTCGCTCATGTGTCTATAAGAACTGCAGCAAGGTTGGAGTAGACACAGATCATACCTCGAATCATCTCTGGCGCGCCATGGTCGTCCGCCTCCGCTGCCTGAAGCCGAGCCTGTCTCTGCCCGCCAGCTCCCTGTGGCCGGGGTGGACCTTCTGGTGGTGGTGGTGGTAAAGCCTCAAAGCGTCGCCCACCACCTGCTGCTCGGCCAGCTCCCCTACCTCATCCGCCTGCTCTCGGCGGACCGCCACGGTCGACCCTCTACCTTTGCCTGGGTGTCCCCTCAACCGTCTGCTGCTCCTCTGCACGGTGGGTCGGGCAATCATGAGCCATGTGACCCTGCTCGCCGCATGTGTAGCACTGTCTGCTCCTCGGAAGGCTGGCTCTGCGCCCTGTGCCCCGCACCTCTAAGCCAGTGTCCTGAGGTCGTCTGCCTGATTTTCTGGTCCGCCTGGACCCCTGTGACATCCGTCGACTGCCAACTGTAGACGACTATGCTACATGCCGGCCTACGGTAGGTCTCGCTGCAGGCATAGGCTCGGAAAGAAATCTTTCTATGAGAGGAGCTCTCTCTAGTACTCATGCCTGTGTTGGAATGCTGAGGGAGATCATCGATGCCCTGATCTCATGCCTCAGTCCCTGCTCGAAGGTCCATGCCCAGAAGAATGGGTCCCGTACCATGTCCGTTGAATAGCGTGAGAGATCGATAAATCTCGTCAAGTACTAGGCGACCATCATGATGCCCTGCCGCAGCTGTAGAATCTCCTGGATGCGCACCGCACAGAGGGTGGCTCGGACGAACTCCGAGCGGAAGAGGCTCTCAAAGTCCATCCAGAGGAGAGACGCCCCGTCGTGCACCTACAGCATCATGATCCACCATCTGTCTGCTACCGCGTGCAGGAGGCTCGCTGCGAGGATCACCATGAGGTCCGCTGGTGTCCCCACTAACCTGAAAACTCGAACAACTGCCTCCGGCCAATCCTCAGCTGCCTGAGGGTCCGTCTCCCCATGGAACCTAGGTGGTCTCTGACACTAAAACTCATGTAGTGAACTAAGGCAACATTCACTATCAGCGGCTGGGGCTGGTAGCATCGGTGGCTCGGCGGGTAGAGGTACCATCGGTGCCTCCGCTCTCAAAGGGTCCTGCACCGAGGCCTCGTCGCTCGGTGGGCTGTCGTCTCGCACAATGCTCGGAACCCTAGCTGGCTGCCGTCGTGGGGCCATCCTGAAAAGAAACAGGTGCACGACGGTCAAACAGTATACCTGGTGAGCTGACATAGAGTAATCACAAAGAAAACTTTTGAAACACACATGCAATCACTGTTTTCGTGCATTGAGTTGGAAATAAGAAGTCAGGGTCTTCGTGTACGGATACGTCGGTCGCCGCACCAACACTGGAATCCCTGGACTGATAACCACACTCAATACCCTTAACAATATTGCTTCACATAGAAGAAATATCAGAGTCCAGAGTTCTGCAGTAGAACCGAACTCCTCTGATACCAATTTGTCATGACCCATCCTCAGGGCCCGTGTCGTGACTACCCCAAGCTCGCCTCCCATAGGCCAGGGGCTGGCGACTAGCACCAAGGCGTAAATCCCGACAAAAAGGGGAAGGCATTCCCCTTATAAAGTAAACAAACACCACAGAGTAAGCCAGTAGAAGTAAACACTATGTAAACTGAGTACAAGTAAGTGTGGAAAGTAAATGAGCCAGAATACAAACCCAAACTGAAATTAAAGAAGCAACGTCGAGCCGTCCACTGGTAGTCCCCCCCCCCGAAGGGTGGGTACAGTTAGCCAGCTCAGCTCCTCAGGTCCAGCTGTCTGCTCCCTGTACATCCCGCCCAGTGGTCCACCTCCAGGTACCGACTGCTCCACTGTCCTCTACCACGATCAGCGCTATCCGTCATCTGCATCCCACACAACGTAGTGCGGGCATAGCCCATGCAGGGGTGAGTATACGCTACTCAGTAGGTACCCCGTGACCCCCGAAGGTCTCCCAAAATTCACTAAGTATAATCCACAAAAGAAAGACACAATCACGAAGTAACATCCAACACTACTTAGATATATTCCCACACATATACCTAAGTCATCAATTCCAGTTTGGCTCCAACATCTGATCCCAAGTACAATCACGTCCACACAGGATAACACAACACAATCCACATAGGAAGGCAAGCCAATCATATCGAAGATAATGATTGAAAGTCAAGACTCAGATCACATAGGCATACCTCTTCGGTGATAGAGATGATCAGATATAGCCACTGATTCATCTAGGTTGGGACCCACGTAAGATACTAAACCAGCTACTTTGTCAGACCCACATAGGATAGCAAGAGTAGAGTCAGACATTTCCAGAGCCACGTAAGATACAAGAACAGTAGTAATTGTCGTCGAACCCACATAGGATTTTAGTACGATCTTCATCGCTTCCGAACCCACATCAAATTTCAGTACGATCTTCATCGCTGCCGAACCCACATAAGATTTCAGTGCAGTCGTCACAGTCGTAGCCAGTTCTTGGGTTCCCGCACACAGCATGATCCTTCCGGGAGGGTCCGCTCCAAGTGCCAGGGGGTCGATACATCAACTGACACGTAGTTCGGAGTTTATGTATCTCAAAGTTCCGTCTCGACAAGAGGAACTCAACGTGATAGACGACGCGTCAATCGGACGCCCGGTCTGAGAGTTATTGGCGTTTTCGTTCCAGGGGCCCGGTTGGTTTTTAAGTCAAAATCAACCCGAACGCACTCCAACTATGTCCAAACCTCGAGCGGAGTAAGCTAAAAGGTCCGTCTCACTAAGAGGAATCCAACAAGTCCACGTCACGTCAATCGGACGTCCGGAACTCAAGTTTTAAGTGTTTCCGCTCCGAGGGCCCGTTTGGTTTCGTATTTGAACCAACAGGACCATACACAAAGTTATCTGAAACCTTGAGTGTAATATACCGAAATGACCGTCTCGATCCAGGGATCGCTACGCAACTGACGGTGCGTCGATCAGGGGTCCTTAGCCCAAGTTATGGGCAAATGACCGAAAAGTTCTTAAAAAGGGGGTCTGGGCCCGGTCTGATCCGGCCCAACCCCACCCCCCCCCCCCTCAGAGGAGGCCCAGCCCGGTGCGGTGGTCGAGCGGGGTCGGCTCGGTGCTGGTCGAGCGGCTGCGCAAAAGGGGGCATCTGCCCCCTTGATTGCCACCGCGGCCCCCGCGTGGGGGCCATTCCTTGCCAGCGGACGTGGCCCAATGCCGCGTCAGCCACGGTCCCACGCGGCCGCTGGACCAGCCGCCTGCCGCTGTGGCTTCAGCCACGACGACCCTTTCCGTCGGCGTGCCGGGTGCCGCCGCCTCCGGCCGCCGGCGCCGCCGTGCCAGCATGGTCTTTCGCGGACCACCGGACGCACTCTGGTTTGCCTGTCATCTTCACCAGCGGTCCTCCCAGGACCGGCTCTTCCTGCGAAGACCTCAAAACGCCTTTGCGGCTTGCTTCGTCGTCGCTCGTCGATCCGCACACCAAGAACAAAGAAACGGTGGATTCAGACTTGTTCGTTGGTCCGCACCCACCGCGTTAGCGGTTCAAACGACTTTCTTCAATTAAACCCATGACGAGGATATAATTCACATTGATTTAATTGAACCAAAACCCCCTACCTCAAGGTGTTGATGAACGAAGATCGTCGCCGGAAAAGACGTCACGGGAGACGGCATCGCGGAAGAAGATCATCGGTGTCGCGGAAGGAGGATCGTCAGCGTCTTGGTACACGGCATCATGTCGTCGATCTCCGGGGAACTTGCGTTCTTCGTCGTCTTCCGTTGGAGGTCGGCGTTCTTCATCGACGACGGTGTGTTCTTCGCGTTCTTCGCATTCTTCAACGAAGAAGGTGAAGATTCAAGGCTTGATAAAAACCTCTCAAATCTCTCGCATGACACAACAACTATAATAAAATAAGGCCTTGCCTTATTTTATTTCCCACACCAACTGTTTTTAAATTCAAAAACAGATCACGCTTTAATTATCGAGCGTTTCCCAATAAATGAGGCGTTTAATAATTCTATTAAACGTGAGATTTGTCTTGGCATTTAAGAGGGGGGTGCGGGTGAGTTACAAAATTTAATGCACGGAGAAGGTAAAAGGAAATAAAGGGGTGGGGCTTGTGTGGGCCCCACCTCACTAATATCCTAACTAGGAGTTGGGATATCAGTGGGTCCCACTCCAACCGCCATTCCAAGATTAACACATGCATAGAATAAAAATAAAATCCGTTGCACAATTTTATTTTATTCTTTAGTTAACCCAAAAATTTTAATAACCTCACCCGAGAAAACGCAACTCCAAAAAAGGCGTTCTTAATCAATTACCGGTGCTGCGATTCCATCGGTGCCCTTGGAATTTGATTCCGAGCACCGGTTCAAACGTTAGGAAACCCCGCTCGTTCGTTCACTGAACGTACCCGAGCCAAACTTCGGGAAAAAAGATTCCGGGCACACCGGGCCTCGGAATTAGGTGCTGTCAGAAACTGAGTTCTTGTAAAATTACAAAGAAAATTAAGAAAAACAAATCCTTGAATTTTACGGGTCTTTATATACATGTAGGTAGTTAGAATGAGTACCCATTGTGTCTCCTCTGAGGTGCATAATCTTTACATAGATTATATTAAATATTTTTTTTTAATTTATTTAGATTTTTATGGATGAGGATCCCAAAAAATGTTTTGATTATAATTAATATAAAATAATTGATTAACTAAATAAGATAATTAACTAAATCGAATATGATTTATCCTAAATAACAGAAATCTAAAACGAATGTTGTTTTTATTAAATTTATATTTTTTTTCTTGTATGTGGGTCATCATGAGAATAAAGCAGACCTTCATATGTGACTCATCTGTTTTAATTTATTTGTAAATTAAATTTATGGCATGTGCATCAACCATCCTCTCATTGTTTTAGGTCTTGGGTGCCCATGGTTTCTTTTATGAAAACCCCTTAACCAATACGTTGGATCCCCTCACTTATGAGTGAGTTTAAGAATATTTAATGTATGGATCTTACAATGTATCATAGGTGATTCAAGATTGTATTTGAAATAAAACCAATCCAAGAGAGATGCATAGGTCTATTGGTGGAAAGATGTAATAAGAACCATAAAATAGTTCACATTATTTTCCCCTAGGTTAATGGATAGTTTATCACCACTAGATAAACTAACAATTATTAAAATATCATGGTCATGCCACTTTATTATTATATTTATATTAAGAAGCATAGTTATTTCATTATGGATACTTTTTTGCGATCACATGAATTAATGAATTATCAATAATGCAATATAGATCTAAAATAAGTTGATTATTAGTAAATTTTATCTATGATATGGTTAATAACATATGTAAATACCCTTAATATTAACAATCATCTAATAAATATAAAATGGTAAACTTACCAAAAAATATAAAAAACCCTTAATTACATATTTTAGGCTTGTATAACTTTCCACTACATAAGGTAAAATCAAACTGTACTTCAAAGTGATTGACCAACTAATGTTGGGTTGCTTTTAGTTATCTTGGATTTCTAACATGATGATTTGGATTGAATTAATATATTTTACATCAAGGTTTGACATTAAAAGATGAAATTTGTCTGACTAATAGAAAAAGGTCAAGGAAATAAAATTTAAGGAATTTAGGATTTTGGAGTCCACTCAAAAGATCATGTAACTATGAATTAATGAAGATAGAATTTGGAATTTCTATCTAAAACCCATCAAATTTCTTGTCCCACAATACATGGGGCAATGATAAGGGGAATATGGATCCCTTCCACTAAAATTTCCTTGAAAAACGATATTATAAATCCAATGGTGAGGGATATTGGGTTTCAATAAAATAGAGGGAGATTAATAAATATAATATAATATTTATTTATCATTCTTTTTTCTGTTATTATGATAAACTTATTCTCATATTAATTGTAGAAATTTAAATAAACATTGATTTGAACATATCACTATCATCTATACTTGAGAAGGATAACCTTCTCACGAACACCAAATTCCAAGAGTGGAAAAGGAACATCTACATTTTCTTATGCCACAAAAAGAAATTGAATGTTTTGGATGAACTTATTACCAAAACATCTAGTAAAGTGCCTAATGCATAAAAGTTTTATCTCTATAAGAAGAATTTGAATGTGGAAATAATTGATTAATGTTTCATTTTATCATCCATTCCCAATGATCTTATAAATAAACATGAGGGTATAGATTCATATAACATGATGTCGCACCTTTCAGATCACTATCAAGAAAATTTGATATAAGAGGGATATGAGATCTATAATTCTCTATTTAAAACCAATCATAGAGAGTCAGTACTAGTTGGGCCACATACAGTAAAACTTATTGGCTACATTGAACACTTGGACATATTTTGGATTAAATTCTCAGATGAGCTACACACAGGTCTCATAATTTCCTCACTTCCTAAGTCATTCTCCATTTTTATTATTAATTAAAACATGAAAAAAATGATATGAGTATCTCAGAACGTATAACTCTAATTCACTAAGTAGAGAAGGACATAGGTCATGAAAAAACCACAATCATTTTGGGGAATAAGAAAATTAATAACATGTAAATGTAACATAAGATTCTGAATAAGTAAAAATATCTTAAGCATTGTCTTTATAAGAAGAGGAATATCCAAAGGAAATTAAAGGAAAATGATGTAGTATGTCTGTCATTGGGAAATAAAGTCTATTATAATTGGAGCTACACTTGAAATTAAGGGGAAGTTAATCATTTTTCCGTTATCAAGTGTTATATTTCATTATCAATGCGTTCAAAAATTAGATATATTTTTTGGTTCTCGCATATGTATCAAAATGAAGTAGGTAAGTAGATTCAGAAATATTTATATAGGAGAAATGGATTTATGAGATACTAATGGTGTAAATATGGTTGTTCAAGCCATTTTTTTAAAACCACATTTATCTTCTAATAGAAATGATATTTATTTTAAGAGATTTTTATTATTTATCAACTATTACCATGAACATAATTTCAATATCCTTCCAATATATAGATGTTTTTATTTTAAATTTAGAAATAAAATTTTCTTAATTTATAAGGAAAATATATGTTATCATATAACACAATTAAATAAATCAATTTATGTATTAAATTACGAAAATAAAGTATTTTCAATTGACCATGAATCATGTTCACATAACTTATATAACACCCAACTATGGAACCACCATCTTGGTCATGTAAGTGACATGCTTCTGAAAAATCTCTATCAATATTGTAATTTAGTCTCCTTTGAGATAAAATCACTTGAAATATGTTATTCTTGTTTATAAGGCAAAATTAGCGAGAAAATTTTTTTTGGACATAGTTAAAGGTCCATAGAGCTTCTAGGATGGGTACACTCTGATGTGTGTAGAAAATTTCTAGTAGAAGCTAAAGGTGGTTATTCTTACTTCCTAAATTAAACTGGTGTCTTGAGAGTACATGGCTATGTCTTATTGATGAGGTATAAGTCTTAGTCCTTTGATAAATTAAAATAATTCAACATATGAAGTAGATAATAAATTTTTATAGAATATAAAGAAGATTTAATTGTAAAGAGTTGGTGAATATTTTTAAAAAGTGTTTATCTAATTCCTATGGGACTTTGGGATTATATCTCAACTCACTCCACCTTACAAACCACTATGGAATGATGTTAATGAATGAAGAATCTATATCTTACTGTACAAGGTAAGGTCGATGAAAATTCATGTAGGTATTCTATTATGATATTGTGAATATTAACTACAAACTATGACATTAACACTAAACTGAGTACCAACTAAAGTTGATAATGGAATTACCCTCAATATATAGAGTGGAGAGAAACAATTTTCATTGAAAAAATTTGTATGGGGTCGTGTGGAATTTATATGGACTTCTCAAGAAAAAAACTAGCACCTTGGGGCATATAATCTACCTTTATGGGGTATCCTAAGGAAATAAATGGATACTATCTATAAAACCCCTCAGATAAGAAAGTGATTTTCAACATAAAATCCATCTTTCTTGAAAGGGATCACATCTTCAAAGACTATAATGTGAGAAATATAGACTTAAATGAATTTTATTATCAAGATGAACATGATTTAGTACACGAATTTATCACAGATGTCCCTATATAAGAAGTTTTTCTTGAAACACAAGTACTATGTATGAGCACTAGAGAGGTATGAAAACAAATGATATATTGTTTTCTAGTCCCCAAAGATTGTGGCTCATTATTGGTAGAAGATATTGAACCTCTATTTTACAAAAGGAAATAAATATCTCAGAATATATGAGAAGGAAATATTCTATGAATTATAAAATGGATTCCATGTTTTAGAACCAAGTAAGGGTTTTGGTTAATCATCCAGTTGATGTAAATCTTTTAGTTTGAAAATGGGTATTTAATAGAAAACTAGAAATGGAAGTTAAATTAAGGACCTATAAATAAATTCTACCATCCAAAGGGTTTTAAAATAACCAAATAATTTACAATGAAGAAACCTTTCCACCAGTTTCC
The DNA here is from genome assembly GCA_963277665.1 of Viscum album. Taxonomy (NCBI): domain Eukaryota; kingdom Viridiplantae; phylum Streptophyta; class Magnoliopsida; order Santalales; family Viscaceae; genus Viscum; species Viscum album. The sequence continues at coordinate 434,416,205 of OY728136.1, forward strand.
ATTTTTAAATCCATCAGAATTCAAAATGCTATATCTTCTTACCAGGACTTTGAAATTTTGAATATGGATTTCAAAATATATTTCCTTGATAAGAAAATTTAAGAAGATGTCAATATGACACAACTTAATGGGTTTGTGAATCTAGGTGATGAAAAAGGATATAAAATTTATAGATACCCATTCATGGATTGAAAGAAGAATCCAGTCATCGAACAATCAATTAAATGAAGCTATAAAATATTTTGGCTTCCTTAAGAATGGATGGAGCCATGTGTTTGCAATAATTTTAGTGGTAATTGGGTTTCAATACTAGTAGTATATATTGATGACATATTACTTATTTGAAATGGAATACCATTTTCATGGTCTATTAGGGACTGGTTAAATAGGTGTTTATCTATGAAGGACATATGTGAAACAACATACACTTTACAGATCAAGATAATTCATGATATATCCAAGAGGATTCTTTGGAAAAGTAATTGTACATACATTTACCATATACTAAATATATTTAGTGTGGAAAAGTCTAAAATTTAATTGGTTCCAATGTCACATAGTATACATATTTCCACAAAAATGTGTCCTCACACCTAATAGGAGAAATAGATAATGAGTAAGATATCATACACCTTGGTGATAGGATCGATAATATATGTCATTTTATATACTATAGATTATGTTTGTTATGCATTGATCATGGTAAGAAGATATCCAGATGATGCAGGTGAAAAAAATGTTCTACTATTAAGGATTTCCTTTAGTATCTGAGGAGAAAAAAGTATGTGTTACTTTTGTATGGAGGAGATGTGGATTTATTCATTAGATATTATATTGATCATAGTATTTAGATAGATTATAATGATGTAAGGTTTCACATAGGATATGTTTTTAGTCTCAATGGAGTATTTTTGAGCTAGAAGAATTTGAAGTAGCCTGTTGTCGCTGATTATATAGTGTAGTTTGAGTATATAGTGTAATTTAATACCACCAAGGAATCTATTTGGATACAAATTTTTGTCCAAGTTATTTATGTGTTACCCAGTAGAAAATACCCTATCAAATTCTATTATGAAAATTATTTAATGGTGACTCTTGTAAAAGAGCCAAGTTCACACCAATGGAAAAAAGATGAAACTCTAATGCATCATATCTTCATGTATTTTTATAATAGGGTTTAATTTTAAATAAGTTGAGTTTCCAAAACATAAAACATGTCAACCCCATTGAATAAATCTTTATCTCAACAAAAGAATTAGTATCAAATGAGAGCTAGCAGACTGACGTTTGTCAGCAGTTGGATCCAGTGAAATTTGGAGTCTGTTGGAGTTTGTTCCCTAGAACCAAATTCTATGTACATTATGATTACATATATTCATATTTTATAATATAAAAAAACATTTTATCAAATTATTATTATTATTATATGAAAATCGTGTGATAATTTCATAAGAGTAGTGGTTTCCCTGAAAGTTCATAATAGTTCCCTGATATGATAGGAACCCAAAAGTACCGTTATTGTATTCTTAACTATATGTTCTATATAAAAAATATTTTATCGAAAAAATGATACATGCTATTTAGAGTTATGAATCATAGGACATGGATACACCTTCTCATGGTGTCCACCCTTGGTAATTTCTAGTGTAGAAGATTATGAGAACAAGAACGAGTAGTAGGAAATACACATATATATATCATTGGATGTTACTATTTTAGAATGTTTTTATTGTTCCTTATACATTTATATTATTATAAATAGATTTAATGAGTCTTTTAATTTGATGTATTATTGAAATCCATAATGACACATGTTCTTGGTGAAGTAGGATACATTGGGTGAGTCACATGTAGTACAACCTAATGAATAATGTGAGAAAGGATTTGTCCCTCTTGTTATTTATCTGATGTTGATATCGTCGGCCTTTTAATGAAAATTATATAGCATAAATTAAAACATGACCATGTTGTTTTCTAGGAAATTTCAATTTCTATAAAGTCAATGAAAGATAAATCGAGCTCATAGGTTGGTGGAACCAACATTCAACTTTCTTCATTAAAGATATCATGATAAATAGATTATATTACACCGTAATAATTTTTAAGTCTTTTTATTTCATTATGAAATTAACTTATTTCAATATTGGTGCCTCGCCATGTTTCTCGACCCTATCCTTGGACTTTGGGCTAGTTCAACCAATGCCATCGAAAAAGACGCCAAGAGGGTCACACACTATGTGTATCCATAATATCAGTTAAATAATAATATAAATTATTATTTACCATGTTGAATAAATATTTTTCCTGCACATGGTTTAATAATTTTTCATGTTTTCTTGATTACATATATTTCATCACAACTTATTTTAGAGAATATTTTGTGAGCAAGGTATTTAATAAATAATTTCTTTTATTTAGTAAATATAATATTTATTTATTTTATTATAGAATAATGGAATGATATATATTTATTAAATAAATAATTATTATTTAAGTCCTGGTAAATATTGTATAGGAATGAAGAATTGACTTTAATTGTCTTGTGAGAAATAATAAATATTGAATATTATTTGAATAAATAATATATAATTTAGATCATAAGTTTTGTGATTGTTAAGAAATAATAATAATATTTTTATTAATGACACGAGGTTCTGTATGGATTAAATAAATAGTAACATTGCATGTTTGTATGGACCCATCTTTTTCCTGGTACATTCGTCCTTGAGTTTTTTGTATGAGCCTTAGTGGACGAGTCATGTTCAGAGATTTAGAGACATTTTTAGGGGAAATGAACTAAAATTTAGGGATATATGCTTGTTGAATTAATGGAGTTTGGTTATAAATGTGTTAAATGGGACTTTGAGGGGGTTTTACATTATTTAGATATCTTTAAATGTGGTTTAGGTTCTTTCCATATGAAATAGGTTGAAGGCTATCTAGAGGGAAATTACACGTCGTGTAATGAAATTACATGATGTGTAACTATTTCTAGAAAAAATCCATGAGCCTTATTCATGATGTGAAGTGAATACATTCTCTGAAGACATTAAATGTTTTTAAATTTTCAAGATGTGTTAAAAATCACCTGAGGTGATGCATTTTTCAGTGTATCCATCTAAAACTAAATACACAAAGTGTAACTAAATTACATGTTGTGTAATTTCCCAAGAAACAACATTATGAAGTACGTTCATTTGATATTTTCTCATTCTCATGTGTACCTTTCTCCCCCTAACACTAGGGTAGATTATAGGATATTTTAGAGAAACTCCTTTGATTCTGGATTTCCTGATCACATACCTGATCCATGGTAAGTTCTATTGGTTATGTTTTCCATTCTATCCCTTTTTTATCCAACCATTACGCTGTAATATTCATGACCAAGGTCATTTTTGGTTTTTATATTGACTTTTATTGATCTAGGATTCTTCTTGATATCATTTACACCTTCTTCCTCATGGGTTTTTTCAATAGGAATCCTTGTTTTATTATCAATTAATGTAATGGGGTCTAAACTTTAACCCTAGGGTTTGATAATTAATTAGTATATGAAATATTTATATTGTAACAATATAGAGTGTGCCTAAATTTACTAAATGATTAATTGGATTAATCCTTGGAGTCCCTTTGGATCTAATTGGTTGTTGACCTAGCTTATGGCTACCATTTGTGTGAGAAAACCATTTAACATAAATGAATTATTAATGGCATAAATTTTTTTAGCAAGACATGGGATTTTTGTGTTTTATTGATATATATTAACATTTTATAAAATTAATTAGTGAAATGATTGGCTTGTTTTTGTTTTTTGACCAAAGGATAAATGATATGTATAATTTAAATATAATGGTAATTTTCATAATTAGCTATTGAGTCTGATGATGTGATATTATGATATCCTTATTACTATGACATGTTTTGTTATTTATATGTCGTAATGCTTATATAGGGTGTTTTAATATTTTACATGGTGAAATTATTATATACTGGGATATTCCCATGACATGATGGATTTCTTATATATTGGGAAATTCCCTAACACGTGATGAAATAATTATATAGTGGGCTATGCCCAGTGACATATAATGAAATGCTTTTATCTAGTGCTTGAAAATGATAAATGATGAAATATTTATATATTAGGATCAACTCTGATTAAATGGTGATATTATTATACAGCAGATTTTGACAAAAATTTGTGTTGTTTATAACTTGGTTATAAGGTTTGGTTTTACCATGTTTATTTGGTTATGGTTGGAATGGTTGTGAGACATGATCAGAGACATTCCTTCATGGTGAAGAGGTAGGTTGTGTTTTACCATGTATATATGGTTATGGATAGATTGGTTGTGATACATGATCAAAGATATTTTGGCATGGTACTAGAACAGGTTGATGTGTTACTAATTTAATTATTTAATTAATCAATACACTTGTAGATTTCATTCTTTGAAACACTTATTATCATATATTTTATGTTAATACATAGTGGGGTAAACCTACTGAGTTATACTTACAACCTATTTGGGTCACCATTTGGTACCTAATAAGATTACATAGATATAGGATTGGAAAAGGAAAAGGACCTTGTTGTCAATTTTTTTGTACTGGATGGGCTGAAGATTAGAGATTGGACTAACATGAGGTTTGGGACTGGGGAATTCAGAGTCTACTAGTCTTTTATTTTTGTTACTTCTATCATGAATCTAAGTTACATCATATCATGGAATTACATTATTCCTTTATTATTTATTGTATTATTCAGTTGGATTTTTTTTATTATATTGTACTGTTGCCTCTTTTTTCATCATCTAATATTTAATAATTATTTTTATATTATTATTCTTCTATTTTGTAACTATATAACCAAGGGTATAGTTTCTCCACTACATATATCACACACCCACTACTAGTTGGCTTCCTCTGATGTATAGGGAGGTGTGCTTGAGGTATCAAAACCAACCCATTTTGACAACATGATAATGTGTCATATGAGGGGATGTTACAAAGTGGTATCATAGAAAGTGTTAATTTTTTATTTATTTAACATATGGGAAATGTATAAAGGAGACTAGGATATTTTGGGATTTGGTGATGAGTTTGTGCATGTGAGTAGCTAATCCATGTCTGTGAGAAAATTTGAGTTCCCAGGGGTGGATTGTTGTTTATACTATCTGCTAGTTACAGTTGATGTTATTTCAATATGAGTGATTCACATGTTGTGTGAGGTTATTGTTACTTAATGATATTGATTCTTGATATTTATACTCATGGAAATATATGGCATGATATGAGTATTCACACATCATCAGGGGAACATAGAGATATATATTGACATGAATTTTTCAAGATAGAGACATATTTATTTCATGTGATATAAAATATCTTGTTGACTTGTGATATGAGATACATGTTATATGTGAGAAATAAAATATATTAACTCTCATGTAATGTTAAAACACTTGTAAGAAATGTCTATAGTGACTAAGAGTCAATGGTTCTCTTTTTTTCACTTTTTGCGGATGACCTTTCAGTTATATCTAGTGTTATAAGGAGTTTGTTTTTATAAAAAAAATGCCACCTCGTTATCTCTGAGTTGATCATTGAGAGAGTGGAAATTAGAACCCTAGTTAAATAGCGAAACTACAGCTTCCGGTAGTTACTGAGGATCTGATGGATGATAAGATTCATGATAGCTTCCTAATGGTCATGTGATCCATGGAAAGAGAGACTATTATCGGTGTACCTTTATTTTATGAGATGACGAGAGAGTTATATCTTTAACACCATCCAACATTCCATAGGGGGGAGGCCCATAGGAAAATGAATTCTGAATTGATTCCATCCCAGAGATATTTATTCATCTTTAGAAACCCATAGATAAAAGGGTGAATAAATCTTCATATATTTTTTTTAGACCTGCCAAGAATATTTGGGACATTCTAGATCAACTTGGGAAGTAGTATTTGTTATATTGGATGGAATTCAAGATGAATTCCCTAAGACATTTCTATCTTGATACATTAAGAAATTATAAGGCTCATGAGTTCATGTACATAACCCAAGAGGGAAGGTCAATAAAAAACTATGTTGAATGTTTCATTGAACTATAACACTTTTTTCCATATTTGGTAGCTAATAAGAACCCTAGGTATAGACACTTTTTGGATGACGTTTGCAATGAGATCAGGTTATAGCTGAACATGTTCCTTCTGAGAAATTTTGTAGATGTAATGAATAAAGAACTCACCTATAAAGGGAATATGAGAGAGGCATGGAAAATTAGCGAGACAGTTTATTAGGGAAAATTGTGAACACATCTTTTATTGGAAAGAACCATCACTATAAAATTTCACACTAAGGCAGTAGCAGTTAGAGAAGTTAGGTTCCGAGGAAAACATCTTAGATCCTTATTTCATTGTAGTTCTATTAGTGTTGGAATATAGGACACATACAGACTCTAGGTTCATACCCATTTTGGAGTGTCATAATTGTAGAATATTGGGAACCAGCATAGCTTTTATAGGGGAAAGTAGCAGCAGAGTAGTGGTAGGGGAACAAGAAATGAACTAGAGTTTAAGAAGGACTCAACTAATCTTCAACAGATAAGTATTTAGAGTTCCACAGGATGTTATGGTTGAGGCAGGGTATGTGGTTCCCCCTACTAGGAATGGTAGTACTATGAAGAGGGTATATCTCATGGGAGTCACGTTGGTTCCCATGACAGAGGGGCTAGTTAGCATCATGTTTTGTAGATTACTCCGACTATTGCAGATACATGAACATCTACTATGAGAGGTACAATTCTTTAATATTATACCGTTGATTTTGTTTTCTTGATATATGATAATAACATTTATTTTTATCCACTCTTTTCATAAGAGGTATTGGATTAGATATTGAGAATTTGGATACTATTTTGACTATACATACACTATTTTAAGTGTTGTTATAGAATATCAAATATTGCATGATGTTTTATTTAGAGATTGGTGCTTACCATTTCATAAGGAACCATTTGTGCTAGAAACAATAGGCTTTGATTTAATTCTTGGTATGGATTGGTTAGTTCAATACTAGGATCATTTATAATATTACCATAGGATCTTTACCTTTCAATATTTATAATGCGGTAGCTCATCTCACTCAGGTGGGTGCGATCTTCAAGATGGTAGTGTAGGGGAAATTTAGTGTAGGTTAGATTGTCACAAGTCTCAGAGATCCAGTATTTCTCTAGATGATAGTAGATTGAATCAGGATTCTTTTCCTCTATTGGTAGACTATTTAGGCTATATTTACTGGTGAGTTTTATGACTAACCACATAAGCTAGATATCAAGTTCATTATTAAGTTGGATTCCAGAGAAAATCCAATATCTATGCCTCCTTATAAATTTGAAAAAAAAAATATATTTAGTAGTCAATGGTTTAGTTGGATGATCTTGGAGTTAAAGGTTTCATATATCCTAGTATATCTCCTTGGGGTTCTCCAGTTATCCACACTAATAAGTCTAATGAGACATTTTGTTTTTGTGTGGATTATCAGAGATTAAACCAGATGGTGTTCAAGAACTGGTATCCCCTTCCACACATTGATGATATTTTTGATCAGTTGAGAGGTGATAAGATCTTCTCCAAGATCAATTTGAGATTAGGATACCATTGGTTTGGTGTGAGACCATATTACAGACCCAATACTAATTTTTGGAGATGTTTTGGATTGTATGAGTTTGTATTGGTGTCATTCGGTTTGAGTAACGCACTGACAGTATTCATTGACTTGATGAATAAGATATTTTATGATTTTCTAGACCGTTTATTTGTTATTTTTATTGATTTCATCTTAGTATAATCTCATTCAATAGATGAAAATTCTCAACATATTAAAATCATCCTGAGTACATTGAAAGGGCTTCAGATTTATATCAATCTAATAAAATGATTTTTCTGGATTGACAAAGTGCACTTCTTGGGACATGTAATCTAAGAGATAAGAGTGTTAGTGGACAAATAGAAAGTTTAAGATGTTCTATCTTCGGAGTAACCAAATAATTTCTTCAAAATTAATAAATTTCTGGGTTTATCATGTTTTTATTGATGCTTTATCTAGGAATACTCTCATTTTGTAGCACCAATGTTACGGTTGACCAAAAAATAGGTGAAGTTTGTTTAGTCTGATGCTTTGGAGATATATTTTTTGGAGTTTAATTGTAGGATGACCTCAACACCTACCCTCGCATTACCTGGGCTGATTAAATCATATACCATGTACTGTGATGCATCTTCAGTTTGACTAGGAGCAGTTTGGATGCAGGAGGATTGAGTGGTTGCTTATGACTTTAGATAGTTGAGACCGCATGATAGGAATTATGCTACTTGCAATTTGTCGTTATTAGTAGTGGAACATGAACTAATATGGTAGAGACATTATCTCATGGGTAAGATGTTGTGGTATACAAACACCACAAGAGCCTCAATTACATATTTTTCTCCACAGGACCTGATCCTTTTGCATGGGATGGGTGTTAAGTATCTGCACTATTTCAACATTGAGTTGGATTATACCCTGGGCTAGGGAAACATCATTGTTGATGTTCTGAGCTGTATCATGCAGAAAGTGGTGGTGAAGGAGTCTTGCAATGAGTGGTGGGTTATATTCCTCTTTTCAAAAAAGTATCTAGATAATTAGGAGTCTTAGGGAAGAGTACCTTTGACGTCAATATCTGTTATACTCATGCTTTGGGAATGGATCAAGACTGATCAATTATCTAATTCGAAGGTATTAGTTTTGAGAGATAACTTATATGGTAGGGTGACACCATCAGGATATTCTATTTTTATAGGAAGTTATTTTCTTTTACATGCCTGAGTATGGGATTATAAGGGCTTGTGTGAGAAGATTATGTGATACTTTCATGATTTTAGATGGGATGTAAATCCTGGTTTGAAAAATATGTATCATATGATACTTTGGTAGTACTGATGGTCAGGAATGAATAAGTAGGTTGCATGATTTATAGATGTATGTTTCACTTGTTAATAGGTGAAATCCAAGAATCATAGGTTATATGGGTTTTTTCACCCTTTTACCATTCTTGAATGGAAATGAGATGATGTTACTATAGAATTTTAACATGATTACTTATGATAACACATATGAATGATATTGTATGGGTGATTGTGGATTTATTGATGATGTTAGAACACTTCTAACCTTTTAGGGAGCCCTTTAATGTTAATGTTCTTGGCAGTCTTTACATGCATGAGATAGTTGGTTTGCATGGTGTTCCGAGGAATATTTTTTTGGATAGATATCCTCATTTCACATCATGTTTCTAATAGGGTATTCATAAGGATATACAATCATAGGTTATTTTGAGTCTGACCTATCATTCATAGACTGATGATAAATCTGAGAAGACTATTTTGGTTTTGGAGAATATGTTGTGAGAATTTGTCTTGAATTTTGATGTTTTATGGGAGCATCATATGGAAATCATGGAGTTTTCATATGATAAGAGCTTCCAATAATCAATTTCGATGGTATCTTTCAAGGAATTGTATGGAAGGATGTAATGTTTACCTATTTTTTGTTTGAAGGTATGTGATTCAGTTCTTGTTGGGTGTAGTCCCATATAGGAGATGTCTGAGAAAGTATAGTTGATCAAGTAGTAGTTAGTGATCGTGCAGAGTAGGAAAAAATATTATCCTAACCATCAGATATAACCTATATAGTTCAATATTGGATATCATGTTTTCCTTTGGGTGTCACCTAATAAGGGGAAATGCTATATCAGAAAATAGGGTAAGCTGGTCTCTAGTATTTTCAGAATATTTGAGATAGTGGATAAGGATGGTCTACTAGCATACCTATTATCCCTTCTATAGTGATATAGTCCCATGACCAATTCATTTCATGTATTGAATATTATAAGATAGTATTTATACCCTTATCATGTTATATATGTAGAAAACATTGATATTATTACTAATGTATCCTTTGAGGAACATTTGATATGGATTTTGGACCTTAGTGAGAAGTATCTCTAGGGTTAGGTGATAACATTGGTTTGAGTGCAGTGGTAGTATGAGAGAGTTTAACAGGAGACCTATGAAAGGGAGTTAATATTTGAGAGCAGTGATTAGAATTTTTCATTGATCCCCATAATGATTCTTAGAGTAGACTGGGGATGAGCTATTATATGGTTGCAATGTTTTAATATCTCATTATATCCTAGGTATGTCCCTCCTTGAATTTTTCATTTGAGCCTTGGTGGTCGAGTCTTTTTTGGAGATGGAAATCCTTTATTGGGGAAAACATCATAAACTTTAGAGATATATTTTTTTAATTAATAGAGTCTAAGTAAAAAATATAATAAATAATTTTTAGGGGTTTACCATGCTTTGGGAGGCTTTATAGGTGGTTCAAGTTCTTTTTGTAGGAAATATGATGAAAGATCTCTGTATATAAATTACCCACAGTGTAAGAAAATTTCATGATGTGTAACTATTTCTAAGAACAATTTATGATCCTAGACCATAAATTGAAAGGAATACATGCAATAAAGGCATTAAAAATCATGTAATGTTTAGTTAGTGTAAAAAATCACTTGTGGTAATGTATTTTTCAGTGTATTCTTCCAAAAATAAATACACAAAATGTTACTAAATTACACATCCTCTAATTTTTCAAGTAGTGGTTTTAAGTGTGACATGAATTTGGTATTTTCTAATTATCACATGCATATTTATCCTCTCAATCCTAGGGAAGCTTCTAGGAGATTTTTGAGTTCCTCCCTTAATTCTAAATGTCTCGATCACACAATTGATATTTGGTAAGAGGTTTTGGTTAGGTTTTCCATTCTTTCCATTTTTTCTATATCCTTTAATATGTAATATTCTTGATCATGGTCATTACTAGTTTTTATCATGATCAATTTGTATCTAATATACTTATTTCAGTCATGTAGACCTTCTTCCTCAGGGGTTTTTTATGTAGGAAGCTTTGATTGATCATCAATTTATGTTAAGGGGTCTAAATCATAACCTTATGGATCGATAATTTTCAATTATGTGAAATATTACAGATGAACCAGAATAACATTCACATAAATTTACTAAATTATGATTTTGATTAATCCATGGAGTCCCTCTATATCCAATTAGATGTTAAACTTGATTATGGCTACCATTCGGGTGAGAGAACCCTTGAATATAAATGAATTTTTAAATGGATTAAAGTGTGTTTAAAATGTCTTGGGATATGGGTTTTTTATTGATATAGATTCACCTTATCTTGGCCAAATTGTTGAAATGATTTTCTTGTTATTTTTTATAACCAATTCATAAATGAAATGTATAATTGAAAGACAGTGGTAATTTTCATAATTAACCTAACGTGATATTGTGATATCCTTCCTGCTATGACATGTATTTTGATTTCTATGATGTAATTATAATATAGGTTTTTGGCCTAGTTTATAGGATGAAATTCATATATACTGGGTTATTCCTTGATACATCCTGAAATACTTGTATTTTGGGATATTCCCTGAGACATTCTAAAATGATCATATACCTAACTATACCCTAACACATGCTGAAATTATTATATAGCGGCCTATTCCCTATGACACATAGTGAAATGCTTTTATACTAGGCTTGGACCTGATGAATGATAAAATTATTATATTTAGTGATCAATCCTGATTAAATGCTTAAATTATTATATTTTTGGTTTTGACCTACATTTTTATAGTTTATAACTTGGTTATAATGTTATGTTTTGTCATTTTATATGTCTATGGTTAGAATGGTTACATGACATTCTCAGGGACATTCTGGCATGAGACTAAGAAAAATTATGTTTTACCATGTTTGTATGGTTATGGTTTGCATGGATGGGACACATTGTTAGAGAAATCCAACATGGTTCTGAATAAGGTTTATGTGTTATTAATTTTATTATTTAATAAATTAATATGCCTATTCTTTTCATTATTTTATACACTTATTAGCATACAGGTTATATTTATACATGGTGGTGTCGAACTATTGAGTTATAAAAACACCCTATTTGGGCCTCCATTTGGAAACCAGACAGATTACATGGATATAGGATTAGATAATTTTAAAGGACCTTGTTGTTAATTGTTACATGTTGAATGGGATGGTGTTTAGGGATGGAACCAACATTTGGATCGAGACTCAGGACTTTTTCATATGATAGTCATTTATTTCTATTAATTCTAGCATGAAATTTCGTTACATTCTACAATGATATTACATTATTAAATTATTATTTATTGTAATATTCAATTGGATTTTATTGTTTTGTTTTCCATTATAATTTATTGTTGTCATTATTTTACGCAATCTAATATTTATTTATTATTTTTATATTATTGTTCAGTTTTTTGTTACTCTATAACAACAGGGTATAGTCTCCCCACTATATATATCACACCCCCACTACAATTTGGATGTCTCTAGGATATGGGGAGGTGTTCTTCAGTTCTCATAAGAAACCCATTTCGACAATGTGAGAGAGTGTCAGATCGGGGGAGATTGTGATGAGTAATTATTATTTTCTAACACCAATAGTATTTAAACAAAATTTATTATTTCTCAATAGTTTGTTTCCATCTGTTTGGTTGTGCACAACAACATTTGGAAATTAATTACCTTGAACCCCTACAGAAATTAGACTCCAAGAATGATCTCAAGAAAGGAGAGCGATCATAAAAACCAACACTCTCATGTCTATAGAGATCAAATAGAATCCTTCTTCAAGATATTCTTAAGGTGATCTAAGGATAAAGAAGCAAGTGTTAGGATCTACCGTACTAGCACCCAGAGATTCCTACAGTGTAACAGCCCAAGATTTTATAAAAAAATATTCTTTTTAATTTTATTAAAGTCTTGTGTTGTACGCTACACCAAAAGGAGCTTACACAACACGCATCCTTGACTTGCCTTGCATTACACGCAATCACGACCTTCCTCGATAGCGTGTGTAATACGCAATACCGAGTTTCACTAAACAATGATATGCTATTAAAACTAGCTGTTATGAATAGTAATAATCACTTTTTGAAATTTTATAAATTTTATTTTTCAAAATGGACTTCATTTTTGGACTCAGAATATCGAAATTAGCCTAGGGTGAAATTTTGGTATTTTTCTGAAAACTTTCAATTTTTGATGAATAGTGAAACCACTAAGTGGTAGGTTAAAAACTGAATTTTTGCATAAAACATAATTTTACCACTTCTGTGAATGGAATTTCGAAAATCCGAGAGACACGGTTAATATCAAGGACTAAAATGTGGTTCAATGAGATGAAAATAATTTTTTGGTGAATAGTAACTTTTTACTTTTTTTACCGCGGTTAATAGTAAATTGGGTAACTAAGGGTAAATATGATATTAATATTACCCTAACACATGTCCTAATTCTATTGGACAAGTGTAATTCGACCAAAAACAAACTTAGGAATAAAATATGACCATTTAGGTCCACTTGGATTAGATTAGGACATTTATTTATTTAAAGAAGGGTTAAAATAGTTAAAATCATGTTTAATAAGTAAATCATTTATAATATGGGGTTATACATAAGATAAATTCGATTGTAAATATTCATTAGAAAGATAAAAAGATTTCCTACATGATGGTATTTTATTTGTAATTTTTAGACTTTAAATTAATTAATTTATTTATGATACAACGATGATGCAGTAATTACCCTTTTAAGGAAAGATTAACATAATTGATGTTATAAATGCTCAAATGAATGTAATTTAAGACTTTTTATGAATTACACTAATTTTATAGGTTACTATGATATATTAGTGTTGATTTAATCAACTTGGTTCGAACATATAATTCTTTTATGACTTTCACCAAAATCATATATCAAATAGTGTCAAAATTGACACAAAATAGTTTTTAAATAAAATATTATATTATTAATTGTTATTTTATTCCTAAAAATCTAAGGTTCGGCCAAATGACTTAGATAAGGATATATATATTAATAATAAACAATTTGGGGTTCTTTTGGCATGTTATAGTAAGTGTATTAACCATATAGTGAAAGAAAAAAAAAGACACGGTAAAAGTTAAATTAATTAACTTAGAGTTAAATCTAATTGATAAGGTTAAAATAATACCCTAAACTTGTCTAAATATTATTGGTTGATAGGATTTCGACCCATCCCCACCTTATCTTCGAAATAAGACCCTTTGGAGCCATTATAAACCAATTTTTACTTTAATATAAAATAATATTTTGAGATATTCCTAAGGTGCCCCTCTCCTCCCTTATAAAAGGGCACCTCCTCCCCCTCCTCCTCACACAAATTTGAGCACTCAAGCTCGGCCAACCCCTGCCAAAATCTCTTCTCCACTTCCCTAGAAACATCCTAGAGGTTCTGGTCTTCCTCAAAGACCAATTTTAGTTCCCTAAGAGGAGGTCTCCAAAAGGCGCTTCAAAGAAGAGGTAATTACCGTTACCAATTCTTTCATCTTTATTTCTTCTTCCACTTCTTCTTCTTAGGTTGTTTCATTATGAAGTAATAACATCAGTATCACTCATATACTGATATGTTATTACAAGTATGAAACAACCCTATTTCACCATCTATCCATCCTACTGAAAAAGAAATCACCGCGCGTGCGTACGTACGGAATACCGTCTCCACGCCGTGGTGTAATCTATTTTCCACCACCACCTTACATGGATGGGTATAATGGTGTAAAGAATAACTATAAATTATTATTACAACATAATATTGATTCTGATATATTGTATAATCCACTCCACTCCAATTCAATATTTATAGAAATGATATCATCGCTCGTGCGTACGTACGGACTACCGTCTCCACGACGCGATGAGATTCATTCTCCACATTAACCATTCATGAATGATTATAAAGCATATATAACAAGTAATAATGAAATATATGACATAATAATGATACTGGATTTATGTATATTTATATGTATGTCATCTACTTAATTCCATTCAATTCAATAAGCAAACGAAAACAGCGTCCATGCGTACGTACGGACTACCGTCTCCATGAACGGTGTATTTCATTCCATTATCAATATATAATATATATATGTATATTCTGAATATATATTATATATAAATCATGTTTTACATTCTGGATATAAGTAATCATGATCCAAGTAATCATATTAATAATTACAAGTTAAAAACACGAATGACAAATAAGACGATTTTACCCAAAATGCTACTTTAACATGAATTTACAAAAGACCGGGTAATATAAAGCCATAAGAGAACCATATATGATATCATAACAATGAATATGATTCTGTAATAAGTCAATAACATTATGAAAATCATTATACAGGAGGTTCGGACGCGTACAAAGCAAGTCGGACCTAAGGTAAGGGAAATATCACAATCTCATTTTTATCCGAGATTGTTTATTCGTAAGTATTTACTGGGGTGTATTTTATCATCCACATCCATGTTTCATCAATATGTAATATTATTTCCATCCACCTACAATTGTTTAAATCCATTTTTACCCTTCGGTGAGTTTTTAGTAATATCTATGAAAGGAATCTTTTGTCATACGAGGTACTTTTTGACTTTTCCGACAAAAGTACGAAGAATGTTTTTTTTAACTTATACGGCCTGAATGGATTTTTAAAACATTATTTCCAAGAAACTTCCTTTACAAGTTTTCAAGTTTATTTTTAATCAACTTATTTTATTTTAAAGTTGTATGACATGTTATGAAAGGAAAAAATGTTCTTGAAGAAGAAAGGATATTTTCCTCAAGAATGAAGTTCAAGTATTTTATCAAAATTATTTTCCATCTAAGATAATAAAAGGGTTTTGTTTTTATCCCTATTATTACATGGATTTGATTATGTTGTGATGGAAATATTTTTATGAATTCCTTTATCTTATATGAATTGTTTTATGATGTCATGTTGTTTAAGAATCCCATTTTTATTACATGGGTTACGCTATGATGTATGGTTTATGATTATGTGGCACACATAATAAAGGATTCATTATAAGATGGGTGGGACCTATATCTCCCTCCAATGCATTGGGTAAAGATTTTATATCTCATGAGATAGACATGGCTGGAATGGTAGGTTATACCGGTTCAGTGAAACAGGACTGAAACGAGGGTTACTCGATTCAGAAAGGGACTTTGTCCACTAAGATAGTCTTGGCAATGAGTCTTGACTAACAAGAAATGATTCTCTATGATTATGTGTGAATGCCACAAAGTTTCAAGTTTTATGTTATGATTACAATTCACTGCCATGATTTACCCCATGTTATGAAATTATGATCTCTTTTGCAGGTTAAGATTTCCAAAAGTTATGTGCTTATGTATATGATGTGATTGATATTTCTTTTGTTTACCCTTACTGAGCATTTGAGCTCACCCTTTTATGTTTTCTTTTCCCCAGGATATAAAGAAAGTTTTTAGGTATAAAAAAAAGAAGATCTTTATGGGAGATGTTGAAGATCTTTCACCACGATTAGAAGATTATATTCCGAGTTTCCAAAGACACTAAACCATTACGGTCCTTGTGTGTGTGTTTTTGTTATGTACTAAGTATTCCGAAAATGTAATGTAATGTCCATGTACGTCAAGATACGGGTCTCTACAGTTGGTATCAGAGGAAAGGTTTAGTCAACCTTTGGAAACTAGGATGCGAAAACATTAGTGAGATCCCTAGAGATATTTCTAAGGTATGTCTAGGGATGTCCCTAAGGATACGTATACGTATAGGATATAATCCTAGAACTACGATACCGATATTAGAATTTAACCTAAGATGTTAGATATTAAGGGTACTCCCCCTTTACTATGTTGTTTTCCCTAGCATTATTTTGCCTCTCACACTATTCTTTTTGGGTTTTAGAAAATGGCTGGAAACAAGATGATTCATGATAATGGAGGATATGATGGACAATGGAATGATATTCTTCATGAGAAAACAAATGAAATGGGATTTGGAAGTCCAAAAATCATTATTATGCCGAATCAGAAATCTCATAATGTGATCAATAAAGTAAAATTTGGTAAGTTTCCTGACTCAGATAATAAGAGAAAGATGGAGTTTCATGATGACCATAGAGGAAAGAAAGTTCAATTTCCCTCATGTAAATCATGTGGGAAGAGGCATCAAGGATAATGTTTCAAGGGAACTGGAAGATGCTTTGGGTGTGGAAAAGAAGGACACAAAGCAAGTAAGTGCAAAGGAAAAGGGTCGGTTAACACCATGGATGAGGATAATGGTATTGCTACGACATCAAAAATGGTTAAGTGTTTTAAATGTGG
Source organism: Viscum album (assembly GCA_963277665.1). Lineage (NCBI taxonomy): Eukaryota > Viridiplantae > Streptophyta > Magnoliopsida > Santalales > Viscaceae > Viscum > Viscum album. Next base: position 434,433,560 of record OY728136.1, read on the forward strand.
AATGTATGGGAATTATGCAAACAAATGCCCTAAGGGAAAGACTCATGAAGAGAATCAGTATGGTCATATGGGTAGTATTTATGTGGATGACGATGAAGAGACTACAAATGATATGTGAGATGAAAGAATTGTTGAAGCTCGGTCAATGGTTTAAGAAGGTAGTGGAATGATTACATGTTTATCAAGTGTAATGTTGTATAAAGAATCTCATGGTACTATGGAATAAAGAGACATCTAAGGATTGTTACATTGTTGTCTTTCCTTGAGTTTTGAAAGTGTATGATTAATGTTACCAGTATCCATGAAAGGTTATTCAGATATTTTTGGAATGTAGATGATATGCGCATAATGAAGGGATAAGGAGAAAATTAAATGTTTGATAGTATTCATGAGCTCATGATTGATATAAGGACTAAGTGATATCATGGTTTGAGTATATAGAATTTTGAGGATTTCGGTATGTGAAAAGTGTTAACTTTTAACTGGATTCATGTTTTCACTAAGGTATTCAAGAGAATACACGATTAAGGACTTTGAATGTTTGGAATGTGACCAACAAAACATATCTTATGATATATGGGGATCAATGATGGTGTTAAATCTCTGGTAATCATTTTCACTATATTATGAGAGTCGACTGCAGTATTATGCATAAGCCTAAAAGATTGGAATGGATTATGTTGGACATAAGTTAGTATTGTTTGTTTTTTTTGATATTATTGATGGGATGTTATATAGTTTTGGAAAAAGGACAACCTGCAGGACGGGCGACAGCCCATCGCTTCGGACAAGGCTGTGGGAATCGAACCCACAACCGAAGTGCGACTGGCCTTTATCGCCTACCACTGACCTACAGGAAGTCCCTGTTTAGAAGAAACTAGTTTTATTATATTAAGCAGTATGATATATGAAGTATAAGTCCATTTTAGGAACCATATATGATTAATCTCACTATAGATCGACTTATGTATATAATTTTTGCTAACCTTTTGTTCGAGACAGATGGAATGACCCGTCATTCTATCACATGATCTGCTAACACTTCACGAATAACAAATTCAACTTCATTTATATAAGAGATGAAGTGGAAATTTTTCAAGGCACGAACAATAGTGAGATTGTACCAAAATAAAGTAAGTATTTATTCTAATTCAAATTCTTCAACTTTAGGGAAATGATCTTGAAAACCAAAAATGTTGTCCTAGTGCCCTTATATCTGATGAATCAGATGGTACCCTAGATCGTCACAAATTTATGGCTTTGTGATTACTGGCTTTTCCATAGCCATGTTCTCTACCACTCTCCATCAGAACATGATGGTTAGATTTCTCTTCCATATCCATATTTTCACCTATGTGGAAACCCAATGATTAGTTTATTTGGGTAACCGTTACGTTTCATACTTTTGTTTTTAAAGATTGGTTTTGATATTCCTTTTTACGATGTGGGTTTCTATTAAAGAAACTTTTGAATAGTAAACCATTTATAACCCCGACGAATTTCGAGGGCGAAATTCATTTTAAAGGGGGTAGAATGTAACAGCCCAATATTTTATAAAAAAATATTCTTTTTAATTTTATTAAAGTCTTGTGTTGTACGCTACACCAAAAGGAGCTTACACAACACGCATCCTTGACTTGCCTTGCATTACACGCAATCACGACCTTCCTCGATAGCGTGTGTAATACGCAATACCGAGTTTCACTAAACAATGATATGCTATTAAAACTAGCCGTTATGAATAGTAATAATCACTTTTTGAAATTTTATAAATTTTATTTTTCAAAATGGACTTCATTTTTGGACTCAGAATATCGAAATTAGCCTAGGGTGAAATTTTGGTATTTTTCTGAAAACTTTCAATTTTTGATGAATAGTGAAACCACTAAGTGGTAGGTTAAAAACTGAATTTTTGCATAAAACATAATTTTACCGCTTCTGTGAATGGAATTTCGAAAATCCGAGAGACACGGTTAATATCAAGGACTAAAATGTGGTTCAATGAGATGAAAATAATTTTTTGGTGAATAGTAACTTTTTACTTTTTTTACCGCGGTTAATAGTAAATTGGGTAACTAAGGGTAAATATGATATTAATATTACCCTAACACATGTCCTAATTCTATTGGACAAGTGTAATTCGACCAAAAACAAACTTAGGAATAAAATATGACCATTTAGGTCCACTTGGATTAGATTAGGACATTTATTTATTTAAAGAAGGGTTAAAATAGTTAAAATCATGTTTAATAAGTAAATCATTTATAATATGGGGTTATACATAAGATAAATTCGATTGTAAATATTCATTAGAAAGCTAAAAATATTTCCTACATGATGGTATTTTATTTGTAATTTTTAGACTTTAAATAAATTAATTTATTTATGACACAACGATGATGCAGTAATTACCCTTTTAAGGAAATATTAACATAATTGATGTTATAAATGCTCAAATGAAGGTAATTTAAGACTTTTTATGAATTACACTAATTTTATAGGTTACTATGATATATTAGTGTTGATTTAATCAACTTGGTTAGAACATATAATTCTGTTATGACTTTCACAAAAATCATATATCAAATAGTGTCAAAATTGACACAAAATAGTTTTTAAATAAAATATTATATTATTAATTGTTATTTTATTCCTAAAAATCTAAGGTTCCGCCAAATGACTTAGATAAGGATATATATATTAATAATAAACAATTTGGGGTTCGTTTGGCATGTTATAGTAAGTGTATTAACCATATAGTGAAAGAAAACAAAAAGACACGGTAAAAGTTAAATTAATTAACTTAGAGTTAAATCTAATTTATAAGGTTAAAATAATACCCTAAACTTGTCTAAATCTTATTGGTTGATAGGATTTCGACCCATCCCCACCTTATCTTCGAAATAAGACCCTTTGGAGCCATTATAAACCGATTTTGACTTTAATATAAAATAATATTTTGAGATATTCCTAAGGTGCCCCTCTCCTCCCTTATAAAAGGGCACCTCCTCCCCCTCCTCCTCACACCAATTTGAGCACTCAAGCTCGGCCAACCCCTGCCAAAATCTCTTCTCCACTTCCCTAGCAACATCCTAGAGGTTCTGGTCTTCCTCAAAGACCAATTTTAGTTCCCTAAGAGGAGGTCTCCAAAAGGCGCTTCAAAGAAGAGGTAATTACCGTTACCAATTCTTTCATCTTTATTTCTTCTTCCACTTCTTCTTCTTAGGTTGTTTCATTATGAAGTAATAACATCAGTATCACTCATATACTTATATGTTATTATAAGTATGAAACAACCCTATTTCACCATCTATCCATCCTACGGAAAAAGAAATCACCGCGCGTGCGTACGTACGGAATACCGTCTCCACGCCGTGGTGTAATCTATTTTCCACCACCACCTTACATGGATGGGTATAATGGTGTAAAGAATAACTATACATTCTTATTACAACATCATATTGATTCTGATATATTTTATAACCCACTCAATTCAATTCAATATTTATAGAAATGATATCATCGCTCGTGCGTACGTACGGACTACCGTCTCCACGACGCGATGAGATTCATTCTCCACATTAACCATTCATGAATGATTATAAAGCATATATAACAAGTAATAATGAAATATATGACATAATAATGATACTGGATTTATGTATATTTATATGTATGTCATCTACTTAATTCCATTCAATTCAATAAGGAAACGAAAACAGCGTTCATGCGTACGTACGGACTACCGTCTCCATGAACGGTGTATTTCATTCCATTATCAATATATAATATATATATGTATATTCTGAATATATATTATATATAAATCATGTTTTACATTCTGGATATAAGTAATCATGATCCAAGTAATCATATTAATAATTACAAGTTAAAAACACGAATGACAAATAAGACGATTTTACCCAAAATGCTACTTTAACATGAATTTACAAAAGACCGGGTAATATAAATCCATAAGAGAACCATATATGATATCATAAAAATGAATATGATTCTGTAATAAGTCAATAACATTATGAAAATCATTATACAGGAGGTTCGGACACGTACAAAGCAAGTTGGACCTAAGGTAAGGGAAATATCACAATCTCATTTTTATCCGAGATTGTTTATTCGTAAGTATTTACTGGGGTGTATTTTATCATCCACATCCATGTTTCATCAATATGTAATATTATTTCCATCCACCTACAATTGTTTAAATCCATTTTTACCCTTCGGTGAGTTTTTAGTAATATCTATGAAAGGAATCTTTTGTCATACGAGGTACTTTTTGACTTTTCCGACAAAAGTACGAAGAATGTTTTTTTTAACTTATACGGCGTGAATGGATTTTTAAAACATTATTTCCAAGAAACATCCTTTACAAGTTTTCAAGTTTATTTTTAATCAACTTCTTTTATTTTAAAGTTGTATGACATGTTATGAAAGGAAAAAATGTTTTTGAAGAAGAAAGGATATTTTCCTCAAGAATGAAGTTCAAGTATTTTATCAAAATTATTTTCCATCTAAGATAATAAAAGGGTTCTGTTTTTATCCCTATTATTACATGGATTTGATTATGTTGTGATGGAAATCTTTTTATGAATTCCTTTATCTTATATGAATTGTTTTATGATGTCATGTTGTTTAAGAATCCCATTTTTATTACATGGGTTACGCTATGATGTATGGTTTATGATTATGTGGCACACATAAGAAAGGATTCATTATAAGATGGGTGGGACCTATATCTCCCTCCAATGCATTGGGTAAAGATTTTATATATCATGAGATAGACATGGCTGGAATGGTAGGTTATACCGGTTCAGTGAAACAGGACTGAAACGAGGGTTACTCGATTCAGAAAGGGACTTTGTCCACTAAGATAGTCTGGGCAATGAGTCTTGACTAACAAGAAATGATTCTCTATGATTATGTGTGAATGCCACAAAGTTTCATGTTTTATGTTATGATTACATTTCACTGCCATGATTTACCCCATGTTATGAAATTATGATCTCTTTTGCAGGTTAAGATTTCCAAAAGTTATGTGCTTATGTATATGATGTGATTGATATTTCTTTTGTTTACCCTTACTGAGCATTTGAGCTCACCCTTTTATGTTTTCTTTTCCCCAGGATATAAATAAAGGTTTTAGGTATAAAAAAAAGAAGATCTTTATGGGAGATGTTGAAGATCTTTCACCATGATTAGAAGATTATATTCCGAGTTTCCAAAGACACTAAACCATTACGGTCCTTGTGTGTGTGTTTTTGTTATGTACTAAGTATTCCAAAAATGTAATTTAATGTCCATGTACGTCAAGATACGGGTCTCTACATACAGTGACTTTGGTGGTTTTTTCAAAATCGTGTGGATCATCACCAGAGTAAATCTGCTATCGATTCCAAAAATGAAATAATGATATGATGTATACATGTTTTCATTTCCACAAATTAAGAATGAATTAATTGAATTTTAAACTGTAAAAATTAATTATAAATAATATGCAACGATCCCATGTCATAGATCTGACATTCAATCATAAATTAATATTTGATTCAAATTCATTGATCAAGATATTTCTCATCATGTAAATATCATATTAATCATTGATTATAATAAAAATATGAGTTGGGTATACCCTATATGAAACATTTGTTTCACTTGTAACCTTCACTAGCTTGATGTTATTAATGTAAAACTATATAAAATTATCACTCAAATATTCTACAATTTCATCATGATTGACCTATAGTTTCTCCATTACCTTGAAAACAATCTACTATAATAAATTACATATAATTCATTTCAGTTTCACATGTATCTCAAAATTGATAATTTGAAAAAAAAATATGATAATAATATGTAGAACTAATTTACTCAAGATAAAAACTCATTTTATTTTACAATGTTATATGTCTTATAAAAATATTTTTTCTGATATACACATACAATATTTTTTCACCATGTCTATGAATGGATCCGAAAAACCATGATATTGTTGTTGAATAAAGAAATAATTTTTTTATTGTGATAAATATCTAAATTATAAAACTTTTTATGAAATACTTTATGATTTACCACTATGATCTTATTGAATCCTTTATAGATATTAAAAAATATATATATTACAATCATGGATTTATAAATCATAAAAATATTGAAAATATCGAATTCAATAGTTCTCTAAATAAGTAATTTTCTTCTATTGCATCTTTATTAAGAAGATTATTTGACATTTCATTTTAGAAAATCCCTAAATGATCAATCACTTTTATTTTATGTATAGAAATTTAAATAACATCTAAATAAAGATATATAATTGATATATTATCCTATTCTTATAAATATAATAATTTATTTTAACAGTAATTTCAACTCTCTTTCATTCAAAACACTATCCATGTCAAGGATATTCTTGTGAAAAAAATCACTAGTTGATAAACTTTTGATGTTTTCACCAGTTGTAGTAACCACAGGGTCCCAAATCACCTAAAGAGGGGGAGGTAAATTAGGTTGATCTAATTTATTTTTATAATTAATATTTTTCTTATATTAGTAATAATATTTAAATCTAGAAAGCCAATAAATTCATATAAAAAATATATATAATAAATATAAAGTACAAGGAACTAAATATTTTATTTGGTTCATTCAAAAGGGATATGACTAAGAAACATACACACTCAGTGTTCTGATATACCAAGCGATAATTTTATCACTACTAAATAACTAAAATATTTATAAATATCCCACTATTTAGTCTAAGTTTCACTACCTCCACCTATTTATCTATTCACTACACCAATATAAGGGCACAAAGAATATTACCCATATATATTTATAAGTAATTATTATATTATTCTATCATAGATGTTTCTATTCAACATCAACTTCAACTATAGATTCAAATCTCGAATGAAATTTTAATTCTTTTGTGTTGAAACAAAACTCTTCTTTAGATTTTAAATGTGTAGTTTTTCTCTACTCTCTAAACTGTATTCTCTATTTTTTGTATTCTTCAATAATCATATTTTTAAATGATAGATAATTAATAAATAAAAAATATTTAACATTTTTATACCACATGAAATAATATTTTTATCCTATAGAAACATATTACATTATCAATTCAAAACTCCCATAAATTTTTACAGGTTTCAATATTTTAAAATAATATCAAATATTAAAAACCATGTGATGATCTTAGAACCATGATCTGGGTTATAAAGCCACAACTTGTTTTAAAGTCATTAGTTTTACTCTAAACCCCAAAACCTTCATTTCCTCATATCACTATAAATATTTATAGTTCTATATTTTGAAGGACATACATCATACACACCCTAACATGGTTTCATCCCCACTTTGGCATGGTTATGTTTTAAGGGTTATAGTCTCCAACCATTAATATAACAGTCAACACCACACACATCACTATAATCAAATTTTCTATTTTTTAGAAATTTATCTTCCAACCATATACATATTCCCATTACACTTCATTTGAGGTTGAGATTGGAATAAATAGAACATTCCTCAATGAATTATATTATGAAAATATTGTAATCATTATGTCCCACTATTCAATCCCATATAAAAACCATATTTTTAGTAAATAGAAATTTTTTATCCTTAAATTTTATCCAATGATCTTTTCACCATGATGTTTGTTTGGAAACCATGAATTGTTTTAGTGAAAACTTTTTTGGATTAATTACCCAAGGTGACTGGTTCTTGTAATAACCTTCCATCAATGTATTATCATAACTATGACATAAATCAAATAATTCACTGTGGTTTTGATTCTTATAATTCATCAAAAACATTTCAAAACCCCTTCAAATAATATCTCAACTTATTGTATTCTATAAAAAGTTATTTTCGATCTGTTAACTCTAATTCAAAAAAATAAGTTTTAGCATTTAATATCATTATCCTTAATTGATTAACATAGGTTTCAATATATTGATTATAGATATTTTTATATACTAGTTGATGTTACTTTTGTGGAAAATCCCATAAGGATCTTGGATCATTGGGTAAAAAAATTCCTTGGTTATGTTATTTTAATTTAGTATGAATTTTTAGAGGAATAATGGATTGAAAGATATTACGTGGCAGTAGAAATATTATATATAGAGTTTGTTAAACCCTGGTCTGTTCACTTCTCCCCTTAGGTATCTATGACTTGGTCATAACTGAACAACTACTGGGCTGTAGTTATTTCCATGTTGTGAGTCCCACATGATTTTATGAAGGGTTTATAATGATATTGATAATAAGAGTGTGATATCTACCAGACATTAGGTATTTTAAAAAGGAAATGGGTACGAAGTTATGAGGAGAAAACCATGAAGGTGGGACTCCTAAAAAATATAATTTTATATCAGTCTGTAAACTCTTATAGAAGATAATAGGTATTGTAGTTGATATCATATCTATGGGTATATTTCGACACCCCTGAAGTAACACAAAGGGGATTTTGTTGAATTTCGTCTTGTCCGGTGTTCTCCTTGGGTGTGTGGGACTAGTCCCTAATTGGCCTACTGTAGGGGTGTATATATTAGAAATCTATGTGCCCCAAATTGGGGTGTTAGGATTTTATAATGATATTGATAATAAAGGTGTGATATTTAATTAAAATGATATACTTACACATAGTATTTAGGTGGGGCTACCTGGGGATAATGTTGTGAGAGTGGTATGCCCAAAGTGGATAATATCGTGCCAACCCATGAGCATTGGAGGAGAACCGTATGTCCTATTCCTAAAGATACAATCAAATGGTTATGATAAAGTATTATATTTTTATTTAATCACTATCATAAAATGGATTCAATGATATTCAGATAGTGGAAATTGAATATACCTAAGGGTGTTCAAGATGTAAGTTCACTATAAGTTCAACATAAATCCATTGAAATTAATTTCTTATGATCAGTGAAACTATTTGAATTAGGGGAACCATGGATGAATGGTGTACTACCATAAGAAGCCACTAAAGGACGACCAAATACGATCACAAAAATATTAAAGTGTAATTTTTCGAAAATTAATTAAAATAATTGGATTTAAATACTGATAATGGTTTGAAACAGTTTTTTTTGTATTTGAACATTTTATATATAAATCAAGAAACTAATTGAACTAATATTTAGTGAAATAAAGTCTTTTGATGATGGAATTTGAATTAAATAATGATAATATGTTTGAAATTATGTTGACATAAATCTGGATTATGTCTAATGTTATTTAAACATGTTCTTAAATTCCATTAAAATATTTAATAGTTTGAGATAAAATTTATTCATGGGATAGAATTGGTATGTGAATATTTGTAAAAGTAATTTATTATTAAAAAAAATGATTTCCAAACATGACATAATCAGTTAAATAAGGGTATATTATTAACAAAAATAGGATCTATCAAGCCTAGAAAGAATGTTTGGTGCAAATCGGTGTCAATACAAATAGAAAAGGACCGATGGCCATAACACGGGCCGATGCGCTGGGATTTCACTGTAACATGATACCACTACTGAGGTATTAAAAAGTAATTTTTCCAAATACATAATTGATGATGGATATCACTTTCACCATAAAATATAAACTATTTTTAAATCGTTTTTGTGGATATTTTTTAATGTAATAATAGAGTATATCTTCTTCAACCTCTCACCGCTATGGATTACGTATACAATCTGTGAGAGCCTCAGTGTAACCACTAAGAGTTTCACACCATAACAGAAATTTTATTAATATCAAGAGATAGTGTGAAATGATCGTACACCACATCCAATTAGTTTTTATGTGAAATTAAGTGAAATAGATGATATGAGTATGATGAATTTTCAAAATTCAATTTATTAGATGATGAGAACTGAAAGCTAAATGATCCCAAAGAAAATTCATTGACCACCTATTAGTATCTGATGCTATTATTATATGAAGATAAAACAATTTGTACGATTCTGAAACTCAGATAGATAGTGGTCTAAATCATGAGTTAATCCTAATATAATGTTAAGTTGACTAGAATAAAAAGTTTGAATAAATAGAGAACGTAAGCATGTTCGTGTATATAAAAGAGCATGAGAACTGGGTTTCACATGGTTCTTACAAAGTAAATAGAGTAAATAAATGTTTTTTAATCTTTTAATTAATTGATAGGAAAATTGGTATATGAGATTTTTTAAACCAAAAGTTGAATGAAATGATTATACAATGAATTAATATAAAAAGAAGCATGATGGTTATTAATAAAAAAATAAGTAATAGCAGAAGAATATGAATAATATCATCAACCATGTATTGATATATTAATATAGTGTTTTTAATATACATATAAATTATATTATTATATTATTTTAATATAGGAAAAAATATAGTTCACTAAAAAAAGCTTTATAAGACACTCATAAATACTGAATTTATCGCATTAGAAAAACGATAATGAATAATGTTTTTACCAACAGTTAAATTCCTAAAGGAAGGAAACTATTAGAAAAGGTTTAATCACATATAGGTTCAAGGGTGAGTACTATTATAATTTGATGATTGTGCTTAAAGAAAGTTATAGAATCATTAATGAAGGGTTAGAGTTACATGATCTTGGGGTTTGTGATGTTCATGCAATACCCCTTATTTTATGAAGGATATATTATATACTGTGAAAAACATGAAGATAATGAAAATAATTTTATCATATAAATTATTACAAGAAGTAATAATAAAAATACCATAATATCTAAAAATAAAATGTAGAAGTTGAGTGAAGCACTCACATATAGTTGATATTCCGATTTTAATGAAGGAGTGTGAAGCTGTAGTGAGTTGGGTGATATTAAACTTATGAGAAGAAAAATAAGTATAACAAAAGTATAAAGATGCATACACTAGAAGTATAATTTATTGACACTATGAAATAAGTGTGATGAAATTTATATGAAATATTATTTGTATGAGTACAATGATGTAAATAAGAAACATTGTGAGAGATAAAATGAGATAATTAAAATGTTGTAGAATTTAAGAATTAAAAGTGTGTGAGAATCAGAAGAAGATCCCATGTCTAAGAGAATATGAAAAATAAGGTTCATGTGAGGAAATTTTGAGTTCATGAGAAGTTAATCAACTGAAAAATTGTGAGTAATGTTATAGTACATGTGATTTTATAAACCTTATGACGATGTTGACGTGCATATTCAAATTTAAATATTCATTAAAGGAATATTGGGATTTTAGACATCATTAGAGGAATATTTAATAGGATATTTGACTCTAGTTTTTGTAGAAATTTTAATTGAATTCATTGTTTAGATTATTATTGAAGTCATTAAAAATCTAGATGTGATGAGACTTAGAGTTTGAACACCTAAAATAGATGAATTTATTTTGAAAAATTGAGTATATAAAATTTTGAGCATATTCAAAGATCTAGTGTAGATTATAGATTGTTGACTAGAGAACCTAAGAAATAGAGAATAGTTGAAGATAAGGAGTTAATAACCTATATTCAAAGGAATTTAATTTGGTTTGAAGAATTAAAGAGACCAGAACATGATGTTCTATGGAAAAAGAGTAAGATCTTCAAATTTATAACAATGAAACCTGGGAGAAAAAAACTATCAAGTGAAACCAATGGAATATTTGGAAGTTTGTGTTCTTAAATAATTGATATATCTAGTATTAATTTCACTATATTAATCATAAATTTGATGTGATAGTAATTTTAAAGGAAGAATTTTTATAAATTGAAGAACTATTCATGGTTTCGTTTTGATTAAATTGTAACTAGTAGAAGCTGGTATAAATCAACTACCAAGAGGCTATATTTATTTGGGATGCACTATGGATTACGGATAATAACTTCCCACACCACATGTAATTTATAATAAGTTTATTAATTGAAAATATATGGCTCTAGATTACAACCAATAACAAAAAAGAAGTAAATTCACACATAAAGGCTAAAGCATGTTAAACTCCACATGTAATATTTACATAACATTATATGTATTTCATGAGATAAAAAGTGAAAAGGGATCATATTTAAGATCTAAACATCCTAACTAATGATATATGTTCGATCATTATAGAAATAGAAAAAGTTTATGTTAAACATAATTTGTAAAAGTTTTTCACCCCCGATTCACCCTTGTAAAGGTGAATGCATAGTCTACTGAGACTCTCAAGTTGTATCATAGCATAGGTACCCTCTAATTAGATATAAAATTTTAACTCTTATTTTATTTTAACTTATTTACATTATGTTCATATTTTTTTTTAAATTGATGAAATACTTCTTCCAGAAGTTAAAAAGTCACAAAGATGCCTTCTTCTCAAGATCAGAAATTTGGTCTATAATTCGAGATAACATAAAATGAATATATTTATTGAAACATGGATGCTATGTAAAAAATTATTAAATAATTTAATGAATTAGGAATCATGGATTGAAAAGTAATTTATCCTCTCAAACTCAATAGAAGGATATTCTATCTCTATCCGAATGTAAACTATGTAGACTTTATATTGACAAATATGTTAGAAAAAATACTCCAAAAGAAGAATGTTATTACTATGATGAGTATAAAAATTTAAAAAAAGCTGAATATATTTACTCTAAAATCAAAGATTATATAGATAATTTACCAATTAAGGTTCCTAGATATATCCATTTATTTTTCAAGGGACACTAGGAAGAAATCAAATATCTAGAAATAGAAGTCAATAAGATGTAAAATCAATTATATTTGAAAGTAAATATTCATGATACTTTCCCAAAAATCATTGTGGTAACAGATTACTTAGTTTCAGTTTGTAATTAAATATTTTCACATTGGGATGATGATTTTAAAAGGAGTGATTGGGAAAAAATAGTATTTTAAAAATTATGTGAAGAACTACTCCATACATCAGAAGTTATTGTTAAAATCAAGAGATCTTTGTTTGAGGTAAAATATAGAAGAATAACTGAGTCTTATAAATTTATATTAAATAAAATTAATATTCATGAATAAAAATCTTCAAGTGAAAAGTTGAATGTGAAGATAACATGAAATTATTTGAATATCATAAAAACATTACGTCTAAAGTGTGTTGATTTTGAAATAAAGTTGAAAAATATTGAATATACCCAACATGAATCTTCACATGAAGTCAAAAGGAGAACCACTACCAAAATTTTGAAGACTATTACTTCTTGGATTAATCTATCTATCATAAATAAGAGTTATAAAATTTAAAAAGTTACATATTTTAATAAGTCGAGTAAAATAATAAAGAAATATTTTTAAAATTTAATTTTCACAAATTTTTATTCTTTATATTGTGTATGTTATAATATAAGAACCATAAAATACTAGTGAACAAAAATAAAGTTATTGCCACCACTTTTTTGAAGGTTAAATAAGTGCATAAAATAAAATTTTGTTCCCCAAAAGCTTCTTAGAAGGATAATTTTAATACTATAAAAAATTATGGTACTTCCAAAATCCATAATTCAACTCAAAGGAATAATCCAAGGTTTTTTTTGATATTATAGGTGTTTTAGAACATTCAAACATGTGTATATTGACTATTGGAATAATATTACATTGTATGGGAAATAAATAAGTCTAAAATTAAGGGAAAGGAAAATAGAAGGTAGGTGAAATTAAAAAAATCACACCTAACCCTCATATAAGAGGAAAAATATGTTGACATCCAATGAATTAGAATTTCTTGATTTTTCTTGATGTTTTAGAAGAAGGGGATATGGTGATGTGGAGTGTTAGTTTAATTTTACAGATAAAAAATCACCTATAACTAACAAAAGGAAACCCCAAAATATAAAGTAAGATAAATGGATGATATATTATAATTATGACTTGAGGTGTAAGTAAAGGGAAGTTACAAATCTTTAACCATCCAAGAAAAAGTTAATGAAATAATTCATGCCCAAGAAAAGATACTTATTTTAAGGAGATTAAGGACACATAATAGAAATGTGAAACTAAGAAATTGATGTTAAAAGTTATAGAACTAAATTTATGTAATAAATTATATCAATCTAATAAAGTCACAAAAATATTGAAATGATGAAATATATCTCTGAATAAGAATTTTATGATCATGGATGTTATCCCATATGTGTAACTTATTTAATGTTAAGAATACATATTAAAGATATAAGTTTTCCAGAAACACTTCCAAAACATTATTTACATGGTAACTCAGATATGCGAATTTTTTAATAAAAGGAAACAATATTTAAAATATATATAATCTAAAAAAATAAAAAGATTAATATCTTCCAGTGGATTCTATTATAATTTTTTCAAATTAGTTAGAATAAGTAAAAATATAAAAGAAAAGGAAACTCAAAAAATAATTTTTCGTTGCTTGTGAAAGTAAAACAAGAAAATTACACATTGAGTAAAAAAGTTAATTTGAATAAATCTATCATTCTAAAGAAAATAATTTCTTGGAAAATCGATGTTAAAATTGAGAGGAAAAATAAATATGAGGTAAAGTAAGTTTCCAAGATGATAAAAAAAATCCATGTTTTTTAAATAAAGAAAATGATTGATCCAATATATTTCTAATTGATAAAAAAATTTATTGAGATAAATTTAGGGTCAACCATAAAATATTGTTTGATAGATTCCACCCTTAAAATTTGAGCTAAGATACAATATTTGAATTAGGATAATTTATAAATTCAAATGAAAGGGTTTAAATTCCAAACAACTACAGAGTTGTGACACTAGATGTTTAAAATATATATGATTCTAATGATGATGTTCTAGATACTTAAAATATTTATAATTGAAGATGTTTCCCTCCATAAGATACTTTTAATTTCTTATTATATCCTTACATGAAAAATCAACATATATTTCAAAAGGGGGAGAATTTTTTCATCTAATGAGAAAATGAAAAATATTTTGTAAATGGGAAAGAAACATGCTTATGGTTTTGAATATTTTTAATATGTTTAATGAGATGGGTGTAGGAAATGAATCTCATGAAAATTAATTATATTCAACCCTAAATAAAGATTTTTCCAAGTGGTATCACTTGGTGATAATATTATATACAACTCTAATATCGAAGTTAATCAGTCTTGTTTTCTATATAGATAAGTTCTCATGTAGGCATATATTTAGATGATTTGTGACTTGTTGCATTAAGTAAAGTTATTCCAACCTTATTGTAACAAATTCATTTTTAGATTTTAGTTCAACATAATATATGGTGATTTGAAGGAAATGACATTTTCCTCAAAAAGTGAAACATAGAATTTATTATCATTAAATGGGAGAAAAATCATTGACTGTAATAAAAATTTGTTACAAAAACAAATCCAATGGGGGATATTGAAGAGAACATCATATGGTTATGATGAACTATAATATTTTTGTTCAATAAATTTTTTCAAATAAATTAAATGATATTCATTGTTTTTGGAATAATTTCACAATAATTTTAAAGTAAATTCACAACAAATATATACTCATGGTTAGTGAAACAATCAGAATTAAGAGAACCATAGATACATGTTCTACTACAAAAATATACCATTGACAGAAGATAAAAAGTTCACTAGAATGTGGAAGGCACATGTCACTGACAATAGTAAAAATAAGTTGAAGTGGATTCTACTAAATGTATGAAAAAAAGTTTATTAATTCAATAGAAGTAATATATATAAATCAAGAAATTCATTAAACAAATTTTTTAGCGGAATACTGTCTAGTGCAGATAGATTTTTATAGAATAACTATAATAAAATTGAAAACATATTGGAAGAAATTTGGAGTATATTTGAAAATATTTAAATGAATTCTTCATTACCATAAGAATATTGGATGGGTTGAGTGAAAATTTTCTACAGTGATAGAATTTGGTTGAGACTATTTGTAAAAGGAATTCATCTTTAAAATAAATATTTCTAGTATTGGCATTAGAAATGGAGAAAGATTAAATCATTTAATCAAGTGAGATTTAGAAATCCCTGATCGATTACCTAGTTTAGGGCGGTGCCAAATGGAGAAGAAAAGGACCAATGGTTGTAGTTTGGTTCGGTGCCATAGAATTTCACTACAACATGACACCACATCCTATGTATTGAATAGGTGAGTGTTTAAAGGAATAATTAATGTGATATTTTCTTTCACCAGAAATTATAATTTTTTTAAAAGTGTGGTGCGTAGATATTTTTTAAAGTGATGTAAATTTTCATCATATTCAAAATCTCATGATCAATGTTTGTACATAGTATCTGTGGGAGACACATTTCAACTATAATGGTTTTTACACCAACCATTCTATTGGACCATCATCAGTAGATATATTGAAATTATCATGCACCATGTCAATATAGTTACCATGAATAAGTGTGTGAAAAATATGAGTTGATTATGAAATATATTTAGAAGATAATTTGTCAAATGAAAATAACTGAAAGATAAATGAACTTGAGAAAATTTCATTAGACACATATCGGTGTCTGATACTACAATTAAATGAGGATAATTTCATTTTTATGAGACTGATACTAAGATAGAGTGTATACGAAATCATGAGATAACCAAAATATAATTGAAAGTCGATTAGAATAAATAGATGAGATAGAAATTTTCATGTTTGACTAAGAGAAAGTATAATGGTTTTCACATAATTATTTAAAAAACATAGGTTTTATATGTGTTGTGATATTTTGATTAACCGATTATAAAATGGGAATATAAGATGTTGTAAACTAGAAGTTGAACAAAATATTATTCATGTGAATAAATCACACTAAAAGAATATTGGTTATTAGTAAAAAAAATAAATAAGAGTCAAATAATGAGAATAATATCATGAACCATGTATTGTGTGGTATTAATACAATGTTTTTCATCTTCTTGAGCATCATACCATGAGTTTATTTTACCATATGAAAACGTGAAATGCATTGGAATAAGGAGCATGGGACACTAAAAACATAATTTACATTGTCGAAAGAAAAATATTGAATGATTTTTTTTTGATAGTTTAATTTTTAATGGAAGGAAACTATATAAATAATTCTATGCATAGTAATTTGAATGTATGATTAATATTATCCCGTGACTGTTTTGTGTATCTAAATTTTCAAAATCACAAATGATGATTTGGTGTTACTCGAACTTTGGGTTTTTTAAATTAATAAAATATAATAATTTTTTCATCAAATAAGTAATAAATAATATAAATAAAGTGAATACTGTGAAAATTAGTTTATCATATAAATATGTACATGCATAAATACTAAATACACATGAATATTTGTAAATAACTTCTAGAAGTTACATGAAATAGTTTACAGTATTGAAAGATTTAGGGGGAATCTATAATGAGTAGCATGAGCATGACCTTGTGTGATGAAAAATCAGTATATAAATGGTTTAAACATTCACTCACTATAAGAAGAATATCACAAGGCTCTAGAAAAATTGTTATATAAATTATACACAATATTATTTCCATGAGTACAATTTTATGAAGAATAAATAGTGTGATAAAGAAAATGATAAGATGTGCATGCAAGAGAATTTAGGAATCATGAGTTTTTTTGATGTTGAGGAAGAATCCATGTCTAATAGAATATGAATAACAGAGTACATGTGAGTAAATGTTTATGTCTATTTAAGTTTGTAATTCTGAAAAAGATGTGGAACTTGGTATTATTTTAGATGTTTAAAATCATTTATGATGATATTGAGATGGAAATAAAAGTTTGATATTATTTAATAATTTTTTATAATTATAACCATAAGATTTAAATAGATTGTTTATATTTAATATTTTAGATATTTAACTTGAATATGATTTTATATAACATTTTTGAATGATTTCAAAATAGAAATGTAAGGATCCTTGAATTTTAAAGATCTCAAATCAAAAAATTATTGAGAAACATTGAGTGTATAAAAGGATGATCTCATTGAGTGTTTTAATATATATTCCAGATCATTGAGTGAATAAGTTTAGAAAGTTATAAGAGTTTAATATGGGGAGTTTTTTTACCAACATTAATTGTATGTTCATTTGGTATATAGAATTGTGAAGACCGGAACTTAATGTTTTGAGGAGAAAGAGTAACATCTTCATATTTATAAGATCAAAAGTTATTAGTAAGACCAATATCAAGTGAAACCTATGAAAGGTAATTAAATTAAATTTATTTATGAATTGATAGATCCAAAATGTAGTTTTTTGGTAGAAACACAAGGTTAATGTGTAAGTAAGTTTTAAGGAATAAAATTACATTGTTAAAGACCGGTGTGGGGTTTGGTGGGGATTACATTGTAATAGGAATAAATTGGTATAAATTAACAATCAAGAGGTAGTATTTGTGTGGGATTAATTATTGGTTAAGGATTAAAACTATATACACCACTTATAATTGATAATAATATTATTATTGTAAAATATATGGCTTATGATAAAAACTAAACATAGTAAGGAGTAGGTTCCCACATTGATGTTGAAACATGTAAAAATACTTATGAACTATTTACCTTACATTATCTATATTTCATGAGGGAAAAAGTTGTGAGGGTGAATACTTAATATCTATAAATCTTAACTAATAAAAGAGGATATATATACTTAAATGAATACAAATTTTATGTTTAACTTAATCAGTAAAATTTGGTGACCCTTGATTCAATACTAGGGTGACTATACGATCCACTAGGACCTTTATGGGATAATACCATTAGTTAATTTAGTTTTTGTCTTTATATGTAGGACTATAATTTAGTAATATTAAAAATATATTGAATATTTATTTCATTTTTTATAATGATTAATTCCATGGAGTGATTATGTTTAATCTTTTCAACGATAAAAAAATTAAATGTAAGAACACAAAGACCTATATTTTATAATGTTAACAAGATATTGATTATTTGAATTTTTTAATTGGTGATGGTGGTATTTTTAAAAAAAGGTAATCATACTTTTATATATTTAGTTTTTTTATTTTTTCATATTATTATATTGGAAATTATATCTTATATTTATATATTATTATAATTTTTTAAAAGGAATATCTTATTATGTAAATTTTGTGTACAAATGTGATACATAAACTAGTAATGTGAGTTATGAGACGAATTAAAAATGGTTTTTAAAGGATTTAATATGGGAAGTAAAGAATATAATTTGTAATTATTGGATGGATTTTAATGTTTAATACTAGGTTGTATGTTGGTGAATTATTTTATGGAATAGAGAATTAAAAGTATATTGGTAAATTATCATTATAAAATGAGATATTGCTATGGTATTTTTCATTATATTTATACATTACATATTCAAGCATTTTCTATAGATTTTCTTAATTTTTCATAATATATCCATAATTTGTTATCTAACCATTATATATTATGTGGATGTCTTAATAGGTTTGTAATTAGAATTTTGGGTGTTATAAATGCGTAATATTTAATTTCATAAATGATAATTTTTTCATTATTACAGGTATTTTTGTAGATTTGAAATTGTTATATAATTTACCTCTAAATAATTAATTTAAATAAAAAATAAATGTTGTTTTTAATAAAAATATATTTATAAATTTTAATTAGTTTTAAGTAAAATTAAATTAAATTTATATTTTAAAATTTAATTATACCATGTATTTGTGTACTTATGTTAAAATTATTCTTTATCAACTTTTTAAATTGAATAATATAATATTAATTCAATATTTGGAATCATAATGAATAAATTTGGAAATTTTTTATAATTTTATTTTTAGTTATAAAATAAATTTATGGGGGTAAAATTTAAGTTACCATAATAGAGGTAAAATGAGTTTAAATGGTTAAAAAAGGGATAAATTCCCAAAATATTACCAAAAATTATATCTAAATGAGAGAATGAGCGAATTAAAAACCTCAATTTATCTTATTATCATTATTTTTCATTTTTTATCAACTTTACATGATAAATTTCATTCCTTATTCATTGAGAAATGATAATTTTTGAAAATTCATCTCAAAATCACCTATAAAAAGACTCCTAATATACCCAACTAAGATAAAACATTTAATATGGTTTACTCTTGAATACTAGACAATATTATCTACCTAAAACTCATATATTTTGTTTATTAATTTCAAATAAAATAAAGAAGTCACAAATCCTTTATTTCAAAAAGAATATCTAAGAGAATATTCAAGTCTTCAACATAAATGTTATCATCTCATTAATCATTATTATTTATCTTATTCATAAAACACTTATTAAATATTATTAAACACATTAATAAATTATTTTTTAATTCATTAATATTTTGTAAAAGTTATATTATTACTAAAAATTAACATGAACTTATTCATTTATTCATTATAACTGTTCTTGTTTGGGGTTTTTTTACCACCCACATGAATGATGTTGTAGTGTTTACATTATGAATGAATAATAAAACATAAAAAATTGGGATATTATAAAATAATTATTAGTTTAATATTTTTACATAATTCTTTAGGGGTATTATTCTAAATTATATTCACTAAAAATCCAATTCTTTTGCTAATTCTATAATTGATGAAAACGATATTTGTAAGAATTCCATGTAAAAATTTACCATATGGTACATGAAATGATCATGATAATATATAAATGTATCAATATAATATTCTTAATCTTCATGATAATTATCTTGATTGTGAAAAAATTATCAAGGTGAAAGTACTGGAACTACCAAACTTTATCACGCTTGGAAATAACAGATCATTTAACACACCAATGTGAATTTTAACAAAAAAAATAATGTGTGGGTTATAAGGAATTAAAAATGAATTATATTTAGTAAAATTAATGTGAATAATTTTGTTATACATATTAATAACCACTATAATTATATTATATAAAGGGTTAAATAATGTTCAACCATTCATAAGATTAAGGTATTGGTTTTTCATTGTAATTTTTCTTCTTTGATACATGTTTCATATTATGATCCTATTTTAATTTATATGTTTTATATAATACCTAATTACCATATTTTATCAAAATTATTTTTTATTAATGTTATTTAATATTCAATTTCATGTTTTATATTTCAAATTATTTTGATTCAAAAGATACCAAATCTATTTGGGTTTCATTCTAATCCCACTTTGAAACTGATATTTTTTAAGAAGAAATTTATATTGGGGAAAATTATATGTTATTTATGTTTTAAAGACTATATATTTTCTTAATTTTTTTTTATTATTTAGGTTTACTTGTATACTTACCTTTTCACCTTCTTTTGGTTCAAAATTCAACCCAAAGGATGCTTTTAAGTGGAGCCGGACTTATCTATTTCCTTTGGCTCGAGATATTTCTTCTCTATATATCCATATATTTATATGATTTTATGAATTTTCTTAGCCTTACTACAATGATTTATTATATTCATTTTTTATTAACATTAACATTCATTACAAAAGTTTGATGTGGATATTTTTTTATGTTTTCCCTCTAATTTTTTTATTCATCATTTTTCTTCATTTTTTGTCAAGATTCCTTTATAATTATTCATTAGTTTTTTAAAACTATATATTTGTATGTTATTTATTTTTAAAATAAATGTTAATAAATATGTAAGGGATATTTCTCCTTATTTCCAAATATTTTTCTAATGTTATTTAAATGTTTTTTTATTTATCTTAGTATACATTAATGTTTCTTATGATGCACTGGGGATATGATCTAATGATACTATAATAATTCTTTCTCCAGATGTATTATGATAATTTCCTATTGAAATCATCATGAAATCCATTTCATTCTCATGGTTTAATTATCCATAATGAAAATATAAATGTTTTCATGTGACACACATATGTTTGATTTTTAATTAAATGATAGGTGGGGACATCACTATATATCTCTCCAAAACATTGGGTGAAGCTTTATTTCTCATGAGGTAATGATGTTGTTAATAGATATGTTTTGGTTCGCTATGTTTATAATTTTTTCTGGAACATGATTATAGTTTTTTTGTTCAAAATTTTATACATAAACATCCTAGAAATTAGTAATGATCAAAACCTTGTGTTTGGATATGATTAAGGTAAGATATGTTTGAAAATATTTAGTTTATTTGTGTTTTTATTTGTGCCATGTTTCTATGTTACTCTCCTTGGATCATGATTATTTTCTCATGTTTCCTTATTCGTATTCCATGGTATATATATGCTTTCATGATGATCCTTTCAATGTTATTTATACTCATTCCATGATCTATGTTATTATATAATTCCTTATGATCAATTATTATAAACTCGTGTTCTTTTTTAATTAGGTATTTCTACCCTATTAATAATTTTTTATATTTTTCAGATTTATTCCTCTTTGACTCATTGATATTTTTTTACCTTAATGATATTTTGATTTTAAAACTTCTTATGTTTCACATTTTTATAGAAAATTCCATGATTGAATATGTAAAAGATTAATTCATGTGTAAAATTGTTTCTAGAGTTGTTAAAATAAAAATATCCAATAATACATTTCTATATAATATTTCCAAAAACATTAAACCTTTGGGTTCCAGATTTGTGTGTTTATTTGGGATATATAATGATTAAATTATGTAAATTATGTAAAATATATGATTTTTATGATCATTTTATCCCAGTTGGTATCAGATAGGGGTTTCGTTAGTTTTTCGTATGAAGTTAAGAAGTATAAAATAACCGAACATAAAGTAACATAGTTTTAACTAAAAGTATAGCATGTTAAAATGAATGTTTCATCATGTAATACATCATGTGCTTTAATTTTTATATTGTTATAGTCTTAAAATATTATTGATTATTACTTAGGTAAACCCTTTTGGTTTTATTAAATGGTTGGAATCAAGAGGAATCAAGTTGATAGTGGCCTTTATTGAAAATGTGGTGTTTATTCCAATGATAAACCTAATGGGTTAGGATATGGTGTGAAAAATTCCAAAGAAATTTAATCTTTACTAATGATAAATAAACTAAAACATGTTTATCTTTCAAATACACCAAAGAAAAAGAAACCTGATATTGAGTCTTTAATGTGTTAACAACCAGACACATTTAGTGTATATCCTGGTCCACTAATTACTAAGTAATGAATTAAAATAATATTGAAATATATTTTATATTTTTCAATTCTATGAACATGAAATTTTAATATTGATTTTTTATCATTTTAAAGGAAAAGTAGACCAATTGTGTAATTTGATAAAAAAAATGAGGAATAACAAAGAATATTACTCTATAAAATTAGAGTATTTAAAGAAAATATTATTCAATAAATATTTTCTTCTAACATTTCACCATAAAATAGAGAGATAATCATTGAGTTAAATAAAATTTAGGGGAATAAATTGGTTTATATGATGAAACTTTTATGATACTCACAAGGTATATCTTCAATTTTACAAATGAACCTGAATAAAATATCGGTTATTTTTATTGATACATAAAACTAAGTATTTGACATAAATTGTCCATAAGAGACTTTGGTAGATAAGAATAAATTATTTAATATACAATTAAGTTGTAAATGTTAATTATATACCCTTATTATTATCATGGATTTAAAGAAAAGAAAATAAAAATGGAGTTTCATGGAAAACCATATAGGGGAAAGAAAATTCACCCTCTAACCCACTAAAAATATGAGAGAAAGCACCAAAGAAATTATAATAAAGGAATATAAAAATATTTCAAGTTTGTAATGGTTGGAAATTGAGTATTTTGATTTCTAAAGATAGATAAATAAGTTTATCAACATAATAGAGGATAAGAAGGTCCCAACTAAGCCACCACCCAAACATAAATACTTCAAATGTTGTAGTTTTGGGTTTTATGTAAATAAATGACCCTATAAAATGTAAAATGAGGATAATTGGAATTATAAAAATCAAAGAACAAGGTAATATAGAATATCATATTCATTATATAATATTGAAGTGTATTATTATAATAAAGTGGTGAAAGGTATACTTTTTATTTAATCACAATCTTTAAATTTCATATTTGATTTTGATTCTTACATTTTTTTCAAATCTTGGAATTTTTCTAAGAATTATGATACAATTCCTTGAAATATAGATATTAAATTATAATCGAAAACCATTATTGGTGATAGGATTTCAACTACGGTATATAAATCTTCTTAAACTAAGGATTATGAGAAGATAATTCCTACCGATCGAATTATTCTCCCTTTAGTCGAATTCAATGTGATTTTTGGCATGGATTGGTTCTACCTACATATAACTCATATCAATCATAGAGATTAGTTAGTCTCATTTCATATCCCAAATCATCCCAATATCAATTTTCAAGGTAAGTATGATGATTACCCCCCTTATGTAAAAAATTCATTAATATGGGTCTTGATACCAAACAATGAAGGAAACATGGCTCAAATGCTCAGAGAGGAACTCAACATTAAATATATACAAATTATATTAGAATATATTGATGTATTTCCCAAATATATTATTGTTCTTCCCCCGGAATTTTAGGTTAAATTTCTATTTGAGATCATACCTAATTATATCCCCATAACGAAGAGAATGCATAGAATATACCCAATTAAATTATAGGAATCAGAGAAGAAACATCAGGTGAATTTGAATAGGGGTTTTCAACACCCAAGTGCTTCATTTTGATGATTTCATAAACCTATTTTTCAAAAATAAGTAAGAAAAAATGATTTTTTTTCAATAATTATCATGTAATTAATAAAATAAAAACAACAAAAATTTCACATACCCTATATTGATAGTTTTTTTTATCAGCATAGAGGGGATCAATACTTTTCAAAAGTAGATCGTCGATCTAAATGTTATCAATTAATGGTAAAAAAAAGATATAAACAATACAGTCTTCCACACAAGATATATACCCAAACAATTCATTGTGTTCCCCTTTATAATTACTAATTATTCTACTATATTTATTTATATAGCGAATAATGTTTTTAGATATTACTTTGAAAAACGTTTGGTGTCCTTTATTGATGATATTATAACATATTATTAGTTAATGTAATAACATTTAAATCATTTTTAGATTATGGTAAAGACCATATCAAAGGATAAGTTGTATGACATGTTTTGAAAGTGTGATACAAAATATTTCCTTTTAATAATAGTAAAGGGTATATTGGAGGACCCTACAAAGATAGAAGTGATTGAAGAATGGTCCAGACCAATAATTGTTATATATATTTATAGTTTTATTGAATTATAATATAACTATAAATAATTTTTGATAATTGTATTATGATTTCTAAATGCACTAACAAATTTAACTCTTAAAGGATAAAAGTTTATCTAGATATAATAATTTTCAGACAACTGTAATGAGCTTAATAAGTGTATGATCACTATACCTATACTTACATTACCTATAGTGGATAAGCTTTTGTGATATATAATTCTTTTATAAATAATGGATTGGGATAAGTCCTTATAAAAAATTAAAAGTTAATATATTATGTCTCATTCTAATTAAATAATCATGATAAAAATTATTTGATGCATGATATAGATCTAGTAGTAATAATTTATTTATTAAATATATGGATGTATTATCTCTATGGTGAAACATTTGATATATATAATGATCACAATAGAAAAAAGTTTGTATTCACATGGAATGGTTTGGACAAACATAAAAGGATGTGGTAAAAGTTAATTAAAGACTATGATTTCTTAATGCATTATCAACTCGAGAAGATGAATAAGGTGGTTGATACTCTAATAATAAAGGATCATGATACCCTATCCTTGACTAAGATTTAATGGGACCCAATATTTATAGATATTAAAAGGATAGATATTTTTATCATAATGAAATGAATAAAATCCTTTATTTACTAAATTATTGTTAAACTATCCATCTATTTGAGGATCAAAGAAGCCGAAAATAATAAAATTAATCTATATAAGATGTTACAAAATATTCTATATTTTAACATTGATGAAAATAAAGCTAAAAGATTTAGAACCTAGGTATGTGTCACATTAAATATGGAGCTGAAAAATGAGATTTTGGATGATTTACACAGTAAATCTTGAATGTTATAAATCTAAGGGGATGATACAAACATTAATTATACTAATATTCAATATATAGATCATCGCCATGGATTTAATCATGGATCTTCCGAAGACCTCTATAGTTTATAATTCCATTTTATTTGTAATTTATTAACATATGAAGTTATCATACTTAATTTTTATTTCAGAAAATTTATCACTCAATAAACATAACATGTTTTATATATAATATAAATGGTAAGGTTTCATGGAGTACCACATTATATTTCATTTGATAAATATATAAGTTTCATATTAAAGTTTTTCAAAAGTCTCTATAAGTGTTAGATACCGAGTAGAACATTAGTATGACTTGTTATCCTTAAACTAATGGCCAATATTAATGGAACATTCATATATCGGAAGATATTCAATGATGTTATTCAATGGATTTAATAGGATGTTGGAATTATCATCTTTATCTTGTTGAGTTATCATGTAACAACAATTTCAACTTTATCATCCAAATGGAATAATATGAGGCTATATGTGGGAAGAGATATAAAAATCATATATACTATGATAAATTTGGATAAAGGTAGACATTAAAGAAAGATATTATTTAATAAGTGACATTAATTTTCATACCATTCAATTAAATACCAAATAAATTCATATTCAAAAGAATAGTTATGTTGATAATAATTGGAGAGACACGAAATTTGAAGTTAGTAAAAAATTAGCCCATTGAATATCTCATAAAAATTGGGTTCTGAGATTCAAGGATAAGTGAATGATGAGCCCTAGAAACATCAATCCCCTTAAGAGTCATGATAATGTTGGGAATGTAGCTTATCCATTAATGCACCCATCAAACCACTCACAGGTTCATGATGTGTTCTATATATCACTTTTAAATAAGTATATACTAGATCTATAACATGTAATGAAATTAGAAGATATAAAATTAGAACATGATCTCTCTTATGAGTAACAACAATCATAGATCTTATATCATAGATATAATGACCCATACTTTACATACATTGTTAATACTTCAAAATTGAAGCACATTTATTACAACATATGACAAAACCACAAAGGACCGTATAGGTATAGTGTCTTTAGAAACTGGGAAACAAAAACAACTGGTTCATAAATCTTCTACAGTGTCTCCCATTTATTTCAACATATCTAGGGTCCCTTTTAGCATATTCTACTTAATATCCATCTTCCTGGCCTGGGGAAAAGAAAACATAAAAGGGTGAGCTCATATGCTCAGCAAGGGCAAATAAAGGAAATAAAAATCATATCATATCTTTTTGAAAATCATAACCTGCAAAAGAGATCATAATAACTTAACATAGAATAAATCATAGAAGTGAAAATGAGATCCCCATAATTATATCATGAAACTTGAAATCTTTATGGCATGCACACATAATCATAGAAATTCATTTCTTGTTAATCATGACTCATTGCCAAGACTATCTTAGTGCACAAAGTCCCTTTCTGAACCGAGTCACCCTCGTTCCAGTCTTGTTTCACTGAACCGGTATAACCTACCGTTCCAGCCATGTCTATCTCATGATATATCAAATCTTTACCCAATGCATTGGAGGGAGATATAGGTCCCACCCATCTTATAATGAATCATTTCTTATGTGTGCCACATAATCATAAACCATACATCATAGTGTAACCCATGTAATAAAAATGGAATTCTTAAACAACATGACATCATAAAACAATTCATATAAGATAAAGGAATTAATAAAAATATTTCCATCACAACATAATCAAATCCATGTAATAATAGTGATAGAAACAGAACCCTTTATTATCTTAGATGGAAAATAATTTTGATAAAACACTTGAAATCCATTCTTGAGGAAAATATCCTTTCTAATTCAAAAACATTTCCCTTTCTTAACATGTCTTACAATTTAAAACTAAAAGAAGTTGATTAAAAATAAACTTGAAAACTTGTAAAGGAAGCTTCTTGGAAATAATGTTTTAAAAATCCATTCATTCTGTATAAGTTAAAAAAAACATTCTTCTCGTACTTTTGTCGGAAAAGTCAAAAAAGTACCTCGTACGAAAAACGACAAAAGATTCCTTTCATATCTTTTACTAAAAACTCACCGAAGGGTAAAATTGGATTTAAACAATTGTAGGTGGATGGAAATAATATTACATATTGAGGAAATATGTATGTGGATGATAAAATACACCCCAGTAAATACTAAAGTATAAACAATCTCGGATAAAAATGAGATTGTGATATTTCCCTTACCTTAGGTACGATTTGCTTTGTACGTGTCCGAAGCTCCTGTATAATGGTTTAAATAATGTTATTGACTTATTCCAGAATCATACATATTTATATGATATCATATATGGTCATATTCTTAGCTTCTTGTTAGTAATATTTCATTGTTACTTGTTACTCGGGTCTTTATTGCCTTTTGTTCTTATGCGTGTTTTTCCGAATAAATTCTTAATCTTATTTTAAGGTTATAGATACCTTATATCCAGAATGGTATTAGTGTAACATATATCATATTTATTCATTCAATTCATTTATATAATTACTATGTAATGATGATCATGTAGAACGAGTCGCATCGCATCGTGGAGACGGTATTCCGTACGTACGCACGAGTGATGATATCGTTCCTATGGTCATGGAATTGTATTTGAGTATATATATATTATTTCAGTATCAATATTACTTTATAATAATCATAAATAGTTACTCATTACACCATTATACCCATCCTTGTAAGGTGGTGGTGGAAAATAGATTACACCACGGCGTGGAGACGGTATTCCGTACGTACGCACGCGCGGTGATTTCATTTTTCCGTAGGATGGATAGAAGGTGAATTAGGGTTGTTTCATATTTATAATAACATATCATTATGTAATTAATAATGATGTTATTACTTTATAATGAAACAACTAAAGAAGAATAAGTTGAAGAAGAAAGAAATTGAAAAGATCGGTAATGGATATTACCTCTTCTTTGGAACGCCTCTTTGAATCCTCCACTTAGGGAACTAAGATTGGTCTTTGAAGATGACCAGGACCTCTAGGATTATTCTAGGTAAGTGGAGAGGAGAAAATTTCAGGGGTTGGCCGAGCTTGAGTGCTCAAATTGGTGTGAGGATGAGGGGGAGGAGGTGCCCTTTTATAAGGGAGGAGAGGGGCACCTTAGGAATATCTCAAAATATTATTTTATATTAAAGTCAAAATCGGTTTATAATGGTTCCAAAGGGTCTTATTTCGAAGCTAAAGTGGGGATGGGTCTAAATCCTATCAACCAATAGGATTTAGAGAAGTTTAGGGTATTATTTTAACCTTATCAATTAGATTTAACTCTAAGTTAAATAATTTAACTTTTACCATGTCTTTTTTGTTTTCTTTCACTATATGGTTAATACACTTACTATAACATGCCAAACGAACCCCAAATTGTTTATTATTAATATATATATCCTAATATAAGTAATTTGGCCGAACCTTAGATTTATAGGAATAAAATAACAATTAATAATATAATATTTGATTTAAAAACTATTTTGTGTCAATTTTGACACTATTTGATATATGATTTTTGTGAAAGTAATAACAGAATTATATGTTCGAACAAAGTTGATTAAATCAACAATAATATATAATAGTAACCTATAAAATTAGTGTAATTCATAAAAAGTCTCAAATTACATTTATTTTGGTGTTTATAACATTAATTATGTCAATATTTTATTAATAAGATAATTACTGCATCATCATTGTGTCATAAATAAATTAAATTATTTAATGTCTAAAAATTATAATTAAAATACCATTATGTAGGAAATATTTTGATCTTTCTAATGAATATTTATAGTCGAATTTATCTTATGTATAACCCCATATTAAAAATGATTTACTTATTAAACTTTGATTTTACCTATTTTAACCCTTCTTTAAATAAATTAAAAATAAATGTCCTAATCTAACCCAAGTGGGCCTAAATGGTCATATTTTATTCCTAAGTTTGTTTTTGGTCGAATTACACTTATCCAATAGAATTAGGACATGTGTTAGGGTAATAGTAATATCATATTTACCCTTAGTTACCCTATTTACTATTAACCGCGGTAAAAAAAGTAAAAAGTTACTATTCACCAAAAAATTATTTTTATCTAATTGAACCACATTTTACTTACTGATATCAACCGTGTCTGTCTGATTTTCGAAATTCCATTCACAAAAGTGGTAAAATTACGTTTTATGCAAAATTCAGTTTTTAACCTACAACTTAGTGGTTTCACTATTCATTAAAAATTGTAAGTTTTCAGAAAAATACCAAAATTTCACCCTAGGCTAATTTCGGTATTCCGAATCCAAAAATGAAGTCCATTTTGAAAAATAAAATTTATAAAATTTCAAAAAGTGGTTATTACTATTCATAACGGCTAGTTTTAATAATATTTTAAAAGCATATCGTTGTTTAGTGAAACTCGGTATTGCGTACGACGCAAGCTATCGAGGAAGGTCGCGATTGCGTGTAAAATAAGCCAAGCAAGTGTGTAGTGAAAGATTCCTTTGAACAAAATATTACTCATAAAAATCTCGGGTGTTACATTCTACCCCCCTTAAAAAGAATTTCGCCCTCAAAATTCGTCACTTTGTAACAAACAGATGAGGATACTTCTCCCTCATCATATCCTCAAGCTCCCATGTAGCTTCTTCTAATTGGTGGTTCCTCCATAAAACTTTCACCAATCGAGTGGTCTTGTTTCGTAGGACTTTTTCGCTACGATCCAGAATCTCCATCGGCTGTTCTTCATAAGAAAGATCTTGCTCCAGCGGTACAACTTCTGAGCTGAGTACATGTGAAGGATCTGGTATGTACTTTCTTAGGAGAGATACATGGAACACATCGTGAACTTGAGAGAGATTCGGTGGAAGCGCCAATCGGTAAGCTACCTTCCCAACATGATCCAGTATTTCGAAAGGACCGATATATCTAGGGCTCAACTTCCCCTTCTTTCCAAATCTCATAACCCTCTTCCAGGGAGATATTCGTAAGAACACTTTATCACCCACTTCAAACTCTAGGTCTTTTCTTCGGTTGTCGGCATAACTTTTCTGTCGACTCTGAGCTACTCTTATGTGTTATTGAATAGATCTGACCTTTTCTGCCATTTCATCAACGAGATCAGGTCCTAATAGCTTTCTTTCCCCAACTTCATCCCAACAAGTTGGAGTCCTGCATTTCTTTCCATAGAGATCTTCATAAGGAGCCATCTGAATACTGGAGTGAAAGCTATTATTTTAAGAAAATTCCACCAAAGATAGGTGTTGATCCCAACCTCCTTTGGAATCCATAGAGCAAGCTCTCAACATATCTTCTAGGGTTTGAATTGTTCTTTCAGACTGACCGTCTGTCTGGGGATGATAAGCAGTGCTGAAACTCAACTCTGTATCCAGAGTATGTTGAAGACTTCGCCAGAACTACGAGGTAAATCTCGAATCCCGATCAGATATAATAGAAAGTGGTACTCCATGCAATCTAACCACTTCCTTTACATATATCCTGGCAAGCTGATCTAGAGAGAAATCCTCTCTAATAGCAATGAAGTGTGCAGACTTTGTAAGACGATCAACTATGACCCAAATAGAATTATTGCCTTTGGATGTTTTAGGAAGTCCTGTGACAAAGTCCATAGTGATGTTTTCCCATTTCCATTCAGGTATGGGTAATGGTTGTAACATCCCCTTAGACTTTTGTCTCTCAGCTTTAACTTGTTGACAAACCAAGCATCGAGAGACATATTCAGCAACATCTCTTTTCATGCCAACCCACCAAAAGTACTCTATCAGGTCCCTATACATCTTCGTGCTTCCAGGATGAATAGAGAATGATGAACTATGAGCCTCATCCAGCAGCTCCTTCTTTAATTCGGGGATGGGAGGAACAGAAACCCGATTCCTGAACTTTATTATCCCATCACAATCAAGGTTGAATTCAGGAACATTTCTCACCTTCTTTTGTAACTCTACATCTTCTTTATGTGCCTCTTTAATCTTCACATGTATAGATGGTTGAACATTCATTTGAGAAAGATAAGATTTTTCCCCTTCCATTATAATTCCAAGATCCATCCTTTGTAAATCCATAAATATGGGATCTTTTGTGATCCTCATCATGGATAAACTAGCATGGTCTTGTCGACTTAATGCATCTTCCACCTTGTTTGCTTTCCCAGGGTGGTAATGGATTGAGCAGTCATAATCCTTAATCAGCTCCAACCATCTTCTTTGACGCATATTCAGCTCTTTTTGTGTGAAAATATACTTTAAACATTTATGATCAGTATAAATATCACACCTTTCACCATAAAGGTAATGCCTCCAAATCTTTAATGCAAAGATTACCGCAGCCAACTCTAAATCATGTGTTGGGTAATTTTTCTCATGGATTTTCAACTGTCGTGAGGCATAAGCTATCACCATATCATTTTGCATAAGAACACACCCCAATACCTTCTTGGATGCATCACTGTATATCACAAACCTTTCTCCACTACAAGGTAGTGTGAGCACAGGTTCACTGAATAACCTTCTTTTCAACTCCTTGAAATTCTCTTCACATTCTTCCGTCCAGACAAACTTACCTCCTTTCCGAGTCAACTTGGTGAGTGGATTAGATAATCGTGAAAAATCCATTACAAAACGTTGATAATATCCAGCCAAACCAAGAAAACTTCGGATCTCAGTTACTGTTGTTGGTCTTGACCATCTTTCGATAACCTCTGTTTTTGCTGGATCCACAGATATCCCCTCTTTTGAGATTATGTGACCCAAAAATGCAACTTTTTGAATCCAAAATTGACACTTGGTAAATTTGGCATAAATCTTCTCCTTTCTCAGGGTCTTCAATATAATTCTCAAGTGATCTTCATGCTCTTCCTTGCTCTTTGAATAGACAAGAATATCGTCTATAAAGACTACCACAAATTGATCAAGATAGTCTCTAAAGACTCTATTCATTAGATCCATGAAGATAGCAGGGGAATTAGTAACACCAAATGGCATCACTATAAATTCATAGGGTACATACCTCGTACGGAAATCCGTCTTTGGTATATCCTTCCTTTTGACCCTTAATTGATGATACCCTGAACGAAGATCAATCTTGGAAAAGTATTGAGCTCCGCGTAGTTGGTCAAATACGTCATCAATGCATGGGAGATGATATTTGTTCTTGATAGTGATCTTGTTAAGTTCTCGATAATCAATGCAGAGTCTCATTGATACATCTTTCTTCTTAACAAATAGAACAGGTGCTCCCCAAGGTGACGCACTAGGGCGTATAAATCCCTTATCAAGATTCTCTTGGAGTTTCTTCTTCAATTCATGCAACTCAATTGGGGCCATTCTATAAGGTGTCTTTGAAATAGGAAAAGCACCCGGTACGAGTTCTATTGAAAACTCAACTTCACGATTTGGTGGAAGACCTGGTAATTCCTCCGGAAAGACATCATCAAACTCTCGTACGATGGGCATATTCTTAATCGTAAGTTTCTCACCAACCATTTGAGATAAATAACCTTCATTTAGTGGAATCAATACCCATAAGATGGAAGAAATTTCCACTGGAAGGTTATGTTCATCCTTGCATTGATAGACGATCGTAGATTGATCTGGAATATGAAATGTGACTTCCCTTCTTTGGAAATTGATATGAGCTCCATGTAGAGAAAGCCAATCCATGCCAAGAATCACATCAAATTCCACTAAAGGAAGGATCACAATATTTGCAGGAAGCACTTTCCCACAAACTTCGATCGGAGAAGAATTATAAACTTTTGATGTGACTGTTGTTCCATTAGGTGTTGTCACAGCTAACTCAACATCTAATTGTTAAGGTAGTACGGTGATACCCTTAGAAAAGTTTTCAGAAATAAAAGAGTGGGTGGATCCAGAATCAAATAAAACATTTTCTACTTTAGAGTGGATGGTAAGTGTACCTTTCACCACTTCGTTATCGTACTCCACATCGCTGATAGAAATTTCATGTGACTTTCCTTTGTCTTTAGCTTTAAGATTTTGTTGACGTCGACCATCATCATCAACCCTTGGATTTGGGCATTGATTGGAATAATGCCCCATCTCCTTGCACTTGAAACATTGAAGTGTAGTAGGTTCATTCTGTGTATCTCTTCCTTTGTTTGCATCATTAGACATCTTCTTCCCATTGTCGCGGCATTCAAATGCCCGATGACATTCCTTTCCACATTTGAAACATTTACTTGTCCCTTTAAGACAACTCCCTCCATGTTTCTTTCCACACTTTGAGCATAAGGGAAAGCTCATCTTCTTTTCAGTGTGCTCTTTAGATTTTCCTTTGAATTCCATCCTCCATTTCTTATCAAACCCATGTGACTGATGGGTTACTCCAATCTCCATCTCGACTTTGAGAGCACATCGAACGATTTCCTCATAGCTATTGAAGTCCCTTATGGCTAATGCCCTTTGAAGACTTGGTTTTAAGCCACTAAAGAATCGATCGATCTTACTCTCAGGTTGGATAATAATACCAGAAGAGTACCTTGCAAGTCTTGTAAAATTTGCTTCATAGGTACCAACAGATTCATCATCCCTTTTCTTCAGTTCAAGAAACTCTTTCTCCATCTTTGTTCGGAGAATACGAGGGAAGTACTTATTGAAAAATAAGTTCTTGAACTCGTCCCATTCCATAGACTCAATTTCATCCCTTTGCCTCATATTCTTAATAAGATTCCACCATTGATCAGCATCTCCTTCCAAACGATACACTGCTAGGATGACTTTATCATGTTCAGAACATTGAAGAACTGAAAATATCATTTCAGTAGTACTAATCCATTGTTCAGCAACTAATGGATCAGTAGACCCGCTGAAAGAAGGTGGACGCTGCCTCATGAAGGATTCAACAGAATTGTGCTCCTTCCTTTGCTCGTTTGGAAGTCCTGCATGATTCATAGCTTGAGAAAGTTGTGTGAGCATGGCTACAAGATTTTTCATTCCAGCTCCCATATCATTTGGTTGCTCAGGGGGACAATCATTTCATTTCCCATCGCATTCCGCATTAACACGGTTCCTTCGGGTTCCAGCCATTGACTAAAACCAAGAAGAATAGTGTGAGAAACACTAATTATAATAGGAAAACCACATAATCAAGAATAAAATTTCACACTTAAGGTCTTATCCTAGATTATTCATGGCCATTTCTAAAACACTAAGATTGTTTTCTATGCTTAGACTTGTCCTTAGGGTTCTTACTAAGGCTTTCACATCCTAGTTTCCAAAGGTTGACTATACCTTTCCCCTGATACCAACTATAATGACCCATACTTTACATACATTGTTAATACTTCAAAATTGAAGCACACTTATTACAACATATGACAAAACCACAAAGGACCGTATAGGTATAGTGTCTTTAGAAACTGGGAAACATAAACAACTGGTTCATAAATCTTCTATAGTGTCTCCCATTTATTTCATCATATCTAGGGTCCCTTTTAGCATATTCTACTTAATATCCATCTTCCTGACCTGGGGAAAAGAAAACATAAAAGGGTGAGCTCAAATGCCCAGCAAGGGAAAATAAAGGAAATAAAAATCATATCATATCTTTTTGAAAATCATAACCTTCAAAAGAGATCATAATAACGTAACATGGAATAAATCATAGAAGTGAAAATGAGATCCCCATAATCATATCATGAAACTTGAAATCTTTGTGGCATGCACACATAATCATAGAAATTCATTTCTTGTTAGTCATGACTCATTACCAAGACTATCTTAGTGGACAAAGTCCCTTTCTGAACCGAGTCACCCTCGTTTCAGTCTTGTTTCACTGAACCGGTATAACCTACCGTTCCAGCCATGTCTATCTCATGAGATATCAAATCTTTACCCAATGCATTGGAGGGAGATATAGGTCCCACCCATCTTATAATGAATCCTTTCTTATGTGTTCCACATAATCATAAACCATACATCATAGCATAACCCATGTAATAAAAATGGAATTCTTAAACAACATGACATCATAAAACAATTCATATAAGATAAAAGAATTCATAAAAATATTTCCATCACAACATAATCAAATCCATGTAATAATAGGGATAGAAACAGAACCCTTTATTATCTTAGATGGAAAATAATTTTGATAAAACACTTGAAATCCATTCTTGAGGAAAATATCCTTTCTAATTCAAAAACATTTTCCTTTCTTAACATGTCTTACAATTTAAAACTAAAAGAAGTTGATTAAAAATAAACTTGAAAACTTGTAAAGGAAGCTTCTTGGAAATAATGTTTTAAAAATTCATTCATGCCGTATAAGTTAAAAAAACATTCTTCTCGTACTTTTGTCGGAAAAGTAAAAAAAGTACCTCGTATGAAAAACGACAAAAGATTCCTTTCATATCTTTTAATAAAAACTCAACGAAGGGTAAAATTGGATTTAAACAATTGTAGGTGGATGGAAATAATATTACATATTCAAGAAATATGGATGTGGATGATAAAATACACCCCAGTAAATACTAAAGTATAAACAATCTCGGATAAAAATGAGATCGTGATATTTCCCTTACCTTAGGTCTGATTTGCTTTGTACGTGTCCAAAGCTCCGGTATAATGGTTTAAATAATGTTATTAACTTATTCCAGAATCATACATATTGATATGATATCATATATGGTCATATTCTTGGCTTCTTGTTAGTAATATTTCATTGTTACTTGTTACTCGGGTCTTTATTGCCTTTTGTTCTTATGCGTGTTTTGCCGAATAAATTCTTATTCTTCTTTTAAGGTTATAGATACCTTATATCCATAATGGTATTAGTGTAACATATATCATATGTATTCATTCAATTCATTTATATAATTATTATGTAATGATGATCATGTAGAATGAGTCGCATCGCATCGTGGAGACGGTATTCCGTATGTACGCACGAGTGATGATATCGTTCCTATGATCATGGAATTGTATTTGAGTATATATATATTATTTAAGTATCAATATTAATTTATAATAATCATAAATTGTTACTCATTACACCATTATACCCATCCTTGTAAGGTGGTGGTGGAAAATAGATTACACCACGACGTGGAGAAGGTATTCCGTAAGTACGCACGCGCAGTGATTTCATTTTTCCGTAGGATGGATAGAAGGTGAATTAGGGTTGTTTTATATTTATAATAACATATCAGTATGTAAGTAATACTGATGTTATTACTTTATAATGAAACAACTAAATAAGAAGAAGTTGAAGAAGAAAGAAATTGAAAAGATCGGTAATGGATATTACCTCTTATTTGGAACGACTCTTTGAATCCTCCACTTAGGGAACAAAGATTGGTCTTTGAAGAAGACCAGGAACTCTAGGATTATTCTAGGGAAGTTGAGAGGAGAAAATGGCAGGGGTTGGCCGAGCTTGAGTGCTCAAATTGGTGTCAGGAGGAGGGGGAGGAGGTTCCCTTTTATAAGGGAGGAGAGGGGCACCTTAGGAATATGTCAAAATATTATTTTATATTAAAGTCAAAATCGGTTTATAATGGTTCCAAAGGGTCTTATTTCAAAGCTAAAGTGGGTATGGGTCGAAATACTATCAACCAATAGTATTTAGACAAGTTTAGGGTATTATTTTAACCTTATCAATTATATTTAACTCTAAGTTAAATAATTTAACTTTTACCATGTCTTTTTGTTTTCTTTCACTATATGGTTAATACACTTACTATAACATGCCAAACGAACCCCAAATTGTTTATTATTAATATATATATCCTTATCTAAGTCATTTGTCCGAACCTTAGATTTTTAGGAATAAAATAACAATTAATAATATTTTATTTTATTTAAAAACTATTTTGTGTCAATTTTGACACTATTTAATATATGATTTTTGTGAAAGTCATAACAGAATTATATGTTCGAACCAAGTTGATTAAATCAACAATAATATATCATAGTAACCTAGAAAATTAGTGGAATACATAAAAAGTCTCAAATTACATTTATTTTTGTGTTTATAACATCAATTATGTCAATATTTTATTAATAAGATAATTACTGCATCATCATTGTGTCATAAATAAATTAAATTATTTAATGTCTAAAAAGTATAAATAAAATACCATTATGTAGTAAATCTTTTTATCTTTCTAATTAATATTTATAGTAGAATTTATCTTATGTATAACCCCATATTAAAAATTATTTACTTATTAAACTTTGATTTTAACTATTTTAACCCTTCTTTAAATAAATTAATAATAAATGTCCTAATCTACCCCAAGTGGGCCTAAATGGTCATATTTTATTCATAAGTTTGTTTTTGGTCGAATTACACTTATCCAATAGAATTAGGACATGTGTTAGGGTAATAGTAATATCATATTTACCCTTAGTTACCCTATTTACTATTAACCGCGGTAAAAAAAGTAAAAAGTTACTATTTACAAAAAACTTATTTTTATCTCATTGAACCACATTTTAATTACTGATATCAACCGTGTCTGTCATATTTTCGAAATTCCATTCACAGAAGTGGTAAAATTAAGTTTTATGCAAAATTCAGTTTTTAACCTACCACTTAGTGGTTTCACTATTCATCAAAAATTGAATGTTTTCAGAAAAATACCAAAATTTCACCCTAGTATAATTTCGGTATTACGAATCCAAAAATGAAGTCCATCTTGAAAAATAAAATTTATAAAATTTCAAAAAGTGGTTATTACTATTCACAACGGCTAGTTTTAATAATATTTTAATAGCATATCGTTGTTTAGTGAAACTCGGTATTGCGTACGACGCAAGCTATCAAGGAAGGTCGCGATTGCGTGTAAAGTAAGCCAAGCAAGTGTGTAGTGAAAGATTCCTTTGAACAAAATATTACTCATAAAAATCTCGGGTGTTACAATAGAGATAATGTCTTATATAATATAACCATTCTCCTGGTGAAAGTCTTATGAAAAAATTATATGTTTAAAGATATGTGGGAACTAAAGGATTTTATAAGAAAAAACACCCTTATTTTTTTGATGTGGGTAATAAAATTTAGAGGGAAAATTTTCTTTAGGGGGT
Organism: Viscum album; assembly: GCA_963277665.1. Taxonomy (NCBI): domain Eukaryota; kingdom Viridiplantae; phylum Streptophyta; class Magnoliopsida; order Santalales; family Viscaceae; genus Viscum; species Viscum album. The sequence continues at coordinate 434,472,771 of OY728136.1, forward strand.
GGTAGAATTTAACACCCCTAACATATAGTGATTTATTTACCTTTAATGATATGATAGCTTGTCTTACAGTCAACATCAGCCTAAAATTCACATTGATTAATTTTGCTAAGGTAGAAAAGTACAATACAAAATGAAGTAAATTACTTTGATAAAAAATTAAACATAATTAAAAAATTGTAAAAGGAATGAAACCAATATTAAATAAAAGTGAAAAAAGATTGAAATATTAATTGTATTAATATACCTTGAGAATTATACCACTGATAAAAACTATGGAAAGAATACAAATTTCTTTTATTATAATAAACATTTTTAGAAATTAAATGAGAGAATAAATTGAGAGATTTTGATGAATAGTTTAAGATTATATATACGATTATAAAATAACTATTTTTTATATATATTCATTAGCCTTATATAGACACTGGGATTATATGTATTTTGAAACCATCTTTCTAATAATAATTAACAAGATAAATTATATGTATTTTTTATTAAAATCTGATTGTTATAACATAGTCATTGAATTGCGGGGTATAAATTGGAGTAATTGAATTATAAATTCTATGTAGAATGTAGTAGAAATTTGGAACACCATGTCTTAATGTTATTTTATTAATTGGATTTTATTTTAGGGTATTTTAAAATTTTAGAAGTTTTAGGCTTGAATTTTACATTTTTTAGAAAATGTTTCCTACGTTTCCAGGTTTCCACAAGGTTTAGTAAATATGAAGGTTACCATGAAAAAAAGTACCTTATGTGCACTCTTTGAGTGCATGGTTTGGATCAAAAATTATAGTTACCATAACATGAATTTTATTAGTGTATTTTGAATGTTCATGGTTAGCGTACATGGGTAACACATGGTTTAGGGTGAACTGTGTTAACATTATTAGAAAACATATTCTTGACCTTTTGATAGGGCTTTTTTGGTGCATAACGTTCACATTGTTTGGAAAACCAAGGGATATTTTTTTGATAGGGTTATAAAAACAGAAAGCGATATCTAATACAACAAGCACATAGTTCGAAAATCTATGTGGGCCTCTAAATAAACTATTTGACTCAATTTTGGGTGACTTCCATGCTTCATAGATGGTTAGGATTAATCATATGACATACTCATAAAAGTGTTATGTGGGTATCTAGTGGTTCATGCGCATTTAGGGAACAGTTTACCAAACCATTTGAGCTTCCAAGATTATTAAAATTGGTTACTTACCTCTTTACCCCCCCCCCCATCTAAATTTTAACTACCTTCGGCCTCCCTCTCGATCACTAATGATCATCCAACTCTAGGGGGCCCCAGTAAGAGATCTATATTTCTTATCATTAGATATTGGTTCCACAGTTCTAGATGTCAAGAATATTATGAGGTATTTCTCCCCCATTTATTCCTTCATCTTCGTCCCTTTTTATCTCTTCCATTTCCACATATTTCTCCTTTCTCTATGAACCCTAAATCATCTTTCGAGCTAGGGTCACAGTTTGAGTTTCTTTATTCATTAATGTTGTTTGCTTATTTCATAAATAGGGTGATTCCTTACTCTTTTATATTTTCATCACATAATGTGATATGTTATGGCTTTTTTCTAATTGATTCTAGGTAGGTGTTTATTTATTTTCCCTTTTTTCATTTCAAAACAAATATTTCAATTTAGATGTTTGTTTTAATTAATCTTTAGTCATATATAACATCCTTTATGAATATATAAACTGTTGATATGAAATTTAAAATTCTATAATACGGGTTTTATTATGGTTTTGGTATATTTATTTTCAATTAAATGGTTTTGATATGCAATGTTTTTATAAAATTTACCAAGTGATCATTTAAATTATTTTGATGAAAAACATGGAACTTGAACCATGTTTTTTTTTATTTTTAATGGAATGATCTATGTTTTTAAATAACTCCTTTGTATTTAAAAATGTGTGTGCCTTCTAGAGTTTTTCAAATTATTTTGAGATGATTGGATCTTAATGAAAATTGAAAGGACTCAATATTATAAGTTGATTTTTATGCAAAGGCCCAATTAAAACCATGAAAAATAAAATAACTATTTCTTTTGATATACTCATTGGTTTCCCCTTGTGATGGTTCTTTAGTCAATCGGGTTTTTTATTTATGTAATTATTGGATAAATAGTGTTTGTGTTCTATTGTTTTCTATGTTTTTTTAAAGGATTGAATTTTAATGAAAATGATGGCACTCAATATCCGGAGTTGGTTTTCATGTAGAGTTCCATTTAAAACATCTAAAAATAAATGTTCTATTTATTATGACACCCTCATTGGTTTCACTTTTAATGGTTCTTCCAACAATGGGTTGTTCATTTATTCTATTATTGGATATATGATGTATAAATAGGTTTTTCTATGTGTGGGTGTTGGAGGTGAGGGGTGAGATATTTATAATGTTTTATTTTAGTAATTTACTTACTTGTTTGACCATACATACATTTGTTTGGTAATCGAAACCTAGGTGTCTTGGTGGGATGCTCTGATTCCCACTACTCTATTTGGTTCACATACTTCTAAGGTCTCTTAGTTAAGCATTGGCCAAAGCTAGAGGAGAGGTTCCCCTCCGATGAGGTCGGTGTGGGCTAGTCGGATGGCATGTGTTATTGTTGCACACAAAGTATGTTATATATTGATATTTATGATTATGTCACTCTTATGACTATCACACATTAGTACCTAGGGCATATACCATGATTCCTATTTTTGATTGATTGTTCTTTGAGAGTATTTAGCTTTTATATTTTTTGTATCCCTCCGTACTCATATGTCTTGTGGCACTACCTATGTTATTGTTCTTTTTTTATATTGCTCTTTGAGTTTATGGTACAAATTGTGTCATGTTTATTTACCTAATGGTTGGGTGAGTTTTAAATATGGATTTTAAGGATGTTTTGGGAAATATGTCTTCTAAATTTAAATGGAATATTCTAAGAATGATATTTTAATGAATTGTTTTCAAATTTTTAAAAGAGGGTTTTGATATTTTTTGATAAAAAGGATAATTATATTATTTTTTTTAAACCTGAATAAATTTACATTTTTTTAATAAAAATAATGGTTTTAATCCTTTTGATAAGGATATGTGATTTTGTTTATTATGATTGTAACACCAAATACTCTACTATACAAGGAAAACACCATATCTGGAACTATCATGCAATGAACCCTATAAAGAGAATTTATTCCTGAATTAATTTAATATATTAATAAAATAATTTTAAATTGACCATAATTAATTAATTTTTTAATTCATCATATCAAAATCAAATTAGTTTTAATTTTTGATCCCTTTTTAAAAAGTTAGGTTTTTACTCAAAAAATACGATTTACAAGAAACATGTAATTAGTATGATTTTATCATTATATAAGACTGTCCTTTTAGTTTAGAAATACATTTAATTAAAAAAAAATATTTAAGGAATAACATTATTCATTTTAAAATATTCATTGAATAAATCCAATGTACAATGCTTTTAAAACAAATTCTAATGTCTCTTTAATAAAAAATTACGTCCGATATTTTCATTGTATCAATTATTTTCGAGGGATATTCAGTCTATTCTTACCCTGAGATCATAATAAAATGTATGTTTTTAATAAATAAAATTATTTTCTTAAAAATATTAGGTTACATAGTTTTATCTTATATATATTTATGTCTTAAAAACATTATTTATTCATAAAAAATTATTTTATGTGATTAAGTGTATTTATTTTAAAATTAACTTTCCAAGCATCTTGAAATATTGTTTCCATAAAAATATTTTTATGTTTTAAAATAAAATTATAAAAATAGGGAAAAACTTCAATCACAATCCTTTCATTTAAATTAATTTGTAAAGTTATAAATTAATTACCAAGGTCAAATTTAATTAGGGTAAAAGACAAATGGATTAAACAAAATGCCTTAAAACACTATAATTTTTCTCAAAAAGAAGTCATTGAAGTTAATTTTGCCCGAAAATCCTTTTCTAATCCTCCTTTTCCCATTGTGTAGCCTTTTTCACTTGAATAGTAACATTAAATTGTTAAAAATGTTAGGGTTACTCCCAAAACTACCCTTCCCTTCACTTATAAAAGGATAACATATTCACCACATGAAGGCTCACATATCATTCAAATTTATCCTTGAAACCATATGATTTTTCTTTTACTAAGACTCTATCCCATGTTAAAAATATTATAGTAAATGTTACATAGCATAATTATTTCATTTCTAAGGATACTTCCAAGGAAAATTCAAGTCATCAATGTCACTATTATTAACTACATAGATTTCTTATTAATTATATTATTTGAAAATTATTATTGACATAATAATATAATAACAAAATTTTAATTTATATACATTAATGTAATTTTATTATGGTTATTATAATTATCATTATTTATTCATATATATTATCAAATATATAGTTGATTATGTATTCATTTTCTTTATTTATAATTTCTATATCAATTATTCAAGGTTTATATTATATAATACTTTTCTATATGATACTCCTTACTGAACATATAATCTCACCATTATTTGTTTTATTTTCCAAATAAAAACTCAAGGAGGACGGTGTATACTTTTTAGGGATATTATGGAATGGATGATCGTATTATCACAATTTTTATGATGTATCTTATGATTTTTTATGTATTTTATATATTTATTTGGTCTTACAAGACTACTAAACTATTCAATTATTTAGGAACTCATATATAATGTAACAATAATATAATATAACTACCAGATCTGTGTTTATAGATTCTGGCCTGTTACAATGGGTTTTTGTGATATAAACAATATTTCCTACAATATTTCAAACTAACTTTCAGGACCAGTTTTTCTAAATAAATTTTATAGACTACTTTATGACATATCATTTTCCACTTAGCTCATGCCCTGAATACATGATATTTTGTGTGTATAGATATTATTTTGTTACACATAGTTACCAGGTTTCATATGAATTAATTTTCCTCTTGTTCTAGTGATGGTTAGTTGGTATGTTGAGGGAAAACATGGGTTTCATAAAACTATCTTTGTTGCTGGGTATAATTTTGTTTTGTTTTTTTACGTTGATAAGTAAATTTTTTGAACAATAATTTTATCTCACTCTATTTAATTATGTATTTAGATTCTTTTTTTATTCCATGTTAAGTATTATATTTAGATGATGTATGTAGGTTTATACAAGTGGGTTAAATCATTACTGTTTGTTATGACTCTCTTGGATTAATTATTTATTTTGGATCTTATTATTTCATGTTCCATGGATGTATAAGGCATGGATGATCCACACTATATTTTTTTGAAATATATGTTATGAATCAAATCTAATTTATAGGAAAAAAAATTCCCAGGTTTTTCCTTTGATTCCAATGAATTCAGTTATAGCTCTTAGGGATCGAGAATACAATTCGAACTTGTTGTGATCCAGGTCTTGTGACGTTTCAAGTCAGAATTGGCTAGTTTGTTACACATAGTATTAGATCTTTGATCATAAAATAGGACCTTGGATTTTAAAAATACTTTTTTTTTTATTTGGGGTGTGTCTTGGTGTAAGGTATACTAGCACCGTCCTCGAGAAACAATTGGTTGATTATGGATGGGTGCTAAATTACAACCTCTAGTGATGAAACATTAGTCTCAATGGGGACTAAAGGCTTGAATCTTGATTTTGAGTCTGTTTTAATTTTTTTTTATGTATTTTGATATATTTCAGTGATACCTTATTCTCCATTGAGTATACTGATGATTTTGGGGTTCTCCCTTGGTTTAGAATGTATAGATGGGGAGAAAACCATAGTTTCATGGTTTTCCCACACATTGTAGAAAACCATGCAAAGCCCATTAATTAACAAACTACAAATATCACATAGCTTATTTCATAGTTTCTGAACGGTTTTTTCATTCCATGTGGAAAAAATGTGAAAAGCCTTATTTCTCCCTTGGATTATTTTTTTGGTTTTCCTTTTCTCTATGTGTTTGATCTATTGATATTTACCATTAATGTGAATGAAATTAAAGAAGTTGTTACCTTGAAAATGATAAAATTGAACTTATTTTTTATTGAGTTATATGATATTTTATTTGGGGTTATCATTTTATGGTTGGTTTTATTAATGTAAAAATTGGTTTTGGGATAAGAAAAGTTACACTTTTTTCATTTATAACTTTGATCTTTTTGGGGGTGTTTTCAATTGGTTATGTGTATTTTCAAGAGTGAGATTTCCTAATGAAATTGAAAATTATTTTTCAAGTGGGAAGAGAATTTTTAAGGTAATTGGGTATATTTAATTTTTTGTGGAATTATAAAATAGAACACATTGATTCATTTAAAATAGAGGAGAAATTGTTTTTAAAGGATTAAATTGATTTCAAAAACTGTGAGAGAGGGTATTTTTTATTTTAATTTTAAATTAATTTTCAACATGAGAATAAATATTTCCTCATATTTGATAACTCTTATTATCTATTATGGGGATCATTAGAACTAGATCAGTATATTATAATGGGCCAGAACATTTGGCCCATTACTTTGTGGGAATTATAGCGGTGAAGGAGTTTGGAGGAGGTTTCGAGGGTTGTTATAGGAAAATAGAGGTTACATCTAGAAAATATAGATTATAGGAGTTATATATCATGGACATAGGTGTATTTTCATAGGGGTATTAATTTTGGTGTAGGAGGGAAAAATGTGGTGTAGTGGGTGTTGGAGGTGTTTTTGGAGTTACTGCCATTTTGGGGGGTAAATGCTTTATTGGACATTGGCATTGGGATAACATTTTTTAGTATATGGTGTCTATGACATAGATTCTTATATTGTGGTGTGGAGTAATAGGGATTGTTTTTTCATAGTTCTTCCACTTTCAACACCACTCTACAATGGAGCATAGGTTACAGTGCATCTGTTTCTGGATTATGGGGGTCTATGGTGAAGCTCCATTAGCTATGACATGGTCTTCCTACACAGTTAATAGGATATGAAGTGTCAATAGGGTCATGGGTTTTGGTGGTTCATTTTACTGGATAGTATATGGTGTAGTGGGGATCGTTATTCCATTTTCTTTCCCATTATAGGTAGGTTGTGGCATGGTGTGGGAGAATGCGTTGTGGTTTTCTATTTTTATGGATGGGTATAAATTGTGAAAGCCCCTTGGAAACAACCACTTTAAAACATTTTTTATAGCTTATTGGTTAAACTATTTTAATCCCAAGAGATAATTTAATCCCCCTTTTCATATTTTTTGACCTTGGTCTTTAAGAATTGATCTGTGTTGGATTTGGTGAGTTCATTTTTTATCCTTCCCCTTTTTTCACCCAGTTTATTCTGATTTCTTCATATATAACGTGATGATGTCTAGGGAATTAGTGGTTTTGTTATTTTTGTGATTAATGGATTATATAATTATTTTTTTACTAGGATGGTATGTTTTCTCTCCCTCGTTGTGTTGTTTAGTGGTGGTCTTCCTCTTACCTCAACATTGCACAATGAATCAGAAAGCTCTATTTCAGGTAGGGGATCTCTCATCTTGTGCATTATATGAGAGGGTTTTAATCTATTTTATCTATTTTAATATTGTCTTCACTATTTAATAAATATAATTAATTTGTTTAACTAAATTAAAGGATAAGGTAATGATTCACATATTTTTTATAGATTTCTAATACTATGATATTAAAATTATCCATATATGTTGTACCAATGAAAATCATGGTTTCTAGAATACTATTTTTATTAGGATTTGATATGTTTTGTGAATCCATAGATTCATGATTGTTTTTAAACCACAATGAATAAATTTTTAATCACTTATACCTTACTAATTGTTTGGTTTTGTGATAATGTACCTAAAATAAAGAAGTTAAATTGATAAAAATCCCCAAAAAAATCTGGAAAATATGATATGATAATGAGAAAACTATTTTAGTGGGTGAATGTGTATTAAATGTGGTTATGTTTTGTGGGGATGATGTTTTATGGTGTGGTTCTGATGTGGGGTGGTTATGTGAAGTTCTGATTGTGGGGGATATGTGATGAAATTTTAAATAGAATGGGATGATTTGTTTAATGGGTTGAGTGATTAATGAATATAAAAAAAGTAAAATATGGATTAAATAGTAATTTCCTAATGTGAAATTAGTATGCTAGAAACATGAAATTAATTGGTTTTTTAATTGTGATTTCATTGTAATTTGAAATTTAGAAATTGGCTTAATTAGGAAAATGTATGAAAAGTGGCATGGGGTTTATAAATTTTTGTGTAGAGTTATGAATTTATTGGTTGCGGTGAAAATTTCTATTTTTTTAGGATTGGTGGAAATGTTATGAGATGGTTATTTCCTTGTTTTGAACCCATAGGTTGTCATTTTACTCTATAATATTATATACATTATATTTCTATGTGATTTTAATATTCACCCCACCCATTTTAAGCACATTCTATTGATAACCAAATGTTTTGGGGGTGTTTTCACCAATATATTGATGGAAAAAATAAATGTTTCACCACCATCTCTTCCCTTATCCATCATCTAAGTGATGATGGTATACATAGGATGTGATTACCAGAGGTCAAAAGTGCACTTTCGATATGTGATGTGATGTGATGGGATGGACTAAGTGTCTTTGGGAGAGATTTGTTTGATGAGATGATGATATGACTTATATTTCGGGTCATGCATTGTATGAGAAGGGAACAAGGATAATGTCATTTGAGTTCACAATTCCCTACTACACTAGTTATAAGATGTGATATTTCATGTTGTCCCAATATTCTATGGGAAATATGTGATGTGATGTTATGTTATGTTATGTGATTCCATGTTTTCTATCGGGGAGATGTGATGTGATATCCTAGGTGTGTGTGGGTAGGTTGTGAGATAAAAGAGGTAGGAGTGCTAGGATATACATTGTTGGAGTGTGAGAGTGGCTAATTTGTGGTAAAGTGATATGGGGTAACCTATTATCGATATGATTCTTACTATGTTACTATAATGGGATGAGTTATTAAGTGAGTGATTTCTATTCAAGATGGGATGGTTAGTTGACCTTTTTAGTTGTAGATTGTTCTTTTATTTTCTCACTAGTGGATTAATATGATTTTTTCACATATTCATGAGAGACTTTGGATTTTTAATGAGTATACATGTATTCTTACCGCACATATATAAAATTTATTTTCAGGTTTCTATGAGAAATATGTGGACTATTATGGACATTACTAACGTGGATCATTGGATTGTCACTATGTAGAAACCTTAGTTTTTCTTTTTAGGTATTTATTTAGAGTCTTTTATCTATATATGATTACTTTATATATGAATTATAGGATGGTTTTGGTTTTCTTTATCTTATATTATGTTATGGAGTTGATTGATCATTGATATCAAATCCCTTGATCCTATTATTAAAGTGGTTAATTCCAATAATTTATGGTATTTTTATATCCATAGTGATATTCTCTAGAAAAGGGGAATACTAAAGGTGGGAATCAAGGGTCATCAAAAATTTTTCTTCATTTATGGATCATTAGGGGTAGCTTTATAGAGTGGAAATTGAGATAGAGTGGTATCAAAGCAGGTTAAGGTTTAGTATAGAGTTTGGAGTTAGAAACAGTTAGGATTTCATGGGTTGGTAAGGCAATAATTTTAGTTAAACTTAGTTTGTGACATAGGTTAGGGAAGACCAGCTCGGACATAAGCTTTTAGGCCCACATGATCTGATACAAGGACTCTGGTCCCACCAAACAACCAAGTGAGGTTTTTTCAATTATAGGGTAGATACCTAGGAGAGTTACATGCATCATTATTGACATGTGTTACTTTTTAATTGGTTTGTTTTAGGGAAGTTAATATTAATAAAAAATAATTAAATAAATCTTGATAAAATTCAATAGTACTCAAGAATAAGAAATCCTTGTTTCCATTTAATCTATGGATCATGGTCATTGTCCTTGGGTGGTTTATGGAGTGGAGGTTCAGTAGGATGATCTAGATGATCATCAGAGGGTTGATCCTATTGACGATGGTGATCAGTGGTAGAAAACGATGCATGCTTTTGAGCATTAGGCTTTGGGTACATTTGAGGGTAGTGTTTCTAATCTAAATACAGATATATGGTTGAATAATCTTGATATTGCATTTAGTTTTACATAGTCCTTTTCAAATTTTTATATCCCTTTGGTTTTTAGTTAAATGTGAGGATCTTCACGTTAGTGGAAGATGTTATATATTGGTGAGAGGAAGGAAGCATATGTGTTTCCGGTTGAATTATATAAAGAGTTATATGAATAATTCCTTTCACTGACCATGAAGGTAGTAAAGTGGGATTATATTTTATCTATTTAGTATGGTATTATTTCTATATATGAGATGGTAATGTAGTTCTAGTATTTTTTGTGTGTTTTCCCTATACCTTTTTGTAAATGAGGAGCCCTGAGTGCGGTTTCATGAGGAGGCATCCCACCATTCTATCTAGTATGCAACTACTCCCTTTACCTTGTTGACATATTAAAAGGTCTATCATTAGGTAGTGTTGGTTGAGTGTATGCACTGGAGAGGATAGTTACTATGATTGTGGAACTAATAGGGTTACTCAAGAAGCATAGCTTTTAGGGGTGGGTCTCAGATTCCATGTCCTTTGTGTTTTTTACTGGCAGGGTGTCAACCTCAGCTACTGCCCTTACAACCTTCTAGGTACAATAGCTTTCATTCTTTACCTAGTGGTATATTGATAGTATTTTTTACCTTTGGTGGTCATTTTCCACATCTGGATATATTCCTAGAGGTTCCTCATGCTTAGTTTTGAACAGGCAGTTAGGTTCAACACCATCCTCAACCACAGCTACCAGTGAAACCATTTTAGTATTTGGGGAAGTAGTATTATTCCCCATTAAGATTGTATGGAGTTGTTAGAGGATAACCATAATATGTACCTCAAGTTTAGGGACCTTTTCTTAAACATGTCCATGGAGTTGTCTGTCAACCGAGAGGTATTGGAGAAATGCATGGTCTATTTCACATAGTGGGGGAAGCAACACCAGAGGGGCCTAGGATCGTTTGAGGTATGATCATTTTATCCTATATAATTTTTTTTAATTTGTTTTAATTAAGATATTTATCATCTATTGTTTTAACAACTCTAGTACACACTCTTGGACTAGACATATAGAGGCTTCATGTTACCCTGATTTTGACCATGCTATTTTGAGGCCAAACATGGTTGTTCAATGTGTTTTGGGGGTTTATATTTATGATATGTCAACATTATCCACATGGGGATCTCTTATTTCTTCAGATATAACTATAAAATGCAATTATATAACTCTACTAGTTATATTCTATTACAATTTTTATCAAATTATTATAGAGGAGTTTTTTTCAGATATCGATGGCCAGCATTTAGTTTTCATTGGTAGACGGGGTTATCTGTTAGGTATTAAACATGTTTATCCCCTACTTTCATTAATGGACAAGATTTATGTGAAATAAAATAATTCTATGATAGATGAGTCTCCCATGGTTCACAAGAATTTTTTGGTTAATTTTCCATAAGAATTTGTGATTTTACCCCATCAATGTGATATTGAGTTTGGGATAGAATTATAGCTCGATGATTCTCTAATATTTATTGATCCCTATTGGATGGAACCTTATGAGTAATGGGAATTGAGGATTATGGTATATTATTTAATACTTAAGGGTTTCATCTAGCCCAATGCATCATCGTGGGGTGCTCCAATGTTATTCTGTAAGAAGGTGGATGGTTGTAAGAGGATTTTTATAAACTATCGGAGGCTGAATCAGGAGGTAATTAAGAATAGTTACCCAATTCCAAGGATCCAATATCTTTCTAACTAGTCAAGGGAAGTTATTTTTTTCCTATGATTGATTTGTAGTCTCAATTTTACCCATTAAAGGTGAAGGAGGGTAAAATCTCAATGAATGTCTTCAGATGCATGTATAGGAACTTAGAGTTAATGGTTATGATTGTTTATTTCATAAATACACTGGCTGTATTTATGGGATCATGAAATCAATTTTTCCTTTACTTTTGGACCAGTTCATAGTCATGTTCATTAATGATATATTGATATACTAAAAGTCAAAAAATTAGTATACTGGTCATCTTATAGTGATTTTGTAGGTTCTTTGGCCCCACTAACTCTAGATTCATATTCCTCTATGGTTGATCTAGTTGATCACTTGCATGAATACCACCACAATTTATATCTTATTTCAACTAAACCATTACTATTACAAATTTCTTGGTTTCAATTCCTACCATTCTAGGTTATGGACTTGATAAGATATCATCCTCCTGGTGCCTTTCTACTTTAACATTTATTTTTCTTCTTCAAAAAACCATTATATATAGGAATATATTATAAGAAACATGGTAATATTTAAATTATATATCTTTTTTAACTTTACCATAAATTTAAAATCATATATAGATATTCTTTTACCATTATCCTAACCCCTAATGTTATTTAAACCTTTCTATGATAGCAACTATAAAAACCTAACTGTAAACATTTTTAATCTGGTTAATTAAAAAAGAATAATTATCATTAATTTCTAGAGATCATTTAGGTTTAGAGTTTTAGATAATTGGTTCCTACCCTCAAACATAGAAACTCATAGATTACAATGTAGACACTAATACTAAATATCCCTTTTTTATAGTATGAATATTTTTAAAATGAAACATGTTTTCTTTCTGTAACAAACTTCATAAATTTAAAATTGGATTCTTTCATTCCTTTAACCCTTCCTAAAACCAATTATTTTTATAAAACATTATGTGAGCAAACAATATCATCATGGGATATAAAAAAATATGAAAGAATCCATTTTTTCATGAATGAAAATATTTTCAAAATGTAAAAGATAATATTTTTATTTCACCTTATGAAATCATAAGTTTATAAAAAAAATTAGAAATCCCACATAAATCATAGATGTTAACTTATGGAATAATTTCAATATCACTATTAAATATTAAATATATTTCATGACTACTCATGTAGTAACCATCATGGATACACTTGGAATAACCAACACAGTATATTCCCATATTCTCTTATGATAAAAGTAACTGGTTAATTGTATCCATTTACCCAATGCATTGGAGTTATATAACAGGATAACTTAAAAATGGTGTATCATTGAACTGCATATCATCTGAAAAATTCAAAAAAATTATAATACTATCATAAAACATAAATCATGCATAAATGAATCATTCTTGGGGAAAATAAATTTTCCATTTTCAAATAGATTTTATTTTTTAAGAATTTGAGCACTTATTATTTAAAAAACATTGTTTGAAAATAAAATTATAGACTTGTAAACAAAAAATAAAATCATTCAGTCAAAACGAAATAGGAAAAAAAATATTATTTTATTTTAGTAAAATAACATTTCATTAATAAAATATTTGTAACTTGAAAAGATGATTTGTGAAAATAAAGCTTCTTACCTTAATTTTTAAAGTGTTCTTAACTTGACATTAATGTCCTATATAATAAAATTATATTAATTAATTACTTAATTGATAACATTTTCCACATATATTTTATTTGTTACCATTTTATTAAGTTAATTTATGGAAATTTCAATGATTTAAAGAGTTAAATTTTATCATTTCAAGAGTATTTGTTTCAAAGATTTGGGGTCGGTTCCCTTGAGTATAATTATGGGAGTTCCTTTCAAATAGAAGAAAAACTCCAAAAGTGGAAAGAAATGGTATTTATGTAATTAAATAATTTTAAATGATCCCATATATAATTTTATGTTTTTATATGAGAATGATTCATTAAATAAAATATTAATGATAATTGTTTGGGTATTTTTGGTTTTTCCAACCATCACAAGCGAGATTTATTTTATTTAATATTATGTCTATAAATTAGATACAAAACATTTCAAAAGTTATAATATGTATATTAAAATCTGGTTTAACCATAATAAACTTTTTATGACCATCCATGAAAGAGTAAATATAAAAATAAAAACCGATATCCAAGAAGGTGGTTAATTGACACATCCTGAATGAGGATTTCATTTTTTAGAATAAGAGGAAAATAGAAGAGGTTTGATGATGAATATTCCATTGATGAAATAATAATATAGTATATATACGATACAGGGGTTATCATTATAGTTTGAAAGGGGGAGGTGAGGTTGAGGTATAAAGAAAGAAAGAAAGAATTTAAAAGATAAGGAATGAGGGTTTTACCTCTTCAGTATCGTCTCTTTGAGAACCTTCTTAACGAACTTGGTTTTAGTCTTCTAGTAGGACTAACAGGCCTTGGAAATAGGGAAGAGGATTTGGAATTTAATTTGGTATAATTTATACAATATACAAGTCTTTTGAGTTGTGAGGAGAATCAGTGGTGAGGGATGGTATTTATAGGGGGAGAGTGGTGTTTTTGAGTTTTCTATTCTTTGTTTATTATTTTGACTCAAGAATATCAATAGTGTTTATTTTTTTGAATAATTACAATATCTATAGAATTTAATTTCTAACTAATTATTTCCTACCTAATCCATACATAAGAAATGAGTCAATAATTAATTTATTTGATTAAAATGTTAATTACCATAAATTGCTATATTTTACTATTCACCAAAATTCAAATAATTTATAAAAATACCAAAAAACCACCCTGAACATTTTTTGCTGTGTATAATTTAAAAATGGTGTATCATTTTTGAAATATTTTTTCTTAATATGATAAATTTAATTTTTAATTAAAATCGCCATTTATTAAGAAAAGAATGATTCAAATATTATAACCGATTTTATAACACTAAGAAAAATTATTTAGGGTCTTATAAAATAATAATATAATTAAAATATAATAAAATATTAATTTATGAATCTATTTTATGAAAATAATTTTTCTTTTAAATCATTATATTAATTATAAAATAGTAAATAAACATTTATGCTTTAATAAATACCAATGCTTAATTTATAATTTTTAAAACATTTATTTACTTATACCATGGTATAAATATATAATAATTTCATTTATAAAATTATTGAATTTTATTTATACTTTCATAAGTGAGGTTACTATTTTATTGACTATATTATTATTCCTAACAGTCACATTACTATTCAAATGGCTAGGTTACTATTACATTAGTACAGATTCCTTAATTTATATAAATTCCACTAATTTAATTATAAATTTATAATGAATTAAACTATCTAATTCTATAATAATAAAATGATATTCTATAAGTACTTGGATTTTTGTAGTATGGGAATTATTGGAACACAATTGAAAATGGTTTAGCCTAATAATCAGAGTAAAAGTGAAAAATGAAATCTAAAAAAGTACACCATAGTTATTTTATATATCAGACATCTATACCAAGTCAAATATAAAAAAAAGGAATAAATAAAGTAATAATTTAATCTAAACAAAAAATCCATTTTCTCACCCCCCCATTCACCCTCCCCTTTATATGCAAAGAAAAAAAATCCACCTCTAGAATCCTTTCCTTCAGCCACCAGAAGATATCACCACCCTCATTCCACATGAAGAAGTCAAAGCCTAATTGTCCAAGGTAATTCATGTAAATGGGAACACACTATAAATTATATAATAGAAATTTGAAATTCATACCAAATAAAGAAAAGGTACCATAGAATTAATGTGGTAAAAGTAATAAACCCACCTCAAATTCATAGACAAATCATTACTCAAAGGGCGGCTTGAAGAAAAACTAGGAACCTAAACTGAGATTATATAGGTGTGATCACAATTCATAGTATGCTACCAAAAACCTTTCAACCTGAAAAAACACTAATCTATGATCCATTTTAAATGAATTTTGAAATACAATACTTCAAATTTTGTTTTTGAAATTTTTTTATTAAAATAATATAAAATCATTCACAAAACATCCTTATTAAAATAATCTAACTATAATTATTTTAATAAACACACGACATGAATACCATTTTACACAGTTTACATAAAATCATGAAAATCAATCATTTCACATGAATTTTATAAATTAGGATTTAATAAACCAATTAATCTCATTTTATAAAATGTAAGGAATTAAATTTAGTTTTTCAAAATGTGATATAAAGCATGGAAATTACCCATGTAATTAGTTATGATTCAATTTTATACAAACACATTTCCAAAAACATTATATAAACCATTTTCCATGTATCACACAAGCATGAAATATCTATATCATAACATAGAATAATGAAAGGAACCTATAAGATAACATAGGATTTGGCTACTGAGGGTTATTATACAGCGATCATTCAGGACTAGTGTGCACTAAAACTGTCTCTTGAGTGGTTGTTAAATGAGAAGAGGAATAATCCAATGTGTAATTATCTATAATTATGTAATAAAAAATAAACCCTGATAATCCATCCAATGGAGATTTAGAATACCCTGATGTGTGATTCCCCCTAAAAAATAAATGACTTGTTCAGGAAACAAATCCCTACATAAGTAATAAAGGCTCCCATGTAGTGCACTTATCAAAACATTTACAAGGACTCATCAATATTTAGGAAACAATTACATAATCCTTTTTCAATATCAAAACCATTATTTAAAATCCAATTTTTATAAAAAAAATGTTGGTTCTTTGAAATCATTATTTCTTTAATAATTATTAATGGGAAACCATTTTATATCTAAATCCACCACACAATATGTACAGACCCATCCTTAAACAATAAATATTCTTAGAATATTTTACTAGAGTTTATTTTATTTTATTCCCAAATATCCATTAGTATTAGAGTATTATTGATTTAGTAAAAACATCTAAAAAAGAAACTCATACATTACAAGTAGAAACTTACAATCAGTGTCTATTTTTACCACCAAAGGAACCCCTTAAAAACATGTTTTACATTCATCACATATCTTCACAAATTTTATCTTGACCTTATCCTTGTCCTTACTATTACATAAAATCTTGTGAAAAAAATTCAAAAATATTGAATGAGCACAAAAAAACACAATAAGGGACATAAAATAAAGGAAATAATTAGTCCATTAAAAACCCATTAAACATTTTCTTAAAAACAAACCCTTTTAACCCAAAAAATAAATCAATGTTTCAAAAAGATCATTAACTTTCTTTTTAAAAAACAAACATGTTTCATGAAAAATCATAAGAATGTATATAAAATATTATTAGGTAACATGGGATATCATTTAACATATCACCATAAAAAATGTATTTATCTCAACTACAAAATGTGTAACAATCAAAGTTACATTTGGAATAACTACCACAGTATATCCCTATAATCACTTATGAAAAACCAAATTACTTAACTCTATCTCATCACCCAATGAATTATATAGCTATAACAGGATCAACCAACCTCATTTTATAATGGAATCACACAAAAAAATAAAAAAATTATCAATACCTAAGCTAATCATAACAAATAAATATTTCATAAAAGAAAAATTATTGAGGAAAATTAGTTTTCCATTTTGAAATCACTTTTCATTTTTAAAAATTTATTCACTCATAAATGAGGAAATTTTATTTGAAAATAATATTGTAAACAAACAAAGAAATATTAAAAAAAGTAAGGAGTTAATAAATCATAGAAATACATTCATTTTTTATAATTTTAAAAATATTTCCTTTTGGATTTTGTAAAAAATAAACATCAAAATATGTTTTTGTAAAGAAAGGCCCTTACATAAAACCTGAAAAAAATAACATTTTTAAAAAAATTGAGATAAATTAAAAAATTTACATTATAAAAAATTTATTTCCATATTTATACATTCATAAAAACTATTTTTATAAAATGTACATAAAATAGAAATATTTATAATAATAAATCATTAAACCATTTAAAACGGTGTTTTAGTTAAAGAGTCTCTTACGATTATCATATCATCGAACAAATTGTTAATATAATGTATAGATTATTTGTATACACTATAGACCATAATAAAACAAGTTTAAATATTTAATAACATTATAAAAATTATTTTTACACATAATCTTAGCATTTCATAATCAATAAAGTAGAACTTTAACCCAAAAAATGGAAATTGAGTTAAGAAATATCTGACTGCATTATAATTAGTCAAATAGTATCCCACATGAACATGTAAGATTTAAAAAAACATTATAATATATGAATTCATGATATAACATATAAAATGGTTTTTATATAAACCTTATATAATAATATAGGTGCATAACATAAAAAATATGCCTCAACAAATGAAAATTGAGATGAAGTCCTTACCTTGAGCCCGAATCGCCACGTACATTATTTATATTCTTAGAAAAATAATTTAGGTTAATTTATACTTTCATTGAAAAAATTTAATGTTTATTATTCCTTTTATATCACACATTTCTATGTTATATAATATTACTTATTCATTTAAATTCACATGAGACGTTTTGATGATATTCAGCTCCTAATTCCAAAATGGATCTGGTAAGTTTACTATGGTCAAAGAGGTCATCATTCCATAATATAAAGAGTAATAGTCATGAAATATTTATCATTTTTTATGTGAGTTATAATTTTAAATAAAACCATTAAATATTATCGTAAAAAATAAAAAACATTTTAATAATGGGGACGGTAGAGCATATGTATGTATGAGTAATGTTTCTATTTTTCAATGTTTGTTAAAACCAGTTAAGTCAATTTTATCTTCCTAGAATGTTTATAATATCATTAATATCATATTAATGATATAAATATACTTATATATATCATTCATGTGATGTGGTGTTTAAAAAAAATCACATCACTTCATGGGGGTGATAATTCATGCATACGCACGAACGACGTTATCATTTTTATGTGTAAGTAAAGGTAAGAAAATAAATGATATATTATATTTTAATAATTATATATATTTAATTAATATCATATATGGTCTTTATTTCCATCATTGTAGCAAGTACTAAGAGATGGTGATGGAAAATGAATTACATCGGTTCGTGAGGTGATACTTTGTTGTACACATAAACGATTAATTATTTTCCTATTTGAAGGAATTGGAGATGGATATTATTTAGGGGAGATACATTATTTATTATATTCTAATTGTTGAATAAGGTTGAGTTATGTGGAAGAATAATCAAAATAGAAACATAAAATTAAAAATAATACCACTTCTTTGAAAATCCTATATTGTTTAACACCTTAAGACCACTAAGGGTGGTTTTATAACAAAATAAGACATTATGAATATGTAGAGGGATTATATGTAGGAATTTGGGTAAATATTTTCGAAACCAAAGAGGGATCTATTTGTTAAAAAACAAGAAGGCTTTACCTTCTATAAGATAGGGGAGGGGCACTCTTGGAATTTTTCAAAATATTAAATTAATATAACAAAATATTCAATTAAAAATGGATCTGAAGTGATCTGTTTAAAATATAGGATGATTATGGCTATAAATAATCTCTTACAATAATTTTTGGATTGGTTATTTCACATTATTTCCCTTGTAATTTAGTTTTAACCCTTGTTTAACCCCTTTAATGCTTACCATGACATCATGTATTTTTACTCTTTAAGGGTTAATATAATTACTATAAAATAAAAAAAAACCCATAAATGAATCATGGATGAAATTTTAAACCTTATACAAATCATTAAACTAATATAATTTTATAGGAATTTTGTATCATTTAATAAATTAATATTTTTTTTAAAATATCATTAATGTCAATTTTGACAATACTCATTAATTTGAATTTTAAAAATATCATATATATATATATATATATATTCAAACAAAATTTTAATAGATACCTCAAAAATCAGAAGAATATATAAAATTATTGGATGAAAATAATTATCTTGAATTATATTTACCTTAATATTTTTAATATCATTTATTTGCTTTTTTTCATTCAATGAATAATCGGTTCATCATATTTATGTTAGCAGTTAAGGTAACTATTGCATCACAAAAAAATATAAATAAATTATCAAGATGTAGATAAATATTTTTTAATTAAAATTAAGATTTATAGTTAAATATAGCTTCAATATTACCCTGTAATAAAAATTATATAGTTATTAAAAATATGAGTATGATATCTTTTACTTTTATTTAAATATAATATTATAAATATCATACTCTCATAAAATTAGCATCCAAATATTATAATTTAAATACTTGTATGATTATGGAATTACATAACTCATCCTATAAAATTATTTCTTACATTTTAGTCATTTTAGAGTCCTTATAATTTTATTTTTACCTTAATTACTCGATTTACCCTTTATCGTGGTAATAAATATTACAAACGATATTATTCATATTAGCTAAAAATAAAAGGGAACAATTTAATTTAATTTTTACCTCCTAAATCAAAATATAAAATATATTTTTTAAAAATAAAAAATATATAATTTTCATAATTTAATTTAAAATTATATCATGAAAACATAGCGAAAATCTGTTTTCAGAAAAATGCCTTCTAAAAAATAAAATTTTTTATACTAAATTAAATTATAAAATCCATTTAAAAACCATAATTATAATGATTTATATTAAAATTATTTAATTAAAATCTAAAACTAATCCAAAACATAATTTTAACAGGTAAATACTTTGAAAATTATAATGTAGAATAAAAATATGTATTTTTTATAATTCATTGAAAAATAAATATTTTCAAAAAATTATCAAAATTGTACCATAAAAAAATTATAATATTATTATTTAGATAAATTAATTTTATTTTATCAAATATTATTTATAAATTATCCCAAAATTAATTATATTATTTTTTAAAAACGTAATAAAAATCATTTTTGAAGAAAACATATTTTTTTGAAGAATAAAATGAATTTTCTAAAAATATAGAACTTATTTAAGATGAATTAATTATTTCATTATAAATGATTAATGGCATTAAATTTTTAATAATGTAATTATTACTATTCATTTATTCTAATTTATTAAATAGTTTATAATAGTGACAATTAAATAATAATATTCCATTCTTCATTTAAGATCGGTGTTACATATCTTGTATGCTACCAAACATAGTGTTTCTTTATAAAATATAGAGATATTAAATCCCCCCCCCACACCCCCTTGGAAATTTCACCCTCATAATTTTGAACTTTGGATCGTTAACTAGGGTTTGACCTTTCAAAATACCTTTATTGAAATCATGCATCAGAACAAGGGTAATAAAACCTCTTTTTGAGAAGAGACAAATGAAAGTGGGCAGGTTTCCTGAGATAAAACATACTAGGAATCTCTATAGTAAAAACGTGTAAATGGAAGTGAATAATAAATATCTTGTTTTTATAGAGAGTGATAGAGAACATGATCATTAAAAATTTAACTATTAGAAACCCATGAAGTTTTGATGGGTTAAATAGAAATTGATTTCATGATAAGAAAAGTGACAGGATAACATTTTTATTTCAAGATATATTTTCCTTGAGTTGAGTAAATCTATTGAAATTTGTAAAAATATAATAAATATACATACTTAATTGAAATCTATAGCTTCATCCTTTAATTAATTTTCACCATAAAATAATCTTTTTCCCCAAATGATGATTATGAATTTTTCATGCTTGAGGCACTACAATCAACATATATTGATCTATAAATACAAAAAAGGGAAAAAATATTCTTAAAATATTTAAGAATTAACCAAAAAAAATTATTTGGATTAGATAAGATACCTCCAAAAATTATAAACCATAAAAATAATTGAAATAGCTTTTAATCTCTAAAATTTAATATAAATACCAAATGTTTAACATAGATAATTTAACAAAGAACTATCAATAAAATTACAAAAAAATATTATAGTAAAAGATAGAAACCCAAAAATTATAAATATTTGATCACATATTCTTCTAATATAATTTTTAATATTTGTATCTAAATAACGTTAATCACTCTTAAAGTCTTATACCAAAATTTAAGTACCATAATTAGTTAATCACCATGATTTTTTAAATATTTCCATAAATAACCTAAATCGCCATAAATCCACAATAAAATCATATAATATTCCAGAATATAATTCAACCATTATTACTCAAATAAAATCTAATATCATTTTATTTACCTTATTCGTGTAACGCTTCCCAAAAATAGAGTGATATTATTCTAAAATTAAATTAATCTCCAATTGTTTAAATATTATAGTATTATATACATATGTTCCCAAAATAAAATTATTCCATATCCATCAAATAATTGAATTAAAAATAAAAAATTTCACTAATTGATACTTCTCATAGTCTAGTGTTTGGTGATGCACATTTTTCTCCCTTCAGGTGTGGGTCCAATTCCCACAGTTGTGCCGAATAGAACAGGTTTTCAAACGGTCTGTGGGTTATCATTTTTATAAATATATATTAATATTCTCCTTATAAGATCCCATAAATGATTGAAATATCCAGAAAATTACCTTAATATTTTTTAACTTCAAATGTTTCTGAGACCTTTCATTTTTCATCCAAAAATGTGATAACCCATAATTACATCAAAAAAATAATGCCTCCAAAAATACACTTAATCATATTAAAATATCATTAATTAATGACTCAAAATGGGTTAATAATACATATAAATTATGGTCATATTCAGAATTATAAACCATAATGAAATCCATAACTCTTAAGACGACATCTAAATCTCCAAAGTTGTCTAAACCATGCTCTGATACAAACAGTAAGAATCAGATATTAAACACTACATATTCTAGTGATTTTTTACTAGAAAATCATTTTATTTAATTACCAAATATCTTATAGTTTTATAGTTTTAGAGAATTATAAAAAATCTTAAAAAATAAACTCATAAATTATAAGTGGACACTTATACTCAGTGTCTATTTTTCTCTAAAAGACTACCTTTTAAAATAAATCATGTTTTTATTTTCATGAAATTTCTTCCAAAATTTATTTGTTACCTCATCCTTATTCAGACTCTTCCGTAAAACCATATAAAAATATTTTAAAAACATGTACGGAGAAAAAAAGCTCAGTAAGGGACATAAAATATAGAAAAACGTTAGTCCAATTAAAACCTATAAAAAATTCATAAAACATCCCCTTTTTACCCCCAAAAAAAGAATTATAACATTTGAAAAATCTCATTATCTGTCCTTTTGAAAATAAAATGATTTTAATGAAAGATCATAATTAATTATATAAAATATAAGTATGTAATATGGGATATAATTTTTCATATCACTCATAAAAATATTATATCTCTCTCTACAACATATGGAGTAACCATCATAATTATATTTTGAATAAACACCACAGTATATACCTATAATATCTTAAGAGAAAGCAGTTCAGTTAAATCTGTGTCATTTACCAATTCATTGGAGAAATATAATGGGCTCACCCACCCTCCATATATCATAGAATCATCCATCCTTAATAAAACATCCAATAACCATAACATAATCGTAACACATAATGTTTTCATAAAAGAAACATTCTTGAGGAAAATAACTTTTTCAATTTCCAAAAATGGTTTATTTTTTAAAAACCACACACATATAAATGAAAACATTATATTTGAAAATAAATTGTAAACTTCTAAAGGAAGATTAAAAACATTAATTAATCATGATAAAGGAAAAATACATTTATATACATTCATAAATTTGAAACATTTATATTTTAAATAACTAATTTATATTTATATACATTCATAAAAACTATTTTTAAAACATGAAAATGATAGAGAAATATTTATAGCAATAAATAATTAAAATATTTAAAATGATGTTTTAATTAACGAGTCCTTTATGAAGGTCATATCAATGTAATGAGCATTAATAAAATGAATTTATTATGAGTATCTTATATAAATCCATATAAAATAAGTTTAAATAAATAATAAGATAAAAAATATTTTTCACAAATAATCATAGCATGAAATAATCAATGAATTAGAATATTAACCCAATAAATAGAAAGTTAGTTATTAAATCCTTTACAAATTTGTAATCGGTCGAATCGCTTGACACATAAAATATTAACATTTAAAAAATATTAAATATCATGAGAATAAATATATTCATGATATAACATGTCTAATGGTAGATATATACACCCTAGAAAAGAATATAGGTTCACAACATTGAAAATATATATCTCAATGAATAGAAATTGAGATGAAGTCCCTTACCTTGAGTTTCTATCATCCTTTACATTATTTATCTTATATAATAATAAACTTAGGTTAATTTATAATTTATTGAGAACATTTTTCATGTTTATTAATCCTTTTATATTACTCATATATATGTTATATGCAATTATTTATTGATTTAATTTCTTGTCAGATGTTTCGATGATATTTTGTACCTAAGTCCAAAATGGATTTGGTAAGCCAACTAGGGAAAAAGTGGTCATAATTCCATCATATAAAGTATAATAACAATGAAATAATAATAATTTTTATACCTAAATTATAATTTTAAATAAAACCATTAAATACGGTTATGAAAAATGAACTGCGTTTTAATCATGGAGATGATAGGTCGTATGTACGCATGAGTAACGTTTCTATTTTTCAACGATCGTTACAAAAAATAAGGTAAGTAACATTTTATATATGTATAATTATAGTAATATAATTAATATAATATTAATAATTTCAATATACTTATATATATATATATATATATATCTTATGATGAGGTGATGAAAAAAATCACATTTTTTCCTGAAGGTGATAATTCACACGTACGCAAGAACGACATTATCATTTTTTTGTGTATTAAAGTGTAATAATTTAAATGATTTATTATATTTTAATAATTATATATATCTAATTAATATAATATATAGACCTTAATTATACCATTATTACCAGTCTTGAGAGACGATAATGGAAACAAAATTATATGAGTTCGCAAGGCGGTAGTTTTTCATACAAACGAATGATTAATTATTTTCCCATTTCATGGAATTGGAGATGAGTATTGGTAGAAAAACATACATAATAACATCTAAATATATATATTATAGTTGACTTATTATTTTATAATATCCTAAAAAGGGTTACGAGTGTGGAAGAAAAATCAAAACAGAAACACTTAATTAAAAACAACACCTCTTCTTTAGAAATCCTTCATTACTTAACACCTTAAAACCATTAAAGGTGGTGTTCTAACAAAACAAAGAACTATAGAATGTTGAGAGAGATTATAGTAAGTATTTTTGGTATATATTTTCCAAAACAAATATGTTTTTTAATGCTATCAAAAGAGAATTGCATATACCCTTTTATAATAGAGTGGAGGGCCACTCTTCGAATTTATCAAAATATTAAATTAATATAAATTAATTTATAATTAAAATTCTATCCAAAGTAAGTTATTTATAGTAGAAGATTATTATGTGGTGAAAGTACATGATAAAATAATTTTTTTTTACAATTTTAGGTCACATTATTACCCTTATAATAAAGTTTTAATCTTTATTTAAACAAATTTAACTCTTACCATGAAAATATTGATTTTTACTATTTTAGGGTTAATATAGTTACTATAAAATCCCAAAATACCAATAATGAATCCTTGATAAAATTTTAAACCTTATTCTAATAAGTTGGACAAATATAATATATTTATTAATTTTATATCATTTAATAAAACATTATTTATTTGAAAATATCATTAATGTCAATTTTGACTCTATTCATTACTTTGACTTTTAAAAACATCCAAAAGAATATAAATTTGAAAAAATATTTTAATACATACCTAACATATCAATGGAATCCAAATAAAGTTTTGGATAACAATAATTATCTCAATTTATATTTTTTCCATATATTTTATATCATTTATAATTTAGATAAATGTATGAATATAGTAAAATATAACTCATTTAATAGAATTTCCAAAACAAAGAAATACAAGGAGAGGAGGGGAAAATTATTTTCGGTTCTTATTATCTTAAAAATAACTATAAATCTATTATAATTAGTATCATTTATCATTATTATTATTATTTTCATTTATTATTATCAACATCATTATTATTATCATTTATTATCAATTTTGAATATCCAAAAATAATAAAGTGAAACAAAATATATAAAACCCACAAATAAATAAATTTAAAAAATAAGAAAAGGTTAGGATGTGATGGAAACCATTTTTTTATTTTATTTCTTCTAACTCACTGTTCCTCCATTGATTGTAAAGATATATCATGATTGTGATTTTAGATCATCTTTATTAGTTTAGAAACAAGAATCAACATGCCCTTTGATGACTAGTTCTTCATCTCCTCTATATACCAAAACAAATTCCTTAGTATACCTTAGATACTTAAGGATAGTCTAAACAACCATCCAATGGTGGTCTCTTAGATTATCTTGATATATTCCTACAATGCTTAAGGCATAGTGATAATCGATCCTTGTACAAAACATAACATAAATGACTAACCCAATCACTAATGTGTATGAATTATTTATCATCCTCTATCTTTATTCAAATTTTTAGAGGAAAATTTTCTTGGAAAGATGAATTCAATTTGACACTTGATAAAATCCTATCTTGTATTGATTCATACTAAATATCTTTAGTGTATTTTCAATTTATGTACTTCGACATAGTCTAAGTAGCCACATAGATTTATCATGATGTATCTTGATTTCAAGAATATTTGTTTCCCCCCAAGTACATCTTAGTGAATGATGTATTCAATCATGATTTAATAGACTACAATAATAGTATTTTATTTCCAATAAGTAGTACTTTATTGACATAAACTATTATGAAAACTATTACACTCTGACTAAACCAATTATAAACAAAAGGCTTATATTTGTTATTTATGAAACTAAATAATATTATCGCTTCACAAAACCAAATTTATCTGGATTTGGATTCTTGATTTAAACTATAAATGGATCTTTGGTACATTAATACCTTATTATTATTCTTTGGAGTGAAAACCCCTTTAGGTTTTTTTATATAAACATCTTCCTAAAGGTTCCCACTAAATAACATGTTTCGAAATTTATCCATAAAATCTCAAATTCATGGTAAACGACTAAGAAAAGTATAATTGTGTTGTAAATTAACATATAAACTGGGAAAAAGGTTTCATTATAGTCAACTAATTGATCTTTTTTTAACTCTTTTGCAACTAGTTGGTCCTTATAGGCACTAAATTGCACTAGTGAAAAATGTATCATTAAAAATGGTTATTTTTTGATTTTTTTAAAATTTATTTTTAGCGGCTGTTAATAATGTTGATATTATAAATATTTTCTTTACCATCGGTTAAAAAACCTGACATTGTAAATAAATAATGGAACATGTTTCTTATGTCTGTTATTTAATAACAGAAATAAAAAACCTCCATCTGAGCATGTTTCATGTCTGTTATTTAATAACCGAAGTAATATATAATATATTATGTCAGTTATTTAATAACCGGCATGAAAGGGTCTTTAGATGAAGGGTTTTTTGTTATTTATTTAACAACTGGCATAATATAGTATATTTTACATTGGTTATTAAATAACCAACATATATAGTATTCGCGGTGAAGATGTTTTTGGTCTGTTATAAAATAACCGATGAAAAAACTATTTTTTTTAATAATTCATATTACCCTTCCTCTCCACTACCAACCAAACTAGAATCAAGAATAACCAACAGTAGAGCAGTAGAAAAATTAAAGAAGCATAAACAAGAAGAACCGATATTAATATTATACATTCACAGTTACAAAATTCAAAAATTACAATATTAACTAAAAAACCTAAATCCAACCAAAACAACTACCAAATACACATTTACAATTACAAAATTCAAGATTTCAATATTCACCAAAATCACAATAAAATCCAATCAAAACTAGAAAATAATTTGACCATTCCACTGGTAAGTGTGTGACTTCTTGTTCACTATAAGGTTTAGGGTAATCAAATTGCTACAAATTAAAAGGAAAGTAGTTAACATTTATAATGAATAAAACAAACGAAATATTAAGGAATAGTTTATAAGTAAATCTATCCATGTCTAACTTAGTAATTCTTCTAGTTGTAATTATTTCATATATAAATCTTAACAGATAATATCCACATTCAATGATGCCTCGTTTTGTATAAAAATTCTACTTAAATGAGTTTTTAAATTCAATTTATCAATTTTATGTAATACATCAAAAATGTATTAATTATAAATGGATATTCACCTTTAATTTTACATATTTTTTCTTGGCACTCTTTTTCTTTGTGGATTTTAAAAATAAAGACCATCCCCTTTTAGAAAATAATATTAATGAAATAAATTTAAAATTAATTATAATATAAACTATTATGAAATTAAAACATAGTTTTCTAATATGTTCTTACAGTTTCCTCTCACATCACCATGGATAGACTATATCCAGTAATGTGTCTTCTCCCTTGAAAAAAAACACCTAACATCCAATGGTCACTGATATAAAAAAATTAATTTTATTGGTTATTATATTAAAAGATAAATAACACTTTCTATGATATATGTTTCATACCTCTCAACATAAGGAAATATCCAACACTATGTAATTACATTCTATTCAAATCATTCAGCAGTATAAATAGTTCTTAGTTCGTCATTCAATGAGTGTTTTTCAGGTGAACTAATTTGTAGGTCCATCAATCTATATACATCTAACATTTCAATCTCCTCATATACTTTAAAAATATACCTAATAAAAAATATAAATAAGTATAAATTCTCAATAAATTTAACACAGGGAAATATTTATGTTAAGACATACATGGAAAAAACGTGAATCACGTTGATTCCATACTTATCTCAAGTAAAAATCTCCATGATATCATTTTTCAGAATCCCCACATCTATTGCACGCCCACAAACATGGGATTCCATTGGAATCAAATAATGACCTAGCAACAAATTCAAATATCATGAAAATCTATTGAGACTACAAGAATCTGTATATGATGTCATAACCCTTTTTCTTTGTTATTTCCTATACATAATTTCTTTACCTTTAAGTATTCCTGTAAATAAATAGATAAATATTTTATCTTTCAAATGTTAAAAAAGTTTAATACGAAAATAAAATAAAAGATAAAATCTACACATACCTCTATAGTAATGTGTCACATAAGTCTAGATGGCCAAACTAAAAAGTAGAGGATACTTTTTTCAACTATCCATACCTCATCTTTAGGTAATGGTACTCCAACTGATATATCTATAATATCATGTACAGTGACCCTATGTTTCTCTTCCTTTAAATGTTGATGATGAATTGTATCTCTTATATAATATATCAGCCCATATGAAACTATATTATAGATCGGATCATCAACGTACAACCCATAATAACTCGGAAGTTGTGGAGGAGGGGGTGTAAGAGTAGGATATAAACTGGGGTCTTCAGGTAGATATGGGGGAGTGGGTGCTGCTGGATGAGGTGAAGGAGTGGGAGTTGCAGTCTGAAATATTCTTTTCATGTATTAAAATATAGATGGTACAGATTCTCTAATATTTTCCTCCATTATCATATTATTATTTTGAACTTCATACTCCAAATATTCCTTTTTTATAAAACTCCTCCTTGGAATAATTTTAAGAATTTAGTAACACTTTTCTCACTAATACACCCACTGAGTATCCTCATACATTACTCTAATTTTTGGTCTTTCTCAAAGATACAAATAAATTTCTTGCCTCCCATTACCTTTAAATAACCCATGTGTGCTCTTCTCCTCAAGAAAACCCATTTTGAATTATTTACAAAAAACTCTAATGATTAAAAGTATATAAATAATTTAATTAACATAAATAATAAAATAAACATCTTACAATCCTCTTAGGTACGACGCATGATTCTTCCGTATGATATTTCCCATATTTTCTCATTTGAGCCATCTTCCATTTATTATGTTTTTATGGAGGGGTGGAGGGGAAACCTCTCCAAAGCTTGGTTACTCACCTCTAATTTTATGAATATTTTTCAAACATGAAATTTTCATCAAGTAATGTATACCCACCCTAAGATAAACTTGGAGGGAATATATTTCTATAATGGATCTCCAGATGATATCTCCTCGATATCTATAAATTAAGAATAATAAATCATTAAAAAGTCATTAATAAGATCATTAATATAAGAAATCTTTATAAGGTTTATATTGCACTTATCCAAAATGATTCATGTCTTCTACTTTCAAAAAATTGATTACATGTGTCTTCATCTATAAAAGGATATATATGACTTGGATTTTCCTATTTCCTATTCCCAAAAATGAAATCAGATTTGAGGGTTGATTTGAAATACATCCATCTCTGAGTATCCATTAATAAATATTTCCTCCTGAATCCTCCAGTGTCAGGTATATCAAATTTAATCTGATAAAGAAGAGGGAAAACATATTATACTATAAAAAATTCAACATTTGTCAAACAATAAAAACAGGTCTTTCTATAATGGTCTCCCACAACTGAGATAGTATTGTTCTATCAATACTTCTCTAATCATTAAACTAAATGATGAATTTTCTTTTACCCTGAATTGATGCAAACCCCTTGAATTGTTTTTCTTTAAGGCCTCATGGAATATCATTCTCATAGATGTCTACCACTATCATCTGGTACTAGCTACAAGCAAGTGATAATTTTGGTAAACTTGTGAAACCACGTTTACCAACCCTCAAACTCTTCTTTTCCATTATGGGAAAATATAAAGAAGATTGGGGAACCTCATGAAGAGCATGTGGATGTTCCTACCCAGAGTAATGATCTTGAATCTCATCCATAAGTATGTGGTTGATCAATTGATTGATATTTCTTTATCCTTGAAATCAATGAAACAAACCTTTAGTACACAAATATACAAATTCACATATTAATGTTCTAATGTGAACAAAAAATGAAAAATTATGAAATAAAAAAAATAAACTAAAACAAAACACATTATTATTAATATTTTTTATAGTTAACTAAAATGATAACAATACTAATGATATTTAAAATCTCATATAAATAAATGAAAACAAAACCAAAAAAGTTGTACAGATATTAACAATGGTCTAACCTAAAAAATAACTTTTTTAAAAAAAATATTTTTGAACATATTATATTTTAAATAATTATCAATAAAAAAACCAATAAATATAAAAGTTATTTAATGGTAAACATAGTAAAATAGAAAAAGAATCCCAAAAATGAACAAATATTTCTACATATTAGTTTTAATACGTGCTTTAATAAAGATAAATATTACAATATCTATCCATTTATGAAATTAATAAAAGTAAACGGAAAATAAACATATGTTACCTATAATATTAGGAATTTACTAATGGATTTTTTTCCCAAATTCTTTAGTAATGATCATTCCTTATTTTGAAAACCATTTCTACAACATGCTCATAATTATTATCTATTACTATTTCCAAGGAAGTAGGGATATCACATAACTCAGCATCTTCATCATGTTGATCATCACCAAAATATTGTTTTTCTGTAAAACAATAGACTGATGCATATCTGATTGATCAAGAACATATAAAATTTGTTTATCATGTGTTTCCATTATAAAATAATCAAATGTGTCTTGTAATATATTGATACTAACAAGTTTCATTCCAAATTCATTATGCCTGACACTGTTGTTACCAATAAATAATTTGCAGTTAAACACATGGACTTTAATTTTAATGAAATCAACCTCCCATATTTATTCAATGAATCTATATTATACACTTGATATAAAAATTGATTTTTTCTCTTTAGAACTCTAAAAATGAATTACTTATATGAAAACTAATACACCACTATTCTAAACACCACTTATTTTGTCCAAAACCTTCTTATAAAATTTATAGCCATTTATTTCATACCCAGACCATGTTATCACACTTAAATGTAGACCACCCACTAACCATCTTATTGTCTCTAATGCATCTAATTTAAGAAGCATAATATTTTTAAACCATGGAAATAATGTTTTTTTATTCTCATTCAAAATATATATTTCTTTATTCTTTGTATGAACTTTTCTCAAATCATTAGTATGAAATGTTATAAATGGTTGAGCATCATCTATATTGTTCTAAATGTATAAATTTTCCTTCTTCATCTGTTAACCTGAAATTAATTTTACTTACAAACCATGAGTCCACTTTCCCCCATTATTAACTCACTCATGGTGGGATAGAGGCAAAAAAATGTGCTCTATTGTAGACAAGTAGCTCATACAAAACTCCATCACCTCCTCCTAAATATGATTTTCACCAATGGAGGCTTTAGGTCGATATGGATTCATTACAACCCTGTCAATATATTTATGTACTTTCAAAAGGATACATCCAATGTAGATATACAGGTTAAAAATCATTATTTATCAAACTAGATAAACCATTAAATATACCATTATATAAAAAAAGATGGAGGAAAAATATTTTTCCAATTTAAAAAGTATAGAAATTACTTTATTTTCCCAAATTTACAAAGAATCCAGATCAATAATCTTATTAAAAATTGAATTCAAAAAATAACAGACCTTCATGATAGTCTTTCTAACACTAATGGACAATATTCCATGAAATGAAACTTGTAGAAGTTGGTGCATCATGACATGATAATCATGATACTTCATACATATTAATATCAAATCCTTCAATAATAAAAACTATCTTTCATTTGAATAATAAACTCATGGTACTTTGATATCATAAAGACACTAAAAAACTAGTTTTCTCCCTCATAGATAATGTATGACAAGCCGGGGGAAGAAATGTTCTCCTTCCAATTAGATTAGGATATAACTCCAAACTTATTCTCGTTAATAGTAAGTCTAATATTGTATTCAACACATCTTTATTATTTCCATTAATATCTAACAATGTTCCTATCAAAATTTCATAGATATTCTTCTCCACATGCATGACATCAATGTTATGTCTCACTTCATGATATCTCCAATATGGTAGCTCAAAAAATAATCACCTTTTCTTCAAAATTTGTCTATAATTACTAGATTTTTGTGTCTTTTCCAATGTTACATAATGGTTTTTAACCCAATCAAAATACTCATCAATGGATAATGTTTTTTGAGTAATATAAAAGTCATGTGATTTATTGAATTCCTTTTCTAATATTCTTTAAGAGCGATCCATATGCAAAAGAAATTTGATGACCCATGTATGTTGTATTCCTCACATGATGCAATTGATAATATGAAGTCTGTTGTTTGAAAATTGGACATGCTTTTTCCCCTTTTCACTACATCCAGACAAATTTTCATATGATAAGAAGTCATATATATTGAATATAATCAATACATGTAGTTGAAAATATTATATTTTATAAGAACTATACACCCTAAAAACATACTCCTATAATATTTTCAAATAAACAATTCATGGTGATAAGAAAACGTCAATATCATTTCTGGGTTACTTTGGTCTAGATATCATTATACTCAACATGAAATATTTTCACTTCATAAAAAATTAAGGATATATGTTGTAAATTACCAATAAAACAGGCCATGAACTATATGTGTTGCTGAGGATTTGATATGGATTCATTCCATTCATGCACAAACCAAGTCTTATATTTCTAACATCATTTCAGAATGTCTGATACTACTCATCAATTTTCATCCACTATGGGAAATCAGTTGGATGAAGTATTTTTTCATCACATAAGTGCTCATCATCATACCATCATAACATTTTTTCATCATGTGAATTATAAAATAAATGTTTCAAATAAGGAATTATATGAATATACCAAAATACCATGGTAGGGATCTTTATAATCTCTATATTACCATGTGATTTTTGTTCCATCTTATATCATTATGTCCTACATTTAGGACACTCTGACATAAATTCATATTCATTCCTATATATCACACAATTATTCGGAAATACATGTATTTTCATATATCCCAATCCTATCAGGCATATATTTTATTATACATATAATTTGAATCTGGAAGGTCATTGTCTTTAGGAAGAATGCCTTTCAATTATTGTAGCATCTCTGTAAAACTCTTGTCACTCTATCTATGTTTATCCTTCATGGTAATCAATCTTAACACTGACGATAAAACTGTAAAATCTGTATAACTAGGATACAATTGTTCTTCAGCATCACCATATAGACACTCAATTTTCGGTTCTTTCTCGATTTGTTCTCCTTCAAAATCATGAATAATTTCACCAATTCCATGAGAGTCACCATCTTGCAAAGAACCATCATCAGTAGATCTGAAATTCTATCAAGTTGCACCATACCAAATCCAAGGGCTATAATTCGTATTAAAACTATTAAAAATAAAATGATCTATGATCTATCTACTTTTAAACTTATTCATTTTTAAATATTTAAGGCATGGATGGAAAAACATGTTATTTTTTGATACATTTTTTAAAAAACCCAAAAAGGCATCAACGCCTTCTTCATATTCATCACTCATTCGATGTAATGTAATCCAATGTAGACTCATTATTACCTTCCAAAAATATAAACATTATACATCTTGTTAAGATAAGACAATTTTACATTAATAAAAAATATTTCATAATTTTAAAGTAACACAGTTTTGAAATATTAATTAAATATATGCATATTTGAAATATATAATTACAAATCCTACACAATAATATAATAAAAGTTTAAATATAAATGATAAATCATAAAAATATATACATCAAAATAATTTTAAAAATAAAATATAGTTAGATAAGGAAATTATATATTTATAAGAAATGTTCTATATTTTAAAAGTAACAAAATTTGGGAAAAAAATATATGTGTATTTGAAAATTATAATGAAATTATTTTGAGAAATAAGATATAAAACAACTATATAAAAATAAAATTCCATTTCCTAGTGTGATGTATTATTAACCCATTATAGCAAGAGTTTTGTTATGTAATTTTTTATCCAAATTATCTAAAATATTATCCTAATAGGTCTTAAGACTATATCGAATTAAAATTTTTTCTTTATTTCATATAATTTTTATGGTTACATTTATGGGTTTTAAAATTCATATTGGGTTTTTTCTGGAAAATGGTATTGCGGAAAACGGTCTTGTTTATATACCATGAGATGAACCTATATTTTTATGGGATGGTTGTGTAAATATCTTGTTCAAGGTATGTTGAAAGGTTTTTTTTGGGATACATAGCTAAAATGGAATTCCTCAATCTAGTTCACTTTATAAATAGTAACCACACTGGTTAGCGGTAAGGACTCAAGAGAGCCTCCCTATATGCTAGAGTTTTGTGACTAATATCGATATTTTAATGTTTGTACGGTCGGATTAATTTACAAAATGGAATAATACTAAATATAGTATAATAAGAGTCAATGAAAAGTAGTGGAATATAACAAAAAGTAAGATATAATAATAAATAATTAACCAATACAAAAATGGAATCATCCATATATATCCCTTAAGCATAAGAAGTTCTAATGACTTCATTATCAATATTTACAAATGTCATCTAGTATCCCAATTATCATATCATCAATTTATAATACATCAGGATAAATTAAAAATGTAGATTGCGTTACATGGTATGAATATCTAAATGAAAATCCATATTTAATTTTACCACCCTATAATACTCATTAGAAACAAGGTAAGTAACTAAAGTTAAAACTTCATTGAATAAATATTCCAAGATACCAAGGATAAAAAAAAATAAGTTACTAAACCACTGTCAACAATTAATATTGAAAGACACAATGAAAAAAAAATAAAAAAAACGAAGATTAAACATCTATGGATGACCAATGATAAAACTATATTAGGATACTAAACCACCTTCAACAATTAACAGTGAAATACATGATGAAAAAAACAAAAAAAAATTATATTTCCAGCACATGTGAATGATAGAAATTAGTGCATGTGAGGCTTACTTGAGATTAAACAGTTACGTAGATAGATATGCTGATGAAAACATGATGAACGTAGCTGGAAAAATAAGTCTGGAGGCCCTGGGATCGAAGAATCGGTTATAGGGTTTCCACGCGAGAGAGACCGAGTCATTTACCCAAAAAGAAGAATAGAAGAACGACTCGAAATAGGAGTTCATAAAATTTTTAAATGATTTATAATGTTGGTTATATAATAACCGACAAGATAAATCAATGAATTTTCCTTTATCACATTGGTTATAATATAACCGATGTAAAAAATATTGGCTTTAACATTTCGGTTACTCTATAACTAATATGATAAAATGATTTATAACGTTGGTTATTATATAACTGAAATGATAGAGTAATGAAGGTTTCTTTATCATGAAAGATATATAATAACTGATGTAAAAAATAGTCTTTATCACGACAGTTATAAAATAACCAATGTGATGAAGCGTGACACTAGATTTACCACATCTGTTATTAATTAACCAACATGATAAACCTAGATAATAAATTTTTTACACTAGTTTTAATATAACTGATGTGATAAATAAATATACAAGGATTTTCACATCAGTTATAGATAACCAACGTAAAAAATTACAGCGTGGTAAATACTTTTTGTACTAGTGTTGTCCATCCCTATCTATTTTTCTCCTTAATATCCATTTTAGACTAATGGTATTTATATCCACTGGAGGCTCTACCAAAATCCAAGTGGAATTTTGTTATCTGCAATCTATTTCAGAATTAATATCATTTTCCCAATTGGTAAATTTTATGTAACTTAATTCCTCTTTTTAGGTTACAGAATCCTTACTAACTACTACTAATGAGTCACCATCCTTGGGGACTAAAAAAATATATCTTTCATGTTATTTATTATATCCAATAATCATAAATAATACTTATGACTTTGAGACTTTCTTATTCACAGGGCTTTGTGGAATTTGTCCATTTCTTACTCATGTATATACTGAGCCACAAATTTATCAAAGTCAATCTCACTCCAACAATTTCATTTGGATATGTGATCCCCTTTAATAAATTTCATATGTCTATTAACAAAAGAAATTCTTATTTTTAAGGTTATATAAGTAATAACCCTTAGTTTCCTTATAATATCTAATAAAAACACACTTAGTTTTTTGGGGAGCATTTTTTTTCTAGAAATAACCTTAATAAATGAGTCACAACCCACAATCATACATGTGACACCATGTGTTTATTTTCATATCAAACCATAGAATACAAGTTGTTGATTTAGTTGGAACTCAGTTTTTATAGTAAACTATTTTCTGTAATGTGTATCTCAAAAAGGATAATAGGTGACTCACGTGATTCATCCTTGATCTCACCACGAATATCCTTGTGTAGTTTCTACTTTCACATACACCATCCATTATTGTGTATAAGAAGGAGTGAGTTGATATAGAGCCCCAAACTCCCATAATCAATGATGTCTTCATTAATATTCTCTCCACCATGATATAAGAAGAGTTTATTAATATTTTTAAAAACATTGTTCTCAAATTAATTCTTATATTACTTTAATTTGTTGAATAAGTAAAACTTATACCTCATTAAGTAGATATATCAATATATACTCAAGTCATTGGTAAAATTTATAATGTCTGAGTAACCACTAATAGATTCAACTAAAAATGGTCAACACGCGTCATTATTAACCAACTCAAAAAGATCTATAACCCATTGACATTTTCCACGAAATTAATATTTTATCATTTTCCCTTGTAAACATGCATGACAAACACCACGTGGTTTTAGTTTAAATGAATCCAAATATAAAAAATGGTGAAATGTGGTCAAAATATTTTTATTTACATTACATAGAAAATGATTCCATATTTGTGTGTGGTATGATTCATGTGAACTATTTTCATTTTCAATTTTCATTACTTAGTTCATGTAATACAATATATAAAGACTATTATTATAATATTCCCTATCGTAAAAAATATTTTATTTGTAAAAGAATAAACACTTATTTTTAAATTTGAAAAAAAAAATCCATTTTTATCAATTTGGGATATATAAATAATGTTTTGGTGATTGATGGCACATAAAATAAATATTTCTAAATTAAGATCATTCTATTTTGAAACATGAGGTGGTAATCTCTAATATCCATAGTAAATATTTTGGATCCATTGGATATAGGTAAATTCACCTCTCCATGTGAAATATTTTGGAATCTAGTTGGTTCCTATATTTACCCATGTATGTGATCACCACATGGTATATATAATTCTAAATTTGTATAAATAAATAAATTTCACACTATTAAAACCCACCAAAATATTCCCCTTGATTCTTTGTATGGGTGTTGTTTTTTTTCAGTATCCATTCATTCCACATGAAAATAGACCAAATCTTGTTCCCCTATATGGTTCACATTTTCTATGTTTTTTTGTGAAGATTTCTATATATATAAAACCATTCCCATATTGATCACATCTAATAATGATCATGGAGATACAGGAGAAAGCTATAGGCATTCATGTTATCATCCAACTTCACGAGTTTTCTATACATGGATGGCAACATTAAATATTGACCATCTAGTACATCATTCAAGTAATATTCATATAAAATTAACTAATCATTACCCGTATCATTAGCAGGAAGATTGGATATTAAGGATTCTAACATGTAAGTCTTACGTTCATGGAATAACACAGCTCGTAAGCATCTGAACCATTACTGAAAGTTTTTTCTAGTTGAGAAATGTAATTTATTTATAATTAATCATATGAATTTATTTTTTAACAAAATTTTCATTAATACATGATAATTTGATAACATATTCTTGATTAGAAATTATATGGGAAATAAAATCATTAATTTTACTAACTCTCCCACAATTTTATCAGTTCTCAATGACCCTCACCTTTAAACATTAAATGTCATATCACTTAGAAATACTAGTGAAAAGGATTCATATTTCCATTCTATGTATTTATATTATTTTCATTAAAACCATAATATGTATTTTAGTTAGGTATTCTTTCCAATTGTGGGCTTGCAGTTCCTTGTTTTATTGAGTAGTCTCCATATTCT
This sequence comes from Viscum album, assembly GCA_963277665.1. NCBI lineage: Eukaryota > Viridiplantae > Streptophyta > Magnoliopsida > Santalales > Viscaceae > Viscum > Viscum album. Next base: position 434,511,825 of record OY728136.1, read on the forward strand.
TGAAATCTGGACTCATATTTCTTCAATACATGCCATAAAATTTGTATTGAATATACTGTGGATATTAAATTCAATACAATTTTGGTTATTTCAACCCATCATCTTAGTTAAGACTCTATGATAGTTAATAATGTCCCCAATTGTCCCCTAAACCAACACTTCAATGGTGGTTCATATTAATATAGATAAAGGTATGCTTAATGACATAATATTAACTTGGAGGGTTTGGTTTATTATTTATAAACTTTATTAGTTTATTAATTTACATATCTTGCTAATATTATGTGTGGTTTACTTAAGTTATTAACCATTTCCTGAAAAAATATTTCCACTTAATACTTTTTTATTTTAATTCCATATTATTATATTAATCCATTTATTTATGTAATTGTGATATTTCATCTATAAAATAAACAAGGAATTATAAATAAAATAAATAAATAAATTGTGGTATCATAATGATGTTTAACTAGATGTTTTCTTATTGAGTTGACAATAAACAAATCATTGACACTAGGGGAAATAAAATCCTTGAGTCGACTTGGGCTCGAGTTACAACATTTCACTCTTTTCCCATTTATATCCTTGGACTAGTTTCTCTATTTCACCATCATGAAAAAACTCAATGAAAATGGTATCTTCGTCCTTTAGTTTCTTTTACATCACTTATAGGTCAAGGGAACAAAAAAAGGAGGGTTTATATGAAAGAAATAGTGGAAATGTAGTCCCTTACATAATAATGTGGGATGAATCATGGGATATCAATTTAATTTAATAAAATAATTACAAAACCCCATGAAATAATTAAATAAAAAGAAACCATTCACATACATAGGTTAGTTTAATATCATTATCATCCATTTGTGTGATGAATTCACGTTATAAATAACATGATTTCATTCATTTAAATTTTCTCTTTTATTATGAAAAGACATGAATGAATTAATCCAATTAATTATTGATTACTCAATTAATTCACTTTAATCTTCGACCAATATATCTTGGAGATACATATTCATTGATATTTTAAATAAATTATATTAATAAATTTTATATAAATTTAAATATAATAAGTACACATCTTGTACTTGGAAGGAACTCATATAGTCTCTATCGAAACTACTCAACATGTATTAAGATCACATACAGCCTACACATGTATTATATGGCTCAAACATTTTTTGATGAGATTATATGGTGTGTATGATTCAATTAATGACAAATTGAACACATGTTAATTAACATATTGTGTAGTGCATTTAATTCTCACATATTAGTCAATATATGAGGACTATACATGGTATATAGTTCATATTTTCATATAGAAATTAATTAAGTATTTAATGTCATATAAAATCTATTATATGGAATTCATGAGTCAAATAAATCACAAAAAAACACCTAATGATGAGTTTTAGGGTGTAATAAATTAAATTAAATTAAATTCTATTCATAAAATTATTGGGTACACAGCCTGTACATCCAGCTACACATTGTGTATCCTTCCTCTTGTATAAACATGATACACTCCTAGGGATAGGGTGTGTATTACTGTTTGAATATATTTGAAGTACACAGCATGTAAAACTGGTATATATCATGTAACACCCCTGTTTCATGTATGTGATTCATTACACATTAGGTAATTAATACTCAACACACTATTAGATACTTGTTTTCCATCATGAAAAATCAGAGACTACACAGTGTGTAACCTAGTTATAGAATTATAGTCCCACATTCCATGTGCCTACCTAGCTTGGTCAACATGTGTATCATTTAATTCACCATGTTTCATTCATTACACATTGTGGTGAATTGATTCACACTAAGTCCCATTGTAATGGATTGGGTTACACAACATGTACTCCAACTACACATTGTGTAATCCAATGTTGTTTGGCTAGACTTCTCAGCACCTTTGTATGGGTAATTATGTTTTCTTCATTAATATTTAATCATACCTATATAACATGAGTGAGAAAATAAGGGATTAATAAGAGATCTCAATGATTGAATTCTTGAATGAATTACATGAAATGAAAATTAAAATTAAATTTTTATAATGAACAATAATAATAATTAATTATAAATTGATTATGATCAATATAATACTAATTGATGGTTCTTGTAATTCCCCAACCCTAGTTATCCAGAGTCAATGCATTATTACATAACATTTTCAGGATCACAAGGGATCAAATCCTGAAAGACTGATCAGTTTAGTTTCCTTGGAAGTACTAGATGCATTCATAAGTTTTACATTACATTATAAAATGAAAAACAACAACAACATTGTCTCTATTTACCACATTCATATCCCTTAGACTATCTCTGCAGGTCTGTCATAATGTACTTCTTCGCATCCTGGGAAAAATAAAACATAGAAAGGGGTGAGATTAGATAATCAGTAAGGATAAAAATATAGCGGAAACATTCATAACTGAGAATAAAAATTTAAGGTAATGTATAAGACTAAAAGACAAGACTTTTTAACTTAAACTTTAGTGTAATATAGAAATTATAAATCAAATAATTTCATTATTTATTCACATAGATATTCTACTAGACAAATAATCACATGTAATATCAATAGACAATTTTATAATGCTGGAATGCATAATTCCAAACTTCATAACCACTTAGTCAATACCTCTTTCCATGACTAGAAATAATATTTTTTCAATTCCATGACCCGCCCTAGTGGGGATCGTGCCGCGACTCCCCATGCTCGCCTCCAATAGGCCAGGGGTTGGTGACTTGCACCGAGTAGGCATATTACTAATATGGGAGGCATTGCCTAAGTACTTGTACACACGCACACATCTCCAAGCCCACAAATGTTGAAATGTTAAAAACCACTAGGGAAAAAAATTAATGCATTAAACTAAACCCAACCTATAGAGTATGATAGGAAGTAAAGTAATGAAAGTAAAATGGTCAAGAATACAAGCCCACAAAAAAAAGACAGGTGTCTGAAAACTAAAACGTCTAACATGTAAACACAAATAGTTAATCGGACTGCTGCTCATAGCCATAGTAACACCTCAGCCTGTAGGGAATCTTAGAATGCTTAATCCTATCCTGGTCCACCCTGGACTTTGTCAAAAGGATTCTCGTATTCACAAGACATGGCACGTGCTGGAAAAGACTGTGTAAGGGTTAGTATAACAATACATTGTAGAGGACCCCAAAACAACAAAGTAATAATAAAAGGAAAGGTATAGTATTCTTTACACAATATATGTCTACTGAACATATAATAGGTGACAAAAATCTAGATATACTCAAAACCCAGACCCATAGTCTAGAGACAAGTCACCCAACCCTGTTCCCCTGCTAGGGATTCAGTTCGATGATTCCACGAAGCACTTATCCGGGAGAACTCATTCCATGAGTCTGATAGATCTAATGAAGTTCTTTTGAGAAGTAATATCCATCATGAAAAGTCATGAGTGATAGATACACTCATTCTGGTAGAACACACTCTTGAGTAGGGAAATATCACGATACAAAGATAAGGATCACTCTCAGGGCCTTGGCAGATATCATGAATCATCTAGATTCATCTAATAAGTAGAGGATCGGTGCGCTATGGGGATATTATCATTAATAACTGAATCTAACTGGGGTCAAGAATGGATAGAGGATCTCACTATGCGCCTCTCGGAGGGATACCCGACTCTATCTAGGAAAGTCCTGTTGAAAGGATCATACTCCTGAAAAAGAAACGATACTTGACCTTTAGGGGAATGAGAAAAAGGGGCACCAACCCGAATAGAAAATGTCCAAGATAAGTTGGACAAGAATATCATGCCATGAAGTGAAAAGTACACGATGTATATAAGTGGCACACATCGTGTCTTCTGACCTTAGGTACTGCCCATGTACAATGGCTCGTGTCGCAGGGATTGTCGTGTAGAAAGGTTAGTACATGGCATGTAGTATAGATCACACACTGTGTCCAAGTAACTTGGGTTGGATTTTTTTATTCAGTCGTGTTCCTGTACAAAGCATTATCCCATCTGCTCCATCCCGTGTAATCAGTACACAGGGATAACTCGTGCACCTAGTTTTATCTGGTTGTGTGGTGAAGTACACGGTTGTGTACTCCATCCCGTGTCTGTGTATCAACCAAGATACACACCGAGTCCATATAAGGACCCACACATCATGTTATTTTGGGAACATGATGTTTCATCACTTTGTGCATCACGGAACCCTAGTTGTCGTTGAGATGGTCCAACACGGTGTGTTCTTAGCGATACACACTAGGTTTTTCTGAAATTTTCAGAAACAATGCTCATTGTCACCGTGACCCAGTTTCTCCTCCAACCCTTGATCCGGCCACCCTATCACCTAGAAACTCATGATTTGAGGCAATCCTACTATCATGAAGTCATTCTATTAGTTTCTATCCTCTGATTGGCCTCGAAAACTCATTCCAATTCACTAGCACGATGAACGGTCGAAGAAAGAGAACTCCCGAACCGTATTGATTCGTCGACCGCCATCGTCGTTGCACCTTCGCAAGGTCGTCATGATGTTAGATCTCTAATTTGGAATCGTTGTGCTGTAAAATGGATTCACAATGATCTATTGTTCATAAACCTATGAATAACGCGATGAACGCGGGGTTAAAAAGGGAATAATAAAAAAATAAACAAAGGAGGAATGCACCTCCTCCATCGTTCATCATGACATCGATCTGATCTCATTAATAGGTTTAACAGGTGAATCAAAATGGAAAATCAAGAATTATTATATAATCAATTATCGAATCAAAAACCCCCAAAAGAAAAGGAAATTAATACCCTCCAGCAAGAACACTTGATTCGCATATCACCCTATTAGTGGGTTGATCTGAGTTATTCGTTTAATCCATGAAATGGGAAACAAAAGAATCAAAAATAACAAACCCCTACCTCAGTCTTCAACGAATAAGGATATTGGTCATCTTTTGGGATTCAATCTCACTGTGCAACGATCCATGCATCATCATTCATCGACATTCGTCAAAAATCCTCCAAGGTTGGCTTATATCCAAGGCTCCAGAGGATTCTAGGTGAAAAATATAGTGTTAGGAGTCTAACCCCGGGATCCTACTCATTTAAAGAAAATAAGAACCATTGAATTATGGAAACATTTTAAAATAATGTAAATTGTTAACTTATTTTATTTCTTCTATAATGTTTCCTCTAAAATGCATAAAAACTATCTTTTTAAGCTGACTCGCGTCGGTCGATGTTAGGCCCCTCCTAAGGTAAAGTCACTACTATGAATGAAATGGTGCCCTAGTATTTCTGATATGGGAACCCGTTTAAAATTTGTTCCACTTTTTTAGGAAAACTACTCGTGCACGCTGTTAAAAGTTTAAATTAATTCCAATATTTATTCCAGGAACATCGGACCTCAGAAGTGAACTCCGTTAAAAGGTTTGGTCTCAAAATAATGCTGTATAATATTTAAAAATAATACACTGAAATTTCAAGACATTACATTCTCCCCACTTTAGGGCATTACATCCCCGAAAATCCAAAACAAGGCTAATCAAAAAGATGTTGGTACTGGGTATGGATCTGAGCCTCCCGCTCCCAAGTGCTCTCCTGAAGATCACTATGCTACCACCAAACATGCACCAAAGGAATCAATCACCCACAAAGTATCCTCTCTTGACGATCCTCAGTCTCTACAATGTAATCAGCAAAGGTCACTCGGTCCTCGATGTATAGCTCACCCCAGTCGATGATGTTCAATGGGTCATTCACATACCTAATCAACTGCGACAAGTTGAATACATCATGTACCCAGTGCAATTGTGGCGGTAGATCTAAGCGGTATACCACCTCACCAAAATTACGTTGTATCTGGAAAGTTCTGATGAACCTCGTAGATAGCTTGCCTCCTTGGCCAAATCATTGTAACCCTATCCGAGGTGAGACCCTAAAGAAGACATGGTCCCCTACCTCAAACTCCATAGGCCTCCATTTTCTATCTACATAAGACTTTTTCTGGCTCTCTGTAGTCTTTATCAGCTCCGAGATGATCTGCACCTTCTCGGTGGTAGCTCGTACCTACTCTGGACCCATGAGGGCTGACTCTCTAGGGTCGGTCCAGAAAAGCGATGACCGAAAGGGTATTCCATATAAGGCCTCAAATGGGTCCATAACAATGGTGTAGTGGTAGTTGTTATTTTATGAAAACACTACTAGTGGTAGGTAGTCCTCCCAACTACGACCAAGTACAAGATACATGCCCACAACATATCCTTCAGAACCTGAATGGTCCTCTCTATCTGACTATAATTTTGGGGATATAACATTGTTCTCAAGCTTAGATCAGTTCCAAAAAGCCTCTTAAAATCCCTTCCATAACCAGGATGTGAAGCGGGCATCTCAATCCGAGACTATTGTCGAAGGGACGCCATGATGCCGAACTATCTCTTGCACGTAGAGGCATCCCAAACTCTCTATGGAACTCTTCTCTTGGATAGCTTGGAAGTGGGGTGAATTGGTGAGTTGTTCAACGATCACCCAGATGGTATCGTTCCCCTTGGACATCTGTGGTATTCCCATCATGAAGTCTATCGATATTCCATCCCACATTCACTATGGAACTTCTAGAGTTTAGTTAATCCCATTGGAACCTGGTGCTCAACCTTCACCTGTTAGCATGTAAGGCATTGAGAAACAAACTCTGCTACTTCCTCATCCATCCCTAACCACCATAACTATTGTCAGAGATCCTGGTACATCTTCTCCACTCTAGAGTGTATTGCCAATGGGGTTGTATGTAACACCCTCAGGACCACCTCATGTGATGCCACTGGTACAACAGTGCTTCCTCTAAAAGAACTATGTGCTCCCCACCTTATGAAAATCCATAAAGAGAATGTCCTGTAAATGACTGATCATGTAAAGCCTCACAGTTGACATCCTTAAGTTATACCTCCCTAACTTTCTATAAGAGTGGAGGTGTTAAAAACATTGACTGAAGTTAGGCTGCATCCTCTCTGTCCATGAAGGATAACTGCAAAGTGGATAACTATGTTGTCACCCCACCAAATAGTTGTGAGCTCAACCTTCTACTAAGAGCATCCTCTACCTTGTTCCCATTCCCAAGAGTATAGATGATCTCAAAATCATAGTCTTGGAGAACTCTATCCAACACCTATGTCTCAAATTCATATCCTTCTGTAAGAATATGTACTTGTGGCCCTTGTGGTCAGAGTAGACGATAAATCTCCCTCCCATAAGGTAGTGTTTCCACATATTCAATGCGAATTCTACAGCTACCAACTCAAGATCATGGGTTTCATAGTTCTGCACATGTGGACTAAGATGGCATGAACCATAAGCAATCACTTCCTATATCCGCATCAGGACACATCCAAGCCCGATCCCCAATGCATCCCATATAACTATGTACTTTACACCCTCCTCAGGTAAAATCAAGATCAGGGTGCTCATAAAACTCTACCTCAACCACTCGAAAGCCTACTGGCACATCCCCATCCACATGACGGGTTTCCCCTTCCTAGTCAAGGCTATTATCAGTTATGATATTTGGGAGAAATCGTGAATTAATCTCTAGTAATATCCTGCCATCCCAAGGAAGCATTGAACCTCCATCACACTCTGAGGTGGCTCCAATACTAACACTTCCTCCACCTTGGCTAGGTCCACAACTACTCCATATTCTAAAATGACATGTCCTAGAAAGTGGAACTCCCAAATCCTGAACTGGCACTTCAAGAGCTTCCCATAAGGTTGGTGCTCTCGGAGTATATATAGAACCATTTACAGGTACCTTGTGTGCTCCTCCTCTGATGCCGAGTACACAAGGATGTCGTCGATGAAGACCACTAAAAATCAGTCTTAGTATGGCTAGAAGATCTGGTTCATCAGTCCCATGAACACTTCGGGGGCATTTTTCATGCCGAAAAGCATCATCAAATACTCATATTGACCGTAGCAACATGTAAAAGTTTTCTTCAGTATATCCTCGTCTCGTACTCATAACTGGTGGTAACCTGATCCAAGGTGAACCTTCGTGAACCACTGTGACCCTCTCAGCTGATCAAATAGGTCGTCAATCCTAATAAGTGGATACATATTCTTCACTATCACCCAGTTTAGGGGCTAGTAATCAAGGCACAACCTCGAACTCCCATATTCCTTTTTAGAAAACAAAACAGGGGCCACCCAGGGTGAAATGCTAGGTCTTACGAATCCATTTCTCTGTAAATCCTCCAACTGCACCCTCATCTTGTGAAGCTCGGCGGGAGCCATCCGATATGTTGGTGAGGATATCGTTTCCATCTCGGGGTGTAAGTCAATGCAGAAGTTGATTTCCCGATTGGGAGGTAGTCCTGGAACATCTTTAAGAAGTACATCCTCATACTCCATCACTACTATTGGGAACTGGAAGCTCACAACATCTACTGCTCCGAGGGAATGTCTAGCCAACTCATGAGTGATCAGCTATACCCTCCTACACATGATCCCATTCTGTGATGCCTGGGTCTCCTTGTCTTCGACCAAGGAAAACCTAATCCCACCGTTTTTCACACACTGCACTCTTCACCTAAATTATTCAATCTGGGCATGGATTGAGGATAACCAATCCATAAAGAGAATGACGTTGTAAGGCCTCGACACTACCATCAAGAGGTTCCAAATAAAACCCTCACCTACAAGGGTAAGATCACACTATCTGTAAAGGTGTGTGATCATCAAGTCTCCTCCCATAGGTGTCTCCAAGTGTAAGGGTCGAGTCAATGGCTCTACTAGAATCTCATGGATTTTCAAAATACATATGGAGAGGAAGGAATGACTGGCACCTGTGTCTGTATGTATGGAATCTAAGGTTGAGAATACATATATCACACATCATATCATCTCTAGTTTCCCTAGGTCATACGCCTCGACCACAAGCATTTGTCCCCACCCGTATCCCCAAGCTCTCTGAGCTTGGTACGGACCTCCTGGGGGTGGTGGTGGAAGCAGATCAAAGCATCTACCACCACCTATAGCTCTCCCTGCTCTTCTTCCACATCTACCTCCTAGTACGTATATCTGCTCCACTCTATACATATACCTCGGTAGTTTATCAACTACATCCCTATCAGTAGCTCAATGGGTTGGACAATCACTATCGAGATGTACCCTACCATCGCACGAGTAGAATCGCCTCTCCCTAAGCTGACTGGATCTAGCCTGAGAGCTCTGGACTGTCAATATCATGTCTTAGGTCCACCTATGAGATCTCCCACGTCCTGATTTTGTGCTTGATGTCAGATCCCTACTGTAGATGTCTTCACACCTCTGTGCCTGCTGCTAACTGTCATCATCTGTCTCTACTCGGCCAAGAATCTCTCGATCACCAAAGCTAACTCAAGCACTCCAGCATAAGTCAAAATTCATAGAGGCACGACACTAGATCAGATGTCCCATCTTAGACCTTTCTCGATGTACGAGCTCTAACGTATAGATCCCTCACCATGTCCATTGAGTACCTGGAAAGGTTAGTGAATCTCGATGAATAGTCATCCACCATCAAACTACCCTGCTGGAGAAGAAGAATCTCCTGGATACGCACTACTCTCTGTGTAACCAGTGAGAAATCCTCCCTAAAGAGTTTCTCAAACATCATCCACAAAAGAGTCACCTCATCGTGAGTCTATGTGGTCAGACTCCACCATTTTTCTGTTGAACCCTAAAGAAGGCTCACTCCCAGGATCACCATCTGGTCTGCCGATGTCCTCACGAGACGGAAAAATCTGTTCACCACCTCAAGCTAGTCCTTAGCCGCCTAAGGGTTGGTCTCACCTCAGAACCTGAGGGGTATCTTTATCTGGAACTCATGGATCATGCTAAGCATGTGTCCCTCATTGGTTAGTATTGTAGGTACCATGGGCTACTCAACTGGTGGTGGACTAGCAGGTTCACCACCTGGAGACAACTCTTGGGTAACGGGTCCCTGTATCGAAGCTTCATCACTGAGGGGGTCATCATCATGATTGTGCTGCTGAATCCTAGCGGGTATACATCGCAGAGTCATCCTGTAATGAACAATATGTACCATTTTCAAATAGTATATCTGGATATCTGACACAAAGGACATGGAAAACACAACTCATTTCTATATGATGCCTATACTAATCTCGTATTCCCCTGCAACTAGTGTTTTATTGTACCAAGTCAAAAAAAACATGTTATCAGAGTCTTGGTGTATGGATACATAGGTTCCCCACACCTACACTAGAGTCTCTGGCCTGAATGCCAAATTCGAAACACATAACACTATTTCCCCATACCAATCTCACAGACCCTTTGTTCTAAGGTAGAACTGACCACCTCTGATACCACTCTATCACGACCCGTCCTAGTGGGGCCCACGCCGCCACTCCCCAAGCGCAACACCAATAGGCCAGGGGCTAGTTACTAGCACCAAGTAGGCATATTACTAACATGGGAGGCATTACCTAACTACCTACACACACACACACACATATCCAAACCCACAAATTTTGAAATTTAAAAAAACCACTAGGGAACAAAATGCATGCGTACAACTAAAACCAGTCAACAGAGTACGATGGGAAGTAAAGTACTGAGAGTAAACTGGGCCCGAATAAAAGCCCACAAAAAAAGATAAGAGTCTGAAAGCTACATAGTCCAACTTATAAACACAAATTGGTACTAGAATAGCTGATCGTAGTCATAGGAACACCTCAGCCTGTAAGAAAACATAGAAAGTTAGGCCCTGTCCTGGTCCACCCTAGACTCTATCCAAAGGATTCTCGTCTGCACAAGACATGACATGTGTGGGCTAAGCCCATGTAGGGGGGAGTATAAAAATACACAGTGAGGACCCCGAAAACCAGAAAGCAATAAAAAAGGATAGGTACAGTCAACTATACACAGTATATGTCTACTGAACATATAATAGGTGAACCCAATCCAGATATATGAAAAACCCAAACATGTATTCTAGAGACAAGTCACACAACCCCATTCCCCCACTAGGGATTCTGTTTTAAGATTCCATGTAGCACTCGTCTGGGAGAACTCACTCTGTTGGTCTAATAGCTCTGAGGGAGTCCATCCAAGAAGTACTGTCTGTTAGGAAAAGTCTTGAGATATAGATACACTCATTCCAGAAGAACACACTCTTAAGTGGGGAAATATCATGATACACATATGAGGATCACTATCAGGGCCTTGGCAGATACCACGACTTATCCGGATTCACCTGAAAAGTAGAGGATCTGTGCCCTATGGGGATATTCTTGTTGATATCAGACTCTACCTAGGGTCAAGAATGTATATAGAATATTTCTATGGGCCTCTAATATGGATACCTGACTCTATCTCGGAAATTTATCCTAAAGGGATTATACTCCAGAAAAAGGAAAAGATACCTGAACTTTTGGGGAATGACAAAAAGGGGAAATAACCCAAAATAAACTTGTCCAATATATGGTGGAAAAGAAGATAAAGCCATGTAATAAATAGTAAACACCATGCAGAAGTGGCACATGCCGTTTCTTCTGACCCCGGGTACTGCCCGTGTACAACGTACCGTGTTGCGAGGATTGTCATGTAGAAAGGTCAGTACACGACATGTAGTATAGATCACACACTATGTCCAAGTAACTGGGGTCATCTCCGTGTATATGGTCTTGTGACCATACATGGATTTATCCTATGTGATCCATCCCATGTAATTGGTACACGGGATAACCCGTGCAGCCGATATGGTCTGGTTGTGTGGTGGAGTACAAGGCTTTGTACTCCATCTTGTGTTTGTGTTTCGCCTGGGATATACATCGAGTTCGTGTAAGGACCCACATGTTGTGTTGTTTGGGTACCACGCAGTGTCATCACTTTTTGCATCGCGGAACCCTAGCCGCCGCTGAGTCGGTCCCACGTGGTGTGTTCTTAGGGGTACAGGTCGTGTTCTTTGGAAATTTATAGAAATGACGCTCGTCGCCGCTGCACCCCGGTTTCTCCTCCAACCCTCGATCCAGCCACCCAATCACCTTGAAACTCAATATTTGAGGTTTTTCTACCATCGCGAAGCTAATTTCATCTATTTCAGGCCTATTATTGGCTCCAAAAACGTGTTCCAATTCAACCGCGTGAATAATGATTGAAGAATGAGAACTCCTAAACCGTGTCAATTCAACTTCTGGCATCGTCATCGCCCCACCTCTAGGTCATCACGATGTCAGATCTACAATTTTGGATCGTTGCGTTGTGAAAAAATGCACAATGATCCATTGTTCATAACCCTGCGAACAATGTTAAGAACGCGGGGTTAAAAAGCGAGGAAAGAAAACAATAAACAGAGTAAGAACGCACCTCCACTGTCATTCATCACGGCATCGATCCACTCCTTTTAATTGGTTTAATGGGTGAATCAAAATGAAAGTCCATGAATTATAATATAATTAATTCCCGAATCAAATACCCCAAAAGAAAAGGAAATTGACAGCCTCCCGCAAGAATGCCTGATCCACATACCACCATGTTGGTGGGTTGACCCACATTTTTCGTTTAATATAAGAACGGGGAAATGATGTAATCAAAAATAAAAAACCCCTACCTCAGTCTTCAAAAAAGAGGGAGATCGGTCATCGGTTGGGATTTGATCTTGCTGTGCAACGATCCACACATTGTTGGTCATCAGCGTACATCAAAAATCCTCCAAGGTTGGATCCTCTCCAAAGCCCCAGAGGATTCTAGGGGTAAACTCATGGGTTATGTGTCTAACCATGGGATCCTGCTCATTTAATGAAAATAAGAATTATTTTTTTATGGAAACATTTTAAAATAAAATTAATTATTAATTAATTTTATTTCTTCTAAAATGTTTTCTCTAAAATTCCCAAAAAATAAGTTTTGCAGCCAACCCGCGCAGGTCAATGTAAAGCCCTGCCTAAGGTAAAGTCGCTTTTCTAAACGCAATGGTGCCCTTATATTTCTGATCCAATAACTCGTTAAAAAGTTATTACACTTTTTCAGGAATACTGCTTGCATGTGCAGTTAAATTTTAAAATAATTCCAACATTTATTTTGGGGACTTCGGGCCTCAGAATCGCATTCCATCAAAAAGTATGGTCTCAAAATATTTCCACATAATTTTTAAAAAATAATACATAGAAAATCTGGTAAATTATATTCAAGGACTTGTTCCAAGGCACCAGTTTACCTCATGAGACCTATTGATGAATCGAGGAGCTATATAGAGCTCCACAGGTCACTTACTAAGTCCAATGCATTTCTCATATGAGAAGGATGAAACCTAACATAACCATTCATATAAAAAATAGCATACTAAATGTTAAAACCTTAACCCTAAACCATGAATGGTATAAAAATAACACATCCACAATAAAACATATCACAAAACCTTCAATACAATATCGAATATTATATCATAATAAATCAACTTCAAACAAGTGAAAATCCATCAAAAGATGTTGACATAGATGACATCAAAACCATTTTAGTGAAATATCTCTTTTTATTGTGAAACCAATTGAAATTCACATAATTATAAAAGAAAACATTGATTTTGAAATTATTTTTATAAGCTAGTAAGGGAATCTTTTATGGTGTTATAATGGTGGAAAATAGTCACACCCACCGTATAAGTTAAAAAACATTATTTCCTTAATTTTGTCGAAAAGGTCGTAAAGGACTTTGTTTGGAAAATGATGGAAATATTCCTTTATAAACAACTCATAAGAAGTAAAAAAATAGTATAAATGACTTCAAACCATCGTCTAGGAAATAGTAAAAAATGGATTGAAATTAATTTTTAAGAAACACGGATGTGGATGATAAAGAAGTCTCATTAGATACTCACGTATAAACAACCTCTAATAATTAATAGATTGTAGAATTAACCCTAAAATTATACTTTTACTTGGTTGATGTTATATTAAACTCGTGTATAATAGTTAAACTATTGTTTTTAAATTATATAAGAACCACATACATAAATATGATATTATAAATGATCTTCTAATATTGATTTGTTAATAATATTTCGGTAGAATCATTGTTTCAAGTGTTAACTGATTAGTTTTCATTTATATGCCTGGTTACATAAGCCATATTTGTTATGGATTAGATGTATTTGATTCATATCCATAATTATATTATGTTCTTAAGCATTATATTTAATCATAAAATGATAATTATTCTTGAATTATTACGATGGGGAATGAATCACATCGCGTTTGTGGGGATGGTAATACGTACGTATGCACGAGAGACAATACCAATATATTGATAGTGGAATCGTATGTAATTGGATAGTATATAATATATGAAGAATAATTAAAATATTATATTTATTATATAGATCAATTGTACTCATTATTATACCCATTCAAATACTTAAGTGTTGAATGAAAAACTACACCACTACGTAGAGACTATAAGCCGTACGTATGCCCATATGGTGACTTTTTTATTTATTGGATAGATAGAATAATGAATATGATAGTAACATATTTATAATAACATCATAGTATCTATAATTTACTAGATTCATTATTTCGGTATGGAAACAACAAATAAAGAGGAAGTAGAAGAAGAAAAGAACATGAAAGATGTGATGGAATAATTACCTCTTCTTTGAGTGATTCCTTTTGATTTGATCAAAAGGGCTCATTATGAATGCTTTTCGATCAAATAAAGGACTCTAGGGTGAAGTGGGGGTAGTTGGAAGGATATTTGGGTAGGTTGTGTCCGAGAAAAATGGCTTTGGAAGTGTGATTTTGAGAGAAGGGGATGTACCCTTTTATAAGAGAGGTGAGGGTCACCTTAGAGAAAGCGTGAAATATTATTTTATTATACAATAATATTCGGTTTCTAATGGCACAAAAATGATTTATTTAGAGTCTAAGGTGGAGGTAGGTCAAAAACCCTTCAACCAATAGGTTTTAGATAGGTTTAGGTCACCATATCAACCTTATCATTTAAATTTAACTCTTAGTTAAATAGATTAACTTTTACCATGTATTCTTGTATTAATATAACAAATGGTTAATAAAATTACTATAAAAATACCAGAAAACCTGAATTTGTTAATTATTGATATATATAACCTTATCTATGTCATTTGGACAAGCCTTAGATCTTTAGTAATATTATATCCATTAATAATATAGTATTTATTTTAAAAACTCATTTATGAAAATTTTGACACTATTTGGTATTTTGTTTTTGTGAAAGTCATAACCACTTTATCACTTAAAAAACTATTTAATAAATAATAACATGTCATATTAAACTATAAAATTATTGGAATTCATCATAAATCTTAATTTACATTTATTTGGATATTTATAATATCAATTATTTTAATCATTCATCAATAAGGTAATTTTTGCATCATCATTGTGTCATAAATAAATTTAACAATTTAATTACTAAAAGTTATAAATTAAATACCATTATGTAGAAAATATTTTTATATTTATAATGAATATTTATAGTCTAGTTTATATTATTTATAACCTTGTATTAAAAATGGTCTAGTTATTAAACTTTCAATTTAACACTTTTAACTCTTCTTTAAATAAAATAATAATAAATGTCCTAATCTAGTCCAAGTGGACCAAAAGGATCATATTTTATTCCTAAGGTTGTTTTTTGGTCGAAATAACTTATCTAATAGAAATTAGACATGTTTTAGGTTAATAATAATATCATTTTTACCTTTAATTACCCTATTTACTTTTATCCGTGGTAAATAAAAGTCAAAAGTTACTATTCACCAAAAATTATTTTCATCTTATTGAACCAAATTTTACTTACTAATATTAATAGTGTCTCTCAGATTTTTGAAATTCTATTCACAAAATCGTTAAAATTTTGTTTTATGCAAATTTGGTAACATGCCTAGAAGGCAGGTAAAAATGGTAAAAGGTTCAATTAAATTTTATATATATAATGTTATTATAAAATGATTCCAATGAGTTGAATTGAACTAATATAGGTATTATGTATCTATTTTGACTTAAAATAAACCTAAATAAAATAAATAATTATTTAAAAAAAATTCACTTTTAAACAATAACGTAGTGCTTTTCACCATTCATAAAAAATTGAAGGTTTTCAGAAAAATACCAATAATTCATCCTAATCTAATTTTGATATTCCAAATTCAAAAATGAAGTCCTTTTTGAAAAATTAAATTTTTAAAATTTCAAAATGTGGGTATCACAATTCATAACGACTAGTTTGATTGGTCGTGGTGTGTTAAAACTCCAAGTTGTGTACAACGCAAGCTATTGTATTATTCAAAGGAAAACATATCATAGAAGCTTGGGGTGTTACATTCTCCCCATCCTTCAAATAATTTTGTCCTCTAAATTCCTATAATATTATGGAATAAAATTATTCGGATGGTTCTTCGTCATAATTTCCTCGGGTTCCCACGTTGCCTCTTCCATCTTATAGTTTCTCCATAGAACTTTCACCAGACTAGTAGTTTGGTTTCTCAACAATTGTTCTCTGGTATAAAGAATTCTTATAGGATCTTTGCAATAAGACAGATCGGGTTCGAGTTCAATTTCTTCATAGGTGAGTACATGCATTGGGTATGGCATGTATTTTCTCAACAGTGATACGTGGAACACATAATGAACTTTGGAGAGACTTGGCGGAATTGCCAAATGATAAGCTACAACTCCAATTCATTTTATAATTTAGAAAGGTCTGATCTACCTGGGACATAATGTTCCCTTCTTATCGAATCATATAACACCCTTCCATGGAGATACCTTCAAAAAAACATGATCTCCTACTTCAAATTCGAAATTTTTATTTCGGTTATCGGCATAGCTCTTTTTCCTACTTTGAGCTTCTTTGATGTGGGTTTGGATAACCTTCACCATTGCCATTTTTTCCTCAACAAGTTCTGGGCCTACGAGTTTTCTTTCACCAACATCATCCCAAAAAGTTAGTGTGCGACATCTCTTTCTATATAAAGCATCATATGGATCTATCTGGATACTTTAATGGAAGCTATTGTTATAGGAAAATTCTACTAGATGTAATTGTTGATCCCACATACTTTGACAGTCAAGTGAGAAAGATCTAAACATGTCTTCTAAGGTTTGAATAGTCAGTTCTGATTGTCCGTTAATTTGAGGGTGGTAGGCAGTGCTCAAATAAAGTTCAGTATCCATGGATTTCAAACGACTTTTCCAGAATCTTGATGTAAAATGAGAACCACAATCAGAAAAAATTGATAGGGGTACACCATGAAGTATTACAACTTCATTAATATATAATTTTTCTAAACATTCAACTGGTAAATCTTCTCTTATACCAATAAAATGTGCTGAATTGATAAAAAGATAAACAATGACCCATATTGCATCATTCCTTCTTGGAGTCTTTGGTAGTCCCAATACAAATTCCATCGTAATATAATTCCATTTCCACTCAGGTATGGGAAGAGGTTTCATGACTTCTCTATGATTTTTTCTTCCAAGTTACACTTGTTTACAATTCATACATCTTGACACATAATCAGAAATCTATCTCTTTTTTTGTCCCATGAAAAATGTTCCTTCAAATATCTATACATATTAGTGATACAAAGGTGTATAGAGAAATTAGAGCTATGAGAATCATCCAATGATTCCATTTTTAGATCAAGTATATCAGGAACACAAAGTCTCCTCTCAAATTTCAAAATTCCATCTTCATACACGAAGTCACTCAATATCCCATCATTCACATCTTTAATCTTCTTTTGAAACCCCTCATCATCAGTTTGATAACTCTTTATCATTTCTAGTAAATATGGTTTAGCAACCATTTGAAAAAAGTATTGATGTTTCACCTTCCATGGTTATTCCCATATCCATCTTTACTAGATCAGTGATAATAGGATCCCTTTCAACAAACATCTTGTTCAAAACTCCATGATCCTTTCTTCACAAAGCATCTACCACCTTATTTTCCTTCTTCGAGTGGTAGTGTATAGTGAAATCATAATCCTTGAGTAGTTTAAGCCATCGTTTTTTCCTCATGTTGAGTTCTTTCTGTGAGAAACTATACTTCAAACTCTTGTGATCAGTATAAATATTTCATTTTTAACCTTAGAGATAGTTTCTATGTATCTTCAATGTGAATATTATAGCTGGTAACTCAATATCATTAGTGGGATAGTTTTGCTCATGAATTTTCATCTGTCGCGATTCATATGCAATAACCATATCATTCTATATAAGAACACAACCAAGTCCTTTCTTTTAAACTTCACTATAAATAACAAAATCATCATTCCCCAATGGTAGATCGAATATAATAACATTGACTAATATTCTCTTCAGTTCTTCAAAACATTATTCACACTCATTTTTCCAAACAAAGTTAACACCATTACATGTGATGCCAATTGGGAAAAATTATGGAAGAACACCAATAATAACCTCCAAAACCAATAAAATTGCGTACCTCAGTTATACTTTTCAATACTGGCCATTCTTGGATAGCCTTGGTATTGTAAGGATCAATAGAGATTTAATCCTTAGAGACAATATGTCCAAGAAAAGAAATCTACTAAATCTAAAATTCACACTTGCTGATCATCCCATATAATTCATTTCTTTTGAGGGTTTTCATAATAGTGTACAAGTGATTTTAATGATCTTCGTAGCTTTTTGAGTAAACCAATATTTCATCAATAAATATTTGTACAAAGTCATCAAGATAGTCCTTGAAAACTCTATTCATTAGATCCATAAAAACAGAGGGTGTATTAGTCAGTCCAAAAGGCATTACTGTAAACTCTTAATGCTCATACCTAGTTTGAAATTTTATATTCAGAATGTCTTCCTTCTTCACACACAACTGATGATATCCAGATCGAAGGTCAATATTTGAAAAATATTGACCTCTGTGATGTTGGTCGAATAAATCATCAATGCGAGGTAGGGGATACTTGTTCTTTATTGTTATATCATTGATATCCCTATAGTCAATGCACAACCTCATAGATATGTCTTTCTTATTAAAAAAAGAACATCGGCTCCCCATGGAGAAACACTGGGGTGAATAAATCCTTTATTACTCAATTCCTCTAGTTATTTCTTTAGGTCCACGAATTCCATAGTGTCCATTATATAAGGGGTCTTCAATATAGGCCTCGAACCAGGAATTAAATCAATGGAAAACTCAATATCTCATTCTGGATGATGTCTAGGTAAATCCTCTAGAAACACATCAATATATTCTTACACAATAGGTACATACTGTATTTGAAAATTACTTTATTCACCCATTGTTAATTCATTCTCATCCTCCCTGATATTTGAATTTAGTAGAGCTATTGTGGGTGATCTTGATAAGAATCAGGTGGTGATGTTCCTGCTCTAAAGATAAGGTACTCATATCATCATCGAAAATTGAAACATACTTCTTCTAATGATAAAATTATGCATCATGGTCTGAAATCCAATCCATTATGAGGATTATATCAAATTCAATCATGGGTGAGAAAATGGGATCAGTATATAAAGAACATTTATATGCCCTAATGGGAACTGATTCACAAAACTTTGTTGCAATGATACATACTTAAGAGTTTTGACTGAAAACTCCCTTGTTAAATAAAATTTGAAATATCTAATTTTCTTATCAAACTTGGAAGATATGAAACAATAAGATGATCTATAATCAAATAAATCATTTTCTAAACTTGAGGAAACCATTAAATTACCTACCACCACATCTTTTAGAGCTTCAACCTCTGGAGTAGTGATCGCATAAGCTAAGCCTTGCTCCCTCGGCCTTTTCTGAGGTAAGTTTCCCTGATTCCTAGGACATTCTTTTGCATAATGCCCCTTTTTTATACAATTATATAATTCAACATTGACAAACTCTTTCTTTCCCTTGAAATCATGAGTTTGGTGGAATTTTTCACCCCACTTGTAATAGACTCCCATACCCTTCAAGATATTACAAGGGTGTTTATTCCCACATTTACCATAGGAAGGATATTCAAGTTTTCCCTTCTTACAATTATTTCAATTTCCATAGTGTTCAATAGATCTCTTCTTCTATTTATTTTCTTTAAAGTCGTAAGACATAAATAATTCTTTTTCTATCTTGATAGCACATGAGACTACATCTTCTTATGATGAGAAGGATTGTGGGACTAATTCTCAATAGATAAAGGGTTTTAACCCATAAAAGAATCGATCAATCTTACTCCTTGGGTTACATATATAATTTGTTGCATGCCTTACTAACATTTTAAATTTAGCCTCATACTTTGCGACAATCTCATCCTCCTTTTGCCTCAGACTCAGAATTTGTCTTTCCTTATCCGCTCGATGGTCACAAGGAAAGTATTTTTCAAAAAAAATATCTTTAAATTCCCCCCATTCTATATTTGATACTTCTTAATCCTCATTTTTGTTTTGAATTAATGACCACTATTGATCATCATCTCTCATGAGGTGATAAACTACCATGAAATCTTTTTCCCTTTCGCTACACCCCAGATCATGAAATATTTTCTCTAAGGAACTTATCAATTTCTCACCTAAAAATGTATTTGTAGTCCCATTGAATTTTGGTGGTTGTTTCCTCATGAAGCAGTCTAACATTGATCGTCCACGTTGTGGATCAGGATGCTCCATACAGGTAAGGTTATTATTGATAACCTATGTGAGTAGTCCCATTATGGCGATAAGTTGATTAGCACTAGTTGAATCACTATCTTCACTATAATTATCATGATTATGAGGAAAATCCCTACATATATTACATGTGTTCATACAGTTTCTATTCCTTCCACTAGGCGTCATTTCTAAACAAAGGCATACACTAGATTAGTTTGTGAATCGTACTAAATAATTACAAACATGTAAATCACTTAACATAAATTGAAAAGTTTATTTATATAATCCATAATCATTAAAAAAAATCATTGAGGAGGTATATAGTTATAAATTCTTCATAATTGTTTGTAAATAAAATGAGAATTATCTTAAGCATATCCCTCAGATGTGTTGTAACCATCAGTGCAGCAAGGCTTGTTGTTGTGTACCAGGATACCTTGGGTCAAGCTCGAAAATTTTTGTCAGAGTTTTCACTACTAGATAAATTTGTGCTAGAGTCATCTCTACCTGCTTGTATCAAGACAGGGATGTAATGCTAGAAAACTAATAAAATATCTACATTACCAAAATTCTAGGAAGTTCTTCTATACTAATTCTCAAATTCTATCTTTGGGTAATGTTCTCTAATAAGAGTTTTTCTAAATCTAGCTTCCATGGTTTGTACTAAACCTGCTCTGATACCAACAGTAATACCCCAACCCTAGTTACTTAGAGTCAGTGCATTACTACATAACATTGGTATGATCACAAGGGATCAAATCCCCAAAGACAGATCAGTTTAGTAGCCTTGTAAGTACTATATACATTAATTAGTTTTACAATACATTATAAAATTAAAAACAACAACAACATTGTCTCCATTGACCACATTCATATCCCTTTTACTATCCCTATATGTTAGTCATAATATACTACTTCGTATCCTTGGAAAAAATAAAACATAGAAAGGGGTGAGTTTAGATGCTCAACAAAGATAACAATATAATATAAACTTTCATAAATAAGAAAAAACATTTAAGGTGATTTATAAGACTAAAACACAGGCCTTTTAAAAATAAACATCATAATAATATGGAAAAAATAAATAAAATAATTCCATTTATTTATTCACATGGATATTCTACTTGTCAAATAATCGCATGTTATATCAATAGCTAATTTCATAATCATGGAATGCATAATGCCAGACTTCATAACCACATAGTAAAGGCCTTGTGCCAAGAATACATATAAGATTTTGTCAAGGACTTGTGAAAAGACACTATTTTTTCTCACGAGACCTACCGATACATCGAGGAGGTATAGTGGGATCCACCCCTCACTTACAAATTCCAATGTATTCCTTATATGAAAAGGTTGAAACATAACATAAACATTCATATTAAAACTAGCATATGAAATGTTAAAACTTTAACCATAAACCATGACTGGTATAAAAATAACGCATCCATAGTCAAACATATCACAAAAACTTCAATATAATATGGAAGATTGTATCATAATAAATCAACTTCAAACAAGTGTAAAATCCATCACAGGATGTTGACATAGATGAAATCAAGACCATTTGAGAGAAAAATATATTTCTATTTTGAAATAATTTAAATGTCACATAATTATAAAAGAAAAAATTTATTTTTAAAATATTCTTATAATATTGTAAGGGATTCTTTGAAGGTGTTACAACAGTAGAAAATAGCTTCACCCACCAAATAAGTTAAGAAAACATTATTTCCTTAATTTTGTCAAAAAGGTTGTAAAAGACCTTGTTTGTAAAATCAGTGAAAGATTACTTTATAAAAATCTCATAAGAAGTAAAACAAGGGTATAAATGACATTAACCCATTTTCTAGGAAATAGTTAAAATGTTTGAAATACATTTTTAAGAAGCATGGATATGGATGATAAATAAGTCCCAGTAGATACTCACGTATAAACAACCTCAGATAATGAATAGATTGTGGAATTAAACCTTACCTTCTACTTTTCCTTGGTTGAGGGTACGTTAACCTCATGTATAATATTTAAATAATTGTTATTAAATTATAAAATAACCACATACATAAATATGATATCATATATGATCTTATAATATTTCTTTCTTAAAAATATTTCGATAGTATCATTGTTTCCGGTGTTAACAGATTCATTTTACTCTATATGATTGGTTACAAAAGCCATGTTTGTTTTTTATAGGATGTATTTTATTAATATCCAAAATGATATTAAGTTATTAAAAATTATTTTTAATCATAATATGAAAATTATTCTTGAATGATTACGATGTGGAATGAATCTCATCGCGTTTGTGGAGACAGTAATCTGTACGTACGCACAACCAAAAATATCATTCTATTGATGGTGGAATTGTATGTAATTGGATTTTATATCATATATAAATAATATTTAACATATTATATTTATTATTTACATCAATTATACTCATTATCATACCCATTCAAATAGTGAAGTGTTGAATGAAAAATTACACCACGGCGTGCAGACGGTAAGCCGTACATACTCATGTATGGTGACTTTTTCAATTATAGGATATATAGAATAACAAATAATATTGTACCATATTTATAATAACATCAAATTATGTATAAGTTAGTGGATGTGTTATTTTATTATAGAAACAACAAATAAAGAGGAAGTGGAAGAAGAAAATAATTTGAAAGAGGTGATGGAATATTTACCTCTTCTTCGATTGATTCCTTTTTATTTGATCAAAAGGGCTCCTTAGGTTGGCTTTCTGATCATAGGATGTCATCTACGATAAATTTAGGGTAGTTGGGAATATATTTTGGTAGTTTTTGGCAGATAAAAAAGGCTTTGGAGGTGTGATTTGGAGAGAAGGGGAAGTACCCTTTTAGAAGAGAGGTGTGGGTCACTTTTGGAAAAGCATGAAATATTATTTTATTATACAATAATATTCGGTTTCTAATGGCTCAAAAATGATTCATTTCTAGGATAAGGTGGGGATGGGTTGAAAATATTTCAACCAACAGGTTTTATATAGGTTTAGGTCTCTATATTAACCATATTTTGATTTAACTCTTAGTTAAATTGTTTAACTTTTTCCATGTATTCTTTTATTATTATAATAAATGGTTAATAAACATACTATAAAAAGCAAAGTGAACCCCAAGTGGTTCATTATTGATATATATAACCTTATATAAGTCCTTTTTCTGAAACATAGTTATTTTGAAATATTATATCAATTAATAGTATAGTATTTATTTTAAGAACTCATTTATGTCAATTTTGACACTATTTGGTATTTTGTTTTGGTGAAAGTCCTAAAAACTTTATCACTTCGAAAAAAAATTATTTAATAAACCCTAAAATGTCATAATAACGTATAAAATTTTTATAATTCATCATAAGTCTCAATTTACATTTAGTTGGATATTTATAATATCAATTATTTTAATCTTTCATGAATACGGTAATTACTACATCACCATTGTGTCAAAAATAAATTTATTTATTTAATGTATAAAAAATATAAATAATATTCCATTATGTAGAAAATATTTTTATATTTCTAATGAATATTTATAGTCAATATTATCTTATGTAAAACCATAAATTAAAAATGTTTTATTTATTAAACATGGAATTTAACACTTTTAACTTTTCGTTAAATAAAATAATAATAAATGTCCTAATCTAATAAAAGTGGACCAAAAGGATCATATTTTATTCCTAATTTATTTTTTGGTCTAAATAAACTTATCCAATATAATTAGGACATGTGTTATGGTAATAATAATATCATTTTGGCCTTTAATTACCTTATTTACTTTTAAAAGTGGTAAATAAAAGTAAAAAGTTATTTTTCACTAAAAATTATTTCCATGTTATTGAACCAAATTTTACTTATTTATATGAACCATGTCTCTAATATTTTTTAAATTCAATTCAAAGAAGCGATAAAATTACATTTTATGCAAATTTGCTAACGTGCCTAGAAGGTGTGTAATAGACGGTAAAAAGTTCAATAAAATTTTATATATCTAATTTTATTATAAAATGACTCCAATGAATTGACCTAAAATAATATAGGTATTATGTATCTATTTTTCCTTAAAATAAAATAAAATTCAATAAATAATTATTTAAATAAAAATTCAGTTTTAAATAATAACACAGTGTATTCACTATTCATCAAAAATTGAATATTTTTAGAAAAATACCATCAATTAATCCTAAGATAATTTTTATATTCCAAATTCAAAAATGAAGTCCATTTTAAAAAATAAAATATATAAATTCTCAAAAGGTGGGTATTACTACTCATAACGTCCAGTTTGATTTGTTGTGGTGTGTTAAAACTCCAAGTTGCGTATAATGCAAGCTATTGTATTTTTCAAAGGGAAACGTACCATAGAAGCTTAGGGTGTTATAGTTATGGATATAGTAAAAGTAACTATTGGGTCTATTTATAACTTATACTTCTTCAGATTCAACATATCATCCACAATATACAATACTTCAATGCCATAACCAATGAAATTTTTTTTGAAGCATATTTACAAATAATATTTCTAAACCCAAAAGAGAGTATATTTTCCAAATTAATTTATAATTTATTTAAAATATAAAAAAAATATCCTTGGCCTAGTGATATTTATTTGTTTATGGTGATGATAATTTCAACTTGATAAGTTTATTTTCATTATTCCATGAGGAACCAACGTATATCCCCTTTAGTGGTGATCCACACTACTTCCTCTATCCCCATATAACACTGATGAAATATTGGGTGCTAAAGTGGTTGATTGATCATATTGTATAGTCTACCATGATCAATTCAAATTAATTTGGTATTATAAGAATTTCCCTTATTCTTTTCATTCTAAATAGGAAAATATGAGGAGGGAGATATTCTGAGGAAATTGTTGTGAACAATGATTAACCTTTTTCCAATTATCATAATTGCATATTTATAGAATGAGGGATAGGGTTTAATGTTTAATTAATTGAATAAATGACCTTAATAAGATATTGAACCCAAAATAAACCCCAATCCATGTAATAAAATCTTATTATTATTTTATTTAATAGAGAATGTTAACCCATGGAATGATAAATAATTATTTCAAAATCTAGTAAATAAAAATATGTCATTTGAAAAAAAATATCGCCTGGTCGTTCACCACAACATTTGTTAAACACTCAAATAAATATTTAAATAAATATTAATCATTTAATAAATAAATAAATATTTCATTCATATTATGGTAAATAAATATTTTTTTAAATTTTAGAAAAGAAAATACATAATTTATTAATTAATAAATAATTATTTATTACGTCATGAATAAGAAGAGATAAATAAATATAAGACATCGATGTAATAAAAAAATTACCTTATGAATTAATATATATTTAATATATTTGATCATTTAAAAAATCAGGAATAAATTCTTCTTCTCAGTTTGTTGAATAATAGTTTTTCAAAGTATTAAATATAAATAATATTTAATTGAGATCAATAAAACAAACTTTTTGTGTCCCTATTGGCCTCTTCATTATTATCATTAGGTATCCTTGCTTAAGTTCAAGATTACGGTCTAGAAACAAGTCGATGTAACCATAGGGAAACATTATATATTATAATTTAAAAATAACAAACCGACCCTCGCTTTGTAATATAATACCATGGTCATGATATTTCATCAAGTAAGTGGCTTACCTTTTTCATTTACCTATATGTTTGATATGTATTTAATTGACTATTTGAAACGATATCATCTATAAAAAATGGAAATGGAATTTAATGTGATGATTCTATTTCATTCCAAGGGTAAAGATATCATATTTCACAAAGATGGAAGGCACAAATCCATTCTCAACTTATTCATTAATTTTACATCATTCATGATTCACCCAATGTACCCAACATCACTATGATCATATGGTCTCAAGGTTTATGTAAATAAATTAAATTTTGTGACACTTGACATATATTAATAACAATATTAAAGTATAAGGAACATTACACATTCTTGGAAACATGAATATCAAATGATACAAAAACATTTGGAATTACTACTATAGTATCATTTTTTTATAATTATCTATTGTATTGACTACTAAGTATGAACTTCATGAGTTGAGGGGTCATCTACTTATGAGTACACACACATGACAGTAAACATTTTTCTCCCTTCATATAATGTTATCTTACTATAGAATAATATTTATTAATATCATCAAATAATTTCAATATTCTCGTCATAGTGAAAAGCTATTATGGCCTTTTAAATACGACATATAATATATAAAATTATTACATTAAATTCACATATAAAATTGAATTATATGTAATAATATATTTAATTAATATTCACTTATTTGAATTTATATGTGTTATAATGTAAAAAAAGTTTGTTTTATGATATATAGTCTAACAAAGTAGATGTTACTTAGGTCTAAGTTTGTAGGTAATACTGGACAAGGTTAGTTGTCTCAAAGAAAGAATAGGGAATTTTTGTTCCTACAATGTAGTGTGCCTAGGAATTTTAATTCATCTTGTTAAATATCTATAATGTATTGCCTTAGGTGTGGCCATTTGGACCACCTTTAATGATTATAGATATTGAATTATTGGAAAAGTAAAACATAAATGTAATCTAGTATGTGGGATATTTTTTATTTGGAACCTTATTAATAATGTATTAGGTTCTTTTAAAAATGTTATTCCATAATGTTAGTAGATATTGTTTGAGTGTTTCCCTTTGTCCTGATTTTTATTCATTGGGATTTAATTGGTCTCACCCTATAGATAGTGATAATTTTTGGTTTCGAGTGTGCCTTATTTATTTGGATTGATTCCTTATATGGTTTGGGTGTGTTCTTATGTGTTATCTATGTTGGTATTTCTTTCTCTTTATTTGTACATGGGGAAGGCCTTGAGTGTATATTTGGTTGAATAGGTAATGTGACAAACCAATTGATTCTATACATCAGTTGGTGTTTGGATTAGATTTTGAGGGAATTAATATGGGATAGTATTCTAAATTTTATTTCCTAGATTAATATCTTATGTATTACTTATGGTTGGGAGCTATGTCATTCTTTGATTCCAATTTTTGGTTGGTTTCATGCTGATGGATTTGAAGGTGAGTTTCTTATTGTTGTTTCCTGGGAGTTTTTTGGATGTTATTTTCTTTGGAGTTTGAATATAATTTCCTAAGTAGGTGATTTATTTTATATAGGATATATTTCTTCATGTTCCTGGTGATACTCTTCTAGGAGATATTTCTCTCCCTTTTACCATCATTTAGGCTAATTCGAAATGGTGTGAAGACTGCGGATGGGTCTCTCTTTCCTTGTAGAGACCTAAGTTGAATAGTTATATATGACATATCTCTGGATATGTTTAGTGATTAATGGAGTGTTTTTTCAATTATTTTTTAAGTCCTATTGTAGGTTGTTATAATAATGGATAATGTTTTCTATGATGATCATTAGTGATTTCTATTTTTATTTATTCAAACCAAACACCTCATGAGTTAGGGTATGATAGTATTGTTATCCTATTATTATATATTACAAATTTGAAAATTTATAGGCATGAGAATAGAATAGTGTGAATATTTTTACTCCCTACATCATTGTTATTTTATTTATTTAATATTTTTTTGGAAAATTCAATTTTTTTAATGTTTTGGGATTGAATTCTAAATTTCCAAGAAAATTTTATCTTTGCTGAATGGTCATCGCATAGTCACTACATTATTTGGTAAACAATGAAAGTGACCATGATGTATGAGTTAATTTTGTGCATGTTTGGTGACCATTGTTTGGATCAATCCCTACAATTACTTTAATGCATATATTTTTTGTGTATTCTAAAAGGGAATCATTAGTGAGAACAGGTAACACTTAGTTTAGGGTGAAATATGTGAATCTTAGTGGAACCCATATGGATGACACTTCTATAGGGGTTGTATAGAACACACCTTACACATGGTCTAGAAAATCATGTTACTATCATGTGATAAGGGTATGAAACATGAAAATGTTATTTATTATGTCTAGCACATGGTTAGAGAAACCATGTGTGCCTTCTACCTCACCACGTGAATCAATTTTTTTATTAAGATGAAATTGATGGTTGGTTTGTGGTTAGGATTAACCTTGCGTAAAACCCATTTGAGTGTGTTTTGGGTCACCAATGGTGCTCTCAAGGTTGGAACATAGTTTATCATATTGTGTAGGAAAACTATATGAGATTACAAGATTTTAAATTTTTTGAATTTCCATATTTATCCCCCTTGACCTAAATTTTATGTGCCTTATGAATATTTCTCCTACACACATAGTTAGCTTACTCTAGTGAGCCTTATAATGTCCCCCATATTTCTCATATTTTTAATTTTTCTTCCTCACTTCCATATTTCATGTATATTCGTAGGTGTTTCTCCTCCATTTCTTCCATCCCATAATTCCATCTAACTATATTGGATTCCCCCAAGATTTATCATTCCCCCGTGAACCCAAAAACATTTTTTTAGATATTGTAAGGGTTGAAGTTTATTTTAACGTAGGAATTTGATTCTTTATGACCCATATATATTATTTCATCACTCGTATAATTATTCACCATGGATAGAAACATGTTTTGAATCCATTCCAATTGTTTTAAGATAGTTTTTTCTCTTCTTTTACATTATTCTGAAATTCAGGGTATGAGTTCATTTAGAAGTTTGTTCTTAATTAATTTATATTTATATATCACATCCTTGAGGAATCTTATATTTTTTTATAATAATAACTTGGCCTAAGGTTTTTCTTATGTATTTTTTAGATTTATTTTGAATTAATTTTTTTTGATATACCAAGTGTATAAAATATACTAAGGGGATCATTAAAACAATTTTTATAGAAAATTTTGTCCTTGACCATTATTTTGGATATTCAGGGGATATTAACAAGTTTATTAATAATTAATTTGGGTTTTAAAATATATGTGTGTTTGAGAGATTTCAAAATTATTTTGAAATGATGGAATTTTAAATAAAATGAAAGGAATTTGCATCATGAGTTGGTTTTCATGTGGGGGTGGTTCCATTCCAATGTATCCAATGTGGGATCGTCAGATTGTTTGTGTTATTATTTTAAATGATGTATCTTTGTAGGTTTTTATATAGTTATAACTTCATTAGGGTTGTACACTTAAATACCTTGGGTGTAGACTATGATGTTAGTTTTTTATTAGGGGTTATTTCATGAGATTTCTTTTTTATATTTATTTTAACCCCTTGTTTTTATATGGATTATGGGACCACTAATGTTATTTTTAATTTTTACATTTCTCCATGATTTTTTTGTGCCCATCGTGTTTTGTTACTTTTCCTCGTTATTGGGTGAGTTTTCAAAATGGATTTTAAGGATAATTTTGGAAAATATGTTTTCCAAATTGAAATGAAATTTTCTAATAATTATATTTTCATGAAAATTTTTATAATAGATAAGAAAAGGGGTTAGATATATTTTGATAAAAATATAAAGGAACTTGTTTGGTTTTAAAATTGAATAAAGTTTCTTTAGTTTTAAAAAAAACAAAGGTTTTACCCCTTATGATAAAAATATGTGTTTTTTTGGGTGTATTTTATACTAGAATCCATTATGTGTTTAATTAAATGAATTTTATATACTCTTTGGTGAGATACTACTAGGTTCGTAGGTTCACACCATGTATTCACCCTATTGTGTGTTTGTGTGTGAAACTTTTATAATTTTATAAATAGGTTCTTGGTTTTATTTAATTGATTGATTTTCTCTAGGTTTGGAAATAGTGATTTGGAATGCAAAGAGAAATGGTTGGTTTCATATAGTTGGCATTATGACCTGCTTCAATTTTCTTTTTTTTAATTTTGGTATATATATAAATCGTCCAAGACGGTTTCCGTATCATTATGTATTTTTATCTTTTATAGTTGTATATTATGTATTTTTTGTGGATAATGTATGTATGTTTATACAAGTGGTAAAATCATTAGTATTGGTTATGAATCATTTGTACTAATTGTTTATTTTGGTTATTATTATTTGATGTTGCAAGGATGTAAAAGTTATGAAAATTCCATAGAAGTTTTTTAGTGAAATATTAGATGTGTGGTAACTCTTATTTTTGGGTGAAACCATTCCCAAGTGTGTTCCCTCTGATTCCCAAGCACTATTGGCCAATCTATGGGGATTTGCAATGCCTTTTGGGATAGAAATAAGCAGGTTTGGTGATGTGATAGGTCAACATGGGTCGATTTCTTACATAATATAATCAAGTGATAGTTGTATTATTTATGAGACTCATTTATTTGAATTGAAAATGAGTTATAATAATAGTGTATTTCCCTAAACTAAACTCAATTTGGACTTCAATAAGCATGGCTTGAGAAACATCCTTCGTGGGAGAAGTTCAAACTCCTGGAAAATATTTATGAGATCTGTCAAAGCTAAATCACCACAAATAATTTCCATCATTCCTTACCTCACACTTAGGTCTTGTTAATGGATCATGAGGGGTTTCTATGTATAATTTTATATGATATAAACAATTAATTATTAATGTAATATATGAAATATATATATATTCATTATTACATTTATTTTTATACAGTTATTTTTTATAAATTTATCATTAAAGGATGTGTTTAATTAAATAAGAAAGGTTATTTTTAATAAAAATGTTGTGATAAAATTAAATTATGTTATAGTAAATAAATAATAAATTTATAACAACGAGGAATAAAATAATTATATGTTAAAAATAGATACTTTCAAAGATTTTTTTTCATATGTAACATATTTTTTAATAATTAATTAAATTAATACATACTAAATAATTACTTTAATGAAATGTATATATAATTTATATCCAAAAATAAATTTAGATTTATCTAAATAATATTACTTAGAAAAAATAAGAATAAACTCATTTTTATACTTAAAAGTTTTTTGGTCAAAAAATATTATTTTTATATGTTATACATTATTATATTAAAATTAATTTACATCACATTTATAAATTAAATATAATAAAATTTATTTCATATTTTGAATCATATTTTATAAATTAGGGAATAAATTTAGTTTTCTTTTTAGGCAAAAAAATATGTTATCGAGGAAAAAATTGTGTCATCATTGTAAATGTAAAATGAGTTAAAAGTGTTAAAATAAGGGTTATAATTATAAAATATCACCAAAAGGTATCTTTAAATATGTTTATGAGGTCTTCCTTGACCTCCCCTTATTGTTTCACTAAAATATTTAAACTTTAGACCAACTTTCAATGTGAAATTATATTCAATCTTCATTAATTAATTTGTATTTTTAAAAATTCACCTCATGCTCACCAATAAAAGGACCCCTCCTCTTTCCACCTCAAAACATATATTTCTTTAATTTTCCTATTGAATTAATAAGAAAAATCCATACAAAAATATTTTATCCCATGTTTCATAAAATATTTTCATAAGAACGAGTCTCCATTCCTTAATTTCTAAGAGAACCTCTTAGAGAATAGAAATTTAATTTTTTTTTTCAAAAATCACTTTTAGGAGACTCTATAAGAGAAGATCCATGCCTTTAATATATGTATTATCTTATCCTTAATCATTTTTATTTTTATTCATCATCCACTTCTTCTAAAATATGATTTAAAAAAATAATAACTAATTTTTTAATCATTAATATTTAATAAAATTGATATTATTACTATATAATAACAAGTTTTAAATCATTTGGTCATTATAACATGTTCTTATTTTGATTGTTTTTACCAATGTTGTTATAGTATTTATATCATTAATGAATGCAAAAAATAAATACTTGTAATACAATATAATAATGATATATTTAAGGTGTTTTTATAATTCTATAGTGGTAATATTCTAATATGTATTCACCAACAAATTGAATTCTATTATTTATTCAAAATTCATCCAAAATGATATTTTTAAAAATTACATATGAACTATCATCATAATTTTTATGAAATAAATATGGGAATCTATAATAATATCAAAAACATATGTTATATATTTATTAAATTTATTTAAGTGATAAATCCATGATAAAGGATCTTGGACTAAAACCACCAAATGGAAGCATGCGGGGAAAAAATGAATAGTCAACAACTAAAAATATATTGTTTATAAATAAATTTATATTGGGGAAATTTAATGTTATTTATATGTAAAATAATATAAATTTAGTTACTCTATAATTATTTTTTTGTTATACATGTCTCCTTTCTATTTTAACTTCCTTTATTTCAAAATTCTACTAAAAGGATTCAAGTTAGTGGAACTGACCTTTTCTATTTACTTCAGTCGAAAAAGTTCCCCCTTCATATACATAAATTTTATATTATTTTATGGATTTAATTATCCCTACTTCTATGATTTCTTAATTTCATTTTATATCTTTTTATATCGTTATTCATTTTGAAATGAGTCTTTTTTATTCTTTTCACACTATCTCTTTCATCCTCTATTCTCTTAAATTTTCATTAGGAATATTATTTTCCAAGCATCCATGGTTCTTCAAAGAAATTTTTAATTAATTAATTAGTATTTTTATAATACATAGGATTTATATGTTATTTAATATTAAAATAAATGTTATTAAGAATTTAATGGATATTTAATTTTATTTCTAAATGGTTTTCTAATGTTATTCCAAAGTGTTTTTCTTCCATGAAAATGTGATTTATTGTTTCCTATAATTCACTTGGGATATGATATAATGATATTATCCATGTCATATATCTAGATTCCTTATGATCATGTCCTATGGAAATATTAATTCAACCCATTTTATTCTTTAGGGTAAATTAATCTATGATTAAATTATGAATGTTTCCATGTGAAACACACACACATAGATATATATATATGTGTGTGTGTGTGATTTATAGTATGGGATGTGTGGGTTAGGAATTATATATCCATTTAATGCATTGGGTAATTCTTAATGTATCATTAGATAATTATTCTGTTCTTGGATAACATTGTGTTAGCTATGTTCATAAACATGTGTGTCGATATGATAGTGGGTTGTTATGTTCATAAGTTTTTGGTTTACAAATGTTTGAGTTTATTCCACATGGATATATTATTCCCCTTGCCTCATAATTATTTTCTCATGTTTATTTATTCTTATTTCATGATATATATATATATATATATGCTTACATGATGAACCTTTTGACATTATATTACCCTATTCCATGATTAATATCATTTTATCCTTATGATTTATTTTTATGAACCCATGTGATTTTTAATCATGTATTTATCCCAATTTCATTTTTTCTAAAATTATTACTGTAAATCCTCTATAACTCATTGATATTTTCTCCCTTACTGGTCATTTGAGCTCAAACCTTCTTAAGTTTCCTATATCCCCGGGAAGTTATATATAGAATTTGTATAAAAGGAAGTCATGTGTATAGAATTTTTTGTGAGATGTTAAGGAAATAATGTAAAATAAGAGATTTATATATATGATCACTAAAGAAAATAAACCATTTGGTATTTGTATAGTGTGTTTATTTATAAAATGTAATGTTTAAATTTTTTAAATTATGTAAAATAGATACATTTTTTTCAGGTTATCTTAGATAAAGAAATGTGCCTCAACCCAAAAGTTAATAAATAGGTGTATGATTGAACATGTCTACTCAATTAATCACATATAAAGTAAAATAGTTCCATAATAAATCCATATATCATAACATGGATATAATAACAAACAAACATCTAAAATATTACATAAAGACCATATCAAGTGTCTTTCTATAAAAATAATGTCAATATGTATACTACTTTATTAGATCCTAGTGCTTAAAATATAATATAACTATGTTTGGGAAACCATGATTTTATCCAATATATCCAACATCATGGAATTTCAATCCGTGGATGAGTGAGGGGAAAACCCCATCTCATGAAAAAATGATGATGTATATAAGATTTTGGGATTCAACCCATCCCATGGAAGGGTGAATATGGGTATATTCAATTAGGATATCACGACACATCCCATATAATTTATTATATTAATAAATTTATAATAATAAAAAAAATAAACATAACATATCCGTAAATATACATAAAAATGACTGATATAATAAAATAATAAAAATCTTGTTAAATTAAACCAGAATCCATTCTCATGGAGCGACTAAATTAGAGTACTATGATACTTGAAAAAATACAGATAAACATAACTCCTTAAGATATCTTAAGTATAATATCAATAAAATTTAATTTAATTTTTAAATTTAAAAGGAATATATCATGGAAAAAACATGATAAATATATTATAAAAACCCCTAAAAGTATAAAATTATCAGTACAAACATAATAAAAAGTAAAAAGTGAGAAAATAATTAGTCACATTAAAGGTTAGGTGTGTGAATATTCAATTATGGAAAATGTTATTACTAAAAACTATGAATTACAACTTAAATAATTTAACAAGTGTGACCTCAATAAAATTTTAAGAAAATCTGGTAGAATGTAAATGTTTTTTATTATAAATTTTTTTTCATATTAAAATAATAATTTTTGTAATGATTCATGAATTGGAAAATTATAATTAAAGGATGGTATAAGAAAATCTATGGTAATATGTAAGTTTAATTGAAAATCATGGTTAAAAAATATTTTTCTCTATACCTTTATAAATTTATTAAAATAAAGATGATATTTTTTATTAGAAAATTTTAAATTTAGACAAAATACTTTCCTATAAAAATGTTTAAAAAATATTAACATTGTAAAAAAAGGTTTTTTCATAACCTATTCTTAGCCCTAGATTCTAAAAAATGAATTTAATTTGTGTATAATGATTTATGTTATCATTTAAGAAAAATAAAAAAATGTGTTTAAGGCCCAAACTATCTATCCCTACTTGACTAAACTTTCTGTTACATTCCATTGATTGTATTCCCTTAACAAAATGCTAACAATGGATCATAACTTGAAATTCATTTAGGATTGAGTAAGAATAAATGAACACCCCAAATAGAATTTATTAAAAACACACAATGATATATTATACTAAAATATATCATCCACCTAAAAGTGAAAATAACATGTTTTGGTTCTATATTTAATATCAAATCTGATGTAATATAATGTATGGGGACTAACACACCTATCAGAGGGAGTGAAAAATATTATTTATATCTTCCAAATTTAGCAGAGTGATTATCTAGGGATGTCACTCTTAAGGATATTTTATATTCAATAACTCAGTAATACTAAAAACATTATTATATTTTTCATAATTTTATATTTTATGAAGGTAATAAAAATATAGGGTTTTAAATAAGACATTCATGATAGGAAAGAAACATGAGTATTCAATTATAGAGAGAATTAATGATGTTTGTAAGAACTATAACTCCCCCAAAAGAATTATCCTGAGTCAAACATAATTATCAAATATCCATTAACCTATCTAATTAATGAGTACACTCTAATAAATGTGTGATCATCATCTTCTACCTCGATTGTGAATAAATAGTGAACTCAATGATCTCCATGCACACTTCACATCCACCACCTCCATATTTAGATTGTTATAGCAATCCTCAAATTAGAGCACCCTCTAACTCAGCATCTTAGTATAGAATCTCATGCATTCATTACAATATCTATGAGTATTCATCGTATTCTATATTGATCATAGGGGAGTTATAGTGCATAAGAAGAAGTTATTATTAATAAATTATATTAAGGATGAACTATAAACTTTATCTACTACTAATCATCTTATGTATAACCAAAACAAGATAATAAATATTTAACATGAATTTGTAAAGATTTAGGTTTGATACTAGATTCATTCTTTAAAGGATTCCTCAGGTAAATTAACAATTATCATGATTATTGTAGATCAAAATGAGGAGAATGAAATATATATATATATATATATAGGGAATAGAAATAGTATTTTATGAAAACATGAAATGTGGGAATTACATTAAGAGAGTTAAATGATAGAAAAATATAGTAAAAACTAATATCTCATTTCAAATAACTCTCTAATACATGAAACTATACATCCAATGGTAAATAATATATATTTATAGCATATAGGGAAGGCTTGGGTTATTGAATATTTAAAATGGAATTTTGAAAATCAAGTAAAAGTAAATACCTATTTTTGTGCAACATTGTTGACACTACAAATAAATAGACTAGATATAAATATAGTTTAATGAAATATTTTTCTTTCATATCTATTATATTTTAAAATTTTAAGGCCAATATGAGAAAATTTGTAAATGTTAAGAACTAGTAATTGAGTTAGTAACCATATTTGTGAATTCGGCACAATATTGACTTTAGGGCCTATTATCTCTATGAAAAATAATAATATACCACTAGGTTATAAAATAAAATATACACCCTGCAGTAATTATAATTTAAAATAAAATTACAATTAAAACTATATATAAAAAAATTAGGATAAAAATACTAGAGTGCACATGAAAGTGTAGAAATTGATGTTTCATAAAATTTCTAAATCCATGCACAGAATACGAAGTAATATTAAATAATCGATTAAAAAATATGACTTTATTGACAAATATAAAATATTAATATAAACACTTAGAAATAAATAAATATACCATTTTCAAAATTCAATACAAATTATTTCTTTAATGTAAATATCTTAAAAGTAACCATAAGTTAAAATTTTCATGAGATTTAAAACATTAAAATTCATAGTGATGTATATTAAAGTATTGGACCTATAAATTACCCCACATTTAAACATTTCACTCATTGTAAATAAAACGAATTACACTGAAAAAATAATTATCCTTTCTAGGTTAAAACAAAAAAACCCTAAAATAATATAAAAAAATAGATTCATTCATTATTGAAAATATCCATCCTCCATAATAAGCATTATCCAATATAATACTTAATTTTAAGAAAAGATTCATGTTCCATGATTGTAAATAGAATATATTTTAATGGGATTAATATTTTATCAATAAAAACCATCATAAATTATTCCTTTCTAAGCTCCTTATACTGAGGTTCCATTTTTCACTACCTTTGTACTACCAACATTATATTCTTCTGAGTCAATTTCCCCCTTGATCATTTGGTGTTCAATATTTCCCTTACCTAAATACATATATTTTTTATAATTAGGCACAACACATTTTTTTATATTATATATCTTTTTTCTTTTTTCTCTTTTTATATTTCTATATATCTCAAAAAATCATCTCGGATCCCAATTTAAAATTTTTCTCAGTTATAAAGGAATTATATTAATTTATTTTTCATTGGATCCTTGAAGTGTTCATTTTCACAATGATAAAAATACTTAAGATAGATATCAAAATTCTAGTTTCCTCATGTTTTAATTTTGATTACACATAATTATTTTCCATTGATAATTATTTTGATGGTAATAAAAAAATTACATGAAATTAGAGATATAACATTATCAACGGTCATATTAATTCAAAAACATCAAAATCATCAAAATCGTCACAATTAGCATGGTATTTTTTCATTATGTCAAATAACATTTATGGTTCAAATTGTTAACAAAAAAACACCAAATATTAAATGAAGAAAAAAAATTAATACCTAAATATGTATGTACCACTCACCCACAATTAAATTGTTAATAACATATTTTTGATTCAAAAATGATTTCTTAAATTTTGTATATATAATTAAATTTTATAGAAAAAAATAAGGTATAAAGGAGTAATAAAACCTAACTTATTGGTAGTGTAAACCATCAGTTAAGCTCCTAAATATGGGTCATTGAAAGCCTAAAAGTATAAAAAATAAAGAAAATATGAGAAATTTATGAAAATTAAAATAAATGAAAGTAAATAGAAAGAGAAAGAAACAAAAAAATATATATTTTGGTTTGGACACCCCAAGTGGGTTATATAGTTTTACTTCACCTAGAAATATAGTTCTAGTTCTTATCTAAGATCTTATCGTGGGTGATGTTTATTTAATATAAACACCTAATATATTTAATTAAATTGTGTTTTAGCTTTCAGTGCTTATAAATAATCCCATGAATGGAGTATTGAAACTCTATCCCCATTACAATTAAGTATAACATTAATGGTGGTGGTAGGATAAAATATGGGTCCTCCTCCTTTGATTCTGAATAGCATCTTTGGATACTTATTAAAATTCCATGGCATTTTCATTATGTACTATATTATAATTTTTATAAATGGTAATGATAGAAAATAATTATATTTTAATTCAATTGAAATTATTTAAATCTATATTAAAATAATAACATCAAAGTGGTCAAATTTAAAATGAAATTATTTAGTAATATTCCTTGGAATGTCCTTATGTACTCCCACATGTTGATGTATAATGGGTTTAAATACCTTATTTTATTACTGATCATGTACATCATCATTTCCCAGTTCATCCTCATTGGTAACTGCCTTTTTTAATTTAAAAAATATAAACAATGGGATTTAATGATAAAATTTAGTTTCACTAAATTTAAAAGAAAATTAGTTTCTCAAAAAAATATTTTAGTAATTGGGATCAGGTTTAATAATTTCATGTAGGGTATTTTTATGGTGTGATGATAGTAACTCTTCAAGTAACCATTTCCCATACTCCCATGTTTCTTTAACATAAAATATGAGTTAAGAATATTCTTCATTCAATGGTTTTGGTTCATGTTTCTATATTTTCTTATCATTAGATACAAGGATGTATTTACTTAGAAATTTCATGTGGTTTATCGCTTTATACATGCTCCTTCATTTTATTACAAATAGGTTTCTTTTTTCATAAAAAAAAATATTCTTCTTGTTTCACTTGAGAGTGATAAGTCCATTCCTAATAATATAATTTGAATACATCATGAATAATTTTTTTATTTTTTATGAAAATAAATAAAATTAATTATAAAATGTAATAATAAAAAATTATTGAAAGGATTATTTGGATCCCTATAAATTTCACTATTTTTTTGACACATCTTTCATTGTGTGTGTAAAATTTTATTTATATTTTCCAAATGCAACAAAATTACTGACCAGGGTCATTTTTATTTAGAATTATTTTGAATTTATCACTTATTAATCCAAAAAATATTATTATATTTTTTGGTATTTTTTATATTTTATAAACCAAATATAAATAGGTTGTTTTGAATATGGAATTCAAGATAAGAAAAAAATATTCAATTGAAATTACAGATAAATTGAATAAAGTTAGTTAGAATGGAAACTATCTCAAAGGAATAATATATAGTGAAACTTTATTATCCCATGCCCTATATCCTACGTACTTAATTATCCCACTTCATTATATGTGTTAACATACTCTTCTCCCCTAGTTTTGAATACATATTTTACTCAATGACTGAAAGGTTTAATGCACATCCACCCCCTCCATGGTAAGAAAATTAGAGGTATCCTCATTCTAGAGAACTATATAACTCATATTCTTAGTATTTAATCACACCCATTCATCTATAGAACACTAATGGTCCATTATATTATTTAGTGATCATGTAAAGGAGGGATAATATCATCTTAAAAAAGTTACACCTAAGAAAATTGTAGCAATGATGCATTATCACCATTGCCCAATACTAATCATCCTTAATATGACACAAAGTAGATAAGAAAACCTAAACAAGAATGAAAAAGGACTTGGTATCAACACTATATTTATCCCCTAAGATATTCCTCTGGTCAATTAATAATTATCAGGATTATTTTATATCACAATGAAGAGAATGAGATACATAAATAGAAAATATTTTTTTATAAAACATGGAATTCTTGAAAAACATTATAAGAGAGAAATTATAAAAATATATTTAAAAATCTAATATTTTATTTCCAATAAATACATAATCTAAAAATTTATCCTCCAAAGTTAAATAATACATATTTATCTAGTTTATGGGAGGCTATGGTTAAAAAAGTTTTAAAATGGAATGTTGAAAATTGATTTCAAATAAATTCTTATTTTTTCATGTGGTTGACCCTTATAATGAATTACATAGATTTGGATATTATTAAAACAAATATTTGTAACTGACACCTCAATATTATTTCAATTTTTCTTCTAAATCCAAAAATAGATGTCAAATTTCTAGGATGAGCATTGAAGTGATATCTAGATTGATGAATCTAGTCCATGATTAAAATTAGGTGTATTCTCTATAATAAAAATGTAATGCCACTTTAGGTATTTAAATAAAATATATATCCCTAACTATTTAAAATTATGATAAAAGTAAATAATATTAATTTTTTTTACACTGATAATTTTATGATAAAAATTATATAGTGTACTTGAAATGGAAAACTAGAATTTACATGTAATTTTAAAATTCATTCTAAAATTTAAAATTGCTATTAAATCATCACTTAAAAAA
The DNA here is from genome assembly GCA_963277665.1 of Viscum album. NCBI lineage: Eukaryota > Viridiplantae > Streptophyta > Magnoliopsida > Santalales > Viscaceae > Viscum > Viscum album. The sequence continues at coordinate 434,552,941 of OY728136.1, forward strand.
TATGAATAAAAATTAATGTTAAAGATGAGTAAAAATTTTAGAAACTAATAAATATTCAATTTTAGTAATTCAATACAAATTATTCATTTAATTATAATAATTGAAAAGTAACCTTAAATTAACAGTTAAGTGAGATTAAAAAAATTGAAATTAAAAATGAAATATATGAAAAAATTATCTCTATCAAGGGAAAATTTATTATAATTCTTGAAATATCAAGCCTCATGTTTATAAAATTCTCTATATAAGTTAATAAGACAGTGTCTATATACTATATAAATTTAAACAAGTGAAAAACTATATATGTAACATATTTGGAATGGTTATAAAAAACAAAAAAAAAATGAATAGTCAATGACATGCATAATAAAAAATCAACTACATTGAGGAATTGTGAGAATTAACTATTAAAGTTGTTCTTAAATATAATATTACATCCATTTATAGAAAATAATTTATACTTAAAAAAAATATTCCTTCAATAAAATTGGTATTTTTATTCAGAGTGATTGTGGATTCATTGAATTTCATTGTAATCCTAGAAAATGTTACAGTGGGAGGAATTGCCTTGCTTCTTCCAAAGTATAGGGATAGGTTATATTTATTTAATCAATACTATAATTAAATACTTTGTTTAATTCCATATTCACATTTTATTTTGGTTGATGATTTTCCATAGACCCCCCCCCCCCCTCCATGGATTATATATAGACCAAATCAAAGATCCTATTATGATAGGAAGCCATTGATTTTCATATCACGTGATTATTTAAATTTTAATGTAGAACACAATGAATATACCTTGATTGCTAAGTTATATTTTGGTCATCCTATAGTGTACTAATTTTAAATACATATAAATTTTTCATGGGGTTTGTCTAGTTTGGCGATAGTAGGTCTTATGGGCCCTCATTGAATCTATATCTATATATAATCAAAATATGATTTTACATAGTCATAGACATTAGAAACTGTTTTCTTTGAAAACCATCTAATTTTTCTTTCCTATTGGACTATATATTTAAACAAGTCTCAGGATTCTATGTTTGTGGTTCTCTAGTTACACCATTAAGCGATGATGATTCCTTTTCTTAATATAGAAATTATTCAATCCATTGGGAATCTGTTGGGAATATGTTTATGGGTTGGTGACCATAAAATAAAACTCAAAAACCTCATATATTTTATAATTTAGCTGTATATTTATGTATCAAAATCAATTCATGATGGGAATAATATCATATGTATTCATGATGGAATTTGAAAAAAACAAATCAAGTATGGATCGAATCTCAATTTCTATTTTCAACGAAAATCATAGGGTCATTCATTTGAGATATTAATTCAAGTTGAACATACTTCTACTGTGTGTACATTGATTAAATATCCTAAATATCATTAATATGGAGACTCTTGTTTACTTCCTGGGTTTAATAAAGTTGTAAAGTCTTCACAGTTCTATGTTAAGGAAGCTAAGACGAAGGGTAATATGGTGGACATCCAGAACAAGATGGTGGTTTCAACCTCCTCTAACATTGATGATACCAAAACTGATGAAAGTTGTTCAATTATATTTCTTGTAAGTAATTTAATGATATTTTTTGTTTATCAATATATAACATTAGTTGTGATAGGTAAAAACTTATATCCTATGAGAATTGGTGATATGGTCAGGGGATACGGCCCAAGTATGAGCCAATTGATGAGAATGTTACAGTGGATGAGAATTAAGTTGAATTAGTATAGAGGTATATTATTGAACCATATATTTGGGAGGCTATGATGTAGTTATTATTGATCAATGATTATTTAGTTGATACCATTATAGTGGATAAGGATTTCTTATCACTTGTTGTGATAGTTGAGCCTATGAGATATTGTGATGGTATAATATATCAATACATAGAGTGTTCAAATATAGTTGAAATTATTTATATTGAGATTATAGATTATTTTTATATACTATAAGTATGTAATGAGGTTCAAAATGGAGATTATTTTATCACATTTCTTGAAAATTTGGATGGTGGAAAGGTGTAAAGTGACTCTAATATTGAGTAGGGGTAACAAGGCATATATGACTATGGTAACTAAAACTCAACCTCAAGACCAAACTATATAGTAGATTTATGATACTCATGAGGGTGATATTTAAGGGGTTATTAATACCATAATAAAAAAATTAAGAACAATAAATTAATACCCATGTTTTCAAAGAACAGTGGTCACCTGATCAACATTTATGACAAGGTAAGGTGACAATTTAGAAGGTGAATCTTCCAAAGAACTGTGTTCTATTGATAAAATTTATCCTATACTCATTCATACATTACTCATCCTAGTAGTTCCAATTAAAATTATAATGGAATTAAAATATAATTTTATCACTGTAGATTGGGATGGGAAATAAATTTATATATAATTTATTTCCTCAAAAAAAGTAAAATATCCACTGAATGATATTCTATGGAATTATTTTAATGATTAGAAATAATGGATGAAATATTATAAGATATTTCTCATACAAAGGGATAATTTAGTGCTCTTGGGGGATCTTAAATTCCATCTGTTCATTGACACATTGGATAGGGAATATTGATCCATTGAAACTGGAGATGATAAAGGATCATTTATAGGATTCTTATGATTCGATGACTTGTATTTTTTATCTTTATGTTATATTTTTATGATTAATTTTTATTATGTGATTTTTTAGGTGGTCTAGATTAGTTTTCCCCAAAATAGTCACTATACTTGATTTTTATTTTAGTTAATGGGATTATCACCTTCATCATAATATATGTATGTGTTAACCTTTTGATTAGTCTTGATTTTTTATTTTTCTGGGGTGGGGTTTGTGGTGATTTGTTTTTGAGGTTCAAGAGCTTGTTCTGGGAATATTAGTAAAACATGGGTCCTTATAATTTTTTGTTTCATATGGAATAATGTTTCAATTTGTTCAAAGAAAACCACATAATAGTGTTTAGTAAATATGGAAGGGGTGAAAAATTATATATCATATATCAACTAAAAATCATTGAAGACAATTCATATTTTTCTATAATAACACTGAAAACCCATTCATTCATAATTCTAAAAAATGTACAATAATATTGGATTACAATAATAATAGTCAAGAATATCATAGGAATAACATGTAAATTCGCCCAAGAGGTTCAGATCACCTACCATTATCATGTGTGAGATTTAACATTCCAACGATTACTGAGGAATACTTTGAAGACCGCAAAAAATAAAAAATATTTACCAAATCATATTTTGTTAACAAAATAATTCAAATGTCAAATCCATCGTAAAAAATGATTCATAAAATCAGAAAAACTATATTGGTTACTCCAAAAAATAATATGAAATAATTATCGCTAAAGAACACAGTCAAAACCACTAAATCACATTTTAATTCTTTAATAAAACTAAGAAACACTATTGTAAAAACACCTTGACCACTTCATATCTATACAGTTAAAATTTTAAGCAAATAAACACTCTTGGACTTCTATTAAATGAATAATGAGGAATACCTAATCTAGAATGTGATTTTAGTATTCCATATTGAAAACAAGGAATAAAAATCCACTACCAAAGTAATAGAAAAAAGTAAATAAAGTAGAGAAGGGAAGAATGGAAATGATTTCCTTGGCTTTTTCATGAGAAAAAATCATGGATAACCCTATGTTAAAGAGAAAAATTAAATGGGTGGGAAGAACATGAGATAGCCCTAGAGGAGATCTTGGTAGACCCAATAAAATGGGGGTTAAAGGAATGATCAAATGGTTTAAATAGTTTTTTATAGAATAAGAAAAAATTTCCCTCGACAAAAAAAGACTGAACCTAGTAGTACCAGTAATAATGGAGCTGAGTATCCATTTGATCCTCCATAAGAACCACCATCTACCTGGGATCATCGGGTACCTGATACCTCCATCGGGTACCTAATACCACATATAGTTCTAAAGTATAGGTGGTTCCACCTCCATATCACAACCAAGCATGAAAACAGCCCATGATACCTCAAACTAAATAAAAAACCCTTAAAGATTCACCCCAAAGTAAAAAAATATATAAGGTTGATGTTCCAAAAGGGAAATGATCCATAACCAAAATTTAAATAATCTATTATATAAAAAACATAAATTCAAAAATTAATATAAATTAATCCTTTAGATAGATCCTTTAGGACATGGTCCATCACAACCTCCCCATCATAAATCTTTTTCATACATGTAAATCCAAATTGACCATTTATTCAAAACGTCATGATATCCATAATTCCTCAGGGCATCAAAAATTATCCAATTCATTTTCTAAAATAAAAATTCTATTTTCAATATGATTATTTCAAAACTAATACTAATAATAAAATTCTATAATATTTAAATACCAAAGTGGTATACTCATAGTTAACATGCTAATTTAAATTCCCAAATTACTCAACATTCTTCTGATGAAAGACTCCCTATATTCATATAATCTACTAAATACTATAGAACTATATAAATAGAATAGGATTGTTAATAAAAAACACTAGCACACAATTTAAACACTCACTAAAATATTGATGTCTAATATACAAAAAAATATATATATAACAATATATTCCTAAAAATTATAATATCAAAAGGCTTGTTAAGATTTCTAAAATACTCAAATAATCATTGTTTAAACAACCCACACTTACATGGTTATCCCTACTATTTATATTTTCATGTATTTACCAATGGATGTCCTTCCATGATGTTCTAATTTATCGAAAATATTCTCTTTGCAAAATAATTTCACCAAGAATACATTCTCATTTTTAAATCACAATCCATATTTATTTATATAAATATCAAGAATTATATGTTCATATTTAAATAAACTTAAAATTATAAAAGAAACCTTTCTAATTTATCCAATCATATTTTAATATAGTTTCAATGAAAACCAATATTCCAATTCAAAATTAACAGGTCAAAATCATTTTCAGATACACTATATTTTTTCAAAAATAAACTCTTCTGTAATTCTATTTAGGAAAATACTTTTCCAAATTCTATTCAATAAAAATAAACTATTTCTATATATCTATTAAATTTCAAATATATCTTTATTTATTATATAAGTTTATAAAAATAGTTTTCCTTACATTGAAAAACCAACATGTCTTATATAATTAATCATCTATGATAGAACACATATATATCATAAGTCATGAAAATGAAAACAATAAATAATAATTTTAGGAATAGAGTACAAAATAGGTAGAAAATAAAATTCTTATGATTCTAAATTACAAAAAAATTACAATGAACTACTAAGTATGGAGTATATTATCCATATTTAAATATTCATATATGTGAGTGAATTTAATTGATTAAATATCAGAAAATAATGTATTCTAAAAAAATTGATTATGTTATTAGTTTTTATTAAATTTAAAAATTCCATTCACATATACTAATAATAATATAAATTAAAATCATATGACCTTATGTTGTACTATATTATATAATGTATGAACCAATGTGAGGATTGGATCCCGATCGATCCCAATATACTCCTTCCCAAATTTTCCTCAAATCCCATTTGGTGATACTTAGAGCAATGTTTCACCCACACTTATACCACATATATTGAACACCTATAAATTCCCTGTTAACATAAGATTTCATTATCATTATGCTATCTTTAAATGTTAATGGGTTACCTCCTAAGTATCGATGATACTATCTCTGGGATAATCTGAAATACTATAATTAATATCATTGAGTGAGATCTAATACCATTTTTTAATGACCCTAACATAGATTCTTACATAGTACTTGAATCAGGCCATCACTAACCTAAATAATTTCACTGATCCCCAAGGCCAGAAAAGAGCATTGAGGGTCTCAATATACAAGTGAACTAACATTTACCAATTAAGGTTTATATAACAGTCCATGAATACATTCCTCAAATAGACCAATATAAAGTTTACATATGTTATAATTTATTAATACATAGAAAAAAATATACTACCAAAACTGAATAAAAATAAAAGAAAAGCTAAAAATTCTCTATATAAATTCAATCAAAATCATAAAAACTAGTCTACAAGTATGTATTCTAGTAAAGTATTTACATCTATAGATACATCACACCAAATAAAAATAATAGGTCATTTGATGACTCTTACCTCAACTAACATGGCCTCCTACTCTAACTCCATAAGGATCCTAAATACATGAATTTACAGAAGTACCTAGTTGGTTAATGAAATATTCAATAGTTATCCAAAAAAATATTGTACCTAAAATGAAGGAAGTTATACTACATTCCCACCAACATTTCTATGCAAGGTGTGAGTATATACATACTCATTTGGGAACCCCAAATGTTCCTAGAACATACAATGAATAGGATTATATATATATATATATATGAATGAACATGATTACTCATTTAAGTACATATATAATTAAATAGTTCCAAATTCTGCCAATAGATCATAAACTATAAATAATAACCAATTAGTTACAAATAAATGAATAAAAGGATGTATAAAGTTACTCTTTATATTGGGATTTTCCAAAATGATCTACCTGCATTAACCAGAGTGCTCGAAATCTGAGATGATTGGATCAAGAAACCATAATTCCTTTCCAATAGAGATAATATTAAAATATTTTTTCCTATATATGAGTTAGGGGGAAATTTTCCATGGAAACCAAATGGTGTACACAAGAGTCATGCCTTTATCCTATCTTGTGGAAATGTCAAATGGGTTTTATTCATTTAGTATAACATAACTTATCCCATGTAATTTTTGTACTTAAGAAATTTATAATATAATAATTATAGAAAAACATAGTTATCAATACACATTAACATTCTTGATACAATAAGATAATAACAACATCAACATATTAAAACAATATTCATTATCATGTAGAAAATCAACCAAAGTAGTATCATGATGAAGGGAAGAAATATAAACATGTTTTCTTAAGCTATTTTAACAAATATATCAATAAAATTTAATTTCATTATAAAATAATTAGGGAATATATCAAGAGAAATATATGAGAATTATATTTTTAAATCATATATAATAATAAAAGCATCAATCTAAACATGGCACAAACAAAATTGTGAGCATCAACTAGTACACATTAATGGGAAACATAGTGAATATTTATGTAGGAAAAAGTTTATTTCCAAGATAGCTTAACATCTATATTAATAGTTCAACAATGGTAACCTAAATAGAAAATTAGGAATCTTAAGTGAAAAATAATGGTTTTTTAGTATGATATTACTTTTCACGTTAAAACTTATTTTAGAAAAAACAATTATAAATTGGAATGTTTATTTAAAGGAAGGTACAAGAACATCTAAGGAAAACATAAGTTTAAAGAAAAACCCTTGTTTGAAAACATATTTAGCCCATATATATATATATATATAAGTTTATTAAAATATTTATGCGAGTTTTGATAATCCATTTTAAAAAGAATAATATGGAATTTATCATGAAATATAAAAAAGGTTAAAATTAAAAAATAAATGTTATTTAATAAGTTATTCTTAACTTCAACTTTTACGAAATGAATTCAATTTTGGAATAAATTTTTATGTTATCGTTTAAGAAAAATTGAACAAATAATTATATGTCCCAAATTATCTCTCCCCATTTAACAATACCATGAATTTATCACTATCAATGTGTTTACTTAACCAAGGGCTAAGCATGGATCATGACTAGAAATTAATTTAACTTAGAGATTGAATGAATGAACACACCTTGTAAAATTTATTGAAATCTTCATATGATATGTTCATGTAAATTATATAAGTCTCCTAAAATATTACATCATGGGTTTTGGTCTGAAAATTACTAGAATCTCTAAAGTAATAGAATTGATAGGGGAATAACTACCAAAAAGGATGAAGGAATATGGTTCAATTATTTTAAGGAAGAAATATAAGTTAACAAGTAATGGTATGCATGATTTATAAATTTAAAAAATTTAAAAGAAAAAATTAACATGATAGGAATTGTAGGTACCCTAGCTTGACATACATGGACATTACATTTCTTTTTCGTAATACTAAATACATGACACAAACGAATTCTAAAAGACCGTATTAGTTTAGTGCCTTTGGAAACTCAGAACATAATCTTCTATTCATGGTGAATGATCTTCAATATATCTCATAAACATCTTCCCACTTTGTTTTCCTACATAAGAATTTTCATTATATCCTGGGGAAAAGAAAACATAAAAATGCTGAGCTCAAATTCTTAGTAAGGGTAAACAAGGATAAAATAAAACAAACCATATACATTTAAACATAAAAACATGAACATAATTTTTAAACATCAAAATCTTCTGTCATGAAATAAATCTTGTTTGTATGTAAGGCATAGATCATAAAGTAATATTAGTAACGATAGTATATAATTTGCATAATATATGTAATTATGAATAACTAATAATCACATAATATGATTTCCATAGTATCCAAGGCATTTCTACCAAGACCATCATAGCGGACAAAGTCCATTACTGAATCGGGTCTACATGTCGTTCATGCCCGGTATAACTAAACCAGAGTTACTTTCCATTCTAGCCATGTCTATCTCATTAGATAGAAATATTTACCCAGTTCATTAGAGTGAGATATAGGTCCCACCGATCTCATAATGAAATCATTCTTACATGTGCCACAAAAAACATAAATCATTCATCATAGCATAACCCATGAAATACAATGGGGTTATTAAACATCATTTTATCATAACATAATCCATATAAAAACCATTTCATCACTAACACAATCATATGAGAGTGATAATAGGGATATAAACATAACACTATTTAAATAGTGTCATCATATATAGAAGATAATTTCGATTAACCACATGAACTTAGTTATTGAGGAAAATATCATTTCTTCTTCAAAAACATTTTATTTTCTAATAATGTCTTGCAGTTTTAAAATAAAAGAAGTTAATTCAAAATAAACTTGAAAACCTGTAATTGAATCTTCATGGAAATAATTCTTTATGAAAGTGTAAAAATCAGTTCATGTCATATAAGTTAAACAAAACATTCTCCTTGTACTTTTATCGAAACTGTCAAAAAAGTACCTCATATGGTAAACAAAAGAAAGATTCCTTCTATTCCATGTAGTAAAAGTAAAAAATGTGTAAAATTAATTTAAACATACATAGAAAAATAGTACACATTTTATGAGAATATTTTTAGAAAACATGGACATGGATGTTAAATATATACCCAATATATACTTACAAATAAATAATCTCGGATAAAATGAGATTGGAAAAGTAGTCCCTTAACATAGGTCTTATTTCTTCTATATGTGTCTAAAACACCTATATAGTCGGTTTAAAAAATTATTAACTTTTAATAGAACCGTAATAATATTTATGATATCATATATGATTCACTTATGAGTTTATATTACCCATTTATTTGTCAATTCCATGTTAAAGAAACGTTTTGGGTAATAATCGCTTCAATTCACGTATATGTTTGAACTTTTTATTTACATGTGATTACATAGATCATGATTTAATTACATCCAGAATGTAAAACTAGATTTCTATATCATATATATTTAGTATTTAAATATATATAATAGATCAATAAATGGAATGGAATATACCGTTCATGGAGACGGTAGGTCGTACAGACAGATGAACTCTGTTTTCATTTCCTTATTAAATTTAATGGAATTAAGTAAATGACATTTATATACACATAAATATAGTAGAATTATTATTTAATATATTTCATGATTAATTATTATATATACTTTAAAATCATTTTTGAATGGTTGACATGTAGAATGAATCTCATCGCGTTGTGGAGACGGTAAGTCGTACGTACGCACAAGCGATGATATCGTTCACATAGTTGTACAATGATATTTAATTGGATAGTGTATAATATCTAAGATTTAGTATCATGTTGTAATAATAATATATAGTTATTATTTCCAACATTATACCTATCCATGTAAGGTGGTGGTGAAAAACAGATTACACCACAGTGTGGAGATGGTAATTTGTACGTATGCACACGCAGTGATTTCATTTTTCATAGGATGGATAGAAGGTGAAATGTGGTTGTTTAATATTTATAATTAAATAGAAGTATATGAGGGATATTGATGTTATTACATTATAATGAAACAATTAAAGAATAAAAAGTATAAGATGAAATAAATTTGAGAAAATTAGTAGAGGAGATTACCTCTTCCTCGACGTGCCTCCTATAAATTTCCTTTTAGGGAACTGAAGATTGTATTTCTATAATCCCAGAACCTATAGAATGTAACAAGGAAAGTTTAGAAGAAAAATAGTCAGGTTTTGGATGAGATTTAAGGCTCAAAATAGAGTGAATAGGATATGGAGGAGGTTCCCTTTTATAAGGGAGGAGAGGGGAACTTTAAGAATGTTCCCAAATATTAATTTGTTATAAATTCAATATTGATTTAAAATGGTCCAAAATTTATTTAATTCTAAGATAAGGTGATTTTGGTTTTAATAACCATCACATAATAATTTTTTTACAAGTTTTGAATATTTTTTTATCCTTAGCTATTTGGTTTTACCCTTATTTTTCCCTTTTTAATCTTATTGTGATATCATGTTATTTACATATGGTGGGTTAATGTAATTAACATATCATGTCAAAAGACCCACAAAAAGTTATTTATGAAATATTTGGACTTATATGAACCATTTTTTTAAATATTAGATTTTTAAAAATTTAATATCATTTAAAAAACTGTTTTATGTTTTAATTTATGTATTATGTCAATTTTGGATAATATTCATATTTGACATTTTTTCAAAAAATTCATAAAAACCTTATTATTTAAAATAAAAGGAATTAAATCAAATATAATATGTAAATACCATCTATAAAATTCTTTTATGACACAAAAATAACCAAATTACATTTGTTTTAATATTTATAAATTCATTTATTGGAATTATTCATTAATGAGGTAATCACTACATCATAATTGTGTAAGGAATAAATATATTTATCTAATGTATAAAAATTTGAAATAAAATACCATGATGTATGAAATATTTTTATCTTTATATTGACTATTTATAATAATAGAGATATTTTATATGACCCCATCTTAAACCCAATTTACTAAAATATATATGTTTAGGTTATAATTATCTTTACTTTAAATTAATTCTTATAATGTGTCATTTTCATATCCAAGTTAATCCATGGGGTCCCAAAATTGACCCACAGATGCCCATGGTCGGACATATCTCATAAAATAGTATTAGTTCATGCATTAGGGTAGTTTAATATTATTATAATATTATTTTTTACCCTTATTTACCAGATTTACCCTTTAACCATGGTAAATTAAATAATTACTTAAGTTACTATTCATAATACCCAAAAGTTAAAAGTATATATTTACACCCTTTGAACCTTATGATTCCAAATATGGAATCCATTTTTCCAAATTCAAAACATAGACGTTGCAGTAATTAATTTAAAATTAATCTCATTGTCAAAAAAATGCGTTTTTTTTAAAAGATTGCAAAATGTTGAAATGTTTTCACATATGAATTCAATGTAAAATTAATGACAACGACTTTAATTTCCTTGAACTATAGAAATATATTATATTTTTACATAAAAAAATTCAATAATATATTTTAACCATATAAATTATTTTGATGAAAAAAGTTGTTTTCAAATAAAATTTAGCATATTTTCACTATTCATCAAAATATAAAAGTTATCAAAAAAATATCAAAAAAAATTCCAAAGTAAATTTTTATGTATTTATTCCAAATAATAAGTCTATATTATCATATTTACTTGTAAAAGTGTCTAAAATAAGATTTAAATTGGGTGCACCCTCAAAAGGCGGTAAAAACGCATTTTTTTAAAAATACTTCATTTATCTGAAAAATTGATTTTTTTATCATATCATGTGTAAGATGATTTATAATGTTATATAAAATTTAAAATGAGGTAAATAATATTCATAAAACTAGTTTATATAATATTTTAAAAATATATCATTATTTAGTGAAACTCTTTATTTCATATCACGCAAGCTATTGTGGAAGGTCGTGCAAGCCATGTCAGTGTTTTCTGTAGTGAAAACTTCCATTGGTGTCGCGTATAACATTATACAATCTTAGTTCATTTATTCATTGAAAAAAATCCATTCTCATTGTTGTGTGAAATTAATTCTATCAAAATAACTTGAAATTGTGTGCAACACAAACCAAGAATAGTGTTTCATATACTGCAAACTAATATAGTGTTGCCTATAGGGCATGCTAATCTTCGTGTAGTGTACAAAAAAATACATAAATGAAATTAAAAATAATCTATCTCATAAAATCTCAAATGGTTACAATCAAGTTTATGTAACATAATTAAAAACAATCAATGACATTGTTAACAAAGTCTAGATAATTTAGAGAACTTATTTGAAAAGATATATAAAATTTATTTTTCAATATAATTAACCAAATAATTAAAAAAATTATACTTAAAATAAAATATTAGAGTTCACTAAATAGTGTGGTATTGAGAAATATTATGTCACAGGTCAAATTGAAACTCATATAAGACAAATAATTTTTATTACAAAAATACTATTGAAAAAATATTCATTCATAATTATAAATATAGAGTTTATAAATTAATTTTAGTTTAGAAAAAAAGTTCTTGGTATATCCCAAGAATAACCTAAAAATTTTATTGAGTTGTTGATACCACTAATTATAATCATGGGAGAGATTTAAAATTCTATAAAATATATAATAATACTCTAAAGAAAACCAGAAGCACCTTATTTTCATTAAACAAGAAATTATTTTAAAAATAATTTCAACATAACTTCTATAATAAATAATGGATAAAAAACTAAAATAAAACCTAGAAATTTGACTCCAAAAAACTAATATAAAATAAAAACCACTAGAAATTCGAAATTAAAAACACTATATGGCATTCTAATTCTACTTTTAAATAGAAAAATACTTGAATAATCCCACCATAAACTCTTTATATTTATATAGTGAAAACTGGAGGAAGTTAACCTATAATGAGTTACTTTATACAAGGGAACATAAAACCCTATTCATGAATTTTAATTCATATTAAATGTATTAAATATAAATAAAAATCCTTGTCTAAAAAAGGGGAAAAATAAATGGATTAAATAAGGGATGGAAATAAGGAAGGAAAAAATAGCATTGTTATGGTAAGAGAAACCAATATAGGAAACTATTACTTCAAGAGGAAAAATAAGAGGGGGGAAATTACATGAGATGTATTTTCAGGAGATTTTGTTTGATATAAATAAACGGGACTTTAAGAATGTATAAAATATATTAATAGGGATTTAATTAAAAATTATAAAATTTTCTCTTAAAATAGGCATGGGGAATCCGGGTACCCATTACAACACCACCGAGTACCAGATGGAACCCCTGGAAGCCCCCAACCTACCTTGGATCACCGAGTACCTGGTAACATCCATTGGTTACTCAATTACACATATAGTTATAAATTATAGGTTGGTAAACCTCCATACCACACTGAATATCATGAATCTCTCATGAATCCTCAAACCATATCAAAAAAAATTAAAATTTCACCCCCCCCCAACCTTGAGATTCAAGCCCAACACCTGATATATAGAACAAACCATGATCCATAACTATAATTAAAATAAAGCCTCACCTCAATCACCCAAATTCTATAATTATATAAAATTTAATCTTTTTATAGATCAACTAATACTCCGGTTATCAACACTTACCCAATATAAACCATTTCATTCCAAAAACACAGAACAGAGCACTCAGTCAAAACCTAATGATATCAATAAATCCACAATTCATTGAAAATTCTCTAATACATTCCCCAAAATAAAAGATCTATTTATAATATTATTCTTCTAAAACCAATTCCAATAACTAAATTCCATAATGTTCTAATACCAAATAACCATACTCCTAACTTACACACTAATTAATATTCTAAAATCACACATCATACTTTGAATGTGTAACACTTAAAATTAATAGAAAAAACCAAATACAATGAAACTCAAAAATAAAAATAAGGAATTATAACCATAAAACCCCACTATATATTCTAAAATTTTACCCAAATCCTAATTCAGAATATCTAAAATAAATAAAATTATATACCTCAAAATTTCAATATCAAAAGACTCACTAAGATTTCAGAAATTCTCAATGAATCAATTTTAGACGACCCCAACTCCCATGATTCTCACCACTATAAATATTTTATGGTATTTAACTATCAATTTTTCTCTAATATGTTTTGAATTATTAAATATAAACTCCTTTAAAAATAGATTAATTAGGAATACATTCACATTTTTAAATCAAAATCAAACTTTATTTTTGATAAATTTAAACATTAAAATATATATTTTTATACACATAAAATTATAGAAAAATACTTTACAATTTATCCAATTTAATGTTTAATTAGTCCCATACAAAATCAAGGTTCCAAATCCAAGGTCATAAATAAAAATAATTTTAAAAAACATTGTATATTTTTCAAAAAAATACCGCTTCTACAATTCAATTTATTAAAACATTTTTTTCAATTTCTATTTAGTGAAAAGAAACTATCTCTAAATATTAATCACTTTTCATAACTTCCTCCACATGTGATATATTTCTAGAAAAAAAATCCATAATTTGAAACAGTAACATACATCATAAAATTAATTATTTTTTATGGAAGAAATATATATCAAAATACACAGTAATGGAAAAAAAGAAACTATTCTTGAAAATGGAATTAAAAATAGATGATAAATAAAATTCTCAGGAATATAAACTATATAGAAATTATATAATCCACTACTGAGTATGAAATGGATAATGATTCTTAACACGTGAGGATATGTGGGTGAATTTAATTGATTTGATAACACAAAATATGGTATTTAGGAAAATAATGATTCTATTATTAGTTTTTATTTAATTAACTAATTCTATTCACTTGTGTTGTAAATTACATTAATGAAATTCATATGACCTTCTGTGATACTAGACCATGTGATGCCTGAACTGATACAAGGAGTGGATCTCAATCGAGCCCAATAACTTCCCCAATTCTCATCAAATAATATTTTTAGATACATATAATAATGACTCATCCAAACCTATAGTCCCTAGATTGAAAACACAAACACCCCTGGTAACTTAGGCTTCCAAAATAATTATGTTGGCTAGGAATATTTATGGGATACTTTCTAAGTATCAACAATTATATCTATTGTATTCTCTTAAACTTTATACCTAATATTCCTTAGTGAGATTTCATACCATTTTTTAAGGACCCTCACCTACATACCAAAACAGTACCTAAATCAGAATATCAATGGCCCTAAGGGAATTCCTCGACCCCTGGAGGTTTTTGAATAGTTTCGAAAGCCTTTATATTATGGTGAGGAATTATTTACCTATTTATTTTTATATAACAATCCAGGATACAGTTTCTCAAATAGATCTATATGAATCTTCTATGTTTTAGAAATTTCTAATAAAAAAACAAAAAACGTTACCAAAATATAATAGCAAAAAAAGTGTAATGTATGTCTATATGAATGAAATCAAAATAAAAAAAAGACTAGCTTATATGTATGTATGCTAATAAAGTATTTATATCCATACAACCCAACCTTAACTAAAAAGAATAAGTTATTTGTTAAATATACTATTTCAAAAAATATCCTCCTACTCCCACTATATATAGATAATGGATACATGAACTTGCACCAGCACCTTACCGGCCTGTGAAATATCTAAAATTTATCCATGTAACTTCTATACATTAAATTTATAAAATGAAGTTTCATGTCTATAAAATTTTATATGTGTGTTGTGAGTATATACATACTCAGTAGGTAACCACCAAAATGACTTAACCCAACAGTAAATAAATAAGTGTATAAATGAACATTTCAAGCCATACATATACATATATAATAAAATAGTTACATATATAGTCAAAAAAATTTAAAACATGATAATATTTACTATAATATTGTTGATAGTTGAATTTAAGTCTATATCGAGTAACTTCCTATATCAAGAGGTTCAAAATAATTACTAATGACTTTTAGACTAGTGTATTTAATTTGAGATGACTAGGTAAGGTAAACCATGATGTCCATCCCATAAATATAAGCTCATGAAATTTACATCTATGGTTAAAACTGGAGAAAATAATGTATCATGGTAAAGGGAAGTTGTATATAAGATTCAGGGCTTTAGCCCATCGGATGGAATGGGGAAACGGGGTATACTCAACCTTGGTATCACAACCCATCCCATGTAATGTATCTATTCAAGAAATTAATACTAATAAAAAATATGGTATAAATAATCCATCCATCCACATAAAAATGTTTAATACACTAAAATACTAAAAATATAGATATATTAAAAAAAGATATATAGTCAATTAGAAACTAAATCATATTATTATAGACTAGAGTAAATAAAATGGATATTATTTCTTACGTGACATTAGTTAACATATCAATATAACTTAATTTTTTTTAACTCAATAGAGAATATGCTATGGGAAATCTATGGGCGTTATATTATCAAAACTCTTAAAAGTATAAAATAATCAAGATAAACATGTCACAAAGTAAAGTGCAAGAAATAATTTTTTCAAATTAAAGGTAAACTATAAGAATATTTTAGTATGGAAAAGGTTATTATCAAACTCTATTGATTACCATCCAAATAATTCAATAAGGGTAACCAAAATAAAACATTATTCCACTTGAGTATAAAGGAAATGTGTTTTAGTCCAACATGTCTTTCACATTAAAAATCATTTTATGAAAATGGTTAATGTGTCAGAATATTTTTCTTAAGGAATGTATAAGAATATATAAGGTAAAAAGTAATTTTGAAGTAAAATCATAGTTTGAAAATGTATTTACCCAATATTTTGGAAATTTTTTAAAATCAAAATGAGAGTCATGATAAGATATTTTTAAGAAAATAAAACGTATTTTTTAAAAGGTTGGGGCCGAAGCCTCATTTATTATTTAAAGCAAAGAAAAGACCTCTTCTAATTGGGTAGAGGGAGACCCATTACATAGCCCAAAGGCCTAGTGGGAATTTACCCCATTACAAGGCCCATAGGCCCAAAGTTTTGGCGCAAGTTCTATTTTGTGAATAGTACTGCTACATTACTCTGCCTGCTACAGTACTTCACAGTATCCACCGCTACTATTGTACCTTGCCATCGCTACAGTGACCTGCTGCCACTATAATGCCTGTCGTTGCTGCAGTGTTGCCGCTGCTACAGTATGTAACAGTACTGCTACAGTACCTGCACCTAATGGGTTTTGATCCCCCATTTTCATGTAGGATTATGGGGTTCTTACCACTAATCCAAACCCCAACTACATAAAAATTATTTTTCAATAAAATCATTACAAAAGTGTATCTTTATAAAAAATGAAATTTCCAGAAGTTATACCTAAATATAAATTTTAAAAATGAATTCAATAGGGGTGTAAATATTTATATTATCTATTAATAAAAATCTAATAAAAAAATCTAATTCCTCCCCCCCCCCCCCACATTATTAATAATACCATTTCTCTCTATTTATGTCCTAACTTAACCAAAGGGTTAGGGTTGATCAAGACTTGAAATTAATTCAAGTTAGACTAGGAAGAAATGACCATGCCATGTAGAATTTATTATAACCTTTAAGGATATATTTTTATAAAATATATTATTTGTCTAAATGATTCAACCATATAGTTTGGTTTCACACTTACTATTAGCCCTCAAGTAACATAATTTTTGGGGGGAATAACTACCATAATATATGCAAGATCAAGACTCAAGTTTATTAAAATTTATATATAAGTATATTATACATGAACTATATATTTTATTAATGAAAAAAATGTAAAAATATTTATATAACATGTTGGGTATGGTTTTATAAACCAATAAAAATAAATAATCAATAAAATGATTAACAACGAATAAAAAACATGATGAACTTGTGGTAAATAACTATCCAAGATATTATTCAATATAATTAACCAAAAAAATTATAAAATCATTTATATTTATATTGTGTATAGATTATCAAAACCAACAAATAGGTCACACACCCTAGGCACTCTAGTGGATCAACCCTCATCCTTCCACACCTGGAACAATAAGCACCCTATAGACATATTTTATTATAATTTTAAATGGACTAAAGTAATAATGTTTTTTAAAGACTTATTTCATGCCCCATATGTTATTAATGGTCTAAATAAATTAATAAAGGGTCCATAAGTAACCCCCTTATATAATTTGGGTTTGTCTATCCCATAGCTACATGGTTTGTGTTGCGCCCTTATACCTGCAACATCCTGTCATCATCATGTCCTCCTCTATCTGTTATTGCATCCCACCTAAAATACACTCATCTATAGTGTCCTACCATAGCTTCCATAAACCTCTATATTTTTCTTCCTATATAAATCTATTCATAGTGCCTCACTTGAAGGTCACCCATCTGCGGCTTCTCACCGTTTCCACTATTTCCCTTGTCAATACTCCCATAGAAGGGGTACCCTCCCTACTTTCACCTGTGCATAGGGAGAATACCCACCCCCAAAATTGGGGTACCTTCCTAAAATTAACACCTTCCAAAAATACCACGTTAATATTATATCTATTAATAAATCATTTCCCTAAGATGACGGAAGTTACATTATCCATCACATAACACCCCTAATAAATCCCCAAGAATATAGTTGTGCATGGGAATTGATCTCATAACATAAAATTTCACAGGATGGAGATGATCACCAATTGTGTGAAATTATTTATAGTTAAAACCATTTATTAGATTTTACAATATATATAAGGAGGGAGGAATTGTATTTCGTAAGTGAACTAATATGGGTTTTGGTGTAAGAAATGTTTTTTGGATAGGTTTTGTAATGTTAAAAGGGTGATTATATAAGTTTCATACCAAGACTCTATAGAAAATGTTTACCAAAATAAAGAACTTATTTATCCATGAAGAAACAATGCTGAAAATTGATTCATGAATACGAATGAGTAGAAGAAACATTTAATCTATATAAGAGTAACTCTAGTGATGTGTAATAATAACTTGGGGTTCCCAAAGGTAATGTTATATTATTTAGAGTGTTGTGTAAGATTATATTATTTCATGGGTGATAAATTTGAAGGATATTATTCTAGATACTTATACCATTCAATGGATATTGGAATTTTAGTTAGTTTATTCAGTATGTATATAGAGTTTTCCTTAATCAAAAAATGGGTGTCAATGATTACATGAAGAAGATGCAACTGATTGAATAGACTATCTAATATGGAGGAGGATTATAAATAAATGAGATAATATTGTTTTTATAATTCTAAAATGTATGTCAAAGGTTTTTAAAATTAGGGTAGTTAAGATGGAATGTATTGAAACCAAAATAGTGGAAGATTGGAAAGATAAGAAAAATAAGTAAAGAATAAAGATCTACCAAAATGAATTTTAGAGTATAGAAAAGAACCAATACCTATTGAATTTTTTATTATAGTGATAGAACATGCAGTATATATTTGTTAAAAAATAGTTTTATTCTTCAGGTTTCATATATGGGTAATGAATTTGAAAATATGATCCCTTGTAACTCTGATAGACTCGGTAGGTTTCTTCAAATGATAAGTTACCTTATTACTCAGATGCTATGTATTGTGTTTTATCATAATTATATAAGTTACAATGTTCATCCTATTGAGTAATATTAAGTTCCAAACCACTTAATCACAAGGGTTTTTTGTGATTCTATTTATTTGAGTGCTTTATTCTTCTATTCACTTGTTTATATAAAGTATTATATGAGTAAGGTTGTAGAAAATGTGATGGATAATTTTTGATTTGTTCTTAGATCTGGAAAAATACATATTTGGTTCCAAATAAGTTTCAAAAATTTTGAAACTTATTTATTCCTTTTTAGTGTTTGAGGGATTCTTTTGAATTAAGGGTTATGGTGTAACAAGTTGTATCAAAGCTTGGTTGAAGTCTCTGGTGTCCAATATTTATTTTCATAATCATATCGTTATATAAATTAATATCAAACCTTAGTTAGATTTTTAGATGTAATGGCCTCGACAGTGACTCGTTAAGGAGTTTTCTAAAAACTCGATTCCATCAAATGGTTCCGCCAAAATAGCGGCACTGGTCATAGCGACACCGTGACGATGGCACCGGTCACGGTCACACACCAAAATGGTGGCATAGTGATGGTGGGACTATAGTGGTCACACCGTCATGGTTGCACATAGAAATGGTGGCACCACTTATAGTGTTCCACTGAACCAGTGGCGCTATGACGGTGGCACCGGTTATGGTGTTCCACCGAACCAGTGGAACCATAGAGGTCGCACTGTCACAGTCGCATTGCAAAATGGTGGAACCGCTTTTGGTGGAACCATGACTGTTTCATTGTGACGGCGGCACCATTACGGTGTCTCACTAAATGGTATCCCACCGTTTTTTTTCAATTTCCTACTTTTTCCAGTTCTTCCCCTTCAATGGATTTTTTTGAAATAAAGGTGTTTTAATACCCCCTTTCATTTCCATTAAAAGCCCAAAAATGATATCCAAAACCCCCCAAGAGCTGAGAGACCCTAGAATTAAGAAAACGTGTGGCTTTTTCCTCGGTGTCACACCCTTTTTCTGTACATTCCATTTCCACCCCTGTTACGCTTTTTCCTCTGTTTAAAGGAAACCCATTAACTCACAGTCATTATAGCCACCTCTCTGATGATAATTATTAAATGAAAATTAATTCAACCGTGGTTAACAACCCAACCATGTGTAGAAAACATGATCCTCCATTATATTGATTTAATAATTCAAATCTCTTAACTTCAGGATCTCACCTTTTATCGCATGAGGATTCATTCTTATTCTTGGCTTGTCTCTTCCATTCCTTGGTATGTTTGGAGTCCCCATTACCGTGGCTAGTGGAGCACCTATGTTGGAGCCTTTCCTGATCCCTCTAAGAGTCCTCGAAGTTCCTCCCCTTCATGTTGTACATCCCTAGTTCTTGGAACGTGGAGAAAAACTCTGATCTATGAACATCTAGGTAGGGTTTTTCCTTCATCTCTATTTACTATGAATCATGAGGGGTGGGTATGATAATGTTACTATGGGGATATATGAAAATAAAATCTTAACAAAGATAATAAATTTTTTTTAAAGAATGAATGGGTGTTTTTGATGATGTTGTTGTACCCTTTTACCTTTTCATATATTTTGTAAATTTTATGGGCTTATGTCCACTAAAAATCATGGATATTGGTGGACCCTTCTTGCACACTAATGAAACTAGGTTTTCTGGATAATTATGTGATTAAGTGGATATAACATGGAAACAAGTTAGTCATGTGAACTTGGTTTATTAAATGTATTCCCAATGAATAATAATACTTTTTTGGTCACCTCGGTTAACCAAACGAAAAGATGGTACTAAAGGAATGGTGTGTTTAAATCTAAAAACCCATTTTCTCTATTTGGTTGAAGTACATGGTTGTTCTAATGGATTATTGTGTGGTGACATGGATGGGGATGAGATACACTATTGGAAAGTTGTTATTTTATGGATTTTTGGCTATGTGGGGCCATATTTTTGGGCTTGGTTTGGTTCCAATACTTCTAGGGATCTCACGGATCCCTTTTGTAGTTGTAACATTACAAGAGAACCGAGTACGAATGCTTAATTTGTTTCTTGGCTATTTTTCCTTCCCTAGCTTGTGGTTATGCCTTTTACATTCCCGGAAGTGAGAAATTATTTAAATAGAACCACTTAAATGTGATGAAAACTATGGGTTCAATGGGGAATTGTTTTCTATGAATGAGTTGTGACTCGGTTGTGGCTGTTGTGCTTTTTTATGAATGAATATTAATGAAGTTTTTTGTGTATGGGTTGGTTTTGGAACCCCTAGGTTGGGATGAGTGCTTTTTTACCAATATGTGTAATTTAGTTCTTATGTTTCTTATTCGTACCCCACCCAAGTTGAGCACTTCGTGCTGAACACCCCCATTTCATGGGGGAGGGTGTTTTTCCCAACACTCATATGAGTGGCTAGTTATTAGCTCCTTTTCTGCTCCTTTTCTTGAGTATCCCAATACTCTTCAGGCAGGATTTGATGGAATGAGATCTATTATAGGCTAATATTTTTCTAGTAGGGTAGTTTTCGTGGTTGGCCTAGGTGTGTGCGAGTAGTTTGTTTACCAAGTGTCATCGAGATGAGGCTCAAGTGTTTTGAGTGTGGTGTTAGTTGTTCTAGTCCAGGTGTCTACGGGCATAGAGGTAGTTGTTGTGGCCCAGGTTTATATTGGTGGGGATGTGTGTTTTTGTTGTATCCCAGGTGTCTGTGGGTGGGATGCATGGTTTTAGTGACCCAAAAGGTTGGTTTTGGGGCGATAGTGAGACTACAGTTAAAATTCCAGGGGAGGTCTAACACATAGGATATCTTCAATAACCAGTGGGAAAGTGGTGTGGGGTACCCAAACATCGATGTGTTATTATGATTACTTTACTATATTTACATTATTTGGAGAGTATTCCTTGGTGAGGTTTGGGTGGAAAGTTTCCTTGCTATGTGATTTGGTTATCTCTTTTTCTCATGGGGAATTGGAATGCCTCCCCACAAGCGCACGAGAGATTTTGGTTTTCCCTAATGATTATACCTATATACTCAACCTATGTATATAAAATTATTTTCAGGTTTCTAGGAGGACTTCGGGGACCGTCCAAGACTATATTATCTCGGACACTGGGACCGCTAGTGTTGCTGCTTTTCTTTTGTTTTGGTACTTCCCTTTGGAGTTTTCTTGTAATTTTTACACTTTATATTGGTACATGCATATGGGAATTGATTTTTTTTATTTACTTTTACTTATAGTTTTGCTGTTGTTTGGGATTTACAATCTTATCTCCCGATCCTTTTCATAAAAAAGGGTAATGCCTTCCATATCAGATATGATTTTATACCATTTGTTCTAGTCACCAATCTGAGTCCTATTGAATGTGGGACTTGGGGGATCATTATCTCTCATTCAACTTGAAGAAGGAGGGTTTTGGTAGTTTGATGTCCCTTCCCTCATCTTGGTGAAGTCGGGTCATGACAGAATGCTATCAAAGGTATTGGTTGAGAGATAGGATGGTGTCCGGGGTTAAGCATAGTGAGGATTTCATGGTATGGTAGGGAAACAATGTTAGGAAATCTTGGGGCATGAAATAGGCCAGGGAAGACCGGCTAGGACGTGGGATTTTAGGTCCCCCGTAATCTGATGCAGGGACTCTAGATTTACCTAATGACCAAGTAAGGCTACACTGATTACCGGGTAGAGTCCCTAGGAAAGTTAAATGTATCAAAATTACTTATGTACTTATTTTTCTTGGGTATTTTGGGGATTTCAAATAAATTAAAAGTCTAACCAAAATTTGAAAGCAATCTTCTACACTACTCGGGCTTGGGAATTCCTTGTTTACCTTCTAACTATGGAACTTGGATGGAGACCATGGGAAGTGTAGGAAATCGAGGCCTAGGAGGATAATTTGGGTGATTAGTAGAGGGATGGTCAAGAGGAAGATGAAAACTACATGCAGAAGATTCTTCGTGCCTTTTAGTAGTAGACCCTAAGGAAGTATGAGGGTTGCATCTCAGACATGGAGATAGAGAGTTGGATCGATGAGCTGGTGATAGATTTGAGCATGATCTGGGCTCCGATAGAGTACTAGGTTTCTCTATCTGTAATCCAGATGTAGGGAGCGGTGCATCAGTGGTAGATGCTCTATCTTAGGGAGAAGTGGGAGGCTGAGGTTTCATGGGATGACTTCGAGAGGGAGTTCCAGGCAGAATTCCTCTCTTCCACGATGAAGGTTGAGAAGAGGCAGGAGCTACTCTCCCTTCAGTGGGGGATTATGTCAGTGATGGAACTGGAGATCAAGTTCAAGGATCTCCAACTCTTTTCTCCAGACAACTATCTATATGAGGAGTCTCGGGAGAGATGTTTAGAGGAGGCACTATGACCTTCTATCGGTATTATGTTAAACCCTTCACTCTATCAACATACATGGAGGTTCATAAGAAGGATGAAGTGGTGGATAGGATGCAATCACAGGGTGGTGTACCTTGATAGGGGATCCAGTTGGGCTCGTCAAAGGGGAAGGTCATCAAATGTAGGCCTCCAACGTCTGGGCCTTCTAGGTTTCAGCAAGTGGGGAGAAGACACCAGCAGTTCCAGATTCGATCTCCCAGTCCTCGCCTCTTCTTTACCGGTCTAGGATAGAGATGCTTCATCCGTGGTCGTCATGGTCACCTTCAGAATTTGTGCCCAAACCAAGTGCAGTACAGTGGGGGTGGGCAGGTTCAGTTCCCACCTTAATAGCAGTTAATCCAGCCAGGCCCTTTCAGTAGTAGTAGTAGGGGCAGTGAGATCCTTCTCGTCTAGGAGAAGATGTTGCAGGAGGATTTGAACCTTAGGGCACTCCTCTGGGACCTCAACCAGGGTGTGGTCGGGGATGCGTCCAACAGTAGAGGAGTAGAAGATCTAGGCATGGGTAGTTTCATGTTGCAGAGGTAGCTATTCCAACAGGGCCGAAGGTTGTTCGAGGTACAATCATTTTGTTTTTCAATCTTATTTGTGCCTTGTTTTATTCAAGAGCTTTACACACTTTTTTTCCAGCCAGTCTAGCCCATGCTTTGGTTCTAGACGTAGATAGAATTCTCGTGACCCTGGTTTTGAGTACACCAGTCGGAGGTCAGACCAGCATGTCTCATGGTTGTTGGGGATGTAGACTGATGTTTGGACCACATCAGTCTAGTGGGGACCTTTTTTTGCTACAGATGCAACCATATTATATAATTCTATGCATCGAATGGTTGTTCTATGTATGTTCTATAATCTAATTCTTCTTAATTAGTTTCATGTTTTCAGATATGGGTGGACAACGTGTGACGTTCATCGGTGAGCGGGGTTCCCATGAAGGCATCTGGTGAGTGGAGAACCTTATTGTAACGACCCGAAATTTTGAATAAATCTTGTTTCCTAATTTTATGTGTTATTTTATTTTATTTTTATACTCAAAAAAATGTTTCATTTGATAACAAGATTATAATTAAAATGAGACCGTTGGTTTTAGACGGTTATATGACCATTGGTCAATATGACCGCTGGAAACTAAATGTTTTGATTATTGTCTCTAAATACAAGTAATCTTGGTTAATTATTATAGAAAGAAGATTCGATGGCCTCACCCAAGAGTCTTGGACGGATCGAAGCCCATCTAACAGAACTTGGGAAGGAGGTAGCACCACTGGGCTTTTCTCTGGACCAAACCCAAGCAGAACTTCATCATGTGAAGCTAGAATGGAATCTCCTTTGCAAGAAGTTCAAACTGATAGAAATTACTACTCGTGCAATGTTAGCCGAGCCTCCCTCAGATTCTCTCACCTTAGCACATCTTACACTTAGGTCCTATGCTGGTGTGATAAGGGTCTATGTAAGGAGACCGTAACTGCCTTGTATAATCCTTTGTTTTAAATAAAAATTGGGATTTCTTCTTATGAAGTTTATGAATTTTCAAATGTCTGGAAAAATATAGAATGCATATTTTTGGTTAATTTTAGAGAAAAGATATTTTAAAAAAAAAATTATTTAAACCTTAAATAATTAGAAATGTGTAATGATTTTTAAAAAATGGTCTTCTACATTTATGCTCAGTACGAAATTTAGAGTCTAATAAGATCAACTTAATTTTTGATGAATAGTAAATTATGAATAGTGATTTTATGATTAGGATTAGTAATGTGTCCAAATGGATTAGTAATCTCACTTAAAGAAAGTATTAATATAATCTAGTCACCTTGATTAAGTAATGTGATTCAATAAAATGGTTAAAAAATGATTTCATAAATTATTATTCAAGTATTAGTTTTTTAGAGTGAATAGTGTTTTTTAATTAAAAATTAAATTAAAAATATTTAAAAAATTATTTTTATAAAATGGATTTCATTTTTGAACTCAGAGCACCGATATTATGTTATGGTAATTTTTGGGGTTTTTTCTGAAAAAAATGAATTTTCGGTGAATAGTTTATTTATTTTAAAAAATAAATTAAAAATATTTAGAAAATTATTTTTATAAAATAGAGTTCATTTTTGAAATCAGAGCATTGATATTTGGTTATGGTGAAATTTTGAGACTATTTTGAGAAAGCTGAATTTTCGATGAATAGTGAAAATACAGTTTTTAAGTTATGGGTGTTTAATGACATCATTAAATGATGTATTAAGTATGTAATCAATATGGTCGACTTATGAATAGTAATATAAGGTATTAGGTGTCCCAAGTGGCCAATACCATGGGCAAATACCATGGGTAAGCCCATGGTTTTTCCAAAACCACTAATAAGGTGTCCCTTGGCCATTAATGCCTTGTCCCCTCAATTTCCCTATAAATATCAAGCCATCCTCTCATCCATTCGACTCCCCACTCTCCCCCAAAGAGGTTATGGTCTCATTACCTCCCAAAGAGTCCTCCCAAGGTTCCACCAAGCCCTCAAGGTCCCAACCTTTGAGTTTTAAGAGTTACGTTTTAAGGTAAGGGATCTGATCTCTCTCTTTCTTTTCAAGAAATCTCTTTTATGTAATTTCATTTATGCTCTATGTTCTTATGTTAAAGGGTGTTCTTTTATACTACTATTACTTCCCTTTTCGTGTTCACATAATGATAGATCCCCTCTTACTCTCATTATTTCTTTTTATGAAGTTTTAAGTGGCGCCGTTAGGCTGCCGAAATTTTTGTAACGGATTCTTTCTCCCTTCTCAATTTTCAAGATCAATTTTCATGTAAAGTATTTAAAGTTCCTTTTTATTATGTTGGGGTATGATCTATAAATTTATCATACTGATCTTTTATGATCATATGATGAGAGACCCTATTTGATCTCTTCAATTTAGTATTTTCAAGTTTTAAGTGGCGTCGTTAGGCTGCCGAATTTTTAAGTGGTTCTTCACCCTTCTTGTTTTGAAGTTATACTTTCATGTCAATTATTTCAAGTTCCTTTTTGTTATGTTGGGGTATGATCTCCATATCTATCATACTGATCATTTATGTTCATATGATTAGAGACCCTATTTGATCTCTTCAATCCATTTTTGGAAGTTTTAAGTGACGCCGTTAGGATGCCAAATTCTCATAAGAGAAATCTTATTTTTTTCTTCCTTTCATGTTCTTCATTTCATATGGTATATCTTTCAAATTTCATTACCATGTTCTTAAATCCCATATATTATGTTCCCCTACTGTTTTATGGGTCATTTATGAATGTTTTACCCATGTCCCCTCTATTTTCAATGTTTTCTAAAACCCTGTAACATAGCCGTTATGCTGCAGAATTTTCGTCTCAAAATGTCTCTCTCTTTTTCTAAAGTTCTTTGATTTTATTAAGTTAATACTCAAATATCTCTCTTATATATGTGTATTCACATATATACCAAAATTTTCTATTTTAAATTCTGGGATTTACATACATGAAACCCGCTCTCCCCTTCTGTGGGTTTAAAGTGACGTAAAGATCATGTCCTTAAAGCAGTTTTTAAAACGTTATGATTATGAAATGAAACCCATTTATTTTATGCTATATGGGTTATTTAGGAAATGTTTGATGATGATATATGTTTCTCACATGATAATAAATTCAAATTTCAGGGTGCGCCCTGATAGCGCTCCAATGCATTGGGTAATGATGTAACCACTAGAGATTACAATTCTCACGATATCTTGGTGAATAACCTTGTTAGTTTTCAAATGACACCTTAGGGATGGACCTTGGTGATATGTTCATGATTGTCTATGTTAAATGATGTAGCCACATCTTAAAGATATGAAAAATGTTATTTTTATTATGATATGCCTCATGATTTCTTTCTCATGCCTTAATGATCTTTTCATGACCTTATTGAAGTATCTCAAGTTCACATGTAAAATGTTTCTCTTGTTTCCCTTACGGGGATTTTTTCTCACCCTTTCTTTTGATGTATATCCCCAGGTTATGTGATGCAGTAATGTACCTAGGATGAACATGAGGAGAATCCTTTCAAGTGTTTTAGAATAATGTTTTATGTTTTCATGTTTAATGTTCCTGGTTTCTAAGACACTAAACCTTAAAGATCCTTGGTTTTGTAAAATGTAATGAAAGTTTATATGATAAAAAGGCAGGATGTTATAGTTGGTATCAAAGGATGGTTTAGTTATTTGTGGAAATTAGGATATGAAAACACTAGGAAGAACCCTATAGAAAAGTTTAAATGTAGGAAATCTTCCTGGTATTTTGGTGAGTATTGAGTAAGGGGTTGCCAAGAAAATACATCCCTGTCTGGATACGAGCAGGTAGAGGTGGCTCTGGCACAGATGTACATAGGGGTAAAACCCGAAAACACCGCTTTGAGCTAGACTCGAACGGGAACTGGTACACGACAACGGGCCTTGCTGCACTCTTGGTTACGACACTCCCGGGGGATATGCTTTGGTAAATTCATAAGCCTAGTATGAACCATTGTTAAAGGAACAAAGATAAAATAAAATAAAGATTCACATAAGAATATATGATCATGGATAACCTAGATGGGAACCTAGGGGATCACAAGTTAGGGTATACTTTTCTTCTACAAGTTATCCTTATATGCTTTCAGTTCCTTTTCATGATTATTGGCTAAGTACTTAGGCCCCTAATTATGCTTTCTCTTCTTAGTTAATGGTGGGAAATTAAGAACATGTCCCAACAACCAATGTGATAGGAAATGCGATGATTGTCGTATTAATATGACCGGGATGATTAGGGGATTAAAATATGATTATTATTTTGGAAGACGTTCACTATTTTGGGGACCCTATATGATCGAGGTAAATAGATTACTACGGTATCTTCATTTAGGAGTAAGGTTGACTTATATTTTGAAGAATCGATGAATTTAAGGTGGAATTATAGTAATTTAGCTTACTTATGGGAATGATTAACCTATCTTGGGTAAAATATGTTTATGGTAGATACTTTCGTTATAAGATGTTAGGATTGGTGGATGTTGTTTGGAGATGAACAATGATGTTTATTTTGGAAGACTATGTTATAAAATCCTTCTTGTATTTGGGTTTCAATCTTAGTTTGGTTTATTTTGAGTAATTTTAAGGACCGTTATTTATGGAAAGGACTATGATGAACTTTGGGTAGTACCATGGAACTTTGAAGATTTAAAAGTAGTTTCCATTCCTATGGGATTATTTCTTTTTGAAGAGTTGTTTTACCTTACCCTTTCTGTTTTTGGGATAATGTTTAAAGATAGAAGAAATAGATAGTTAATCTTTTGTGGATTATGTGATTCTCTAGAAGATGATTCTGGTGTTTTGATGTGACCAAGTAGTTTTGAATGCTCATAGTTTGGAGAAAAGATTAGTTTTGGGTAGAAAATTATTAAAGGATGAAACTATACATGAAGATAGGTATATTTTCTTATGTTTTTGTTTTATGTTGTAAATGAATTCCTCAAAATTATGAAAAGGAACATAAAACAAAAACATTGTTGGTTTACGTTTCCTACTGGGTAATCAAATACCATTTACACACATCATAAGTTTGGGATTTTATTATGGTTAACTTTCTCCTAATCATGTTTTCTATCACTCTACCTCAGAACTTGACCCTTTGTTTTTCTTCTATGTCCATGTTTTCCTATATGGAATCCTAGTGTGGGTTAACTCGGGTGACCTTTGTACTTCCCTTTCTATCTTTTAAAGTAATAATTTTACTGACTCCTTTTCCGATGTGGGAATTTCAATGAAATTTCAAAACCCAATTTTAAAAATTTCGAGGACGCAATTTCTTAAGGGGGGAAGAATGTAACGACCCGAAATTTGGAATAAATCCTATTTCCTAATTTTATGTGTTATTTTATTTTATTTTTATACTCAACAAAAATGTTTCATTTGATAACATGATTATAATTAAAATGAGACCATTGGGTTTAGACGGTTATATGACCATTGGTCAATATGACCGCTGGAAACTAAACGTTTTGATTATTGTCTCTAAATACAAGTAATCTTGGTTAATTATTATAGAAAGAAGATTCGATGCCCTCACCCAGTAGTCTTGGACCAATCGAAGCCCATCTAACAGAACTTGGGAAGGAGGTAGCACCACTGGGCTTTGCTCTGGACCAAACCCAAGCCGAACTTCATCGGGTGAATCTAGAATGGAATCGCCTTTGCGAGAAGTTCAATCTGATAGAAATTACTACTCGTGCGATGTTAGTCGAGCCTCCCTCAGATTCTCTCACCTTAGCACACCTTACACTGAGGACTTATGCTGGTGTGATAAGGGGCTATGTAAGGAGACCGTAACTGCCTTGTGTAATCCTTTGTTTTAAATAAAAATTTGGATTTCTTCTTATGAAGTTTATGAATTTTCAAATGTCTGGATAAATATAGTATGCATATTTTTGGTGAATTTTAGAGAAAGTATATTTTAAAAAAAATGTTTATTTAAACCTTAAATAATTAAAAATGTGTAATGATTTTCAAAAAATGGTCTTCTACATTTATGCTCAGTACAAAATTTAGAGTCTAATAAGATCAACTTAATTTTTGATTAATAGTAAATTATGAATAGTGATTTTATGATTAGGATTGGTAATGTGTCCAAATGGATTAGTAATCTCACTTAAAGAAAGTATTAATATAATTTAGGCACCTTGATTAAGTAATGTGATTCAATAAAATGGTTAAAAAACGATTTCATAAATTATTATTCAAGTATTAGTTTTTTTGAGTGAATAGTGTTTTTTAATTAAAAATTAAATTAAAAATATTTAAACATTTATTTTTATAAAATGGATTTCATTTTTGAACTCAGAGCACTGATATTATGTTATGGTAATTTTTGGGGTTTTTCTGAAAAAATGAATTTTCGGTGAATAGTTTATTTATTTAAAAAAATTAATTAAAAATATTTAGAAAATTATTTTTATAAAATAGAGTTCATTTTTGAAATCAGATCATTGATATTTGGTTAAGGTGAAGTTTTGGGATTATTCTGAGAAAGTTGAATTTTCGATGAATAGTGAAAATACAGTTTTTAAGTTGTAGGTGTTTAATGACATCATTAAATGATGTATTAAGTATGTAATATATATGGTAGACTTATGAATAGTAAGATGAGGTATGAGGTGTACCAAGTGGCCAATACCATGGGAAAATACCATGGGCAAGCCCATGGTTTTTCCAAAACCACTAATGAGGTGTCCCTTGGCCATTAATGTCGCGTCCCCTCACTTTCCCTCTAAATACCAAGCCCTACTCTCATCCATTCGACTCCCCACTCTCCCCAAACGAAGTTCTGGTCTCATTACCTCCCAAGTAGTCCTCCCAAGGTGCCCCCAAGCCCTCAAGGTCCCAACCTTTTAGTTTTAAGAGTTACGTTTTAAGGTAAGGGATCTGATCTCTCTCTTTCATTTCAAGAAATCTCTTTTATGTAATTTCTTTTATGCTCCATGTTCTTATGTTAAAGGGTGTTCTTTTATACTACTATTACTTACCTTTTCATGTTCACATAATAAAAGATCCCCTCTTACTCTCATTATTTCGTTTTATGATGTTTTAAGTGGCGCCGTTAGGCTGCCGAAATTTTTGTAACAGATTCTTTCTCCCTTCTCATTTTTCAAGATCTATTTTCATGTAAAGTATTTAAAGTTTCTTTTTATTATGTTGGGTTATGATCTATAAATTTATCATACTGATATTTTATGATAATATGATGAGAGACCCCATTTTATCTCTTCAATTCAGTATTTTGAAGTTTTAAGTGGCGCCGTTAGGCTGCCGAATTTTTAAGTGGTTCTTCACCCTTCTCATTTTGAAGTTCTACTTTCATGTCAATTCTTTCAAGTTCTTTTTTGTTATGTTGGGGTATGATATATATATCTATCATACTGATATTTTATGTTCATACGATGAGAGACCCTATTTGATCTCGTCAATCCATTTTTGGAAGTTTTAAGTGACGCTATTAGGATGCCAAATTCTCATAAGAGAAATAATATTTTTGTCTTCCTTTCATGTTCTTCATTTCATATGGTATATCTTTAAAATTTCCTTACCATGTTCTTAAATCCCATATATTATGTTCCCCTACTGTTTTATGGGTCATTTATGATTGTTTGACCCATGTCCCCTCTATTTTCAATGTTTTCTAAAACCCTGTAACATAGTCGTTATGCTGCAGAATTTTCATCTCAAAATGTCTCCCTCTTTTTCTAAAGTTCTTTGATTTTATTAAGTGAATACTCAAAGCTCTCTCTTCTATATGGGTATTCACATATATACCAAAATTTTCTATTTTAAATTCTGTGATTTACATACATGAAACCCTCTCTCCCCTTCTGTGGGTTTAAAGTGACGTAAAGATCATTTCCTTAAAGCAGTTTTTAAAACGTTATGATTATGAAATGAAACCCATTTATTTTATGCTATATGGGTTATTTATGAAATGTTTGATGATGATATATGGGTCTCACATGATAATAAAGGAAAATTTAAGGTTGCACCCTGATAGCGCTCCAATTCATTGGGTAATGATGTAACCACTAGAGATTACAATTTTCACGATATCTTGGTGAATAACCTTGGTAATTTTCAAATGACACCTTGGGGATGGACCTTGGTGATATGTTCATGATTGTCTATGTTAAATGATGTAGCCACATCTTAAAGTTATGAAAAAATTTATTTTTATTATGATATGCCTCATGATTTCTTTCTCATGCCTTAATGTTCTTTTCATGACCTTATTGAAGTATCTCAAGTTCACATGTAAAATGTTTCTCTTGTTTCCCTTACTCGGATTTTTGCACACCCTTTCTTTTGATGTATGTCCCCAGGTTATGTGATACAGTAATGTACCTAGGATGAACATGAGGATAATCCTTTCAAGTGTTTTAGAAGAATGTTTTATGTTTTCATGTTTAAAGTAACTGGTTTCCAAGACACTAAACCTTAAAGATCCTCGGTTTTGTAAAATGTAATGAAAGTTTATATGATAAAAAGGAAGGATGCTATACTTATTTCCTTGTTAGCTAAGCTTTCAGTGGAGTCAGTAGATATAGATATGGTAGAAGTCTCGGGGATCATCAGTGAATTCCATAGTGTCTTCCCTGTAGTGGTGATGACTCTACCCCCGCGATGTGATGTCGAGTTTGGGATAGACTTGAAACCTGGTGCTCATCCGATTTCAATGTCTCCATATTAGATTACACCCTCTGAGTTGTGGTAGTTACATATTGATATTTACAAACTAATGAAGAAAGGTTTTTTTGACCAAGCATGTCACCATGGGGTGCTCCAGTATTGTTTACAAAGAAGGCAGATGGTCGTCTCAAGCTGTGTATAGACTACCAGAGGATAAACCTGGTAATGGTCAAGAACTATTACCCACTCCCAAGGATCGATGGCCTTTCTGATCAGTTTAAGGGGGAAGTATAGTTCCCCAAGATCGACCTATGTTCAGGGTATCACCAATTGAGGGTGAAAGAGTGTGAAATCTTGAAGACTTCCATCAAGTGAATATATGTGCACTTTGAGTTTGAGGTCATGTTGTTCGGCATTTCTAATGCACCAGCCGTGTTCATGAGGATCAAGAACTCTATCTTCCAGGAATATCTAGATAGGTTCATAGTCATGTTTACTGACGACATCCTGATCCACTCAAGATCATAGGAGGATCACTCCAAGCATCTCAGAAAGGTTTTGTAGGTCCTTTGATATCACCAACTCTATGCGAAGTTGTCTAAGTTAAAGTTCTGGAAACGAGAAGTGCACTTACTTGGACATGTGGTGTTTGAGTAGGGGATAGAAGTGGACCCGTCAATGGTCATGGTGTTTCTTTCTTGGAAATCACCCATGAATGTGGCAGAGGTTTGTAGTTTCCTGGGTCTAGAAGGTTACTACCGGAGAATCGTGCCCAACTTCTCTTGATTTGTAGCACACTTGACAGCCTTAACCAAGAATGGCCAGTCTTTTATATGGAGTGAGCAGGGACAGTTAGCCATCATTTATCTAAAGGGGAATTTGTTTAGTGCCCCAATACTAAGGATTGAAGAAGAAGGGGTGATGTCTGTGGTGTTCTGTGATGTTTCTAGCTAAGGCCTGGGGTGTGTGATGATACAACAGTAGGGGTGATCTCTTATGGGTCAAGGAAGTTACTTCCTCATGAGGGTACCTATGATATCCCCGATCTGGGACTTGAAGCAGCCGTGTTCTCACTAAATTTGTGGTGGAATTTCCTCATTGTGGAGCACTTCATGGTCTTCAAGTATCACAAGAGATTTAGGTATATCTTCTCCCAGCGGGACCTGAACTTATGGAAGTAGATGTTGTTGGAGTTTCTTCAGTAATACGACTTTGAAATCTCTTATAATGATTGTAAGGTCAATGTGGTGGCCAATTATTTGACTAAGGAGTTAGAGAAGGATGATGTTCAAGAATCGGCAGATGCTTTGAAGGTGATTGAGGAGTTGGCTCCCCTACACCTGGATGCAAGGATGGAGGATGTTAGAGGTTGTCTGTTTCAAATGACAGTATGGTCTTCTCTATTAAAATAGGTGGAGGAGTATCAGTGGGGGACTTAGAGGCTGAAGTGGTGTGCGATCATGTTATCCAGGTTGATGCTCCGGGAGGATGGTCAGAAGACGGGCATAATCAGATGTTGTTTCATGGGAAATTGTTCACCCTTGTGGAAAAGAACAATATAGTTCTTCGTGAGTTACACAACTCACCCCTGGTAGTATGCCCAGGAGTTTCCAAGATGTACTAGGGTTTTAGGGGTCAATTTTTGATGCTTGGGGTGAAGCGAGTAGTGGTAGAGTATGTGGAAAAGTGCCTCATGTGTCAGAAGTTGAATGCTGAACACCACAGTCCAGAAGGTCTGTTGCAACCTATATATGTCCTAGAGTCGAAATGGGATGACATATCGATGGATTTTTTCATGGGACTACATATATTTCAAGGTTTTGTGATGATATTTCGATAGTGGTGGACCAGTAGATGGAATCAGCTCACTTCCTTGAAATCAAGGAGTCGAGTGTGGTGGATACCTTAACACACAGTCATGTGGATGAGGTAGTGAGGTTGCATGGATTTCTAAGGTCCATAGTCTCAGATCGGGATACCCGATTTCCCTCACAGGTCTGGAAAGGATTGCAACATGATTTTGGCACCCAGTTTTGCCTCAGCACTACTTTCCACCCCCAGATAGATGGGCAGACATAGCGGACCATCCATACATTGGAGGATATGATACAATAATGTGTTTTGGACTTTAGGAGATCATGAGTATGACACTTTATTTATGAAGAGTTTTACTGGAATAATATCTATCACTCTACCATTATCATGGCCCCATTCGGATCCTTGTACTGGAGGCCGTGTCACTCAACTGTGTTCTAGACAGAGGTCGGGAAAGCTGGTTTTCTTGGCCTAGAGGTGGTGAAAATAATGAAGGATAAGGTTCAGCTTTTACAAGAGAGGATGAAGGTTGCTTAGAACTAGTTTAAGTCATATGCCAATCATAGGATGAGACCCTTGGAGTTCCATTTCGGGGACCACGTGTTCTTGAAGGTCTCCCCTCGGTGTGGTCAATGGAGGTTCGGTGGGGTAAGTAAGCATTCTCCCAGGTTCGTCAGACCCTTCAAGCTGTTGTGGCGGTTCGGCGAAGTGTCTTATAAAATGGCACTACCACCAGTGCTATTGAGGGTGCACAATGTCTTCCATGTGTCTCAGCACTTTCATTATCTAAACGATGATTTTCATGGCCTCAAATGGGGGGAGATGGATATCGAGGACAACACACCGTTTATAGAGCGAAAAGTGGGGATAGAGGATCATGAGGAGAAGGTGATTCATGGATGAACCATTGCCTTCGTTTGTGTGTTATGAAGGTATTATGGCCTCAAAGAGAGTACATGGGAATGGGAGGCACATATGTGTGCCCAGTACCAAGAGCTGTTATGAGTTTTGTTCTATTTTGTTTTGTACTTGTTGTGATGATATGATTAACCTTGTTAACTATGAAATCAATTGTTTCCCTTTTTCTCTGGATGTGTGTGAAGAGTCCTGACTATAGATAGGGTATGACTTGATCCCTAATCAAGACGCATTAAAGTGGATGTAGTTAAAACCATGCTGGCTAGTCAGTGACACCAAAAGTGGTTAGTATCATGACATAGAGGAAGGGACTCCATAATCGATATGAATGGACGGTATGACCTTGAAATGTTTGTATGGTTACTTGGGGGAGAGGATAGGTAGTGAATCTATGGTTTTTCAAAAGATAGAAGAGGGAGATGTGTTCTTAGATGTCGAGGAGGTTTACTTCTGATAGGTATCCTTCGAGGTGGTTGTTTGGACCCTTCTATTTTTTTTGGGTATAGTTTCAATTATTGAGGGTGAGAATTGTTTGATAGGTATCTGATGTAATGTCCAGAATAGTGAATCATTAAGGATTTTTCCAAAAACTCAGTTCCATCAAATGGTTCCACCGAAATAGTGGCACCAGTTACGACAGCACCACGATGATGGCACCAGTCACGGTCGCACACCGAAACGGTGGCACCGTAACGGCCGTACCATGAAAGTGGCACCATAGTGGTCGTACCGTGACAGTGGCACCGTAGCGGTTTCACCATCATTGTCTTACACCAAAATGGTGGAACCTCTAAAACTGTTCCACTAAACAGCTGTCGCTGTCACAATCGCACTATCACGGTCGCACACTGAAACGGTGGCACTGCTTACAGTGTTCTGCATTACCGGTGGCACCACTTATGGTGTTGGATCGAACTGGTGGAACCATAGTGGTCACCCCATCACTGTCTCACACTAAAATGGCGGCACCTATTATGGTGGAACGATGATGGTGGCACTATTACGGTGTCTCACCAAACGGTGTCCCACCCTTTGTTTTTTTTTCAGTTTTCAAATTTTTCATGTTCTTCCCCCATAACATATCATTGGATGTAAAACTGTTTTCATACCCATTTAAAAGTCATTAAAATCCCATAAATGATATCTAAAATTCCTCAAGATTCGGGCGACCCTTGACTTACCAAAACATGTTGTTTTCTCTTTAGTGTCACACCCTTTTCCTGTACTTTCAAGTTCTTCCCATGTTATGTGTTTTCCTCTGTTTAAGGAAACCCTTTAACTCACAGTCATTATGGCCACCTCTCTGATGAGAATTATTAAATGAAAATTAATTCCATTGTGTGAAACCACCCATACTCAAGGAGAAACCATGATCTTCCTTTATAGCGGTTCAATAATTCATATCATGTAACTCCTGGATCTCACCTATTACCGCCCATGGATTATTTCTTCTTCTTGGCTGGTCTCTTCCCTTCCTTAGTGCATTTGGAGTCCCCCTTCCTAAGGCTAGTGGTTAAACTATGATGGATCCTTTATTTTTCACTCTTGGAGTCCTCGAAGTTCGTCCCCTACAAGTCATGCATCCCCAATTCATGGCATGTGGAGAAAAACTTCAATCGTTGATCATCAAGGTAGAGTTTTCCCTTCATATCTCTTTATTGTGTATTATACGGGATGGGTATGAAAATGTTCCTATGAGGATAGATGAATCAAAACCTTAACAAAGAAAATAAATGGTTTTTAAATAATGAAGAGTCATGTTTGATGATGTTTTTATAATATTTTACATTTGCTTATATGTTGTGAATTGTATGAGATGATGTCCACTAAAATTAATGGTCACTGGTGGTACCTTAATGCTCACTAATGAACCTATGTTTTCTATATAATTCTGTGATTGAAGGATTGTAACATGGAAACTGGTTAATCGCGTGAACTTGGTTGATTAAATGGATTTTTTATGAATAAGAATCCTTGTGTGTTCACCCTGGTAAACCAAACAAAATTTAGGAACTAAGGGAATGGTGTGTTTAAATCTAAAAACTCACTTTCTCTATTCTGCTGATTTGTATGGTTGTTCTGCTTGATGATTGTGGGGTGACATGGATGGGGATGAGATACCTTGTTGTGCAGTTGTTAGTTTGTGGATTTGGGGCTATGTGGGGTTGTATGTAGGGTTTTGGTTTGGTTCCAATACTTAGAGGGATCTCACGGATCCCTTTTTTGCGGTGACTTTACAAGATAACCTGGTGTGAATGCTTAATTTATTGCTTGGCTATTTTTCCTTCTTTGGCTTGTGGATATTCCTGTTAGTTTCCCGATAGTGAAGAATTATTTAAATTTAACCACTTGAATGTGATAACAAGAATGGGGTCATTGGGGAATTGTTTTCAGGGAATGAGTAGTGACTTGGTAGTGGCTGATGTGCTTTTCATGAATGAATAGTAACAAGGGTGTTTGTGTATAGACTGGTTATGGAACCCCTAGGTTGGGATGATTGCTTGCCTACCTATATTTATAATTTAGTTCTTATGTATATTATTTACACCCCACCCAAATTGAACACTTCATGCTGAACACCCCCATTTCATGGGGGAGGGTATTTTTTCCAAAACTCCTATGAGTGGCTGGTTATTAGCTCCTTTTATGCTCTATTTCCCGAGTATCCCAAGACTCCTCAGGTAGTTTGTGATGGTCTGAGGTCCATTATAGCCTAATATTATTTGGGCAATGTAGTTGTGGTGGTTAGCCTAGGTGTGTGTGGGCATTTTTTTCTCAAGTGTCTTTAAAATGAAGCCCCAATGTCTTCGGGCAGGGTGGTAGTTGTTCTGGACTTGGTGTCTTTGGGCATGGTGGTAGTTTTTGCGGAACAAGTTTTTGTGGGTGAGGATGTGTGTGGTTGTTTTAGCCTAGGTGTTTGTGGTCAGGATGCGTGGTTGTGGTGGCCCAAAAGGTTGTTGTTGGGGTGGTAGTGAGACTACAGTGAAAATGGCGGGGGAGGTCTGACGTGTATGATATCTTCAATAACCAGTGGGAAAGTGGTGTGGGTTATCCAAATATTGATTTGTTATTACTATTACATTACTTGGCATGTGTTATTTGGGGAGTGTTCCATGGTGAGGTTTGGGTGGATAGTTTCCTTTCTAGGTGCTTTGGTTATCTCCCTTTCTCATGGGGTATTAGAATTCCTCC
The DNA here is from genome assembly GCA_963277665.1 of Viscum album. NCBI lineage: Eukaryota > Viridiplantae > Streptophyta > Magnoliopsida > Santalales > Viscaceae > Viscum > Viscum album. Next base: position 434,592,255 of record OY728136.1, read on the forward strand.
CAACATGTGCACGAGGGTTTTTGGTTTTTCCTAATGATTATACATGTATACTCACCCTATGTATATAAAATCTTATTCAATTTTCCAAGAGAACATCAGGGACCATGCAGGACTGTGTGGAACTGTATTAGCTCATACACTGGGACTGCTAGTGTTTATTCTTTTCTTTTATTTTGGAACTTCCCTTCAGAGTTTTCTTGTATTTTTAGCATGTTATATTTGAAAAGGCATATGGGAATAGATTGTTTTTTCTTTACTTTTACTTCTATTTTTGGTGTTGTTTGGGATTTACTATCTTATCTCCCAATCCTTTTCAAAAAAAAGGTTTAATTCCTTTCATATCACATATTATTTTATACCTTTTGTTCTAGTTTCTGCTCTAGATCATATTGAAGGCCGGACTTGGGGGTCATTATCTCTCCTTCAACATGAAGAAGGAAGGGTATAGCTATTTGTTGTCTCTTCCCTCATCTTGGTGAAGGCAGGTTGTGACATTAGATCATAGTGAAGAGAATTATTCTAAGTTTGGACTAGTATAAGACTTCAAGTAATCCAATTTCTATCTCTACATTTTTCTGTTATAGTGGGAGTTCCATTTCAGATTGATGGAATTGGAGAATGTGAGAACTAAATCAACATGATTCAAGTTAGAATTGATATATCTAGAAGTATATAAAAGACTCAATCAGAAGGAATTAGGGATTTTCCAAAAGATATTTTCTAAGAAGGTTTCCTTCATGAAATGGAAGGTTAATGGATTTTATGTCAACACTTGGAAACTAATTTATATATAATTAGTCGATGTGATTCACCTATGATTTTTTCATATTCTAGTTTTATGGATAAAAGGGGAATTTATAAAATTAATATTGGGATAAAATGGTATATTTCATAATATTCATTCTCAAAATATATCAAAAACACATAGATGAGGGGGAGTGGTTTTTTTCCTACATAGTGTCACATGCCTAATTGAGTTCAATTAATCTAGGGTTTCAGGGGAGTGACACATACCCCGGTTTATGGAAGGTGTTTTTTATAGATTTTAAAAAGATTTATATTTTAAAATTTTCATATAGTACGTGGAAATAATGGTGGGTTTCTATGGTTGGGGTAAAGTGATATGTACAAAATTGTATCCAACTAGGATTTTGTAAGAATAAGTGTATGTCGGATAGAATTCTAGAAGTATGGAGTTTTATAATTCATGTTTTCATCACCTATGTGAGAATAGGATGAAAAACCTTAGTATGAGGAGTGTTGTGGCTAGTCACATGGAGTACATAACGCATTAGAACATCATTCTTATGTGGCAGAAAGTGTACTTAAATCCAAAAGATGTAGCACATGGGAATTGAAATCATATGTTTTTTCATAGAGAATTATAGGGGAGTTCATTCTCATGAAATGACACTATACAATCATACCTTCAACAATGGTGTGATATTAAAGTGTGGGTGTTTTTATTCTCAAGCACAAAGTCTACTATTTTTGAAAATATTTGAATAATGAATAACATTGTTGAAAGGATGTTTTTGATAAAATATTTATTTATTTAGTGGTAGAGAGTTTATAAGAAAAATAATTCAAATGTTTTATTAGCAAGGAGTCATAATATTTAATAAATAAAGACTTCGAACCCCAGAAAGTGGTGTCACCAAGTGGATTTTCTGTTGGGTAAAGGTCTTTTAGAAGAACTCTAGTGTTGAAAGATTATTTTCATCTCCCACATAGAATAAATCAGTATCTAATCCAATCTCCACATCAATGTGGTGATGATTAAGACAACCTAAAATATTGGGTGCATTTCTTTATTGAGATATAGTGAACACAAATTGATTCCATATTTGGAACAATAACTTATAGAAGGTCTTCAATATGATGAATGGATCATGTAGGTAGAAAAAGGTGGAGATACTATTGGAGAAAATGATTAATGAATCCCTTTTTTGGGATAAGAAGTAGGAAATATGGGTTCTAGATTATTTAGGGAGTGGGTCATTTTTTATTATACCATGAATTTAAAATGTTAGTTTAGATAGAGGTCATTTGTTTTGGCAATTATAGAATACATATATGTATTTGTGTGTGTGTGTGATCAAAATTCTCTTGAATTGTAGAATATCGATAAAGAGTTTAAAAAAAGTTTTTAGAAGGAGATATTTCATGGACATAGTACACACATGACTTGTCGAGGGAATTTCAAAAAATTAAAATGGTTCTTGATGACTTTATTGTGGAGTAGTATTCAAAGAGTGTTTATAATGGTACATAGAAATGAAACATATTGTCTTGGTCATAAAATTTTGGAGTGTAATTATTCCTTTGCGGGCCTAGATGACCAGAATCCTAGAGGAGGGCCATTGTGAAACTATTGGATATATATTATGATTAAAGTGTTTGTGTATACCTAGGGAAGGACTTGAGAATAATATTTATGTTGGAAATTATTAGGAAAACCTTTGAAAATAATTTTTAAGTTGGATATTATTTGTTTTTGGAGTGAGTAATACTATCAAGGTAAGTGATGTAATTCTATAAGGGTGATTCCAAAATTTCTAGACCAAGAATAGATTGTGACATTTCAACAGAACCAAGAATGACTAGATTGAATTAGTAGTAATTAATGAAATAGAATTCAGCTGATATAAATGTATAAGAGGAATTAACACATCAGAATAGTAATTATTAAGATTCCTAAGAGTTTCTCAAAAAATCCAAAGGATACATAAAATTTGTAGAAGGGACACATAATATTAAAGGCTTTTAATAGTGTAAAATTGGATAGATGTGTTTATAAACACTTTCAGTATTCACCAGATAACAGAAGTTGAGCTGGTGCATTTAGCATGCAGCTACAGATTTATTTTATTGGGTTATATATAGATATAATGATCAATAGGTATTGTGTCCAATGAAACTGGATGGATAATGTCAAGAATTTATATAAATATATATGTAGAGTTCATATGTTAAATACTAAACTGAGTTGTAAAGGATTTTATGATAGAGGTACAGAATTCAGAAGGCCTCTAATATGGAAGGGAAGAATAATTGAAAGAGTAAGTGAATAAATACAAAATTAAGATCTATCAAAAGGACTTTTGGATCCTAGAAAATATTTAAACTCTATCATGTGAGTCATCGTGATTAGATCACTTTTAGAAAGTGTTTATTAGGGAAACATCATATTGGTCAGAGAAAAACTCCACTAAGACTCTAGAGGGGGGTGAATTGAGTTCATGAAATTTTATTCAGTTTAAACCCACCCTCTTTAAGGTATGATACATTTTGATCTTTTTATAACATAATAAAATAGTGTAAATAAAATAATAATAATAAATATTTAACACATAATATTTATAGTGGATTGAGGAATAGAAATCCTTTAATCCACTCTACAAAATCTCAACTCCTAGAGCTTCATTATTTTTATTAAAATTGGTCCTTTTCCAAGGGACTGAATCACTAGTCCTTTTCCCAGGGACCACCCAAGTATGTCAAACTTGTCATCAATTTATTCAAAACAAGGATATTTTTCATGCTCCTTCAAGGTAATATAAAACACCATCCTTCTTGTTATTTTAACAGGAACCACCATAACTTAGTACAAGAAATGACCACTTACATTAATGAGAGTGGATAATGAAAAATTAAAAATGAAGTACATAATTATAAGATGTACTTAACAGAATATAATATTTCTATAGCAGAGAAAATAAGAGTGAAGTTTAGCTCAATAATAGACTTTTAAAATACATCAATATTAAAACATTAATCATGGATATAGAAAAGTTGAATATTATTCATATATTTCTTACCATAAAAAAGATTCAAAAGATAGAGAGTGATTTTGATACTGAGAGTGAGTTATTTCTTCAATTCGTATCGCTTAGATATTCGTTCTCTTTTATCAAAAAAACTCTTACATGAAATATCTCATAATATTTCAAAGCATCATATCCCATAAAATTTAGAATTCAAATTAAATTTTAAAATTTATTTTCCAAGAAATACCTTGGAAACAAGACTAAGTAATAAATAATTTTGTACTATTTTATTCTCTCAGTAATTAAACCCTTTTGGAAATCAATTTTTCCATAATGTGGTAATCCAGTATTTAATGTATCGACGACAACATTAAATTCCATTTAAATTACCTAAACGATTATGATTATATATGTTACAAAATGAAAAAGATGGTTTTAGATAACCCCATATATGAATTCAACTTTTTTGAATTCATATCACAAAATTGATCCATGTATCCAAACTTCACACAACTTATTTCTCACATAGCTAAATAACATATCCATTTCTATCCTTTAGATCGAGTTTGCATAGCCACATGATTCATGAAACTAATTGGAACCATGTAATTGAATTATTTTTGTAGAAAAATTACATATCTTATTACACCACATAGTCAATTTATATAGTTATTTCACTGACATAGCCATTTTATCATGTAGGTGATTTATAGATGTTATCAATTTTCATGTAGGAGATATCATTAAGATAATTGGTTTCATCATGTAGTTAATGATATCTGATTTACCAAAGTTGAATATGGTTGTGCATGCTTGTATTTTTATCTAAAAAATTTATATGAACTATTATTCAACACCCTTTTAAAGGTTTCAATTTTATCAATTGAAAATCATAAGAATTTCTAAAACATTAAAAATTGTATCAATAGCTGGCATAAAAGTCTTCAAAAACTCAGTAAAACTAACAACTATAACTTCTTACCTCTAACATTTTTCCACCACTGGTCTAAATTCTGTCACTATAGGCTCTATTCTCTTAGAAATTGACTCATGAACTTCCCTAGTAGGTACCATCTCAATAGGGTTGCATCCATAGGATTTGAGGTAGTAGATACCTCCCCCTAAGTGGATGTAGGAGGTGGTATAAACACTCGAGAAGTATCATCATGTCTAATAGGTCTTAATGAATATAAGGTTACATCCCAATTATAACCAATGGTTTTTAATAGAACTTCTGAAAGACTGTTTATCTTGTGAAACTTCATAGTTTCACCTTCATTGAGATCCGATTCTTAACTTTTTAATAATAAATAGATAATCCTTCCAAACGGTTATTAGTTCAACTTCCCCTTACATTTTAAGTAGTGGTTTATGAATCACATCATGTACCAAGCTAAATTTAACATGATATTGTTGTTCAAGATATATAATAGGTATATTTTTTTGAAACAGTTTACTCTATCTCACATTCCCTTTAAACAATGTCAATTTAGATAAACTTGAAAATAACATTCCATTTTTGTTCCATGTCTTTCATAACATTTTTTTCAAAATAATAGGTCTCAAGGAGAAACTTAAAACTTTAGCAAGTCCAACTATTCTCATACCAAAAATATTTCATTAAAATTGAACTCACCCTCTTGTGTGTAGTGTAAAACATCTACCATTTCCACTAAAGAAACAAAAAGATATTTATAATTTACATTCAATGAAAGAACGTCATCTATTTTTCCAAACTGGAACTTTTCATTTCACATAAACTCATTTACATCTTCCTAAACCAAAAAAATTGATTTCCCCTCACCTAAAATGAATTACCGTCCTTAGAATTAGAATTAATTCTTTAATATAATCTCAATTACTTTTATCCCAGCCTTGTATACAGATTTTTATAGATGTACTTGACATGGTTCACCACCTTTATTTTCTTACATAGAATATCTAGAACCACCATCATCTCTATGCTTAGACTTCACCATTGATAATAATATCGAATGAAGGTTAGCAAAAGGTTTATAGAAATAAAGGTGGTAGATCATCTTCAGGGATGAAGGTATGTAGAAAAATAGTAAGTAGGATAGGGTTAAATGATTCTTTTTAAGTAGCATATTTAATTTTAAAAGGGGTTATGTATATTTTTTACGTGTAAGTCCAGGTCTAACATTAAATAACGAATAAAACAAAAAATAAAAAAATATAACAATTTCCCTTTAAAATGAAATTCCATTTATTTTCTAAAATTTAATTTAGAACAAATAAATATAGAAGTAGAATAAATTTATATGGCACTAAAATATATTACAATTACTTGTAAATGAATAAATTGAAGTACAATTAAAAAAATAAATAAAATAAAATAATTTAAAATGAAATAAACCTAATTCCCACTTAATAATATCAAAATATTCACAAGAAAGGGTTTTAGTAAAGATATTCAATAATTTATTCTTATTAGATATAAATTCAAGAGTGATATCACCTTTTCTAGCATAATCTATCAAGAAATGATGCCTTATATATTTATGCATTGTTGTTTAATCGCTTATTGGATTATTTGAAATACTGACAGAACTAGTGTTATCACATTTAATTAAAACTTGAATATAATTCAATCTAAAATAAAATAAAGTGTTTTTCATCCACAATGCTAGTTCCTAATAACTACATATAAAAATGTATTTTTCATCAATAATTAATAGTGAAACTGAGTGTTGTTTCTTACTAAACTAAGATACCAAGGATTCTCCTAGAAATTGAGAGATTCCTAAGGTACACTTATTATCTAGTATATAACCACCCAACCTGGCCTCATAATATGAATTCAAATTGAAGACTGAGTTTTTTTTGAAAAAATGAAATAAAAAGAAATTATTCTTCTCAAATACCTTAAAATATTTTTGGGGACATTTAAATGATATTACTTGGGATTATTTTTGAATCTAGAACATAATAATAATAAAAACATAATGTATGGTCTTTTAGTAGTTAAATATAGTTGACTTCTAATCATTCCTCTATATAAATATTTTTCAAATGGTTTCTCATCTTCATCCAAATCATCTTTTTCATTACCACACATAGGAGTAGCATGAAATTTACCTTTTTCAAAGAAAAACCTTTTAAGTAAATCAGAAATATATTTACTTTGATTCCTCACATTCTCAAAGTATTTTCGATAAATATTAAAACCAATAAATAGATTTAACTAACCCATCATGTTAATTACAATTTCCTTTTGCAAGATCTTTGAAAAGTCATTACATGATTTTTTATTTGTCGAACCAAAAATCACATCATCAATATTTATTTTAACTAAAAAATATCATAAGATAATTTTTTCATAATAATAGATAGATCTACCATTATTAATGATAACCCAATTGATAAAATAAATGAAATTAAATTATCATATCAATATATAGGTCCTTTTTTAAGTCCAAAATGATTTTGTTAATTTTCAAAACATAATTTGAAAAATGGGTCTTTTCAAAACCATGTGGTTCTTTAACATAAAATTCCTCTATAAAAAACCTTTTAAAATATATATTTCAAATACTTATGATATAATATAAAATTCATGTGTGATGCATAGATTAGGTAAATCTTAATAGATTGTAATCCAACAATGGTTTCAAAGGTCTCTTAATAATCCATCCCTTCTTCTTGGTTGTGCCCTTTACCTGCTAATCATACCTTATTCCTAGTTATCGCACCATGGTAATCAATTTTATTTATAAAAACCAATTTTTTCATATAACGTTTTATTCTTACAGTTTATCAACTAATCCCCAAACTTTGTTCATCTTAAACTATTTTAAATATTCCTGCATATATAAAACCCAACTATCCTCAAAATTATTCTTTTAATATTTTATGTTCTATTTGAGATTAAAAGTAAAAAAACACTACATATTTTTCTACACTCCTTCAAATCCTAATACCTTCATCTGATATTACTATAATAGTTTAAAAGGGATGATTTTTTAAGGTTCTTGTCTTTATTGGGATCACACTTTCATGTTTACTATTATCCATCATTTTAGGATTTAGTTCGCTAAAATCAAGTTCCAAATCATCATTATGTCTATTTTTAAAGATAATTTCAGGTCTCAAATTTTAAAAATTGTCACTTAGCTGCTCAACTTGCATCATTTTGTGATCCGATGGATCAATTTCATTAAATTTCACATGGTTTTATTCTTAAACAATCATTGAAATTTTGTTGTAAACACTATTAGACTTGGAAGTAGTATAATAACCTCAAAATATACCTTTATCATCCTTTCAATAAAATTTTCCAAGGCTATACATGGTGTTCAAAATATAGACTCCACATCCAAACACTTTAAAGTATCCAGTTTTTGTATTTTTATTATTAGATAGTTTATGGGGTGTTTTCTTTAAGATATGCCAGATTAGAAATTTTTTATTGAAATAATATACTATATTAATAGCTACAACCCAAAAATTAGTGGGAAGGTTATATAAAAAAACAAAGTCCTAGAAGTATTTTGTAAGGTCCTATTACTCCTTTAAATAATACCATTATTTTGACGTTTCTTGGGAATAGAAAATGTGTATTTAATCCCATTTTTTTAATATATTAATTGAACTCCTGGTTTTCAAATTATCGACCATGGTTACATCTAAAAGAAATAATTTTGTCATATATTTATTTTTGAACAAATTTATAAATACTTATAAAAACAGAATAACATTAACTTTTAGGACTCAAAAAGAAAACCCATGGAAATCTTGATCAATAATCAACTAACACATAGAAAAAAGATTTTTCCTATTTTCTTTTCTATTCTACATGGCCCAAAAAATCGATGTGGATTTGTTCTAGAGTACTAACTGTGTAAACCACTTTAATTTACTTAACATATTTCTTCTATTTCATTCACTTTTGGCATGTATCACATATTTTCTATTTATTCATTTTAAGTTGAGGAAAATATAGAATTAAATTCTTATTAGATAATATTTTCAAATAAAAAAATTAATAATGTCAAAGTGTTTAATTAAAATAGAAATATTCATTTGTTTTTGAATTTAAACCGATTACTTTTTTATTAGACAAAGAATTAATATCGAGTCTATAAACATTATCTATTCTAGATTCCTTAAATTTAAGAATTTTATCTTTGAAAAAAAACATGCATTATTTGAAAAATTTACATAATAACCAACAAAATATTTTTTAGAAATACTTATCAAGTTTTAAATCAATACTTACATATAAAGAACATTTTTTATGAGAACTAAGCTTTCATTTCCAATTGATTATACTCCTATAATTATTCCTTTGGATTTTTCATCAAATGTAATATAGTCTCAATGAATTTTGGTTAATGAATAGAAATATGAGATATCCTCACTCATAAGCCTTGAACGTACACTATCCATATACCATTTTGAATTAATTCACTTGAAACTTTTATCATATAAAATAAATAAAGAAATAGATTTTCTTGTAACCCATATTCTCCTGGTTCTAAAAATGTTAGCAACTAATGATTTTGGAACCCAAATTTTACTGTGTTTTTTAGATATTCCAACAATGAATTTTGATAAATTGTTTAATATAAAAAAAATTAACACAAGAAAAGGGATTTTTTTTCTTAAACTACATCCATTTTCATAGTTTCCAAGTTCTTTATAACAAAAAAATAACATTATATAGGTTCGTGTTCTTAGAACTCGGCATAAAATAGTTTTTATATAAGTTTTGTTTTTCACCCTTTTTTTTCTATTCCAGATTTATCTATTTAGAACTTATTATTAAAAAGGAAATTGTTTAGATAATATTCTTCTTTTTTAAAAACACTTCAAATATCATCAAATTCTTGAACTTATTTTTATAAGATTTTAATTTTGTTACCATGTTTAACACAAGATGCAGCTGAATTTTACAACTATAATTTTAAATAAATAATTTGTTTATTTAATTTCTATTTTACACTAACTAAATTATAATAATTGTTGAGGTATTTTTTTTATTTTTTTTTATTTCATATTTTGTTTTCAGTAACATAAAATATTCATTTAATTCTTAAAAATACCAATTTTCAATTTTATAATCAGACTTATTCTTAGAAGAATGAAATGAGGGAACATCATCAGTGTGTTTCGAAAATCACATTTTGGACTTTTGATTATAAATTTAATATTCTCATTAAGAAAATATATCATCACTAGAATCCTTAGAAGCACTACATGTGGTCATCATATCACATTTTATCTACTTATTATATTTTGTGTTCCACTTGTACTTTTTTTCAGATTTCATTTTGTCTTGAAGTGGTGGACAATATAGTTTGATATTTCCAAGATTTTTTCATTAATTACCCTTACTTCTTGAAACTTACATCATATTTCTTATACTTTTTAGAGGATTTATTCAATCATCTTCTCTTATTGTATGATTGTTTTAGCATCCGTGAAAACTGAGAAAGATCACTCTCTGATGCAGAATTTTTTGAAGTGTCTTCATCAGATGAATCATCCATTTTTATTCCTTTTCTCTTCTTATCATAATTATAATTAGAGAATTTAAAACAATAATTATCCTTTTTAATGATTCTATTTTTACCAGATTATTCTTCCATATATATCTTATAAATCATGGTCATCCAATGATATTTTTGATATTAAAGTATTTTATATTATTGGATTACCTGATGGAAGTTGATATTAAACTCCACTTAGATGGTAAAACCCTAAAAACTTTAAGTGTTTGATAATATTCATGAATTTGTTATCTAATAGAAGTGAAATTATTCTCAGTTTCTATAAAATATTCTTTTAATTGGGTTATTATTTCTCCATAAACTATTATAAATGTATCAAATGTTAGCTTCTCAATTTTGTATCAAAGATATCTTACATCATTAATACCTTTATACAACACTAATATTATTGTCCATAATTCAAGATCTGTTTCATATTTTGAAACTCTATTGAAAATATTAGGACATATTCCACATATTATAGCATCCATATATTTTGTGTTAAGTTCATATTCTCCTTTTGTAATAGCATCCTATTTCTTTAGTTCTTCTTAAAAAATAGTATAAGGATCAATGAAAAATAAATAAACCTATAGACCAAGGTTATTTAAATAGGTAAACATATGTCCCTTCCAACAATGAAGATTTTATCCATCGAAATATGGATCTCTAACCATAGAAATGCCTTCTCTATTATTATCCATATCATCCATTTAAAGACGATCTTTAGGAATCAAAATTTTATAGTTGAGAACCCAAAAGTAATGACCTTTGATACCATATTCTGATTAGAGAATAACTTCACTAATACATGAGAGGTCTGATTTAATTTCATTAAAAATCACTTTAAAAATACCCTCTTTAAGGTGTGATAAGTTCTAATATTTTCTTGACACAATGAAACTATGGAAATAAAATTACAAACAAAAATATCAAACACATGAGATTTACAGTGGTTGAGGGAATATAAATCCCCTAGTCTAATACATCAATTCTTAACTCCTAAACTTAGTGATTTTCAATGGTACTAGTATATTTTCTATGGAATTCCCAATGGAGTGAAAGAAGTCCTAACATGGCACAAAACAAGTATATTTTGTTAGGAACCTTAAATGAGTTAAAAAACAGCATCCTTTAAGTTATTTTTCAATGAACCATCATATATTAGTAAAATAATATTACACTTTCAAAAATTGTAGGGAATAATTAAAATTTACAAATAAAGCACATAGTTGAAAATATGTGACTGATATAAGAGAAGGTTTCTCTAAGTTAGAAAATAAGAGTGAAGTGTAGATCAATGAGAGTGTTATAAAATATATAATGATTAAACTTTTAAGAATGGTTGTATAATACTTGAATATTACTCTTCTTACCAGCATAAAGAAGCACAACAATATATAGAGTGACTGTGATAGTTAGAGTGAGGGCTTGCTTTGATTCTTATTACTTTTATATGTTTTCACTTCTATAAAAAAACATATATTTGAAACCTCTTTTAATATTATAGAGTGTGATATCTCATAAAATTTTATCTTTGAATTAAATTCTATATGAATATTTCTTGAAAATGCCTTGGTAATAGGATTGGGCAATTAATTATTTTTTACTATTTTCTTCTCCTGATACTTACAACCATTTAGAAAATTATTTTACCAGAAATAGGTAATCAAATATTTAATAAATCAATAAAAGTATTAAATTTCACATAAACTACTCCAATGATAAAAAATATATACAGGTTGTAGAATGATGTAGTCTAATATAGATCACCATGTATCCAAATTCTATGGATTCAAATACACATATTTAAATAAATCTATATAGTTATTATTTATGTAGTTGATTTCTCACATGGACATTTCTCTGATGTAGCTTAATCTGGTGTAGCTGATTAATTCATGTGGATGATTGGAACCATGTATCTGAATTCTTTATGTATCAAACTCATGTATTTGATTAATTCATTTAGCCAATTTATATAATCATTTTCTTAATGTAATTGTTTTCTCACATATTTGATTTATCAATGACACTGCTTTTCACATATTTGATTATGTTATGTAGAAAATTCACCTAAGCGGTTTATTCATATAGCTAGTTAATGTAACCTATTAATTGACATGTCCAAATATTCATGTATCTAAATGCCTCATCTAGCTGATTTTTTCACACTTATAAAATTTTTAGCAAACTTGTAGATTTTCAAAATTATAGAATAATTGAGTTAAATAAAAAACTGATGAACACGCCTAAAAATCATTAGAAACTTACAGATGACTTTTGAGATCATAAAAACATAAAATAACATTGGATATTTTGTAATAACATAATTTTTCCAACAAAATGGAGTAATGTTTCATCAAATTTAGGTGGGGTTTCTATAAAGAGGATTCTTTATAATTCGATTGGTATAGATAGGGTTTTTTGATGATAAGATACCTATAACACCCTGAGTTTTATGAACATTATTTTTGAATAAATTGAATTTTTTTATGGATTTTTCATTACACAAAACTAAATTAATCTTATGCTACACACAATATCATCTTAGCTTGCATTACACATAATATTGAGTTTTAACAAAAAAATGAAATATTATTAATATAGTTATTTAAAAATTCCCATTATAACCTATCTATTATAAATATAAATATTCTTATTAATAACTAATTTTAAAATTTAATTTAAAAATTTTTTATATAAAAAAACATATTTATAGTAAAATACATAATTTATGGTAAATTATTTATACGGTTTGAATATACAATTTTGTCAAAAAATGATATTTATGTCTTTTTGTGAAAAATAAAAAAAATTATTTATGAAACTTTTAGAAAATGAATTTGAAAAAAAATTGAATTTAGAATTTAAAAAATATCTTATATATAATTTTGGGGTTTTTTCTAATGAGTTTTATTTTTTGATGAACAGTGAAAAATACTAGATTTTAATTGAATACCACATTTTTGTTTAATTTATTTTTAAATCTAATTATATTTTAAATTTTTTTAAAGTAAAATTAGTTTAATTATAAATCTATTAATCCAATTTATGTTTTTGGAATCAATTTCACATTAAAATTATATATAAAAACGTTGTAACCTTTTGATCATTTTCATTTTAAAAAGTAGCTTCCTCGACACGTTTGCAGGAATAATTTTAAATTAATTTTTTCCACTTATGTGAATTGAATTTACATAAATTTATTATACTTTATGAATTATAATAATTTATAATATCTAATAAGTTCAACTCAATTTTTTACTAAAATTAATAGTGAATTCAGTAAAAATTAATTATCACGGTAGAAGTAAAAATGGGTTTATATAGGGATTAAACTAAAGAGATAAGGGTTAAATTTACCTTTACACCTGTCAAAAAAATATTTTATGACCATATTTATAACTTTTCAGGTATATGTTTTTAATTTGATCCATTTTATACCTTTTTTACATGTGAAAAATGTGGAAACACTCAACTCTTTTCAAAAATGCCAAGTGTGTCTTCTACCCCACTTAAAAAAGTACACACCCTATCCTCCATTATTAATGACTTAAATGATCTTTGGTTCAGTAAATACATTCCAAAACGACATCTAAAAATCCATAAAACCATTTTATTAGTCTTATTTTTGGCATAAATCCATCATATGAAGGCTTTTAGTGGGAACCTATGGAGGATACCCAAATAATAGGTAACATTCATCAACAAACATTTTTGTTTTGTTTTTTCCTCAAGACCATTTAATTATTTTTATATAATTATTATATAATAACCTCATTAAATTATATATACTTATATATTTTTATTATAAGTTCATTAACAAAAATAATCATCACATTCATCAAATGGTTTGTGAAAATATCGTTCATGTGTAGGACAGACTTCCACCACGCAAACTGATATCGTTCGTTATTCCATTACCATATCTAAGGGATGGTAATAATCATGGTTTTATTATTTATATATAATTTTATGAATTTTTTGATTTATTTATGATTATTTAATTTTATATCACACAAAACATCATGTTTTCTATTTTTGGGGAATACAATAATGTCGTTCATGTTTACAATGGACTACCGCCTCACAAAGCAATGTGATTCATTCATGCTCTATATATTATGTATTACGGATGGGTTCATAAAAATTTATAATATATATGAAATAAAAATAATTCTTTAATGATAATATATCATAGAATTTTCATTCTATTAATCCTACAAGAAAATAGAAACAACGTTAATGCGAGCGTATGGGCTACCACATCCATGAACATGGTATTTCATTTGTCTTTTCTAACATTTATTGATTACTATAAATATTAATATAAATAATATATATGATATTAATATCATGGTTATAATTATAGATATTAATAAATAATTATTGAGGTAATGGAACAAAAAATATAATGAATCGAAGCATTTCTGAAAAAATAGCTATTACTCAAAATGTCACATTAACATGGAATATTTAATGAATGGGTAATAAAATGTCATTATAAAATCATATACGGTTGATATATATGAATATAATTATATAATATATGTATAATAAAAGATTATTTATTATACAGGAGGTTTGAATGAGTATAAAGGAAGACAAGATTTAAGGTAAGAAAAATCCTTCTCTCACTTTTATTTTATGTGAGACAAAAGCCATATTCAACACATGTTCCTTCTATGTGGTGAATATAATTTCCATCCATGTATTATATTATAATTATAATAAAAATTAATTATATTTACATATACATATGAGGATATCTCTTTCATTGTGTTTACAATTCAAATTTTACCAAAACAGTAAGGGAATTTTGTCTCAATTTGCCTTCCTTGAGACATACATTATGTTATGCACCTATATTCCTTTATTAGGAGAATATAAATCTCGTTTAACATATAATATAATGAATTTTTTTATTTTAAAGATATTATATGTTCCATTTTATATAACTTATTCTTGTGGATTATGATTTAATTTTTCCAAAGTGGTAAATATTTTATGTTACAATTGCATCATTTATCGAAATTATTTACGAAGAAGGCACCAATAATGAAAAATAATGTTCTAAATTTCAATAATTCTGGTGAATTTTCTTATAATATATTTATTAATGATATATTCATGTAACAGAACCACTTTTTCACTCTTTGGTACTTAATATTATTAATAAAATGTATTTAAGAAAATCTGACATTATATCTCTCTTTATTTAGAAGTGTGTTTTTCTTGAAAACCTGGTTTTATATTTTTTTTTAAAAAATTATTACAATATTATGTTTTTAAAATGAAATTTTTACACTTTTTTAATTTTAACAAAAAAAATTGAGAGTAATATTCATATCGTTTTCCCAAACAAAGCATGTTTTGATTTTACTTAAAATGTGAAAAGAACCACTTTTTTAATGTGTACAACATGAATGATATTTTTCAACATCATTACCAATATTTTATTTAAATATTATATTAAAAAAATTAAGGTTATTTTAATATAAAATGGTTATCAGAATTTTTTATGTTTTAAATATTGTTTTTCTAGGGGAAATGACATTTTCCTCAATAAATGTTTTAAATAATATTTTAAATTTTTTCCCCATATAAGATGAAATCATTTGGGGTTAACTTTTCCTTACATTGGTATTATACAAGCATTACATTAATATTATTTCTATTAATGGTTTATGTTTTAATGGAATGATTTTTATTAAACATGTTACACTTATATTGGTTATACCATGATACAATGCTTATAAAACCCAATTCTTTTTATATTTGATTTTATGATGAAATGATTATAAAACCTATCTATTATCAATAAGTTAATATATGATGAAATTTTTATAATGCCCATTTCCTTTCATGAGTTTTGATGTTATGAATGTTTTTTATCATTTGGAACACATATTTATGATTTCATTATATGATGAGTGGGGCATATATCTCCATCCAATGCATTGGGACCAAATTTATATCTCATGAGTTAGAAATAACAGGAATGGGGTGTAAACATGGTTCAGTAAGACATGGATATAAATAGAATTAAACCAAGATTAGTAATACATGTATGTAATGGGGAGTGAACCTGATTCAGTAAAGGGATTTTTCTATTGTAATGGTCTTGGAAGTGAGCCTTGAAAAATATGAAAATTATTTTCATTTATTTTATGTATTCCAAAAATTCCAAATATTTTTACAATGTTATTATCTCATGGATCATGTTATTTTTTTTTCTATTATGATTCATGACTTATGAACTACGAATATTTATTCAAAGATTCATGAATATTATCTTAAATATGCAAGGTGTGGTTTTCAATAGTTATGATAATGTTCGCATGCCCTTATTTTCCTATTATTCTTATGTATCTCCATTATTTACCCTTACTGAGCATCTCATATCATTATGTCTTTTGTTTACTTTTCCCCAGGTTATGAATATATTTATTATGTATGTTATTTATTATATGGGTTCTATTTATAAAGAATATAGTGTGATATGAAGTAGCTCACTTGTGGACCAATGTTTATGTTTCCAAGTTTTCAAAGGCACTAAACTATTATTGTCCTTGGTTGTAAATATTTGTAATATAATACATATTCAAAAATATATTATGTAATATCTATGAATAAAATACCAGGTCACTATAATTGGTATGAGAGTAAAGTTTTATTTAATATTTTTAAATTGTGATGAGAAAACCTTATTAATACCCCTAAGGATATATCTAAGGATAAGTAGAAGAATGGGTCAAAGTATAGGAACATTTCATGGAAATTTGGTAAAGGATAGAGTGAGTGGCTTCATAAAAATTCATCTATGATGGGATAATAAAATTTTTTGTGGTTCTAGAATAGATATACCTTCAGGTAACAACCCCAAAACACTGTATTTAGATAGAATCTATTGGGAACTGGTGAATCATAATTGTCCTTGTATCACAACTAGTTTGACACTCTCAAGGGATATTCTTTAGAAGTTCACAAATTCTATTCAAACTATCATGAAGGATTTAAATATATTATAATTATGAATTAATAGGGATAAAATTAGGTTTCTTATGTTAAAGAAAATGTTTCATGATTTATACATACTATAAGTGATTTTTCTTGATTATGTATTTCCCTATTATGACTATTGTTTATTAAACTATGATTTTTGGTCATTATATGGTCGGAACCTGAAGAAACCATGTAAATGATGAGTGAGACATAAAAAACAATGATTTCCTATGTAGAATAAAAATTTTATGGGAGACGTAATGAAAAATATTGTCTCTATTCTCACCCAACTTTTTCAAGCTATGAATCATGTTTTACATCCAAATAAACAAAGGAGGGAACAAAATTCTGGTGAGTTCCTCATGGGGAAACATCCACCATATTTCAATAGGTCTTCTAATCTGTTAGTTTTTGAACAATATATTAATACCAATGAAAATATAATTTCGGTTCTCCAGTGTTCATAACATGAGAAATTCATTTTTCATATCTATAGTTTGGAAGGTGAATTAGATCAATGGTAGAAACTTATCAAGAATATGAGGCAATAGGAATAAATTTACTCCATGGATTGGGATGAGTTCAATAACTTTTTTAATTAATTAATTTAATTTTATTCCTTATATGAAGATAGATAAAGAGTTCCTTGAGATAAGTAAAAAGGATGATGAATCGTTTAGTACCTATGAGGAAGATTGTACAAGACTTGTGAGGTATTCTTCTGATATTATCATACAACTTAAAATTAAGGTTTATTGATTCATAAATTACTTAAAATCAATTCTAAAAGGGGAATTATCAATAATATAATTCAGTATCTATGAATAGATTATTCTATGTTCAATAATGGTGGAAATGGAGGTTACAGTTATGTATGAATCTCATGGTTTTTATAAGAAAATGAAGATGGAGTTAAAAGAAAAATATAAGTACCTTAGAGATAAGAAGATGATATTTATATTATTATCTTTTTGTGAGAATAATAATGGTGGAAATTTCCTTAGAAGGACTTGTAAATGGTTTATATGTGGAAGGGAGGGTCACCTAGTAATTTACTTCCAATGTGATGAGAATATGTTGGATAGCGAATTGAATAGAGAGAAAGATGAACAAAATTAACCTCCCACATTTCAGTGATATAAGTGTTTGGATAAGGGGAATTATGAAAACTAGTTCCCAAACCTGAAGGATGATGATGATGATCAATGTCATAAACCTCTTAAGATAAGGGACAAGAAGAAATATCATTTGATTACTATTTATGACATGGGTTGTGATAACGATGTGGTGAATGGTACACTTACTATCCACTCTAGAACTGCTAATGTCTTGTTTTATTATGGATATATCCATTCATAAATATATAAATAATTTTCTAATGGTATCAATATTCCACAAAAATTATTAGATGTGGAATTATTAGTAAACCCCAAAATGGTATGGTTATCACATCTCAAGCCCTTGATTCCTATTCAGTTATCATTGGTGGGATTGTGCTTATTGACAATACTATCATTTTTTTAAGTTGATTTTGATGTAATATTAGTCTTGAATTGAATTTCTATACATAAATCCAATATTGACTTGATAAGAGATTAATTTAGTCAAGTGTGTCACCTATGGGTGAACCTATTATTTTTTTGAAAAATAAATATAGATCAATGAAACACTAAATTGATTGTTGGTATATGAACAAAATCAAAATTAAGAAGTATCATATTCCCCATATTGATGAATTTTTTTATCAACTGCACATAGCTCAATACATTTCCATGATTGACCTTCATTATGGATGTAATTATTTACGGGTCAATTAGGATGATATAATCAAGAAGGAATTCAATAAAATTTATAGACACTATGAATATATATATATTTATTACTTTAATTCTTATTAATTAACATGTTGTCTTTATGGATTTAATGAATAAATTATTTATAAATAACCACAATCAGTTTATGGAAGTCTTTATAGACAATATTTTTTTCTAATAAAAGAGAATGGAATAGAATTAAGATCACTTTTTAATTGTACTAGATACCCTAAGAATGGAGAAAATATATAAAAAACAACAAGGTTTAAATTTTGGTTGCAAATGGTTCCATTTTTGGGTCATCTAATCTTAAGAGAGGGTATATTAGTAGATCCATCAAATACTAATGGTATTGATTGTTGGTCTAGACCAACCATGGTGACTGAGAACCATAGTGTTCTTGTTTTATCGAGATATTATTGATGGTTTATGGAGTATTTCTCACAAATATCTAATCCTATGACCAATTTAACTCGAAAGGGAGTCAAGTTCCTCTGAACATATGAATGTGAGGAAAATTTCAAGGAAACGAGGAAAAGATTTTTCAATACACATATGATTAATTTAACCTATAGTGGATAAGGTATTTTAATATATATTGATGCATTAAATAAGGGATTAGGTTATGTTCTTATGAATAATGACATTCTTATAGCTCATTCCTCATGAAAACATAAGATTCATGAGAAAAAAAATCATTCCTTGTGATTTGGAGTTTACTGTGGTAAAACATGCATTAAATATATGGAGGCATTATCATTACAAAGAAATGTGTGATATATATACTGATCGTAAAAGTTGTATATATTCACACAGAATAAGTCAAATATGAACCAAATAATGTTGTTTTATTTGATTAAGGATTATGAATACTCAATACATTATCACCCTAAGAAAGAAAACAAGGTGGATGATGCTTTGATTTGAAAAGATCATGCTATATTATCCATGATGAGGTTAAAAAAATTATTTAGTGTCTTTGGATTTACAAATTATGGATCTAGAAATCTTGAGATAAGGGTAAAAATGTTATCTTTGTTAATTGAATGTTTAACCATCTATCCAAGTGAATTTTAAAGAGGTGTAGAATAAGTATTTTAAGATGAAAAATAAGGTTAGAAATATTCCTAAATTTAACCTTAATAATTATTGGATGATAGGGTTTGGTGACCTTGTCTTCATTACTTTGATACTAGACTTGAAGTAGGAGTTTTTAGAGGAATATCATATTTCTTCATTCTCTATTTATCTTATAAGTATGAATATGTATAGATATTTGAAAAAATACTTTTTGTGGGGTTTAATGAAGAGAGATACCATAGATTTTTTATCTTGATGCTTGGTATGCCAACAAGTTAAGGCTAAAATACAAAAGTCTAAGGTGATGTTCAATCCATTTCCCTTACCATAATGGAAATGGGAAAAATTACAATGTATTTTTTTCGGACTCCCCAAAATATATGATGGTTAAAATGATATATGGGATGTAGTAAATAACATTACTAAGTCATCACGCACCATCGCTATCAGAAATGACTTATCTCTGGATTATCTTTATAAGATATGCATTGAGGAAGTAGTAAGGTTACATAGAGAACCACGTTCCATTATATCTGATTAGGATACAAGGGTTACCTCAAAGTTCAAGACAATTCTTTAATAGGATCTTGATACAGATTTGATTTTCATCACTATGTATCAACCTCAAATAGACGGTCATACTGAAAGAAAAATTCAAACCCTAGAGTATATCTTGATATATATATTTTTTTATTGAAAATGTGTTTGGGATCAACATCTTCTTATAGTCAGTTTTCTTACAATAATATCTTCCACTAAAGAATTCAGATTGCTCCTTATGAATAACTATTTATAAAGAAATGTAGATCTCCCACATGCTGCAATGAAGTTAGAGAAAGAAATAAATTGGGACCTAAGATAGCTAAAGAAATGGAAGATAAGGTTAGATACATTCAGCAACACATCTAGGTAGCTAGGAGTCGATATAAAAGCTATGATGATAATCACTAAAGAGATCTAGATTTTAAAGTTGGTGAAAAAAAAATTCAAAGAATTTATCAATGAAATATAATTCAGAGACTCAAGATAACGGGAGACTAAGACTAGGTATATTAGTCCCAAAGAAGCTATTTATCTTATTAGGATGGTAGCCTATTGCTTATTTCCTCCACCAAACATATCTCATGTCCAAGATGATTTCCATGTATCTCCCTTGAGGAATTACATACCTGACCCTTTATATATAATGAACTCACAGGTCATACCATTGGATAAAGATCATTTTTATAAGGAACAAATCACTACTGGAAAAATACCATATACCAAAGGTTTGGAACCATTGGTATAGGCCTCCAAACCGTTGGTATAGCCTATACCAACAGTTTGGAGGACCGTGGCCAAGTAAGCCATGAGGATAGGTCTATACCAACGATTTTGGGAAAACTGTTGGTATAAGTAATATGAAAATCTATACCAACGGTTCCATAAAACCATTGGTATATATATTTCAAAAAAAAACATTCGGTGGTATTTGATCCCAGGACCTCTAGTTTATGATTTAACGATCTATCCACTAAACTAAAATGATTTTTTTGAACATAATTTCATAAATATATATATGTATTATCATACATATTTTAAATTTTGATTTATTTAATATTCTCCATAATAATATTCCATTAAAAATACATGTATCTATACCAATGGTTCTCAAAACCATTGGTATAGGTCCTTTGATTTTGGGACCTATACCAACAGTTTCGAAAAACGGTTGGTATTGGTCCTTTATAATGGACCTATACCAACATTTTGACCAAAACCGTTGGTATAGGTCCAAATAAGTGACCTATACCAACGGTTTTGTCCAAACCATTGGTATAGGTCCAAATTAAATAACTATACCAACGGTTTGACCAAAACCGTTGGTATAAGTCATATTTCCAGTACTGAATGGGGGAGATTATAGATCATAAATAGAAGGTTCTACAAAAAAATACCACTCACTAGGTCAATGTTTTGTGGTGAAACCACTATTTTGAAGATGTTACATGGGAACTTGAGGATATGATGAGGCATAAGTATTCTAATTTTTTGTATTAGAGAGATGGATTTCAAGAGAAAATTCATTTGGGTGCGGTATAATGTAACAACCTGTGTTTTTATAAAATTTCTTTTGAATAATATAAACAATTTGATGGATTTAATTGCACGCTACACCAATTAAATATAGTGGTACATGAAAAACCTACTTATCTTATTTTACATGCATTATTATGTTTTAACAAAATAATGATATATTATTAATATAGTTATTTAAATTCATCCATTATAACCTAGACATTAAATATGGTAATATTAATAGTAATAACTAATTTTTAAAAACTATATATAATGGTTTTATATAAATAAAATATGTTGATAATAAAATACATAATTTTTTGTAATGTATTTATATGTTTTGGAAATTCTATTTTCTCAAAACACTACTTTTTATGTCTTTTGTGGAAAATAATAAAATTTATTTTTTTCACACTATTATAAAATTAGTTTGATAAAATTAAATTCCTTTTTGAATTCATAATTTAAAAATTATATTAGGGTGAATTTTGAGGTTTTATTTTGAAAAGTTACATTTTTAATGAATACTGAGAAATGCAGAATTTTAATTAGAAACTGCCTTTTTGTTTAATTTATTTATAAATTAAAATTTTATTCTTAATATGTTTTAAATTGAAATTTATTCATTTATATATATATATATATATATTAATCCAATATATTTCTTTGGATTCAATTTCAAATTTAAATTAGATATTACAAATTAGTATAATTTTGATCATTTTAACATTAGAACCTCACTTTCTCGACACGTCTATGGGATTAATTTTAAATTAATTTTTCCACTTATGTGAATAAAATTTGGAAAAATGTATTAAACTTGTTTAATTATAATAATTTATAATTTATAACAATTTCAACTTAATGTTTGACCCATATTAATAGTTAATGTAATAAAAACTAATTACCTCACTTAAGATAAAAATGGGTTTACTAAGGGGTTAAACTAAAACAAATAAGGGTAGTATTTATCATTAAATTTGTCAAAAAAATATTTTATTGTAATATTCAGACCTTATCATATCTAATTTTATAATTTTGTTCATTTTGGACACATTTTCTATGTGAAAAAAATTATTTGAATCAACTCTTTTCATAAATGCCAAGTGTGTCATCTCTCCCACTTATAAAAGGACACCATATTTCCTCCATTATTGAAAAAATCACACCTATTTGGTTCATCCAAACTGTCACGACCCGCCCTCGGGGTCCGTGTCGTGACTACCCCAAGCCCGCCTTCCCTAGGCCAGGGGCTGGCGACTAGCACCAAGGCGTAAATCCCGGTAAAAAGGGAAGGCATTGCCTTTGTAAAGTAAACAAACACCACAGAGTAAGCAAGCGGAAAGTAAAAACTAAACAAAAGAAGAGTACAACTGAAAGTGCGGAAAAGTAAATGGGCCAGAATACAAACCCAAACTGAAAGTAAAGTACAACTCGAAAAGGGGAAAACAGCAACTGAAAAGTAAATGCCGCTACACCGAGCTGTCTACTGGAAATCCCACCTGAAGGGTGGGTACAGATAGCTCCTCTGCTCCACAGGTTCTGTCGTCCGCTCCGAGCACGTCCCGCCCAGTGGTCCACCTCCGGGTACCGTCCCGCTCTGCAAGCCTCAGCTAAGGTCAACGCTGTCCATCGTCTGCAACCAACACAACGTAGTGCGGGCAAAGCCCGTGCAGGGGTGAGTATAAGCTACTCAGTAGGGACCCCGAGACCCCTGAAGGTCTCTCAAATCCACAAAGGATAAACCACGAAGAAAAGTACAATCACGAAGTAACAATCGACACTGCTTAGGTATATGCCCATACATATACCTAAGTCATCAATTTCAAATACGCTCAACCTCCGAGCCCAAGTACAACTCAGTCCACACAGGAAAGTAAACGTATTCCACACAGGAAAGTAAAACATAATCCACATAGGATTGCAAAACACAATCCACACAGGAAAGCAACAGGATTCAGCTCAAACCAGGATTTTCATTAACGAAAACGCAACTGTTGAAGAGCCCCATCTCTGAAGTGTACAGTGGTCCTGTCACGACTCCGAGGTACTGCTCACTAACCTAAGACTGCTGAAGTACTCCTCCTGTCGAGTACCGCGGGTCTGCTGCCAACTACCGGGTGCTCCGTCCGCTGAGGGTCTGCTGCCAAATACAGGGCGCTCACCCAATTAGCCTTCAGAGGCACTCCTCTAGTCGAGTACCGCGGGTCTGCTGGCAACTACTAGGCGCTCCGTCCGCCGTGGGTCTGCCGCCAAATACCGGGCGCTCCGTCCACTGGGCTAGTCGACTCACTCCAAGTCGAGTCGGTCGAGCAGTCTTCAGGTCTCAGCCGGCTACATGGTCTCCGTACTCCGTACGCTCGTCTCCAGTATCGCAGGTCTGCCGCTACAACCAAGCGCACTACCTCTATCGAGTAACACAGAAGATTCAGCTCACACAAATATACTTCTTCGGATGATGATAAAGATGATCACTGAACCATCTATGTCGTCGGACCCACGAAGGATCGATAGGTACTAACCTTGCAGTGACCCACACAGGATCGGGCCCACACAGGACCGGTAGCACTGATCCACGTAGGATCGCTGAGTGCAGTAGTCGTCAGAGTCCACGGAGGATATCTGCACAGTCGTCGCCGCAGTCCACAGAGGATCTCTGCACGATCGTCGTCGGAGTCCACGGAGGATCTCTGCACGGTCGTCGCCGCAGTCCACTGAGGATCTCTGCACGGTCGTCGTCGGAGTCCACGGAGGATCTCTGCACAGTCGTCGCCGCAGTCCACTGAGGGTCTCTGCACGGTCGTCACTGTCGAAGTAGCAGTCGCAGTAACAGTCATAGCCAACACTAGGGTTCCCGCACACAGCAAGCTCGTTCGGAGGGTCCGCTCCACGAGCCGAGAGGCTGATACATCAACTGTCACGAAGACCAGAGTTGATGTATCCAAAAGTTCCGTATCGTCAACAGGAACTCAACGCAACAGACGGCGCGTCGATCGGACGCCCGGTCTGAGAGTTATTGGCATTTTCGTCCCCGGGGCCCGGTTGGTTTTTAAGGCAAAACCAACCCGACCGTACTCCACCTGCGTCCAAACCTCGGGCAGAGTATGCCAAAAGATCCGTCTCACTAAGAGGAACACAACGCGACTGACGGCACGTCAATCGGACGTCCGTAGCTCAAGATATGAGCGTTTCCGCTCCGAAGGCCCGGTTGGTTTCGTGAACGAACCAACCCGGCCGAACTCAAAGTGATCTGAAACCTTGAGTGCAATATACCAAAACGACCGTCTCGATCCAAGGATCGTGTTTCCATAGACAGTTCGTCGAACGGAGGTCCTAGGCTCAAGTTATGGCCAAAAGACCGGAACTGGTTCGAAACGGGGGGGTCCGGGTCCGGGCCGACCCGGCCCGACACCCCCCTGGGGCGGCCCGGCCGGCCGGCCGGCCGGCGGCGCGGCGGCCACGGCGGCGCGGCGGCCACGGCGGCCTGGCGGCCTGGCGCCGCATGAGGGCGGCACGCGGGGGGATCAATTCCCCCGCTTCTTCAAAAGGCGGCGCGACAAAGCCGCGCCGTTTTTGTCAAACAACGGC
This sequence comes from Viscum album, assembly GCA_963277665.1. Taxonomy (NCBI): domain Eukaryota; kingdom Viridiplantae; phylum Streptophyta; class Magnoliopsida; order Santalales; family Viscaceae; genus Viscum; species Viscum album. Next base: position 434,618,085 of record OY728136.1, read on the forward strand.
CCCCCTCCTAGGGGCCCGCTTTGAAGTGGATCCGGGGGAGCCGCCTGCCCCCCCCCCCCCCCTCATGGTAACCCCCCCCCCCCCCTCATTAAGAGGGGGGTTTTTTATGAGCCGGCCGGGGAATTAATTTCCCCGGTTTACTGCCTTCCGGCCGGCCAGCTAGCCGGCCGGTTTTCTCCAACGGGACCGGAAAATCTGGTCCCTTCTTCGGCTTCCGACGCCGGCGGCCCGGCCGCCGGTCTTCTCAAATCACCGCGGCCCGGAACCGGCCGCAGAATTCGTCATCCGGCGCGGTGCGACGGCACCGCGCCCCTCCGCCGCACCTCGATATTCTTTCAACGCGGCGCGACGGCGTCGCGTTCCTGTTGTTTCTTCCATGGTGCGCGCGCGACGGCGTCGCGTAAGTTAAACGCACAATTATCCGCGTGGTGCGACGGCACCACGCCACCTTGCTTCCGCCCGCAAGAATAAACAACATGAACGATGGAGGGGGGTTCGGCCGTGTTCATGCGGTCCCCCCCCCCTCACGTTAAATAATAACACAACTAAAGAATATCCAGTTGCCTCACGTTTAGACATGCTAAAATCCACGATCAAGAATGGAATAAATAATCAATAAATCAACAACCCCTACCTCGGGTATATGTTCGAGGATTTGTCAACGTCCGCGGAAGACAACGTCGCGGAGAGCGGGCGTCACGGTCGTCGTTCGTCAATTCCGTTGACGAAGAAATGCGTCCGATGTGATACGTCGTTGGCGAAACCTCTTATGTCGACGAAGGGAATCTGAGGAGGAAGCGGTGTTCCCTCTCGTTGACACGGAAGACGAAGAAGAGCGGAGCGGCGTTCTTCGTCGAAACTTGAGCGTTCTTCGTCAAGATGAGCGTTCTTCGTGTTCTTCGTCAGAGTTGAAGAAGAAGAAGAAAATCTCCCACCTCTCAAGAAGACAAACAATTAACCCAAATAAAATAAGACACCATCTTATTTTATTATCACTTCAACACACTAGAATTTCAAAAGTTTGAAATTTAAAAAGGATTAACTCCAAAAATTAAATAACTCATGTCATTTAATGAGGCGTTAAGGAAGTTGGGAGAAGATGAAATGTTTAGGGGTTCGTGTGGGCCCCACCACACTTAATCCTCCCAAGGGAGGTTAAGTGGGTGTGGGTCCCACTTCCAACCCCCTTTGGTAGGTTTTATCAAGTTATAATAAAATTTGTTATTCACAAATTTTATTTAACTCAAACTAAAAACCCCAAAACTAACTTTCAACCCGCAACAAACGCAACTTCCGAAAAGGTCCCTTTAAGCGAATAACGGCGCTGCGAGTTCATCGGTGCCCTCGGATTTCAATTCCGAGCACCGGATCAAAAGTTAGGAATTCCCGCTCGTTTGTTCACTGAACGTACCCGAGCCAAACTTCGGAAATTGATTCCGGGCACTCCGGGCCTCGGAATCAGGTGCCGTCAGAAACCGCGCTCTTGTAAAATTCTAAAGAAAATTAAGAAAAAAAATTTCCCTTGAATTTTACGGGTCTTTACACAAACCCTACCCAAATAAACTATCAAATTTCCTCACTTAATCTTATAATTCTTAGATTGTTCATAAATCTTTCATAGGAAGGATTTTAGTTCACACCAATGGGGGATACTCGAAGAATAGTTAACATTCATCAATGAATGTTTTTAATTTATATATTCCCCAAATAAATTTAATTATATTTACTTAATGATTATATAATACAAAATTTTATTCCATATACTAGGATGTTTTATGATAACTTCATGACCTAAAATCTTCCCCACTTCTATCAAAGGGGTTCTGGAATCATTGTTTGTGTGCATGGTGGACTACCGCCACACAAATCGATGTTGTTTGTTCTTCCATTTCCACCAATAAAGGATATTAATAATGATGTTTTTTTTTGTTTTTTTATATGATTTTTTGATTTTATAATGATTCATTAATTTTTTTATCACATATACCTTCATGCTTTCAATTTTGTGGGATTTCGGTAATTTCGTTCGTGTGTACAGCGGATTACCGCCTCATGAAAAGATTTCATTCGTTCATTATATACATGTAATGTATTAAGGATGGTTTTAATAAACATATTTTATATATATGACATAAAATTATTCAATAATTATAATATATCATATTTTTTTAACAATCTGATAAGAAAATGGAAACAACATTCATGCGTATGTATGGCTTAACATCTCCATGAACGATGTATTTTATTTCCATGACCTTTAATTTATAGATTATAATAAATAAATATAAACTAAATATATATGATATTTATATCATGGTTATAATTATTGGTATTATTAAATCATGATTAATTCAAGAGAATAAAAAATATAAGGAATCAAAACATTTACAAAAAACAAAGCGGTTATTTCTTGAAACATAATTTTAACAAAGAATAATTTATAATTGGGTAATAAAGGGCCATAATAGAATAATATATCATATTATATATATATATATATGATTATGATTATTTAATATATTTATAATAAACTAATATTAATTATATTGGATGTTTGAATGAGTATGACAGAATTCAAGACATAAAGTAAGGGATTCCCACCTCACCTTTATTTTTTGTGAGAAAAATGACATATTAAACATATGTTTCTTTTATATGGTGTATATAATGAACATGAATTAATTTTACAATTATTATAATTATAATTAATGGTATTTACAAATACATTTTGGGATCTCTATTTCATGTGATTTATAGTTAAAATGTTTCCAAAATGGTAAGGTTATGTTATGTACTATATTCCTTTATGAGGTGAATATACATCCCATTTTATATGAAATATCATGAATTTATATATCCTTATGATATTTTAAGTTCCATTTTATGTTATTACTTCTTGGGGATTATCATTCAATGTTATCAAAGTGGTAAATATTCTATGTCACAATCTCATCATTTATCAAGATTGATAATGATTAAGTCTCCAAGGATGAAATATTATATTCTACCTCACAATAGTTATCTTGAATTTTATTAAACTCTATTTATTCATGATATTTTCAAGTAATGGTACAATTTTGAAACTATTCGGTACTTAATAAAACTAATAAAATGTTCATAATAAACTCTAACTTTATTTCTCTCTTTTGTTGCAAATCCGTTTTCCATTAAAACCATGTTTTCTAAAAATTATTTCAAAAATGCTTGATTACACGCTTATTATATTTAAAAGAAAATTTTACCATTTTTACATTTTAAAAAAATATAAGGAATATTTATGACATCATCCATTAAAATTCTCATTTGTATTTTACCAAAAATGTTAGAGGAACCTTCATTTTAATGCATACAACATAAAAAACAATTTATGATGTCTTGAACTTTCATTTACTAAGATATTCATTTATAATTTTACATATTTATTTTCAAATATAAATTTTTTCAAAAAAATTATGTTTTAATTTTTTTTTTCTAATTAAAAAGGATATTTTTCTCAAGAAATGTTTTAAATGAACTTTCAAAATTATTTTCTATGTAAGATGACATCTATTTGTGTTAACCATGTCTTACTAGATATATGATCCAAGTATACCAATCTTATTATTTCTCTGAAAGGTTTATGTTTTAATGAAATGGTTTTTATGAAACCCATTTCTCTTCCATGGGTTATACAATGATAACATTCTTATGAATCCATCTTCTTTTCATGGGTTATTTTATGATAAAATGATTGTGAATGTGTCTCTTTTCCATAGATTAAGATATGTTGAAATATTTATGATACCCATATCATTTCATGGGATATGGTATGATTAATTTTTATGATCTTATGTCACACATATATATGATTTCATTATTTTATGGTTGGGACCTATATATCCCTCCAATGGATTGGATAAAATTTATATCTCATGAGAGAAATAAGACTAGAATGGGAAGTGAACTCAGTTCTAAAAAATAGTGCTAGAATGGTAAGTGGACATGATTCAGTAATACTGGTCTAGAATGTGGATAGAACCCAATTCAGTATATAACTTTTTATCTATCAGGATCTTGAAATTCATCCTTGAGTAATATTGAAATTATTTTCTATGCTTATATGTATGCCAAAAATTCCTGATCTTATGGCAATGTTATTCTCTCATGGATCATGTTCTTTGATTCCCTTATGATTCATGTATTTTGAATTTCCAATATTTATTCCATGACTCATGATTATTGTCTTTTATATGAAGGGTGTGGTTTTCAAATGTTATTATCAGGTTCTCATACCGTTATTTTCATGTTATGCTAATTTATCTCCCTTATTTACCCTTACCGAGCATCTAAGATCACCCTTTCTTATGTTTCTTTTCCCCAGGTTATGAAGATATAAATTATGTATGATATCTATAAGAATGGATCTTTTTATGAAGAACATAGTGGGAGATGATTTAGATCACTTATAGACATGTGTTTATGTTTCTAGGCTTATAAAGGCACTAAACTATTACGGTTCTCCGGCATTTATTTTATTAATGTACTAAACATTCATAAAAAAATTATGAAATATCTATGTATGAAAATCCTAGGTCACTATAATCCCTTATAGTTCTAATGTTCTTTCTTGTGTTCCATATTTATTATATAAGTTGTAATTCTCCTATCATAGAGTTGGGTTAATTATTGAACGATGAGATCCCATGTGTGTGCTTATGTTTCTATCTGTTTGAGTGCATTGTTTTCAAGTTCACTAGTTTACAAAGCATCTCCTTCAAATATGTTTATAGACAGTGTAGTGGTGTGTGTGTGAAGTATTCTCAATTACAAAATATTACTTCTTTGTTGTTGTGGTAGTTCTAGAAGTTATGGAACCTATTTCCACATTTGAGAATCTAGAGGGGATTTTATGAATTGTGGGTTATGTCACAAAAAAAGTGAGAATTCATATAATAAAATTCATTTTTTAACAAAATACCCTTGATAAACCATTGATTCATAATTTTGAAAATAAATTTTATACATTAATTTTAGTTTATAAAACCAAGTTCTAAGAATATACCTTTCATAACCTAGAAATTAATCCAAGGGGTTGAGACCACCAAGCATAATTATGATTGATTTTTAACATTCTATTGATCACCGAATAATACTCTAAATTCCACCAATAGCATGAAATATTCATTAAAGTTGAATTATTTGACTATAGAATTCAAATATAATATTCATAAAAAATAAAGGATCATTATACTAAAATAAAACTAAGGTGGGTAACTCTAAAAACTAATTTAACATAATCATTAATTAAAACCCCAATTAAAAACACTAAAACACATTTAAATTACACTATAAAACTAATAAAACCAAAAATAATCACACCTAAACTACTTAATATCCTAAAAATTATAAACTAATGAAAATTATCCCACTCGAGATTCTATTAAACAAGTGAAGAGGAATCCCTAATCTATAATGCAATTTTACAATGCCAAGGTTAAATAACTAATCAAAATCCCTAACTCATTAAATGAAAATAAAAGAAATATAGTATATAAGTGAAGAAGAAGAGGAAGGGAAATAATTACCATGTTTTTTTTATGGGAAACCACCTTAGATATACCTTGGTTCGAGAGGGAAAAATAGTAAAGGATAAGATCATTACATATCTCAGGAGGATCTCTCAATAAACTTAATGAAATGGGAGTAAAATAATATAATGAATGGGACTAAATGTGTTTTAATAGAAAATGAAAACATTATTCTATAAAAATGAACCAACGTCTACTGGGTACATGCTATAATTCCATCGAGTACCTAGTTTCACCCCTAAAAGAACCACCCATTCTTACTTTGGCTTACTATATAGTGATTTGGGTTTTTTGTGGAGAAGGATTAACTGAATTTTTGAGTTTCTAATCCCTAAACATTTAATACTGGTTAAATTCTAAATTTTCCACATTAAACAGCCTTGATAATATTTTATAATTCTTTCACTATACTTAGAATATGATGTTTAACCTTATTTTGGATTTTGGTAGGATACCAAGATAGTTGAATTTTTGGGATATTTTTTATTTATTAAAAAAATAATATTTATTATTTTTCATAGTAAAACATTAATATCTCTTAAACATATCTTTGGATAGAAATTTTTACTTCTTAGTTGAGTTCAAAAAAGGATATTTTACCTAGGTGTGGTATAAAATCTGGTAAGATTATAGGTCCTAGGATAAGCCTTTATTGGGTGTTTGTTTTTATTTATTTAAATATTAATTTATTATATAATACTATATAGACTTCCCATATACATATATTTGGAGAATTGGGAGAACTCCCCTTGATGACATGATGTTTTGAGGAAATGGGGGGGTAGATGAGTCATTCCTAATCCATAGGAGAAGATCAAAGTCGTTTATTGAGAGGTGGTAATGATCGAGTGTGGATCATTGGTATAAAAATCTGAAAGATTCAATGGTTCTCAACAAGTTAAGATTTTTTATTTCTATTTTACTCATTACCATTTTTTCATTTTTGTTCCTTCTTTTGTAATTTTATTAATTTTCCAGTGGATAATGATTGGTGGAGGATTGTATTTCAATAGAACAAGTGGATTGTGTTGGTTCATAAAAATTATTCATCTAGAATTTATAATCAAATGATGTGTAGATCTAAGAACAAACATTGTATAGTTTATATATATGGTTAGGGGACAAAACCATGATCAAATGGAACATCGTATGGATTTACACATTACATAGCCTATATCAGATTAACTCAGGTTTCCTTTAGTATATATACGGTATTTTTCATGTCTGAAGTAGTGTATGAACAACTAGTCATTTATCCTCACGTGTCTTGTGGTCCATCCTACACGCCATGTAACTATGTCCCACTTCATTTGTAGTGAGCTGATATATGACCATATTCACCTTGTAAAGTGCATGTAGTTTAGTTTTTACATTCCATGGGGGTCCATGGGTAGTTTATTATAATTAATTCTATATTGTATGTTACCACATGACACGGTGTCACATGTGGTATTCAAGCCATTTAATCTCCAAGTAATGACAATAATATTAATATTACATTATATTACAGTTTGGATATATTCTCAGATAGAGTATTTCGGTGTAAATTCCATTTATTCATTGGTACATGCTATATACCTTCTCTGTAGTAGGGGTTTTCATATTTTCTATCCTAGGAGTAAGATTCAGACAGGTGGATGGTTTATTCTAAGTACCTTTCCATTTATATCATGATGGTAGAGTCTTTTATTCTATCAAAATCTATTAGAAAGATGTTTTGTGGATGTCAGTATATCTTATCCTCATGGGGATAATTTGAAACTGATATAGGGATGGTGAACTCTATGAATATATTATGATACCAGGGGTGTAATACATTAATTTGTATTTCAGAGTTCAAAACTCTCTGAAAGTTCATTTCTAGTTGTGGATACCTTGTAAGATGGTGGAATAGTATTGAATGCATGAGTTCAATATAGTATTTGGAAATGCATTCATTATAGCCGATCAATATAAAGGAACTTATAGATTTACTTATAACTATATGGGATTCCCTTCTTCCCATTCACCATAGTAATGGAGTTCATGAATGTGGTTTTGATATAAAAATGGGGAGTTATTCATTCTCATCCATTATGTTATAGTCTCCTTGATGATTCAATGTAATAAATGGTGGGTATCAATTCTCCCATGTACTACCCTATGATTTTCCACATGATATGGAAGATAACAATTTTGGATCATTCTTTATAGCCATTTTATAGGATCCAAAACTTCATTGACTATGAGGAATGATTGATATGGGTGTGGTATTGGGTACTCCTTTGGGTTTACTATCATTATCAATGTATGGTTCATCCCATACATTGATAGAGTGAGTACTCTTATAGGTATATGGAGTGTAGTATATTTATACTAAGAAATTGTTACATAGATCTCCCTTCAAGGTTCAGGTTATCACATACATTTAATTTGAAGGTACTCACCTTGATTGATATTTCCTTTCAATGAGTCATGAGTTCCTCCTTAAGGGTTAGTAACTACTTAAGTGGGTTTAAAAACATCAACCAAGCATTTCTCCCCCATTAAAACTGTCATATGGTAGCATATTGGTTGTGGTATTTATGCAATGTGGGTATTTTGGATGCTTGGGTACTTGTGGTGTATAGGGTACTACATATTTCTTTTCAAGGTTTTTTTCTAGTGTATTTGAGATGAGTGTGTAGGGACACAAATTAATATCAATTGATTTTTCCCTTTGATTATATCAAAGAATCAGGACATTATTTTAGGTCCCAACATGGGCGAAGAGTCATATTTTACCTCTTATGAGATACGGAAGAGAACTCCCCCATGGGATGAGGTAACGCTCCCACATCTATGGGTTAGTAAACTCCCTTAGTCGGTATATATTTATTACTATGAAATGTGGGTCCCCCACATTGATCAATATAAGGGAACTATATTTTGGGACCATGATTCTTCTACGGGATCTTTTGGCATGATGCATTATTCGTGGAACAATGATTCACCAGGGACTCTAATTCATCACCATATATGTTAGGCAAGTGGTGATATTGGTTCATGCAGTGTGGATCATGGTTTGATGAGCCCCCTCTAGTATGGGATATCATTGGTTAGGTCCTTCTAGTTTGATTTATATATTTGGGTTATACTATCTTCATATGGATTTATTACTGTTTGATATTCTCTATCACAGATAAATATGGAGACAGACATCCCTATAGGTGTAGAGTTTATTGGTGTTTTCATTATTCCATGTAGTGACTAGACTTTTGGAGTATATTTTAACCCATTTGGGTTTGGTTTGGGGTATTATTAGTAAAAAAATCCACAACTTATTCCTTGTCTTATACTTTTTTCCTTTTAACATGTATTAGATTCTTGTAAAATTCATCCCATGGTTATGATTAAACCTATTACCTATTCCCATTTAATTTTTGAGGTAGAAAACTGGGTATTATTTACTAATATCTACACATGGTATGTTTCCACATATGTTTTGTCTATAAATATAGTTGTTTAAAAAGGAATATTTTATGTATTCCCACATCCATTATGGTTCGGTTTGAATGTCGGTGTGGGCATTCTTTCGAAAGGAAAGTGGTCACTAATTTTTTTTCCTAGTGATGATTTGGAATAAAAAATAGTTGAGAGGATGGGACATCCAGATCACTATACTATTTTGAGGGGAATTATTTATTACTCTAAGAATCTATTATATATTTAACATGTATTTTTGAATCACTCCCAAATCCCAATGTGGGTTTAATTACTCCTATTCCAAATATCTGATCAAAACCATAGGGTATGTAAACACATATGTGTATTATATATAAGGCCCCAGCCTTAAACATCTCTTAATCTTGAGTTATTACAAGATTATACATTGAGGATCTTTTCGGGTTTAGAGTTTTAGAGAATTAGATCATAAAACTTGCATTACATTCCACATATAAACAAAGTGGTTACATAAAGATAGTATTCTTCTTTCCCATCAATGGAAACATATTTAAAATAAAACATGGATTCTTTCTTGACACTTCCTTGACACTATCATCATATCATGTACCTTTCCCTTGACTTGTGAAAAACATTTCAAAAAAACATGGGATGAGCATAAAAAGCTTAGTAAGGGATATAAAAATATGGAAAGGAAACATGGGTACATATATACATAAGAATGAAATCATACTTTACCCATAAAACATAAGCACTTTAACATACCTCATCAAATCATGAATAAATCATAAGACATAAAGGTAACTTGAGGCATTCATAACATTCTTATGTAGGGAGTAACCCTCTTGGTTACGTTTGGAATACCCATCACAGTATATGCCCTAAATCCCTTCGGAGAAACCTTAACGTTCCACTCCTTCGTGTTACCCAATGCATTGGAGATATATATCGGGCTCACCCGCCCTTAGTCTATTACAGAACCACTCGTCTTCATAAAAATGCCCAAGAACCTCAACATAATCGTATCACATAAAACATGCATAAAGGAAACATGGCATTTCCACCTTTCAATCACAAGATATCAATACAACACATTGATATAAAAACATTATGAAAACCATTTTCAATACCAAAATAAAAGAAAAGTAAAACATGGTATTTATTTTTCTTTTAAAAAAAAGAATGGCTTGTAGAGGAAGCAGAAACTCAAATAATGGTCACGGCGGCGGAGAAGTCGTTGTCACCGCATACGTACGACAAAAACATTCCCTTTTGTCATTTAGTAAACTCTTCATATAAAAAATATTCCTTTTGAATAAATGTAAAATTCAAAATGGGTTTATACACCGTATAAAAGAAGGTTGTGTATAAAAAAAAATATGCCTCAATGAAAGGAGATTGAGACGAAGTCTCATACCTCGGGTCCGACTTGACTCGGTCATTCTTTAATCTCCTGAATAATAAACTTGAGTTAATTTCTACTTGTTTAAGAACCTTTTTCAAGTTCATTATTCCTTTTATATCACTTATTGCCATGTCATGAACACTATGTAATTATTTAAGTTAATAACGGTCGTTTTAACGATCATTGGTACTTGAGTCAAAAACAAGCCCTTTATAATTACAATTTGTTCATGTATCCATTATATCCAGAATGGTATTCATGATGTAGATATCATATATTTCATATATATCCTGTACATTCATGCATTTATAATATTACATAATCATTTAGAGGTAAGAAATGAAATGCACCGTTCATGGAGACGGTAAGCCGTACGTACGCATGAACGCTACTTTCATATCTATTTCGTATTTTATAGAATGGAATCATAACAATATAAAGGTATATTATAATTCCAGTATAATATCATATATAATATCATAGTTCCATCCTTTATATGTCCCACATATGGTATTTAACGAATCAAATCACTTTGAGGGGGCGGTAGTCCGCACTTCCTTAAATGAAGATATCGCGTTTACCCATAATGGAAACTATAAAGGTATGCCGAAAATGAAAAATACAGAAGCTTAAGGAAAAAATAAACATATTATATATCATATATAAATTTAGTTACATCTTAATGGCCACCTTTGAAGGTGTTAAAATAATGTTGAACAATCATCGTTTCGGGAGGCATAAATTCACCATCCACGGAAACAGTATGTCCTTTAACCATTAGATGTAGGTGTGTGTAAGTGTTTCTCTAATACTTCTTATTACAACATCCTAGTATATTTATGATACTGTAGTTTTTACAAAAGAAAAGAATAAAAAGAGTTTAGGGGGTTGGAGAAGCAAAATCAAAGAAAAGGACTCAAAAGAAGACATTACCTTAAAATCGGGTAACTCTTTTAGATTTGAGCTCAATGGCTTCCTTGGGAAGACTTCTGCCCAAAGTGAGGCTCCAAGGAGTAAGATAGGTATGTGGAGAGACAAAATGGGAAGGTTTTTGCCGAGCCAAAGGCTTTGGAAGTGTGGGTAAGGAGGTAGAGGTGGGGGCCTTTTATAAGAGGAGAGGAGGGGCACTCTTGTAAAGTTACAAAATGTTACTTTATTTTCAAAAGAGTTTCGGATTTTAAAGGTCCCACATTGATTTATTTCGAGGATAAGGTGATGAGGGTTCGAAATCCTCTCATCCAATAGGTTTTGGACATTTTTATGTCTTATATTTTACATTATCTTTCCATTTTATTTAAATCATTAAATAATGAGGTCATCGCTGCATCATCATGATGTCATAAATAATTTAATTTATTTAGAGTCTAAAAATTATAAAAAAAATACTATGATGTAGGGAATCGTTTTATCTTTCCAATTACCATTTTTAATCAAAAATCTGACTTGTATAACCCCATGTAAAAAATTTTTTAGTAAAACATATCATGTTTGTGTGATTTTTACTTTATCATTAAATAAAAAGTAATTTATGTCATTTCCCAACCAAAGTGGCTCCATGGGGTCCCCAAGTTGACTCATGGATTTTCTTGGTCGGCCATTACACATCCAATGAGGTTAGGACATGTGTCAAGCTCATCTCATATTATTATAACATTATTTTTACCTTAAACTACACTAATTACCTCTAATCGCGATTAAGAACTTAAAAGTTACTATTCACCAAAAAATTATTTTAATCTCATTAAACCACATTTTACTTATTAATGACAACCATGTATGTCGGATTTTTGAAATTCAAAACATAGAAGTGGTAAAATTTCATTTAAACGAAAAATCAGTTTTTATAAGTACACCACTTAGTGTTTTCACTATTCATCAAAAATTGAAGTTTTTCAGAAAAATACCAAAAATTCACCCTAAGATATATTTGATATTCCGAATTAAAAAATGAATTATATTTTAAAAAATTAAAAACATATAAGTCACATTAATTAATTTAATAATTAATTCCCGTTGTCATGACAAATAGCGTGTTTTTATGAAACAATAAGTATCAAAAGATTGACACTAGTTTAAGTCCGATTTCAAAGTGAAATTAATTCCAACGACCACTATTGGATTTAATGGTAAAAATATATTCTAATTTAACTTTAAAACCAATTCAAAAGATAATATAATCATATAAATAAATTAGATTAAAAAGCAGTTTTGATGTAAAATGCAGTATTTTTCACTATTCATTAAAAAATGAACATTGTCTGAAAAATACCAAAAATTCACACAAAGTAAATTTTGATGTCCCAATAATAAAGAATAAGTTTATTTTGACAAAAATTTCTTATAAAATTGTCAAATGATAGATTTAAAAATGGTTTTCCATCAAAAGGCAGTAAAACAATCTTTTAAAAATATTAGTGTATTCCATGCTTAAGATTGGATTTATTTTCATTTTAAGCCTCTAAAACACTATCTAATTCATTAATAGACATAGATAAAAATATTTTTTACTCATTACTTACTTGGGATGTTACATCCTTCCCCCCTTTTGAAAATTGCATCCCCGCAATTTATTTACTTATCATATAAATGGGGGTATTTATCCCTCATTGCATTTTCAGATTCCCATGTTGCCTCTTCCATCATGTGGTTTTTCCACAAAACCTTTACGTGATTAATCACCTTATTCCATAACACTTGCTGCCTGTGGTCAATAATATGGACTGGTTGTTCCTCATAAGATAGGTTCTCTTCCAGCTGAACTACCTCTGGACTCAAAACATGAGATGGATCTGGAATAAACTTTCTCAACATCGAAACGTGAAAAACATTGTGTACCTGAGATAAACTCGGAGGTAAATCCACCCAGTATGCAACTGAACCAACTCTCTCCAAAATTTCATATGGTCCAATAAACCTTGGACTCATCTTTCCTTTCTTACCAAATCTCATCACACTTTTCCAAGGAGAAACCATGAGAAAAACATGATCACCTACCTCGAAAGATAGATCCTCCCTCCGGTTATCTGTATAACTCTTATGCCTGCTCTGAGCTGTTCTCATGTGATTCTGAATCAGCTGAACCTTTTCTGCCATCTCTTCTACCAATTCTGGTCCCATCAACTTCCTTTCACCCACTTCATCCCAGAAAGCTGGAGTTCAGCACCGCTTCCCATATAATTCCTGAAATGGTGCCATCTGTATACTGGAATGAAAACTGTTATTATACAAAAAGTCAACCAAAGAAAGATGTTGGTCCCAACTTCCCTGATAATCCATCGAACAAGCTCGTAGCATATCCTTCAATGTCTGAATTGTTCGTTCTGACTGCCCATCTGATTGAGGATGAAACACTGTACTAAAATTTAATTTAGTACCCAATGACTTCTAAAGGTCTTTCCAAAAGTTAGAAGTGAAACTGGGATCACGGTCAGATACAATGGAGAGAGGAACTCCATGTAACCTGACTATCTCTTTAATATACAAACAGGAAAGTTGATCTAGGGAAAAAAGTATCTCGTATATCAAGGAAATGAGCAGATTTAGTCGAGCGATCAACAATAACCCAGATTGCATTATTACCTCGAGATGTCTTCGGTAATCCCACAATAAAGTCCATGGATATATTCTGCCATTTCCACTCTAGCACTAGTAAAGGCTGATGCATCCCTTTCGGTAACTGCCGCTCTACTTTAACCTATTGACATGTCAAACACTTCACAGTAAGATCAGCAATATCTCTTTTCATTCCATCCCACCAGTAATACTCCCGCAGATCACTGTACATCTTAGTACTTCCAGGATGAACTGAAAACGGAGAACTATGAGCTTCACATAACAACTCTCTCTTCAACTGTGAATCACAAGGCACACACAATCTCTTCCCAAATCTCAAAATGCAATCATTATCAATGGTGAATTTAGGAAACTTACCTTTCTGAACCAGCTCTACCTTTTTCTGCAACTCACTGTCTTGCTTCTGTGCTTGCTTAATTCTATCTGATAGAGATGATCTCACGGATACCTGAAACAAAACAGAAGAACTTCCTGCACCAACAACTTCTATTCCAAAGTTCATCAAATCCTTAACCAAAGGATCACATTCCAAATGTAACATTGCTAATGAAGCATTACTTTTTTGACTCAAAGCATCAGCCACCTTATTTTCTTTTCCCGGATGGTAATGAATTGTACAATCATAATCCTTGATTAATTCCAGCCATCTCCTCTGTCTCATGTTTAACTATTTCTGAGTGAATATATATTTTAAACTTTTGTGATATGTATATATTTCACACTTTACTCCATACAAATGATTCCTCCAAATTTTTAAAGCGAAAACAACAGAAGCTAATTCCAAATCATGTGTAGGGTAATTTACCTCATGAGTTTTCAATTGCCGTGAAGCATAAGCAATTACCTGATCATTCTGCATTAGGACGCAACCAAGTCTTTCAATGAAGCATAACTGTATATAACAAACTCACCATTCCTGGAAGGTAGTGCCAAAACTAGAGCATTCACCAATCTTCTTTTCAATTCCTGAAAACAATCATCACATTCTTTTGTCCAGATAAACTTAACACCCTTCCGAGTTAGCTTATTCATTGGACTAGATAACTGTGAAAAATTTCTAACAAACCTTCGATAATAGCCTGCCAAACCAAGGAAGCTACGAATCTCAGTTACATTTGTGGGTATTTTCCATTCTTCAATAACCTTTGTTTTTGCAGGATCAATAGTTATCCCATCTTTAGAAACAATATGACCAAGGAAAGAAATTCGTTGCAACAAAAACTCACACTTGCTGAATTTTACATACCGTTTCTTTTCTTTTAAGGTTTGCAAGATAACCCTTAAATGTCTTTCATGCTCCTCTTTACTTTTAGAAAACACCAAAATATCATCAATTAAAACCACCACAAACTTATCCAAGAACTCATGGAAAATTCTATTCATTAAGTCCATGAATACAGCAGGTGCATTGGTTAGCCCAAAAGGCATTACTACAAATTCATAATGGCCATATCTTGTACGGAACGCGATCTTCGGAACATCTTCTTCCTTTACCTTCAACTGATGGTACCCCTGTCTCAAGTCAATCTTTGAAAAATACTGAGCTCTCGGGAGCTGATCAAACAAATCATCGATATGGGGCAAAGGATATTTGTTCTTAACAGTGATGCAATTCAAGGCTCTATAATCAATGCAAAGTCTCATTGAACCATATTTCTATTTAACAAATTAAACAGGAGCACCCCATGGTGATGTGCTAGGTCGAATGAAATCTTTCTCTAATAAATCTTTCAATTGCTCCTTCAACTCTAAAAGTTCAATTTGAGCCATTCGATAAGGGGGTTTTGAAATTTTCTTAGCATCAGGAACTAAGTCAATAGTAAACTCAACTTCCCGATCTGGTATTATTCCAGGCAACTCATCAGAAAAAACATCAGGATACTCATTTTCCACTCGCACATCATTAATCTAAATAGTTCCTTTATTTTCAATGATGTGTGCATGGTAACATTCATTTCCATCTTTTACAAGTTTCTTGGCCTCTTGATAAGTTATCAACAGTAAGGGTTCATTATTATACACAAACTGGAAGTCTTTCTGAAAAGAAACTTCTTTAGCTCTACAGTCAATCATAGCATGGTAAATAGAGAGCCAATCCATACCCAGAATAACATCAAACTCTACTAGAGGTAGAACAATAAGGTTTTCAAGTAGGTTCTTTCCACAGATAAGAATAGGAAGATTCTTATAAATTCTTTTTGCCTCAACATTTCCCCCAGGTGTTTTTACAAAAAGTTAAGGAGTCATTTCTTGAGATGGTATTCCCATTTTACTAGAAAAGGTTTCATAGATGAAAGAATATGTAGACCCCGAATCAAACCACACACTGGCATAATCTGAAAAAACAAACAAAGTACCTGATACAACTTCATTTGATGGCACGACATCTACTGAAGTAGTTGCAAAGGATTTCACCACCCCTTTCTGCTTGTAGTCTAACTGCTTCCCATCACCCAAGCTCTTTTTCAGACACTCGTTTTTATAGTGACGCATCTCATTGCACTTATAACATTTCACTAACTGTAAATCAAATTTGGTCTTACCATCACCCTGATCTTTTTCAGTGCAATCACGAGCCTTATGTCCCATCTTACCACATCGATAGCACTTTCCAGAATTTAGAAGACATTCCCCAGCATGCCTTTTTCCACATTTATCACAAACTGGAAACTTAGTTTTCTTACCGTCAGACTTTTTTGAAGAATTCTTCCCTTTCTCATGCCACCTCGTTCTCTTCTTCTGTTGGTTGTTATAGAACACTTGATCGTCGGCAAACTCCATTTCCACCTTCTCAGCACATCGAGCAAGCTTTTCATAACTTTTAAACTCACGAGAAGCTAATGCCCTTCGATATTTTGGCATTAATCCTGAGTAAAAACGATTGATTTTACTATCAAGGTCTCGGATAAAATTTGGAGCATACCTTGCCAATCGAGTGAACCTTTCTTCATAGGCAGCCACTGAGTCTTCCTCTTTCCTCAATTCCAAGAATTGATTTTCCATCCTAAGTTGAACAGCCTTAGGAAAATACTTCTCAAGAAACATACCTTTGAATTCATCCCAGTCGAGAGTATCAATCTCATCAGTGTCCCTGATATTTTTAACCATCGACCAACACTGATCTGCTTCACCCTCCAAACGATAAATAGCAAGACTAACCTTTTGATTGTCTGAACACCCCATGACATCAAAAATCTTCTCCGGTGCTTTAATCCAACCTTCAGCTAGCACAGGGTCAGATGATCCTCTGAATGATGGGGGATGTTGCCTCATGAAATGTTCCACCACTAACAAGTTCCTCTGCGGTTGATCTGGCTGATCTCGTGTATGGATACCACCTCCATTTATCGCTTGAGTCAACTGCACCATTACTGTAACAAACTGTTCAGTTCCAATTCCGACCATCTCGGGATGTTGATTCGGAAGGTTATTTCTTTCTGCATGCCTTCCTAGCACTGCTTCCCTGTTTCCTCTGCGGAAAACCATTCTGAACAAACATGTCTTAGATGAAGCAACATGGTAATCTTCAAATATTATATCACTTCAATTTGACCATAAAAAACTATTTTTGGATAATCATTTAATAGAATTATAACTCCTAAAGTTATCTAAACTGACCTCTGATACCAACTGTAAGGCCCCGACCTTAAACATCTCTTAATCTTGAGTTATTACAAGATTACACATTGAGGATTTTTTCGGGATTAGAGTTTTAGAGAATTAGATCATAAAATATGCATTACATTCCACATATAAACAAAGTGGTTACATAAAGATAGTATTCTTCTTTCCCATCAATGGAAGCATATTTAAAATAAAACATGGATTCTTTCTTGACACTTCCTTGACACTATCATCATATCATGTACCTTTCCCTTGACCTGTGAAAAACATTTCAAAAAAACTTGGGATGAGCATAAAAAGCTCAGTAAGGGATATAAAAATATGGAAAGGAAACATGGGTACATATATACATAAAAATGAAATCATACTTTACCAATAAAACATAAGCACTTTAACATACCTCATCAAATCATGAATAAATCATAGAAATCATAAGACATAAAGGTAACTTGAGGCATTCATAACATTCTTACGTAGGGAGTAACCCTCTTGGTTACGTTTGGAATACCCATCACAGTATATTCCATAAATCTCTTCGGAGAAACCTTAACGTTTCTCTCCTTCACGTTACCCAATGCATTGGAGAGCTATATCGGGCTCACCCACCCTTAGTCTATCACGGAACCACCCGTCTTCATAATAATGCCCAAGAACCACAACATAATCGTATCACATAAAACATGCTTAAAGGAAACATAGCATTTCCACCTTTTAATCACAAGATATCAATACAACACATTGATATAAAAACATTATGAAAACCATTTTCAATACCAAAATAAAAGAAAAGTAAAACATGGTATTTATTTTTCTTTTAAAAAAAAGTATGGCTTGTAGAGGAAGCCGAAACTCAAATAATGGTCACGGCGGTGGAGAAGTCGTTGTCGCCGCATACGTACGACAAAAACATTCCCTTTTGTCGTTTAGTAAACACTTCATATAAAAAATATTCCTTTTGAATAAATGTAAAAGTCATAAGGGGTTTATACACCGTATAAAAGAAGGTTGTGTATAAAACAAAATATGCCTCAATGAAAGGAGATTGAGACGAAGTCCCATACCTCGGGTCCGACTTGACTCGGTCATTCTTTAATATCCTGAATAATAAACTTGAGTTAATTTATACTTGTTTAAGAACCTTTTTTATGTTCATTATTCCTTTTATATCACTTATTTCCATGTCATGAACACTATGTAATTATTTAAGTTAATAACGATCGTTTTAACGATCATTGGTACTTGAGTCAAAAATAAGCCCTTTATAATTACAAGTTGTTCATGTATCCATTATATCCAGAATGGTATTCGTGATTTAGATATCATATATTTCATATATATCCAGTACATGCATGCATTTATAATATTACATAATCATTTAGAGGTAAGAAATGAAATGCACCGTTCATGGAGACGGTAAGCCGTACGTACGCATGAACGCTACTTTCATTTATATTTCATATTTTATAGAATAGAATCATAATTATATAAAGGTATATTATAATTATAGTATAATATCATATATAATATCATATTTACATCCTTTATACGTCCCACATATGGTATTTAACGAATTAAATCACTTTGAGGGGGAGGTAGTCCGCACTTCCTTAAATGAAGATATCTCGTTCACCCATAATGGAACCCATAAAGTTATGCCCAAAATGAAAAATACATAAGATTAAGGAAAACATAAACGTATTATATATCATATATAAATATAGTGACATCTTAATAGCCACCTTTGAAGGTGTTAAAAGATTGTTGAACAATCATCGTTTCAGGAGGCATAAATTCACCATCCACAGAAACAGTATGTCCTTTAACCATTAGATGTAGGTGTGTGTAAGTGTTTCTCTAATACTTCTTATAAAAACATACTAGTATATTGAGGATACTGGAGTTTTTACAAAAGAAAAGAATAAAAAGAGTTTAGGGGGTTGGAGAAGCAAAATCAAACAAAAGGACTCAAAAGAAGACATTACCTTAAAATCAGGTAACTCTCTTAGATTTGAGATCAAAGGCTTCCTTGGGAAGACTTATGCCCAACGTGAGGCTCCAAGGAGTAAGAGAGGGATGTGGAGAGACAAAATGGGCAGGTTTTGTCCGAGCCAAAGGCTTTTGAAGTGTGGGTAAGGAGGTAGAGGTGGGGGCCTTTTATAAGAGGAGAGGAGGGACACTCTTGTAAAGTTAAAAAATGTTACTTTATTTTCAAAAGAGTTTCAGATTTTAAAGGTCCCACATTGATTTATTTCGAGGATAAGGTGATGAGGGTTCGAAATCCTCTCATACAATAGTTTTTGGACATGTGTATGTCTTAGATTTTACATTATCTTTCCATTTTATTTAAATCGTTAAATAATGTGGTCATCGTTGCATCATCATGATGTCATAAATAATTTAATTTATTTAAAGTCTAAAAATTATAAAAAAAAAATACTATGACGTAGGAAATATTTTTATCTTTCCAATGACTATTTATAATGAAAAAACTGACTTGTATAACCCCATGTAAAAATTGTTTTAGTAAAACATATCATTTTGTGTCATTTTTACTTTATCATTAAATAAAAAGTAATTTATGTCATTTCCCATCCAACGTGGCTCCATGGGGTCCCCAAGTTGACTCATGGATTTTCTTGGTCGGCCATTACACATACAATGAGGGTAGGACATGTGTCAAGCTCATCTCATATTATTAAAACATTATTTTTACCTTAAACTACACTAATTACCTCTAATCGCGATTAAGAACTTAAAAGTTACTATTCACCAAAAAATTATTTTTAATCTCATTGAACCACATTTTACTTCTTAATGACAACCATGTATGTCGGATTTTTGAAATTCAAAACACAGAAGTGGTAAATTTTCATTTAAACAAAAAATCAGTTTTTATAAGTACACCACTTAGTGGTTTCACTATTCATCAAAAATTGAAGTTTTTCAGAAAAATACCAAAAATTCACCCTAAGATATATTTGATATTCCGAATTAAAAAATAAAGTATATTTTACAAAATTCAAAAAACATAATTCACATTAATTAATTGAATAATTAATTCCCGTTGTCATGACAAATAGCGTGTTTTTATGAAACAATAAGTATCAAAAGATTGACACTAGTTTAAGTCTGATTTCAAAGTGAAGTTAATTCCAACGACCACTATTGGATTTAATGGTAAAAATATATTCTAATTTAACTTTAAAACCAATTCAAAAGATAATCTATTCATATAAATAAATTAGATTAAAAAGCAGCTTTGATGTAAAATGCAGTATTTTTTACTATTCATTAAAAAATGAACATTGTCTGAAAAATACCAAAAATTCGCACAAAGTAAATTTTGATGTCCCAATAATAAAGAATAAGTTTATTTTGACAAACATAGCTTATAAAATTGTCAAAAGATATATTTAAAAATGGTTTTCCATCAAAAGGTAGTAAAACAGTCTTTTAAAAATATTAGTGTATTCAATGCTTATAATTGGATTTATTTTCATTTTAAGCCTCTAAAACACTATATAATTCTTTAATAGACATAGATAAAAATATTTGTTACTCGTTACTTACTTGGTATGTTACATTATAGGTTCTCTATATTTATCTTATTGTTTTTTATGTGTTGGTTTAAAGCTTATTATCTAAGATCTATAGAGTTTATTATTATCTAGGGTTTCATTAGGTGTTTTGGAGTTAGAATCAGACTCATGATTCGCCTATGTATCTTCTCAACAAAGAAGGATGATTCTCCCTACCCTCATCCTCATAAGTATGTATTATGCTCTTCGCATAGTTGGAATATTTATTAGTTTACCACTTACACCAAATAGGAGGTGTAACACCCTAATAATTTAAAATTATTTTTTCCCACTGAAATAAACTTGAAGTATTTTATATCTTTCTTTACACAAAACCTATACTCTAAAAAACTTTGATATAATATACCTTTATAACCTAGTCGTTGGATTATCAGGTATGAATGGTATTATCCACATTATGAAATATATATATATATATTCCTACTCAATAATAATGTATTAAATAATTATTATTAATTTATCATTCAATATTTTCAGTGATTTTATTTTATAATACAAAAATATTTTTCATCAAAAAAAAATTCATTTATTTGTTTGAGAAAATATAAAAATTAATATCTGAAACTTATAAAGATTTAATTTTGTAAAATTGATTAATTTTTTAAATTTGAATAATTTATGTTATTTAATAATGTAAATATGATTTTTGGTAACTATTAAAAGTAACTGAGATAAAAATTCATTACTACGGTAAAGGATAAAAAGATTAATGAACGGTTATACTAAACAAAAAACTGTTAAAATGACCAAAAAAACTTGTATAAAACCGTTTTTATGAATATAGATTTATTCTATATCATATTATCTTAAAATTTTAACTAATTTGGATCCATTTTGTTTTAGTAAGATAGATTTATAATTTTATATTTTGAAAAATGCTACGTTTGACCATTGCCTCCCTTATAAAAGGATATCACTTCTCCTCTCTTATTAACCCTTCATAAGCTTTATATATTGTTATAAACCTACCCTAATAACTTCCTAACATCCCTATATATGTTATAGTTGTTTTCTAACCATAATACCATCCTTTCAAGGATTAACCAGTAATCCAAATGAGGTTTCTCAATAAAGAGGCATAACTCTTAATCAAGTACTTTCAATTTTATTTATTATTCTACCACATAAAAATAAATGGTATAAATTATAAAATAATTAATTCAGTATATTAAATATACTTATTTTTTATTTTGATGATAAATCAACCATTTTCAACCTCATTTCTTTCAAATTTAAGATGAAATTGGCACTCGTGCATATGTGTGGACTACCGCCTCCACATAGCTATATGACTCATTTACATCACCATAATTCATGGTTGGTGATTATGATGGATTTAATGGTTTTTTATGATATTTTTGAATAATTATTCTTCTTTAATTATAATAAATTATTTTCCTTCTTACCCTTCCGTCTGTTGGAAAATGATAATGTCACTTGTTCGTATGTGTGGACTACTACCTCCATGAAGCGATGTGATTCATTTTTCATTTATTAATTACATGGAAGGTAATAAGGATATAATTAATTAATATATATTATATATATGATATAATAATGATTTTTAAAAGGTAAATTATAATTTTTCTTTCATTCATTTCATCCATATAAAAGTGTGAAAATCAAAAAATTGTACGTATAAACTACCGTCTCTATGAATTGATGTAATTCATTTTTCATCGAAAAAAATTATAAAAAATTTTAAGATTTTATATTATGAATTTATATGTATAATTTTTCAATATTATGATTCTAGGTTTTATGAAAATAATTCCACGGTTCAAGTGCTGGAACTATCAAACCGAAACATGCATAGAAAACAGACCAATTTTCACCCAAATATTCTTATAATGAAGATATTGTTAATAAAATGATAATTATAAATTATAAAGGAATTATAAATAGTATTTTATGTATTAATATGGTTATATAATAAATTTATAATAATTATATATTTAGTATACATGATATTTGGACATCTATGAAGAATGAAAACACTTGAGGTAATGCTTTATGTAACAATCTCATTTTTTCAAGATTATTTGTACTAAATTTTCATTAAGGGAAATTATAAGGATATTAACCTTTAAATTCCATATATTTTCTTATATTATATTTATTTATTAGGTTGTTATTTATTATTACCATTTTACTCTCATTTTTACTTAAATTGGTGAATAAAATGTATTTAAAGAAAAGTTAAACATATTTCCTCTTTCATTGATGAAAATATTCTTCCATATACCTAATATTAAAAATTATTTTATGAAATTTATTAACTATATTAATATTTTTTGAAAAGGTAATTTTCACTACCTTTTATTTTATTTAAAAAGGTTTAAAAATAAATCTTTTTAAATAAATAGTTTTTTGAACAAGTTGTATTTGAATTTTTTCAAAGGTGTAAAAATAATGTTTTATTTTAATTTATATAGTTTGAAGATATTATCCAATTTTAAAGAAAATTATTTTTATCAAATATTAATTTACAATTTTCCATAATTATTTTCATGTAATATGATTTTCTCAATATTCTGGGAATTTTTAGTCAAGGGTTATTAAAAGAAAAAAATATTTTATCATGTTTTCAAAAAAAGGTTTAAATTATCTTTTAAATGTTATTTTCATCTATGCTAACACCCTTTAAATATTTTTATTCTTCGATAGGGATATGATATTATGATACCATCCAGTTTATTTGTTAGCATCTTTTATAATTATGATGTTGATTTAAGGATTATTCAATGAAGCACATATATTTTCAACATGTTAATTAAGGTTTAATAAAACCATTATGTAGCCCATTTATTTTCCATATGCTATATGATAAAGAAATGATAATGTTTTTATGAGACACATTCCATTTCCATAGGTTAGGAAATGTTGATATGGTGAATTTTTTATTATCTGGTGACAAGTTTATGTATGATTTTCATTATTTGATAGGTGAACCTATAATTATATATCCCTATGATGCATTGAGTGATGATGGATATCTTATGAGATAATAATTACTAAAATAGGTAGTGAGTCCATTTCATTAACAGAATTTTTACACGATGATAGTCCTAGGAGTAATCCTTAAAAAATGAAATGATGGAATGATTGAACCCAATACACTATGATATACTAAGAAATTATCCTTGGATAAGTATATAATTTTTCTATGATAATCTATATTCTATAAACTTATGTTTTATGATTATGATATTTTCTCATGGTTTATGATTGATTAGTTATGCTTCCACACACATATGAATTGTGTATTTTGTTATAAAAATTGTTATGCTAAGATTTATGATTAATGATCATTGGATTATTGGGTTTCATTATTGGAATATGTGATCATGTTATCATACCCTTAATCATATTTTATACTCACATATGATAATTGAATCATATATCATATATATACCCTTACTCAGCATCTGATCTCACTCATTCTTATATTTCCATTCCTCATGTTATAAAGAAAGGTTATAAGGAGGGTACATCTAATAAATATACTATATGAGAATATATTTGTGGGATATGTTTAATATATTTCATGAAATTAATTTTTTATGTATTTAGTATCCAAAGACTCTAAACATTTATGATTTGGGAGTGTTTTTTTATGAGATGTATCTAATATTAATCAGAAATGTTGTAATGTATATGTATTATCTTCTTGGGTTTCCTCTTTTTCCATGAAAATAAATGTTTTTCAATATTAGGATATTAGGAATACAGAACATTTTTAGAAACACTGGGAATAATTCTAAGTATATGATAACATCATAAAGCTTATGTAAAGTAGATATTGAGTGGTTTTCTTATAAAATACATCAATTTTTGGATACTGGAAAGTGGATGATGTTGTGGAATAGATGCACCTAGGGGTAACAACTCTAAAAGGGGTGGATTGGGCATTAACTTAGTTTTACCAATGCACAATTAGTGTTCCTAAGACTATACGCCCAAAGAAATACTCATGGGGATATGGTTGGTTTAATTGGTATTTTTCTTATGAATCATTATAAAGGATTTGAATAGGTGATGATGATGGATAACCTAGGTTAAACGTAATGCCTCACAGATTTAAAGTAGTGTGTCATTATTTAGATAGAATATAGATGATTTTTCATTATTATATGAGTACTCACTATGATTATTGTTTCTCACATTATCCTTCTTAGTCTTAGTCAATTGTTTAACCTACGAGGAATCATGTTAACACTGAATAAGATTGTAAATGAAATAAATGTTCGTATATGAAGAAAAATGAAATAGGATATGTAATATGAAATATTTTTTCCATTCTCACCTAACTCTCTAAAGATATGAATAGTAATATTAATCATACTGATCTTATGAATATCCAAAGGAAGGAAAAACTCTCTATTGAGTCTTTTTTTACAAAAAAATTCCACCTTCCTTCAGTGGTTCCTCAGATCCCCTAATTGATGAGTAATGGATTAGTACCAATAAAAATTTATTTTCCTTTTTATCATTTTAAAAACATGAAATATTTGTCGTAGAAGTATATCATTTGGAATTAAAATCAAATAAATGGTGGAATCTTATCAAAAATATTAGGAAAGAAGAGGAAATTAGTCTCATGACATAGAAAGAGTTTTAAAATGATTGTATCAATAATTATTTTTTCCTAAAATCTTTTCATGAAAATGGGAATGAAATATATAGAACTACAGTGAAATTTTAATGGATCTATTAGCCCTTGTGAGGAAATTTTCAACAGGCTTGCAAGGTATTCTTCTAATTTTATAATCAACTTGGAAAGAAAAGTTTACCAATTCCATACTATCTTGAAACGAAGTCTCCAAAATTCATTGAATATGTTATGCTATGATAGATATAATAATTTATTTTAGTTTATCTCAAGATAGAACTAGAAAATATATATTTTCTTTGTTCCGGTGGTTTTGGGGAAAATGAAAGATATTATTTTGAGTAAATTCTAATAATAAAACCCATAGAGGAAATAAAATTAATTTTCCATCATTTTATAAGTGTGGAATAATGCATGGAAGAAATTTCATTATGGGTTTTGGTAAATATTTTAACTATGTAAAGGAAGTCCTTAAAGAAAAATATTGTCAAAGTGATGTAAAGAGTCCATTTAATGAAAGGAATGGTGAAAAATATGAACTTAATGTTCCATTGACACTCTAATGATTTAATTTCAGGAAGTACTAACATTTCATTGATATATGCATAAATTTGTGGGTTAATAACAAAAAATAGAATCAGTAACCTCTTAATCCTAGATACAAATATTGATCTCATGTGATCACAATTACAAAAGTGGGTTATTTGAATAGTTGAAAAATTACACTTATCATCCACTCTAGAATTGAAATAAAATTATTTGACTATAGATCTACCCACTCTTTGTATCTGAATAATTTTTAAATGTTATCATGTAACCACCTCAAATAATAGATTTAGTGTTAGAATTAAAAATCCTAAAGCCTATATCTCCTCTGTGATAGAATTTTGTGAGAATGTTCTTCCTATAAATATTTTGATTCTTCTTCTTCTTGAACTTAATCAGATAGTGGGAATGGATTATCCCACTTTATATAGATCCTATATTAATTTTTGAGGGAGGTAATTTGTGTTTGATATTCTAAATTAACATATGATCATATTTCGGTCTGAGGATGAATATGAACTTTAAATGGAAGTTACTTATGTTTTATGGGTTATACTACCTATTCATGAGGTATATTTATCACAAATGGATAGATAGAAACTCAAAATAAAGGATATGATTATTATATAGGATTATGATAAGGTGTTTCTTAAAAACATTCCTAGTCTTCCCATGAATCATGAATTTGTGTTCTCAATATAACCTATACATGGTGATACAACTATTTCAGAGACCCCAAATATAATAAACCTTATTGAGTTGTTGGAATTAAAGAATAAAATATAAGAAAATATTTATAAGGGATTCATAAAATCTAGGTCATCACCATTGGATGAACCTATTATTTTTGTTAAGAATATAGATGATTCAATGCACATTTATATTTATTATTGAGAACATAATAAGATCTCCATCAAGAATAATTATCATCTACCCCATATTCATGAATTTTTTGATCAATAGTGATGAGAATAATACTTTTTCAATATTTTTTCCATTCCGGATATCATCAATTGAGGGTCTAGAAGGAGGATATATTCCAGAAAACATTTTGTATCATTTATGGTTATTATGAATTTATAGTTATTCTATTTGGACTTACCAATGTACCATTATCTTTATAGATATAATGAATAGAGTATTTAGTGATTTACTAGTTTTTTATGGCCTTTATAAATTATATTCTTATATATTTATAGATAAATTAACATGATCAAGTGCATTTGATGATTATGTTGAAGACCCTAAGGAAGGATAAGTTGTATGATAAATTTATCAAGTGTGATTTTTGCCTACAGAAAGTCACATTCTCAAGTTAGGATATATCAGTGGATTCTTAAATGAAAGAATAAATTAAATGAGAGGGTATGGTAACCACCATCGGGACCAGACACTGTGTATATTTTTATGGGGTAATGATAGTTGATTAGCAACGCAAGGTGGAGAGCTAGGCGATCAATGATGCAAAAGCTGGGGAGGGGAAGTTCCTGTGGGTTGGGCCTACGGGTAATGTAAGGGTTCCCTTTAAACCATTAAAAGGGGGATTATCCATAATAAAATAATAATTATGGCCATCGGGCCATTCAGGAATAATCTATTTAACAATATCCTAGACCAACCATGGTAACTGAGATCTATAATTTTCTAGGGTTATAAGAAAAATATCGATGATTTGTGAGATATTTCTAATAAAAATCAAATCTAATAACCATGTTTAATCTAAATAGAGTAAAGTTACATTGTATAGTTGAATGTGAGTAAAATTTTAATGAGTTGGAAAGAAGGATAGTTAGTTCACTACTACTTATACTACCCTATATTGAATAAGGTTTTTAACATTTAGTGATGTATAAAATAAGGGGTTAGAATCAATCATTGGGCCTAATGATATGGTGATATATTTTTCCTCAAACCAATTGAAATTTCATGAGAAAAATTACTCAACTCATGATTTGGTATAGGAAGTAGCCATTTTTCATTGGAAATAAAGAGACATTATCTTTATAGTGAATGTTGTTATAAATATATTAATAATAAAATATATAATTATATATTCTTCTAGAAAGAGTTGAATATGTTCCAAAGTTGATGGTTTTATTTGATTAAATATTATGGATGCTTAATACACTATGACCCTAGGAAGGTGAACAAGGTTTTTAATGCTCTATGTTGGAAAGACAATGGTAGTTTTTTCATGATTAGTATTGAAATAGATCCAATATTTATGGATTTATATAATATAGATCATTAAATCAGGAGGAAAGGGGATAGATCATATCATTATTTGATGAGTGTTCAATAGCTCATCCATGTGAGGATTAAAGAGTCGCATAAAAAGGATATGTAACTATAGAAGAATGTGAGAAATGTTCTTGAATTCATACATGATTTTCATTTAATAACAAGGTTCAATAACTAATTATATTTCCCGTTAATACCAAACTTGAATAATGAGATAGTAGATGATGCTCATATTTCATCACTCTCTATTTTTCTTAGATGCAAGAATATGTATAGAGATCTAAAAGAGTATTGCGAGTGGAATAACATGAAAATAGATATTGTACAATATGAATCTTGATTATTATTATACTTGAAATTTAAGGCAAAGAGATAGAATTATAATAGGATGTTACAGCAATTTCCCAAACCAGAATGGAAATGGGAAAACATTACTACATATTTTATAATATAACTCCCCAAAGATACTGATGTTCATAATTCTATTTGGGTTATAATTTATCACCAAAAAAATTAAGAATAGTCATTACCATCAGATAACATTTATCTTTTGAAAATATTTCTAGAAGATAAATTAAAGAATTTTAAAGGTGTCATAGAGTACCATATTCTATTGTATCTAAACATGTTATGAGGTTTACCTCGAAGATATAATGAATAATTCAGTTGAAATTGAATATTATGTTTAACTCTATCACTACATATCATCATCAGAAAGAAGGATAGTCTAATAGGACTATTGAAAATCTAAAATAAAAATTGAGAGCTTACTCTATGAATTTCAAATTTGGTTTGTATTAACACCTTCCTTTGGTATAATTTTCTTATAACAATATATTTAACTTGAGCATACAGATGCCTTCTTATGAAGCCTTCTATGGAAGGAAGTTACAAAATCCAATTTTCTAGGACTAAGTTAGAGAAATAAATCTATGGGGCCTAATATAGATGATTAAATGGAAATTAAGTTTAGGTTTATCCAGCAGTACATCAAGAAATATTATGGATGATAAAAAAGTTTTTCTAATAATCGTCAGAGATATCTTGAGTTAGAAGTTGGTGAGAAGGTGTTCCTATGAATTTTTCATGGAATAAGGTTATTATATTTGTAAATAATGGATATCTGATCCACATATATATCATCCCTTCTAATATTCTTTATTATATTGGGAAGGTTTTTTATTTCATGATCCTTCTACTAGATATCTCTCAATTTCATGATTTTCTCTATGTATCTCTCCTGGGGAATTACATACTTGATCATTCACATGTACTGAACTAAGAGTTCATACCACTAGAGCGTGATCTCTTTTATGAGAAATAACCAGTGGATATTTTGGATCAAAAAGAGAAATAATCTTGAAACGTGACAACTCACCTAGTCAATGTTTTATGGAAAATCATAAATTTAATTAAGCTATGTGGGAGCCCAAGGATGTGATGTGGAAGAAGTCTCCTTGGTTTTTTATATTTTACTATAGAAAATTTTAGGTTAAAATTATTTTTAAAGGGGTTATAATATAAAACCTTAAAATTTTATATGTATTTTTTTCATTGAAATAAACCTTAAGTATTTAATGGACTTCTTTAAATATAACTTCATGTCTAAAAAACAATGATATATTAAACCATTATATCCCAAAAGTTATATTTGAAGGTATGAATAGTATCTAATATATTATAAAATATTTTTATAATGGTCTTACACAATATAAATTTATTAATTAATTTTAAGAATTAAACAATATATTTTTAGTGATGTTACTTAATGCTTCAAAAATAATTTTCTTCAAATAATGATTTTATTTATTTTTGTGAGAAAATATTATAATTAATTTATTCCAATTTTATAAATTTTCTTTTATATAAATGATATAATTTTTGAAAGTATAATAAAAAAACTATCTTAACGTAAAATTCTACGTTTTTTATAAAAAAAAAATTATTTTAGTAAATAGTATAAAAATGCCAATTTTATAGAAAAATGTATCCTTATTTAAATTATTTACAAAGTATCATTTTTAATAGACTTTAAAATTTGAATAATTTTAACAAAATTAAATAATTCATTTCAATGGAATCTACATTATGCTTAATTTTGGTATATAAATATTTTTATACTTAAAATGCAGTTTTATGGAAAACTCTATTTTATCATATTTTGTGTGTTTATTATAAATTAAATTTTTTACACGTATAGATATTTAATTTGTTAAAATGTATTCCATGTTTTGAATCAAAATAATTGATATCAAATAATAATATAAATTTAATTTTTTCATTATGAAAATTAACGGAGGTAAAAAATCATTACTACAGTAAAGTTTAAAAGGTATTAACGAAGGGTTAAACAAACAAAATAATGGTTAAAATGACCTAAAATCTTTTATAAATCCTTTTTGTGGTTTTATTTCAATTATATATTATCTAATCTTATAAATTTAACCAATGTGGATCCATTTTGTTTTTGTAAAACATTGTTATATTTTAATCTTTTGAAAGATTCCAATTGAGTCCTCACCCTCCCTTATAAAAGGATACCACTTATCCTATCTTACTCATAATTAATCAAACATATATATTTGAATATATCTACAATAATAATTATTAACATCCTTACCCATCTATTATAGGTTCTGTTTTGATCATAATTCCATCTGTTCTTGGCTTATGGTGTAAGCAAAAGGAGGTTTTTCAACGAAGAGGGATAACTCTTAATTGAGTAATGTCAATTTTATTTATATTTCTAATTATATAAAGTTATGTTATAAATTATAAAATAATTAATTTTGTATCTTAAATATATTTTATTTTATTATAATAATGTATCAACCATTTTCCACCACCTTTTCATCAAATGGAAAATTAAAGTATCGCTTATGTGTACGTGTGGATTACTGCCTCCACTTAGCGATATGATTCCTTTCCCACCACCATAATTCATGGTCTGCAATTATTATGGATTTAGTATTTTTTATATGATATTTATGAAATAATTATTCTTCTGTAATAATAATATCTTATTTACCTTCTTACCTTTACATCTTCTTTAAGGATTGTTATGCTTTACAAGGGATGTGATATTATGACATTAGCCACTTTTATCCTCTAAATAGCTTATAATTATGGTAATTTAAGGGTGATTGTATAAAACATATTCTTTCCAATGGTTTAATTAATGTATTATGAAAACTCTATGAAAGTAGTTTTTTTCACAGATTATGCTATGATGAGATGATGAAATATTTTTGAAACATTTTTCCTTTTCATGGGTTATTATATATTGACATAATGGACATTTTATGATATTGTGGAACACTTATGTGTGATTTAAAATATGTGAACGGTGAGCCTAGAATTATATATTTTTCCAATGCATTAGGTATTGATGGATATCACATGTCTTAATAATGACTAGAAGGGGAGTGAACCAAGTTCAGTAAGGGGCTTTGTCTACATTGATATTTTTGGGACTGAACCTTGATAAAAGGAAATGATGGAATATTTAGTAAACCCAATACACTATGATATTATAGGTAGTGAGCCTTGACTAAGGAAATAATATTCTATTATTATGTATTCCATAAAATTATGTCTTTGGATTATGATATTTTCTCATGGTTCATGATTAATTATTAATGTTTTTTCACACTTATGACTTATGTATTTTAATATGAAAAAACCTTATTCTATGATTTATGATTAATGATAACTGAATGATTGGGTATGATTATTATAAGTTATGATCATGTTATTATAACCTAATGATTATTTTATTATCAACTATGATAATTTATTGATATATCTTATGTTTACCATTAATAATTATCTCATATGACTCTTTCTTATGGTTACTTTCCTTGAGATATGAAGAAAACATTTTGAGTCGGGTATGACTAAAATGTGTACTATATGAGCATATCATTATGGGATATGTTGAATATATTTCATGAAATAAGTATTTTTATATATATTCCCCAAAGATATTAAACCTTTATGATTTTTTTGGTGTTCTTTTTAAGATTTTTTCTTTTTTAAGTTACATCCCTCTTTGAGTTTTTCATTGAATCTATTTTGTTTGGTTTTACATTGTCTTTGAACCTTGGTGGTAGAGTTACTATAGAGTATGAAGAGAATTATTTATTGAAAATGACCTAAATTTCAAGGATTTATGTTTTTTTGAATTGATGGATTATAAGTAAAAATGTGATAAGGGGGATTACAATGGTTTACAAGGAGTTTAGAGGGATTTGAAGGTGGTTCGGTCTCTTTTTCATAAGTTGGGATTAAAGCTATCTGCAGGTAATTTACACACCCTATAATTTTCTCTATGAATATGTTGTGAAATGGCCCATTAAATTAAATTAATACATAATGTGAAACTGGTTTACATCCTATAATTTTATAGTAGAGTTTTTTATCCCATGGTGATGCATTTTTTGGTGTAACTCATAAATCAAGAATAACGATCCATGTAGATATTACAAACCATGTATTTCTCAATATCAGAAATTTAAAATCCATTATGAACTTATGTTTTCATTCCATCCATGGTAAAAATCTCCTCTCTCAATACCTAGGCAATTTCTAGGTGATTTTGGAGATCTTTCCTCCATTTTGGACATCCCGATAAAGCAATCAATCTCTAGTGAGTAGTTTTCCTTTGGTTTTCCCCTCTTTTATTCTTATTTATTATTATCATGGTGTAATATTTTGACAAATCTATAAATAGGTGTTGATCATGATCTTGTGTGATCTAATTATTCATGTGATATTATTCACAATTTTTCTTGTTGGTGTTATCAATTAGAATCATTGTCTTGATCACCAATTAATGGTAGGTGGTCTAAAACCTAACCCTATAGCTAGTCTAATTGTTACATATGTGAAATATTGTTATTTTTCGAACAAAAATAATCATTAAATTAATTTATTAATGGATGACGATTAATCTTGTGATTGATTATTCCATTGATCCCTTTGGATCCAATCGTGTTGCTGCATAGCTTTTGGAAACCCTTTGGAGAAGATAATCCTTTAATAATATTGAATTTGGATAATGGATTAATTTTTTTTATCATGTCATGATTCCTAGGTGATTGATTGATATATATTCACCTTGGTAATGAATTTTTGTTTACTGAAAATACTTTTGATAAATTTATATACAAATGAATGTGTAATTGAAGGGAAAATGGTAATTTTTAGTATTAACCCTTGAGTATTATGATATGATATTTTTATATCCTTTCTATTAGGACTTCTATTTTGATTCATGTTGTAATTATTATATATTGGGCTTGGAACATTTTCATGTTATAATTTATATATAGCGATCTTGTCACAATTTCATGTTGTAGTGATTATATAGTGGGCTTGGCCCATTTTCTTATTGTAATTCTTATATAGAGGGATTTGCCTAAATATTCTTAAATGATTATATAGAGGGAATGTACTGGTGTGCTAAAATGGTTACACATTTGATTTTTCTTAGTTATGTGACTATACCATGGACTTATGGTTATGGTTGGAATGGTTGTGCTACATGATCAGATATATTTCAGTATGGTGATAAAGATGGTTGATGGATGTATTATATAAATTGATTAATTAATACACCTATTCATCAATTTATTTAATGAAATTATTATCAGACAGGTTTTTTTAAACATGGTGGTGTTGACCTACTATGTTTTATTCATACCCTATTCAGGGATCCATTTTGGACCTGATAAGATTATTTGGATGTTGTTTTGGATAAGGTAAATGGACCTTGTTGTTGATTATTTCTTGTTGAATGGGTTGGAGCATAGAGGTGGGACTGTTGTGGGGTTTGGGATTGGGGTTTTTAAGTTAATTTTTTTAGTATTTTCTTTTATCTATATTAATTATAGTTTTACATTTAGATACATTCCAGCCAGTCATTTCATGGTTCACTATTATTTTATTAATTGTTTATTCCCTTAATTTACAGTTGGATGTGTATTTTTTCTTCTATTTCCATTAATCTAGTATTTTTTATTATTTTTTTAATTCCACTGTATTCTAACTCTATACCTTGGGATATAGTCTCACCACTATTTACTTCACACCCCCACTACTAGTTGACTACCTTTGGTATATAGAGAGGTGTGCATGAGTTCCAACAACCAAACTGATTTGGACACATGATGAGAGAGTGTCGGATTATAGTACATTAAAAAGTGGTATCAAAGGGTTATGTTTTTATTTGTTATTGGTTTACAATATGGGAAAATTGGATAGAAGAGTAGGATGTTTCTAGACATGGTAATGAGATTTTTTCATGGGAGTATCTAACATATTTATGGGAGGAATCCAAGTTCCCAGCGATGGGATTGTTGTTCCTGATTTTCTATTATTACGGTTGATGTTATTTCACCTTGTGTGACCCACATGATGTGTGATGTTATTAATTATTTAGATTTATAACCATATCCTAGTATGGAATGATATGAGTGTTCATGCATCATGATAGGCGCAAAGCGATATATCTTGACATGCATTGTTCATAATCGGGACATATTTATTTCATGTGATATATACTTTCATATATGATCAATGGAATGAGATACAAGTTATATCTGATAAATAAAATGGAAGAACTATTATTTCATGATAAAATAATTTTAGTCCATGTTTATAGTGACCATAATCCATTGGTTCTCTATTGTTGTTTCCTATTGAGGTTAACCTTTTTTATCCAGTGTCCAAAAGCGTCTATTTGTCTTGTAGAGAAAATGCATCCTATTAATCAGAAAATTAATATGTCAAATCAACATGATACTAATATATATGAGCCATAGATTCTTATAGATCCTAAGGATTAGATGGATGTTCAGCTTTTAAATAGATTTCTTAGGGTCATATGATCCATATAAAGGGAGATTGTTCACACCATTCCTTTGATGTCTGAGTTGATAAGAGAGTTTCATCTACATCATCTACTTATATTCACTAGGGAGGGAAGCCCCTATGAAGCTATGTTCTAGATAAAGTCATTCCAAATAATATTTAAGATTCTCTAGACACCTGCATATAGGAGGGTGAATTTATATGCATACATTCTTTATTGACCTTCAAATAATTGGTGGGATATTCTAGATCAAGATATGACGTAAGAAGATTTATACTAGAAGGAATTGGATGTGAATTCCTAGATCCACTTCTATCCAGAGAAGTTTAGGTATAATAAGTCTCATCACTTCATGCACCTTATGTTGAAGGGAATGTTAGTGATGGACTATGCTGGCCATGTCACCAACTTGTAGCACCTTTCACCATATTTAGATTCTAATGAAATATCCAAGGGAAAAAATTCAAGATGGGTTCACTATGTGATCTGGTTATTAGTGAACATATTTAGATTGAGAAACTCTTTGGATGTGAAGAATCAATAACTCATCAAGGAATGAGATCTGAGAAAGGCCTTGAGAAGTGGCCAAGTAGTTTCAGTAGGGAAAACTGGGAGATATTCTTCAGTGGAAATAAGCACTACTATGAAAATTTTTCGTAAGTCCACAGTGGGTATAGAAGATAATTAAGTTTGAAGCCATCTTAATATGGTGTTTCATTTTAGTTCTATCTATATAGCATGTTTGTCAACAAGAAGTCTCAGTGTCTTTATCATTATTTGGAGTTACATTTTTTCAATAGGTTGGGCCACCTATAGAGGTTTTATATAGGTATAAAGAAGAAGAGAAGTGGTAGGGGATCAATACTGGTATCAGAATCTAGGAAGGACTTCGCTACCCCTCAGTACACAAGTAGTTGGAGTTCCACTAGATGTTTAGGTTGTCGAAAGGAACATGGTACCTTAGTGAAGGAGTGGTATCACCATGTAGTGGTAATATCTCAAGGTAATTATACTGGAGATCAGGGAATATGGGAAAGTCATTTGTACGTTATGTAGATTATTATAGCATGTGTGG
The DNA here is from genome assembly GCA_963277665.1 of Viscum album. NCBI lineage: Eukaryota > Viridiplantae > Streptophyta > Magnoliopsida > Santalales > Viscaceae > Viscum > Viscum album. The sequence continues at coordinate 434,654,624 of OY728136.1, forward strand.
ATGCATAACCTTATACCGTCAAAGGTTTGATTTTTATATCATCTACACTTTCTTAAAATTATTTTCATATAGTATCCAAATATTCATTTTTATCTACTCTTATTAAAAATGGTTTAGGGTTTCTTTTTGAAATATTGGATGGTGTTTGATCCATTGATACAGCATTGGGAATGCGGTTAGAGAACATCAAATTTTTCAAGATGGGTTCTTAAGAAATTGTTGGCTACCATTTCTTTTGGGAACCATTTATTTTGTAAATGGAAATTTTCAATTTGATTCTTTGTATGGATTTTATATTTATATTACAAGTTCATATCGACTATTATCAATGGATGTTTTCATTTCTATCTCCAAAAGGAAACCACAATTTTCACTAAGAAGAGTGGGATATTTAGGCTGGCCATGGAGGGCTAATTCAATGAAGATTGGATTGTCCCATGGACCAGAAAGAAATACTTTTTTGAGATTATGGAAGAATACAATAGGATAAATTTCCTCTTTTGGAATACCATTTTTAGGATGGTTTTCTTGATGAGTTCTATGGCTTACCACCAGAGTGGGAGATCGATTTCACAACAGATATGGTGTTGGGGGAGAGCCAATTTCTATTCCACCTCCCATGAGGACACTAGAAGATCTTTTAGGATTGAATTTTTAGTTGTAATATTTGTAAGATAAATGTTTTATACAACCTATTACATAACTATAGGGATCTCCAGTTCCATTCCCCAAGAAGGCTGATGGGGATTGTCACTTACGTGTGGATTATCATATATTTAATAAGGTTATGGTCAAGAACTAGTATCCCCTTCAACACATCAATGATCTCTTGGACTATTTTAGAGGTGCTAAGATATTCTCTAAGATCAATTTTATATTAGGATACCTCATGTTTTGGGTGATCCAATAGAGATACCATGGTCTACTTTTAGGAATAGGTACGGCTTGTATGAGTTCTTAGTGATTTTGTTCGTTATGATTAATGCACCAGCAGTATTCATGGACATAATGAATCAGATCATTCATAATTTAATAGGATATTATATAGTGGTTTTTTTTAAACATATTAGTGTAATCCCAGGATATAGATGATCATTCTCAACAACTTGACATCATTTTGAGTACATTGATAGATCACTAACTTTATGATAAGATAACTAAATACAGTTTCTAGATTGATAAATTAAACTTGTTGGGCCATCTCATCTAAGTGGCCAGATATTTAGTGGAACTAGAGAAATTTTTATCCATAGTATCTTAGAAGAGACTCCAAAATATCTTGGATATTCATATTTTTCTAATTTTAGTAGGTTATTATTAGTTTTTTATCTAGGATTTATCCCATTTGGCAGCACCTATATCCATGATGACCAAGTAGGGGGTGAACTTTTATTGTTAAATAATTGCGAGAGGGATTTTTAAGAGATAAAAAATGGATAACCTCAACACCTCTCCTCAAATTACTTGTATCGAGTAAAGAAAATATTGTGTACTGTGAAACATATAAAGTTGGAATCAGAACAGTTCTGATGTAGGTTGTTCAAGTGGATTATTATGAATCTAGAATACTTAGACTGCATGAGAGGAACTATATTACTCATTATCTATAGTTAATAGAGGTGGTACATTCTCTGATATGAAAGATAAATTATCTTATGGATGATAGGTTTATGGTGTAAATGGAATACAAGAGCCTCATGAAAATCTTTTCATAGTGGCACAAAAACCTTCACCATATGAGGTGTGTTGAGTATCTATAGACTTTTGACTCTGAGATGGATAATACACTTGGAAAGGTCAATGTAGTTTCTAATGCCTTAAGTTGAAAGATGTAGATTTAGGTAGTGTGAGAGTATTTTAATGAGTGGATAATGATGGCACTCATTGATGACATGTATCAAGATTGTTAGGATTCTCAGGGACAAGTATCTATGAATTTTACATCTATTATACCTGTACTTTTAGACCAGATCAATATAGAGTGGTTATTTGATTTGGAGGGATTAATTCTAAGAGAAAACTTATATCATGGGGATCCACCACTTGTATGTTCTCTTACTAGTGGAAATTATCTTCTTTTTGTGGATATGTATGGTTTCTTATGAGGTTTTGTGAGGATTTGATGAGAGATTTTCATACTTCTATATGGGCAGTACACCGTAGTTTGACAAATATGTATCATGATATCCATAGACAATATTGGTGCTTATGAATTAAGGAGGAGGTAACTAGATTTGTTGAAAAATGATTCACTTTTCAGTGGGAGAAATATGAGAATCAAAGGCCAACTGGGATTTTGAAGCCTCTTCCCATTTTGGAATAAAAATGGGATGATTTAAATATGTATTTTTGGGATATAATTACATAGGAAACCTTGAAAGATCAATACAGCAAGGGTGATCATGGATATTCTAACGAAGGTATCCAAATTATTTCCTATTAGTGATACATTCATTATTTATGATATATATAGTATATATGTGCATGATATAGTTATGTTGCACGGTTATCTAAGGGGTATCATTTCTGATAGAGATTATTGTTTCGCATATTGGTTCTAGAAGGGTATTCATAAGGCTCTTGGATCTCATGTTCATCTAAAGACAAACTATATTCCATTAAATGACATTCAATCTGAGTATACTATTTAGATTTTAGAGGACATTTTTGAGCTTTTAGTTTTCATTTTGGTGATTCATGGGAATCATATGACACTTCGGGAGTTTTTATATAATACTATCTTCTAATAATTTCCCAAGATGGAACCTTTCATTAATTTTTATAGAAAAACATGTCATTCTCCTATTTATTTGATACATGTAGGTGAGTTAGTGATTTTTAGACCTAGTGTAATTCCATAAACATCTCTGTAGGTTCAGTTAATTTCGAGGTGATTTGTGACCACACAAAGTATGAAGAAATCTTATGTTTTCCATCAGAGATGACCTATACAGTTTGATGTTGAGCATCATGTTTTCATTCAGGTGTCTCCTTGGTTGGGGAAATGTTATATCAAGAAACTATGAAAGATAGTGCCCATGTTTGTCAGACTATTTTAGATAGTATAAAGGTTTATTCCAGTGATTTATTGATTATCCCTTCCATATTGATACAGTGTCAGGCATGATTTGTTTCATGTTTCATAACTTCAGAGATGCTATCATGACCCTTTTCAAGTGGGAGATGTTGAGGATATTGAAATTTTATTTTGAATAATCCTTTGAGGATAATCTAATATGGATTGTTTTTTGTAGTTATAAGTATCTCATAGAAGGACTATATCTTTAGTTTTAGTGCAATGGCATCATGGACATGTTAAGAAGGAAACCTGGGATGGGTATTCTAATATATGATTATAGTGGCCAGAATTTTTTTTTGAGAACCCCCAATGATTCTTGTAGCATCTTGATGAAAAAAAATATGTGGTGGGGACAATGTAAGATGCAATCTTTTTTCAAGTATGTACCTCTTTGAGTTTTTCATTGAACCTATTTTGTTTTTTTACTTCATCTTTAAACCTCGCTGATAATGTTCCTTGGGATTATGGTGACCATTTACTAGGGAAAATAACCTACTATTTAGGGATGTATATTTGTTTTAATTTATGGTTTATATATATAAACATTATAAAAATGATTATCAGGATTTACTGAGAGTTTATAGGGCATCATAGGTGGTTTGATCACTTTTGAATAAGCAGGGATTAATGTTTTCTGTGGGGAATTTACACACTATGTAAATGTTACAAAACTTATAACTATCACTAAGAAGATTTTGTGAAATGGTTCATGAAATGAAATTAATACATGTTTTTAAACTATTTCATATTGTTTAATGTTTGAGAAAGGTTATTCAAACCAGAGATGATGCATTTTTTAGTGTAACTCATAAATTGAGAATTACATGTTGTGTAAATATTACACATCATGTATTTCTTGGGATAAGCTATTTTAAATCCATGATGTGTTAATATTTTCATTCCATAAATGGGTATCCTCTCTTATCTCGATCCCTAAGAAATTTCTAGGTGATTTTGGAGTTCTTTACTCCATTTCGGACATCATGATCTAGTGATCAAACTCTGGTGAGTAGTTTCATTTTATTTTTCACCTATCTTTCTCTTGTTTTCACTATCACAGAGCCATATTTTGACCACCATAGAAATGGGTTTTGATCTTTGTTTTTTGTGATCCAATTTTTATTTTGATCTTTTACACCTTCATTCTTGTTGTATTTTCCTCTTGGAACAATTTTCTTGATTTATGGTAAAATGTAAGTGGTCTAAAACAAAACCCGATGGTCTGTTTAACTGTTAAGATTATTCAATATTTTGATTTCATCGACACAATGTAAAGATTTAATTAATTAATTAATTTATGATGATAAATATTATGATGTATTATTACTTGGATCCCTTTAGATCCATTGGTGTTGTGAATTTTATTATAGCAACCCATTGGGGAAGAAAATCCTTGAATAATAATGAATTTGTCCAGTGGATTAAAGAATGTTTAGAAAGACAAGAGACCTCCAGTGATTTTTTGATATATAATCACCCTGGGAATGGATTATTGTTTATTAAAATGAAAATGATAAATTGATATAAAAATAAATGTGTAATTTAAGGTCAAATGGAAATTTTCCGAATTAACTATTGAATCTTATGATATGATATTGTGATATCCTTACAGTTATGACTTGTGTTGTGATTTAATTCATAATTATTATAAAGTATGATTGGATTAGTTTTTTGTTGTAATTATTATATATAGTTCTTGTATTATATTCATACTATAATACTTATATATCATTCTTGGATCAGTTTCATTCTGTAATTCTTATATAGAGGGGTAGGACCGGTTATGTTAAAATGCTTATATAGAGGGCTTGGGCTGATATGCTGAAATTATTATTCCAAGGGATTTACCTAGTTATGTGATTATACCATGTACTTGTGCTTATGGTTGGAATGGTTTTAATATATTCTTGTAAATATTATGACATGTTGTAGAAGTTTGTTGATTATTGTATTATATTAATTGATTAATTAATACATCTGTTTATCACTTCATTTTAAGCACTTATTATCCGACTAGTTTTGTTTAGACATAGAGGTTTTGACCTACTGATTTTTACCCACATACTATCTAGACAAGTATTTGGTACTAGAGAATATTACGTGGATATAGTTTTGGAAAAGAGCTAAGGAACTTGTTATTGATTGTTTCTTTAGGGATGGGTTAGAGTATGGAGGTTAGACCAACATGGGGATTAGGATAGGGGTTTTTGAGTTGTGTATGTCAGTTTGGTATTTTATCTATATTACTTTCAATTTGAAATTTAGATACATTCTATCCTATAATTACATGGTTCACTATTATTTGATTAATTAGTTCTTAATTTACTTTCCATTTTTATGTGTAGAGTTTCCATTATTTCTATTACATTGATATTTTTTATTTTTTACATCCATTGTATTATAACTCTGAACCTGGGGGTATACTCTCCCCACTATTTACTTCATACCCATACAACTAGTCGATGTCTTATGGTGTATAGGGAGGAGTTATTGAGGTCCATTAACCAACCTAATTTGACCACATGAGAGAGTGAAAGATCAAGGGATGTTACATGTTTTGTATTGAAATGTATTGAATATTCATATAAAATGATATAATATATATGTATAAAATTCTTGGGTCACCTCAGGAGGGTTGTGTATGGGAATACCAAGAGGGTTATCTCCACTAAATGTGAGATAGGTCATGTTATGGTCATCATGTAAAAGAAAGGAAATTTTCTGTGAATATTGTGATTGAACATCATTAAAATGTCCTACAAATCCTAGTTTAACATAATGTTTTAAGGACATGTGTTAGGAATTTTAAAACTAATAAACTCAAATTCTAATGATATTCCTATGATGAATCTCAGTTATGATAATATAATGATTAACTAAACCTCTAATACCATGTGATACATGCTCAATTTGATAAAATAAATATTAAAGATTACTCATATTGAATTAGAGATCACATCAGGAGACTAAGTAGGGTTTATGCATGAGCTTCCCTATGAAGATTCCTATATCATAAGTGGGAGAAAATATACGATTAATCGGGGCTTATACATGATCCTCTGATAGATACATGACCTAGTATGTGAATTGGGTGAATATATGTTTTGGGGATTACACCTATGGGAGGACCATATTGTTTTATCCTATATGTTAGAAACAAAATTGGAAGAGAAGGTCTCATCAGGGTTTAATCTAGGGATGATGCCAAAATATGGTATCTATGAGGAGTATATAGAATCAAGGGGAATCTGTGGGGCTTATGCATATGTACAACAAAGATGTACCTAACCTTTTCAGTGACTTAGGTGAATGTAGAGAGATCTAGGGTCTTACACCTAGGAGGATTCCCTTATATAATGGAACCAATAGTAATATATCAAATCAAGGATTTTTATGAAACTAAGAGAAATATATCAACTCAATGTGTTTTGAGAAACAATAAAAAGTTTATATAATCAAGTATTTCTCTCGAATTGAGGTTAGGGGCATGGGAATTGAAAAACAACAATGTGTTTGACCTGGCCTGAAAGTTCATGGTGAAAGCCTTGATTTTTCATGGGGTTGGTGATGGTAGTGAAGGTACTAAGATGAAGGATTGGGAAACAAATCCACCACTAATCACAAATTTGGTAGTGAGGGTGGATCCCCCATATTTTAAATGAAAGAGTAAGTAAGAAAATATGATTTCAAGAAGGTGTAGGTTCCCACATAGAAGCATCACATATCATTTTATGAGGGAATACCACATAAAAATTCACATAAGGTTATCCTCGTAGCACATACGAAAAGATTATTTTCATAGAAAATATCACATCTAGGGAACTCACATAGTACTACTCACATAGGGGCATTATTATAGTGTTATTGGTATAGTGCTTCATGAAGGAGGGCAGCCACAAAGAAGCATCGATGTAGGGCCTTACAAAGGAATTCTTCAAAGGGATCATCACAAAGTGGTGTATGCATAGAATTACTCATAGCATTCTTCACAAAGTAATTTGGATAGAGTACTTTTTGAAGGGACTTTGTGAATGTGATTTATGAAGGACATAACCTCTCCTTCATTTATACTTTTGGAATTCATCAGTATGGTTTTGAGAAAGTGTGTCTAGTATGAGAACTTTCCATTCATGAACTGTGTTCTGTTATTTATATGTAGTAGTAGGTAACCCCCTTAAAAATGAGTAGTCATATAGAACTTTGTGAAGTGGTCATTCACATAGAATTTTTAACATGGTGCTATTCACATATCTCTTCATACAGGAATTTATTCACTACATGGATGGATATAAAATGATTCCACAAACTAAAAATAACATAAAGATCCCATATATATTTATGTGTTATGAAAATAGAGAAAAATTCCATGTAGTGGGAATAAACGTACCATTTATAAACCAAAAACTAAATATGGTTCACATAGTGATTGAAGTGATATCCAAATCATAAAAATATTATGTGTGATTTTGGACATTAAAGATTTATTTTCTTGCTGAAATGTAACTAGACTTAGAATAGTCATAACTTTTGATCTGTAAGTTTGATTCTATTATGTGAATAGTAAAATAGATGCTTTTGAGGTAAAATAATCCCCTATATATGGTGTATATATCCTATTAGGATATTTTATGTGTCCAAAAAGTGTCCAAAATACCATAATTATTGTTTGTATGTTTTTTACACCCTTTTTGTTAGTAAATGAGGGGATATGTGGCCTACTCGCTAAGGGAGGTTTTCACCACCGCATCACCATACTAGGAAATATTTTTTAGGTATATCCAAACCTATGTGTGTGAGAAATCATGAAACACAGGAAGAATAAATTTTCTTCTCCATCGGTTATGAATATTTGTTCCTTTTCAAAATAAACATCTGTTATCTGGGTTCTATGGAAAAATGCATGGAATTAATATTTTGAATCCACCTATCCCCCCACCACCACCAAAAAAAAAGAAAAATATTCCTTAAGAATGAAAATAATCTAATTCTAAGCTAAATGTAGGGCACTTTTATCCATACTTAATCATCTAGTGTGAATCATCAAATTTCTCACCTGTGAGAGGATTTTTCAATATGAATGTTTCACCTAAGGACTTTCGGGTGTCACCAGCAAGAGAATATTGACTCGCTATGTATTGGTTTCCAAGATAAATATTATACTCAAGAAATTTGGGTTTCCAAAAGGACTAATCCTAAATTGAGGAATGGATATACTAATCTGGAAAATGTTTCAATTTTTTGATAGAAAATGTAGTTAAATGAATGTTATTTTTTTGTTGTATCCAAGATAAGAAATCTAGAGGTCACTAAATATCCTAAGAGGAAAAGAATCGATCCAAATGAAGTTCTTATTATGGTTTATCTATATTGATCAAGCTCTTACATTGAGGTGGGGGGAATTTTCAACATATGTTTATTTGTGAAGAACTATATTATTAGAGATACTGAATTGATTTGGTTAATATATAAGAGAGTAGAAATTTTCATTTAGTGTTAGACCAAGGGTAAGGGTCCTCACAATAATAAATTCCAACAGGTATCTTTTATAACACTATAATATTCTAAAATATCACTATGTTCAAAATCATATTCATCATGTAACACTGAGTTTGAACAAAATGTGATATATTATTATAAAATTATTATTTAAATATGAATATTTTAAACTGGATATTAAATTAAAGGGTAAAATAATATTAAATAACTTATGAAATGTATATAAATTTATTTATAAATTTTAAATAAGTATTCACTCAATTTTAAGTGAAGCTATCTTATTCATCGAAATACGGTTTCTTCAAAAATTGATTTTTTTGGCACGCTAGGTGAAGAAAATAAAATTATTCTATTTATAATGTTAAAAAGTTTAATTGAAAAAATGGAATTAATTTTTTAAATCAGAATATCAATATTAACATAGGGTCAAAATTTGGGATTCTTTGGAAAGTATTACTATTCCTTTTAGAGAAAATTGTTGATTTTTATAAAGTTGTCATTTATTTTTAAAGAATGAAGTAATTTGAAACTATTTTTATTATCTTAATTTAATTTTAAATTCAAATTGATATTATTTATTTACTTTAAATACAATTCATTACATTTAAAACTGATTTATACTTGATTTTAGTATAAGTTAATTATTAGTCTAAAAATACATTTTTTTGAAAACTGTTTTGAAGTGCATAATGTTTCTCCATTTTAATTAATTAAAATAACCCCTAATGAGGAATTATTTAAATGAATTGTATATATTATATATAAGTAAATAATTTTTTAAATTAATTTTATCATTATTACATTTTATATAGTTATTATAACATCATCTTATGCTTGAGAAAATGCATTTATTGAAAAATTGTTTTTTCGACACATCCATGGGTTTAATTTTAAATTAAATTATACCAATATTATGAGTAGAATTTTTAAAAATGGATTAAATTTTTTTAATCATTATAATTTGTATTATATAATAAGATAAAATTAATTTTGTACCATAATTAATAGTAAAAATAGTAAAAATGTATTACCACTATTAAGGTAAAAATGGGTTTACTGGGGGGTAAACTAAAAATATAAGGGCTAAAAATATCCCAAATTTTGTATTATCACTATTTTATTATAATATTTAGACCTTATATCTTATAATTTTTTAAAAATTCCCATTTTTTGTCCTTTTGGTATGTGAAAAACATGATTTTAATTCTTTTTTTTCAAAAATTTCAAATATGCCATTTCCCCAACTTATAAAATTCCACCCAATTTCATATCCTTTACACACTTCAACAAACCCCTTTTTTCAAGAATAAATTCCTAAATAACTTCCTTAATACCCTCCTATCATCCTATAATACTTGTTATGACCTATAATCCAATTTAGGAAGCCTTCAGGTGTAATCCTAAAGAGGTGGTTAGAAGAAGAGGTAACCTTTTTAATTGATCATTTTATTTTATTTCTTCATCCACCTCCATGAAATATTATTTAAATATAATTATATAATAACCTCATTATATTACATATAATTATATTTTATTATGTTTTTAATGACCTACAACCATCTCCTCATCCCTCAAATGGGAACCAAAACTATGGATTGTGTGTATAGAGGGTTACCGCCTCACAAACTAACATAGTTTTCCATAAATGCTTCTCAAGGATCGATATAATGATTTATTTAATGTTTATATATGGTATTTATAATATAATTACACTTATTTATTATAATATAACATAATTCTTCTTACGTCCCATTCCATAGCAAATACGATAATATCGCTAGTGTGTATGATAGACTACAGCCTCATGATGTGATGTTATCTTTTATTTACTTACACTTTTCATGGAAGGTAATAAGGATTAATTTTATGTTTATTTATGATATTAATTAAATATTAATCATTCTTGAAATTAAAAATATCATACACTTTTTTACCTTTCCATCCATTGAATATATGATAATGTTGTTCGTGTGTATGACGGACTACTACCTCATGAAGTGTTGTGATTTATTTTTATTACCACATAAAAATGATAGTATATTTAAGTATATTTAATGAAATAATATGATATATATGATATATTTATCATAATATAAATATAAAATAACTCTAATCTTATTTCCATCATGATTTTTGAAAAATAGAAACTCTACACATGCATATGTATGGAATACTATTTCCATGATTGTAACATAGTTAATTATTCATAACCATATTTAATGGTTGGTTTTAAAATAATAATTTATGTATAAAAATAATAGTTAAGTAATTATTATTATATATGTTATTAAATAATAATCTCATGGCCATAGTAAACTTACCAAAGTGATTTTGGACATATAGTCCACTTATCATTAAAACATCTAATGTGAGATTTATTGGTTAAGTAATTGAATATGACATGGTAAAAATTAAAATGAAATGAATAATAAATATAAAAAAATTTATTATGAAATTAAATAATTAACATAATTTTATTAATCAGGATGATAAAAAATTTACTTGATGATTCAGGCTTGATCTAAGGGTTTCGTCTCAAAATTTCCTTCTTTGGGACATATGTTCTTTTATGTGGTATTTTTATTAAATGGTGTATATACTACCAATACAGATATTATATCATCAATACTAAAAAATTCATGATATTTTATGTTATAATTAATTTACATCATTCATGGGATTTATGATTCAAAAGTTACCAAAGAGGTAAGGGTTTATGTTTTAATATCACTTCAATCGGTATTATCTATAATTCAATTTATATTGTAGGAAATTATTTGATCTTTTTCTAAAAAAAACCTTTAATTTTTTTACACTCTATTTATTAATGAACATTTTAAGTAACATTACTATTTTCATCTTTTGGTAATTAAAAATATTGATAAAAAATTTTAAAGGAGAACCAATTTTATTTTTTCTTCGATAGAAAACCCTTTCTATTCCTTGTCTATTTTTTCTATAAATTATTTTTAAAAAATGTTATAATTATTATTATATGATTTTTAAATTCATTTTTACCAATTTAATTTTTCTTAAAATGGTTTAAAATGGATATTCATGTTATTTTCTAAATGAGGTACTTTTTGACTTTTTTCCAAAGTGTAAAAGAAATGTTTTTTACTCATATAACATGTATGGAATTACCCACCATAATGACCATTATTTTACTTGAATATTACTTTATATTTTATGAGGTTTTTTTCCAAGAAAATTATTTTCACAAAAAATTTTGAATTTTTATTTTTTCAAAATTGGTTTTCAAAGTTGAAAGGTTATTTTCCTCAAGAATGTTTTTCATATTTTTCAATTAATTAATAACTGAAACCTTTTATGTTATGGATTAGTTATAAACTATGTATATAAATCTCTCACATATATACCTATCTTATTATCTCTTCTTTTTATGGGGTAATAAATTCCTTACGTTCATCTCTCAAATACGGTCGTTATAAAATTTATTTTGCTTATGATATAAGACAAGATTTTGAAACCCACTTTATTTTAATGTGTAATTATTATATTTATACCTTATGATTGATTTAATTTAAGTGTAACACATAAATCATGAACATGTTGTGATGGTTGCACCAAGATAGATCTCGAGTGCATTGGGTAATGTTTTTATTCTCATGATGTGTCATGTATGGGATTAGGGAGCAAACCTAATCAATTATGAGACTTTCTCCACCCTGTGATATTTTATAGGGAGATAATATTGACTCATTTTTATGTCATGTTATTTTTTACCTCCAATTTCCTATGATATTATGATCTTATTATACCACATTAATTATGTTATGATTTAATGTGATAACTCATGTTCCTCCTATTTTATGATATTATTGTAAACCTATGTATCACATGTTATGCTTCCTTATCAGGTTTATTTCCTTACTGGAATTTTTACCAAGAGATCTAGGGGACAGGAAAACCTAATCCTGAGGAAATCAAATAAAATAAAAGTACAGTATAAGGTATCACAGAGTATTACTGGGATTTCTATCTCACATATTTATTTCATGAATTCCCTAGGTTATCCTATGAAATTTTAGGAGATCGAATGGATTTTGGTGTTCATTATAGATATTTATAAAAATAAATTTTATTTTAGTTGTTTTTGGTACCATGTATTCCAAAGACACTAGTCCATTTCGATCCCTGGTTTATAATTAATGAATATTTATATAAAAATCATTTAATAATATGTGTAAATATATTAAGTCGAAATAGTTTGTATCAAATGAACTTTTTAGTTAAAATTTATAACTAGGATGAGAAAACTTTAGTGGTAACTAAGGTATAAGTCTAAGGATAAGACTGTGTATAGAAAAATATCTTGGAATCTTGTTAGAGTATAGAGTGAGTGGTTTCAGAGTAATTACATCCCTTTTTGGATACTACAAGTGGAATTGGTTCTGAGGTAGACGTATCTATGGGTAATTACTCTGAAAAAGGCATGTCATTCTTGACTCGAGCATTACCTAGTACACAAAAATGGGCCATGTTGCAAACCTATTTTGACACACCTGGGTAATATGTTTTGGAAATTCAAAAAATATTTATGAACCATTATGAACGATTCGAATGAATTGTTAGGTTAGAAAAACTAATAGGAAACACTTCTATGGATAACATATATTGAAACCCAGAGTACCACATGTCAATAAATACTTATCATTTATAAGTTATTCCTTATAGGTTTATATGTTTCCCTTGGTATGTTAAGGATTTCTCATAATGTTCCTTTTATTCTTTCTAGTTAATAGAGTGAAATAAGATAAATAATTCTGATAACCAATGTAATTGGAAATGCAATGATTTCCTAAATGTGATGCCAAACCTAATGAAATTAGTGTTTAGACATTTTGTGATCATACCAAGGGATATATCTCAAATAATGATCAACAAAAATAATATATGTGAATTTATAAGCACATAAAATAAGAGAAGGATGACAACTCATGTAAATTCACATGTCAAATATGATAAAAAAAAGAATATCTGGCCTTTATATGTTAAGAATTTGGGAAGAATAATATCGTAGAATATCTTAAATAGAGGAAAATATGTTTTATATATGTAAATAAAGGGACTAAAGTATTGAATTTATAAGTAATTTAATGTATTATTTACTGCAAACATGGTCATTATCTGAGCCAATGACCTAAAATAAGGGTTACCCTCTAGACCAAGGAAGGAACTATGTTATAATAATACTTTATGTGAATTATTTTCAAATGGGGAACCTATAATAATTATGTAAAAGTAATTTAACAATGGTATTAAAGTTATAAGAATCATAAAACATATAAGTATTATTCTGAAGTAGTTTTTCTTTAAGGATTTGCAAGAATATGATGAATAGTACAAATTACCTAGAAAGGTGATTTAATCATAAGGTGATAATCTATGTAAAAACTCATAATGTTGAAAAATATAATATTTGTTATATACATGATGTTGAGGTAATTATAGTCAATTAAAATAAGTTGATTTTCTAAAAAATAATGATCTGTACAGAAAACCTTCATAGTAAAAAAATGTATTTGATGACTAATGTATTTTCAAATATGATCATCATTTTTTTGATAATGCTATAGGATCGAAGAAAATTATAATTATGATTATCACATATTTTTTAATTTGTTTCTAAAAAGGGACAACTCACATGTGGGGAGACAACTCATCACATCTGGGAACTTAATTGAGATTGAACCCATAGCTAAAGGGTGATAAGGGTGAAACACCTACCACTAGACTATGTGATGCACTAGTTAGTATAACATTATTTTTTATTAAAAAATTTGGTGGATAAATATTAATTTTATTTTGGGAAACATATCAGAGGATAAAATAATTTTTTATTTTTTATTTTTTTAGGTGATTGATGATATTTTGGGAAATTTTTTATTTGGTTAAGATATATATATATATATAACATATATTTTTAATGTAAAAGATTATTTGGGAATAATTCTGTCATTTTTTTGGTGATTTTAGTTTAAAGGGTATGAGATAAACATTTAGGTTGAAAACTTATTTCATGTTAATGTTATTGAGGTTATTTGGTATATAGGGTTATTTATTTAAGTAATGATATATGTTAAACTGTTGGTTTCATTGTCTAATATTTGATATTAATATATTCAAATTAATTTTTGTTTTTATATAAATTTTTGCTAACAATTTTGGTTTTATTAAAGATAGGATGAATAGAATGTTAGTCCTTTATGGATCATATGGTCCATTAAAATTTAATGTTAGTGCTTCAAACATAAAAAAGAGTATATTAGATATTCATTCTTTAGAGTAAGAGGTGACGTAGAAAGTGTTTCAAGCATAACCAAATAATGAAGTTATGTGTATGAAATAAAAATATATTACGTAATTAAATTTTATGGGGTTTTATATATTAATTAAAATAATCCCTCAAATATAGGTGAAGGATCTTGAAACAAAATTTTATCATATTAACTTCATATCTGGTGAATCAATGGGCTTTAATTCATCATAGATTTATGATTTTCTAGATGTTGACTTTCTCATGATCATTCACTGTATTTTGGTGAATGATCACTACCACTGTCCATAATTATTTAAAAATTTATTCTATGTCCATATATTCAATTTACACCAATGTTATTCTATATAAAAACCCAATTATGTGATTTACTTCATATTTTTCATTCCGTCTTTTTAAGAGAAATTTTATTAACCATTTTTAGGATGTGGGTTTCTTTCCATAAAGAAATTTTAAAATGTCAAACCCATGATTACTGATCACAAGTTGGGATTAAAGGAATGCAATTTCTTTAAGGGTAATGAATTTAAAACCTTGATATTTTAAAAGAAAACTATGTTTGATAGCATATTCAATATGAAACATTGATTTAAAATGAACCTTGATATATTATTACAATATTATTATTTAAATATGATCATTCTAACCAGGCTATTAAATTGGAGGGTATGAATATAATTAAATAATTTATAAAATTTATATTCATTTCTCACTCAATATAAATTTATTTATAAATTCTAATTAACTTGTCACTCAGTTTTAATAAAATGTATTTTATTTGTCAAAAATATGTTCTCTTCAAAGAAATAATTCTTACTGCTTTCTATGGGAAACTAATTTTTTTTCAATTTTGTAAAAAGTATTTGATAAAATGGTCATAAATTTTTAAATAATAAAATTGCTATTAATTTAGGGTTATGTTTTGGGAATGTTCGTAAAAATATTACTTTTTTAGTGAATATTGAAATATATCATTTTTTATAAAATTGTTATTTATTTTTATATAATTAAGTAAATTAAAAATCCCATTATTATTTCAATTTGATTTCAAATTAATATAAGTATTATTTTGTTATATTAAATTCAATTAATTACTTTTAAATAATATATATAATGTATTTTTTATAAGTTTATTGTTAGTCTTGAAACACATTTTTATAAAAATTATTTTAAAGTGCATAATGTTTTTTTATTTTAATTAATTGAATTAACCACTAATAAGGTGTTCTTTAAATTAAATTTATATTTTATATAATAAAAATATTAATTTAAATTCATCTAATTATTATTACTTTTAATATAGTTATTATAAGATCATCTTATGCTTGACAAAACTGCATTTCATGAAAATTTGTTTTTTTACACAAATTTAGAATTTATTTTAAATTAAATTATATCAATTCCATGATATAAATTTGAAAATTATATTCCATATTTTGAATAATCCAACTTTTTATTATATAATAACGTCAAATTAATTTTTTACCAAAATTAATAGTGAAAATATTAAAAATTAATTATTTTTGTTAAGGTAAAAACAGGTTTAACATGGGCTAAACTAAAAAGATAAGGGTTAAAAATGACCTAAAACTTGTATAATTACTATTTTATGTCCATTTTATACCTTATATCAACTAAGGTTATATAATGGTCCATTTTGGATCCTTTTCTCATGTAAGAAATATGAGTGTAATTATTTCTTTTCAAAAATATCAAATATGTCCTCTCCCTCGCTTATAAAAGGCAACCCACTCTCTTCTACTTTCCAAATATCCAAAAAACTTTGGTTTGGCCAAGACCTACCCAAATCACTTCCTTAATTTGCTCCCCCAATTTCAACTAAATGGCCCGAAGACCTTCTTTTTTATTTTATTTTTTATAAACCCCCATTCAAGGGATGAGGGGGAACCCTTACAGGGCCCAAAGGATTTAGTGACACGTTATATGACCTATAGGTCTTATAGAAATCATATAAAATAAGACAACTTAGCACTGCCCCTCCCCAACAAATATTGTGATTTCATATCTCCAGCTTTGTATGGTTAGCTGGCAATATGTCTTATGCAGAGTTCCACAAGCCTGGTACCAATGGAAAATCCCATAACCTCTCAATCACCCAAGTTCAATAATTTTTTATATGGTGAATGTGTCTTATCTAATTCCTCATATGGATCCTTGTTCCGTATAATCTGTCTGGTTGAATCTACATTTTTCATGTGGACCGAAGGCCTTGAGGTGGCCTGAAATCCTTACAGGCCTGAAGACCTTGGGCAGCCAGAATACCTTGAAGGACTCAAGGACCAAATCAGTGGCCTCGAGGCCCAAAAATATGAATAGTTCCAACTTCTATAGTACCAAATAGTACCCACTACAGTACATACTATAGTATCTCCTACAGTGCCTACAACAATGCTTCTATAGTAACACAAAAGTATAACTCCACCTAGATTTGATATCATCTCTCATGGATTCACTTAATCAATCCTCACCAACCATGTTCAGGCTCATGTTCCCCTCCCCTCATTCTAGAAACCTTGGTTTTATCATAAAACCTATCTAGGAATCATTTAGGTACCATCTAAAAAGAGGTGGCCCGAAGAGGACGTAATATTCTTATCCAAGCATTTTATTTTATTTATTATTCCAACTCTTTAAAATATTATTAAAAAAATTATGATATAATAAAATAATTATCTTAATTATAATGAATTTTTTTAAGTAAAGTGTATGACCAACAACCATCTCTTCTACCATCAAATGGGAAATGAAACCATTGATCATGCGTATGGTGGACTACCGCCTCGCAAACCAACGTAATTTTTATTCCATCACTAATTATTATTGATGGATAAAATGATATATTTAATATTTATATATTATATTTATGATATTATTATACTTATATAAATATAATATCGCATGCTCCTAACTTTTCATTTCAAAGAGAATACAATAACATTGCTCATGTGTATAGCGAACTATCACCTCATAGAGTGATGTGATTCATTTCTCAAATACTTTTTACATGAAAGGTAATAAGGATAATTTTTTTATTTATATATGATATAAATGATATATTTATCATTCTGTAAAATAAATATATCATAAACTTTCTAAACTTACCATCCATGGAATAAATGATAATGTCGTTTGTGTGTATGACAGACAACTACCTCACGAGCAATGTTATTCATTTTTATTACTAAATCACATGAATGGTATATTTAAGGTTCTATTAAGAAATACTATTATATTTATGATATGATTATCATCTTGGACACATAAAATAACACTTACCATCTTTCCATTATTATCATCGAAAAATTGAAATGTTACTCATGCATACGTATAACCTATCATCTCCATGATTTTAACATAGTTATATTTTCCCAACCATATTTCATGGTTGGTTTCAAAATTATAATTTATTTAAAAAAATTATAATTACTTCCTTATTACTATTAAATATTTTATTAAATAATAATCTCATGACCTTTTCAACTTACCAAAGTGATTTGGGACATATGAGTCATTTAATATTAAAACATCTGATGTGAAATTAATTGGTAATGTAATTGAATATTTTATGGTAAAAAATAAATTAAAAGGAATAATAAACATGAATAACTTAATTAAAATATTAAATAATTATCATAATTTTATTATTTATGAATATAAGGAATTCACATGATGATTTGGGATCGAGGTAAGGGTTTCACCTCAAAAATTCCTTTTTTGGGACACATATTCTATTTTGCACCTAATTTGTCTTAAATATTGCATATAATACCCCTTAAAATATTATATCATGATTAATATATAATTCATGATATTATAAGTCATAATTATTTTACATCATTTATGGTAGTTATGAATCAAAAGTTACTATAGTGGAAAGGGTCTATGTTTCAATATCATTTTAATTAGGATTTTCAATGATTGAATTTCCATTGTAGGAAATTATTTGATCATTTTATAAATAAAACTCTTCAGTTTTATTATCCTATGGTTATTCATGAACTATTCAACTATTTGTACCATTTTCCTTTCTCTGGTACTCAAAAATGTTTAGAATGTTTTTAAATAATAATCAATATTATTTCTTCCTTTGGTCTAAAACCCATTCTCTTACATATCAATGTTATCATTAAAATGTTTTTAAAAAATGTTTGTAACATTATTATATTTTTTTAAATTCATTTTCCTTTTTTATTTTTTACAAAAAAATTTAAAATAAATCTTATTTTAATTTTCTGAATGAGTTACTTTTTGAATTTTTACCTAATAATGAAAGGGATGTTTTTTTTACTTATACAGAATGTATATTATTACTCACTGCTATTTACACTATTTAATTTGAACATTAATTAATAATTTTACATGATTATTTCCAATTAAAATTGTTTCCACAATATTTTGTGGTTTTTTTTCAAAAGTGGTTTCCAATGTTGAAAGGTTATTTTCCTCAATAATGTTTTTAATATTTTTTCAATTCATAAATGAAAACAAACTTTGATTATTTGTACTGCTTAAAAATTCTATATATATGTTTCTCACATATACACTTAGCTTATTATATATTCTTTTGATGGGGTAATACGTTCTTTAATTTCATCTCAAAAATGCTTTCATTATGAAACTTATTTTTATTGTGATATTAGAAAGGATTATGAAACAGAATTCCTTTCAATGGGTAATTCTTATTTTTATGCGTTAAGATTGATTTTATTTTAGTGGAACACATAAATCCTAAACATATTATGATTGGTGTTCCAAAATAGTTCTCTAATTAATTGGGGAATGTTTTTAGTATCTTGAGGTATCATGTATGGGATTAAATAGTAAACCTAATCCATTATGGTACATTTTATACTATGTGATATTGTCTAGGAAGATAGACTCGAATCAAGTTTATGTCATGTTGTATATTTATTCCACTTTCCTATGATGCTATGATTTTATAATTACACATTCTCTATGTTATTCTTCCATGTGATCACTCATGTTCGTCTTATATTATGATATAATTTTATACCTATAACTCACATATTATTCTTTCCATATCATGTAATGAGGACTTGGTACACTCAAAAAGTTCATGAGGAGAAAATATGTGCTCAATTTTTTTCTTAGGTTGATGGACCTAGTGAGAATACCTTGATTTTTTTCTAGGGTTGAGTGGTAGTCCCTATGAGATTTATATTTATTTATTATTCCTTTAAATTTTTATTGATCCATTAATAGAGAGGCATGGTGGATAATAACTTGAATTTTTCTAAGTCCACCCTTTTTGGGTTTTCAACTTGAAAAGTTTTATGCCTTTTAAAATTTTTTAATGATTAATTTATCCTAGGTGATGTCAGGTTAATTCCTAGTGATCAGAGGCTCAATTTTTTTGCAAGTTTCCCTTTATAGGTTTTCAACCTATCAAGTTAAATGTCTCTTTCTATGGGATGTTTTAGGTTATTAATGTTAGACCAATGTAGCTGGTGTTTAGAGTTTGTCATCATTAACCATAAATTGAGACTATCTACATAGATATATATACAAAAAACATGACATGAATTGAGTGACCAATTTCATGACAAAATATGACCTCAAGGAGTGATGCATGTAGTTTAAATTCACAATTATCGGACTACAAGTTGTAGGTATTTTAGTTTGAATGGATTTGGCACATACTTATGAAGTTTAAAGTCTCTTAACATTGATATAAAATTTAGGAGAGATAGTTTATATAGAAATAGAAAGTATAAACCTGAGGTTAATGGATATCTCAATTCTAATATAGATAATCTCAGTGATAACTAAACTTATTTTAAATTCATAGTGATTAGACTGAAAGTTAATAGAATTTTGTTCTAAGAGATTTGAAATAATGAGTGGGGAGGTCTATATAGTGAGGAAAGGGAAAAACCCAATGTGAATGATGGGAAGACACTATCTAAACTAACCCAGGAATATGTTCATTCAGTTTATAGTCATAAAGCTTAAACTGTTTTTTCATGAGTTTTGAGGTATTGTAGTAAGGACCATGTTTTTTAGAAGAGTTTTCCAGAAGGAGAATATCTACATAAATATTTATGATAAAAAAATAGATACTCAATTCAAGGTGTGGGATCTCCAGAGGAGTGGTATAATAAAATATTAATGAGCATAAGAATATAATGTCATAATCTGGATCTAAAAATGGTTATGATTCAAAAGTGTATAATATCAATTGTATTTGAATATTATTGTATATTTGGGTTGTTAATGGTGTAAATTATAACCTAATAATTCCTTAATCAATTGAAAATGGAGACTAGAGGGAGTATAATGACCATTAGTAATAGTGGAAAACTAATACCACACTCATTAAATGTATATTGGTGGGAGTAGTTTGGTTGTTACCACACTTAGTCCTAGGATTTTCCATAAGGTTTAAGTGTAAACTTCCTCTAGGACTAAAACACCCCTAGGGGTAACTTCACAGGTTCGATGGAATATAGTTCTACTCACCACAAAATCTTAGTGGGGTCTTAACAAATCAATCAATCCTTATTACGATTTTTTATGAATGGTATAACCAAGAGGATTAATCAACTCTATGTTTTTGGATTAAAATAAGAGTATTTTTACTCAATGTATAACAGTTTTCATCAAATTTTACATTATAGATATGAAGTAGGTTCACAGAGAAAAGGAATATTCAAGAAGGACTCGATTACCCTAAAGGTTATTCCACCGTGTATTGAACACATTCATAGGGGTAAGGGATGAAACATGATATTCTTGAGTACACGGTCACTTAAATGGTTGATATACTAAGTGAGAATAAGTAATATTTTTTAAAATTAAAAGGTACATATAGAACATCATACGTTCAAGTGTGAAGGGAAAGGAAGATCCTCTAAAACCTTTTCCTAGACCAGGTGGTCTAGAGAGCATAGCTAGACTTTTCCTAAATCCACATAGTGGGCCTTAGGATCTTGGTTCTTTTTTTGTGTTTCCCTCTAAATTTTTCTAAACCATTAAATTGAATAGGTTGTCTAGAGAAGACTTGAATTTTTATCAGGATACTCCTTAAGGGTTTTAGACTTGAAAATTATTTATTTCTCTTTTGAATTTTTATTTTATGGTATTTTAGTTAGGAACATGAAGGGATAGATTTTATGGTCATACATCTTTGACCAAATGTTTTTTGGACTTATGGTTTCATATCTTGGAACAAAATTAAGGGTAAATATATATATCAAGTACAAGTAAAACCCTAAAATGGATAAAGATCCCAATACTACTATAGATTTCTATATGGAGTAGAATAAAAAGTTTAAGGCCATAGTGATTCAACAAAGTTTGTATATGGACCTATGGTAGGAGGTCGCAATGCTACTAAATATCTTCTGAGAACATGAATCAATCCATGTAAATTTATTATAGAGCGAATTCCTATATAGATCTTTTTTATATGCAAGAAAATTGGGGGTTTCATTTTTAACCTAGTATAAGATCATGATCAAGAGAAACTCTATAAAATATACATGGGAGAGGATTTCTAGGTTGCCTTTGGAATTGGGGAATTTCTCTTAACATAGATTAGATGTGAACCATGTCTAAGGAACCTATATATGGATATAGAACACATATAGGGAATGGATTTTATAGGTTGTCTCGCTCTATATAGTTTAGGGTCTTGTATAATAGACCATATTTCATGTAGTTTAATAACATATATATATGATTAAGGTCATACAGTTTAATGGAATGTGACCAGGATACTAGGAAATTATGTAAAGATTGTGAAGTGTATTTAGAGAAACCGTGAATTGGTTAGGGTTCTTAAACTCATGAGACACATTCATTCTTGCATAAGCTTATGAATAAACAACCATATGTTGGGGGGTTCTAGTATAGATCTAAATTTTATGTAAGGAAGGTGTGTCTAATAGGATAGACCATTCTAAACAATTTAGGTTTATTTACGGTATATTATAGTATTCCCCAATTTATTCTCACTTTAATGGAAGCCTCCTTGATATCAGTTATACCATTCAAGGGAACAAAACAAAAAAATATTATTTATCCCTTTGAACATGGGAAAATGGTTGAAGTAAATCACCACCATAAATTATTGAATTAAAAATAAATGAGAACAATAATTGTAGAGGATAGGTTAACCTTTACTGAATGTGGAAAACAATTCCACACAATCAAGGGAATAACTCATGGGGTTGAGGAGGACCTTTCCTCTAGGAAAAAAACACCCCCAATAGGTTACTTCATAGGCTCAAAAAAATATTATATTAACAATCAAATACTAGAGGGTTCCCTTTGGATCAATCAATTCCTATTACCAATATTTCTACAAAAGAGAGAAGAAAGAGGATTAATCTACTCAAGGTTCTACAATGTAATGAAGAGTATATCGACATAAATAATTAAGTGATTCAGAAATTAAAAGCCATGAAGTATGTGGGGTGGGATAAATTTTTTCCAAAAGGTTTTGAAAAATTCCATGGTTACGCCATCATGTGCTATTTATTTTATTTGGGTAGGACAAATGAACCCTGGCTAAAATAAAGGGTAATTTAAACCTAAAAAGGAATGGATTTGGGATTCAAGATATAATGAGGGCATCCTGATCATTGATTAAGGTCATCTATGATGGACCACTCTGTGTAGTTTATATTTATTATGGATATATCTTGTACCATAGAGTTTAAATTTCATCCAGTTATATCAAATTTCATGCAGTTTATTATTATGTGATAAAGACTTGTGTCATGTGTTTTAACATCATACGACACAGATAAATATACCATGCAACTTATGTTTTTACAATGAGAAAATATACCAAGAATTATAAGTTCATGTTCTTTATACTTTTGTGAACCTCATGTGGATTTATAAGATCCTGTACAAAAGGGTTTAGGGATGGTATTGAAATAATAATTTCCAGTATTACTATATATCCCATGATATGGGAACCAATCTATACACATTTAGAGTGATGGATCCTACATAGAACATCCTCATACATGGGATGGGTAAAATCGTTTCCTCTTTGAACTGAGGGGTATAACATTATCGGGGAAGTTAAATGGAAAGGTAATTTTTACATTCTGCTATGTGGATGTAGGTAAGGTCCACTTTCTATAGGGGTCATGCATGGATATGGATATCATGTTAGGAAACTAGGATATGAGAAGTAGCATACTTTAATAAGTTTAAAGTCTTACAAGATAGACCATAGATGATGTGAAGTTTATAGTTATATAACAAAAAAATAGGTCTCTCTACTTTTGGTTATGATGCATCTAAATAATGCTTATCAAATTGATCATCCAAAACATATGAGCTCACGTGAGTTATTCTTAGTGTGAGAAACAAGGGGTGATTGGAAAATTACTCATATTTCAGATGAATTCATAATAAGGATTAACAACAACCAAATAATTTTAGTTTCATATGTAGAGGAAAAACATGTTATTTAGTTTATAATCATACAGAAATAACTTTTGGTTGGTTTTGTATTGATCTGATTCATATGTGAAGTATACAATTTTATTATAGTCATGGGTAAAGAAAAGACCCAATGTGAATGAGTGAAGGTTCATTCACTAAAAAAAGTAGTGGTATATTTAATTTTTATGGATGGACCTATTTTAGGAAATTTAGGCATCACAACATATCCAATGATATGTGAATCGATTCACACATAGATCTAGAAAAGGGTCCCTATGTAGATAAGAATCTTAAATAGCAGTAAATTTCATTTTCTACACAAATTTGACCCATGTTTAGTAAATAACCATGAAATTGAAAATAATCCTAGCTTGATAAGGAAGGAAACTTGATGTGGATGTGGTTTTAGTTCTAGGGTTATGTGAGATAACTTTGTCCTAGTGCAGGGTTATTGGAGAAAACATAGAATGAGTTGGTAAACCATTACACTGGAAACCCCCTACATAGTTTTTTCTCATGCATAAAAGTGATGGATGTTCATAAAAAGAACTCGTACGTTATACAGTTTAATTTCATGATATGAGGACAATGGTGCCATGAAATTTAAGGTCTTACAACCCGGACTAGCACCACACATTTTTACATCATGTGGTTGGGACATACTGTGTTGTTATGCATTTTAACTTCTTATAGCTAAGATATTAGGTTATATAGGTTAGAGACATGTATTTAGGAATTTAATGTCATGAAGTTTAACATCATGAGACAATAATTCTTTTGTGTAGTTTAGATTTATACAATAGTTAATTTGATGTCTTTAATTTTAGGTTCATATGACTAAGACCAATATGTGACGTAACTCATCGGGCATGTTTATCTTCTAGTGGATTGAGAATAACTTGAATGCATGTGGCATGAGTCTCTATATTCTCTTACTCTTTGAGGACTTCACCAACTTTCTTATGGATCCAAAATTTGAATATAAATTATTATTCAGTAAAATTTCCCAAAATTCATTTATAGGGAGAGTAATTGGGATGATATTTCATGACCACCTCCCCGGCTCTCCTAGTCTTTGGAATCTTGAGAATTTAATGCTTGAATGAATATGTGAAGTATATGGAAACATAATCATGCCTAAATTATTAGACCTTATTTTTTATGTCAATGAGGTATGGATAGTCTCGATGCTTTGATAATATTTGAGTGTTATACTAAGTATGTCAACATGGTTGAAGTGGAAACTTGGGTTCCATTAGATCCAATATATTCTTATATATCTACTTTTGAATCCAATACTCGAAGACAAAAGGCCTCTCAATTTTATTTCCAAAAAATTGATGGTATGGGTAGTAATTTGAATGATCTCTCAAATCTTACTTTTTTGGAATCCTCAAACTAATCATAGGAAGACCAACCAAATAATTCTCCATGAAAATGTTGAAATATCTATGAACATTCTATGGTTTCACAGAATATACCATGATTTTCCAATCATTGGGAGATGGATGAATACACTTATTTTCATATGAACCATATATTCTTAGGTTGTAATGGGAATGTAAAGACCCGGAATTTACATGTAATTGTTTTTAATTAAATGGGAATTTTACGAGTCCGATAAAATTGACAGCACTTGATTCTGAGGCCCGGAGTGCCCGGAATCAATTTTTGAAGATTTTTTTAGGTAAGTTCAGTAAACGTATGAGTGGGTTTTTATAACTTTTGAACTGGTGTTCGGAATTGAAATCTGAGGGCACCGTTGAACTCACATCACTGGTATTCACATAAGGAAATTTTCACCTCGAAGGCAGATGGATGAGGGTGAAAGTTAGTTTTTGGGTTTTTCATGGAAATAATAAAATAAAATAAACTTCATTTTATTTTATTTTGAGCTTATATGTGTATATTTCAGGTGGGGTCCTCCGAAACTAAACCTCCATATGGAAGTTGAAGTGGGGACCACCATACCTTAACCTCCCATGAGAGGTTAAGGTGGTGGGGACCACCTGAACCACAACCTCCCATGAGAGGTTATGGTGGTGGGGACCACCCGGGATTAAACCCCCTTGAACCCCCCCCCCCCTTTAATTGAGAGATTCCCTTAAATCCCATAATTAATTAGGGATAGCCTCTTGACCTCTTCCATTTTAATTGTGCCAACGCACATACTATTAAAGTGTGCAACGCACCACTTAATTATGCCAATGTTAATTAATTGGATTGCCCCATTTTTAATTTAAGTAACAGTGTCGTTTGAATTTAGGAAGGTTCCTAATAAATGAACCATCATAAATTACATGATCGTTACCTACATTTCCCCCTCTCTTATATATATATAGCTTGGGAGGAGGATTTGGGATGGCTTCACCAAGCGGCGAAGTGCTGGTAATGTGATGTGACACCCAACACTTGGAGGATTATGCTCTCCAACGAAGAACGCATTCTCCAATGAAGAACGCGCTCCCCAATGAAGAACGATCCACCAATGAATAACACTGACCTCCTTAGACCTTATTCTTTGGGACTACTTCTGACATGGGACTTACTCATCCACAGCAAACTCACGTTCGTACTTCTTCCTGCGCCATTGTCAATGAAAAAGGTAGGGGGTTTATTTGTGTGATAATACTTACCTTGTCTTCTTTTGTGGTTTGGGAAAGAATCGTTGCTTGAGCCAAATGCTACCACACTAAACGAGGTGGGTGTGGGCCAAACCAACATGGCCCAACCCCTCCGCCGTTTTTCTTTCTGATGTTCTTCGGAATGAAGGAAGGCGACGAAGACGATGAAGACGATGAAGGCGGCGAAGGCAATGGCGTTGCCACCCGCGACCACCGCGTCCCGTGCTGTCGCCACGGCACCTTGGCCTCCCGGCCGAACTGGCCCCACGCCACCACCAGACGAACCCGCCGACCAAACCGGCTGCGCCACCACCCGCGCCCTTCGTGGCGCCCCGGCTGCGCTGCTGCCCACGCCCCTCACGGTGCTCCGGCCTCTGTGGTGCCCCTGCCCCTCGCGGTGCCCGGACCTCCAATGTCACCCACGCCCCTTGTGGTGCCCCTTCCTCTTGAGTAGCATGCGCCCCTTGTGGATCCTCATCCTCCCATGCCACCAGTGCCCCTTGCGGCGCCCCGGCCTCCCGAGCCGCCCGCACCCCTCATGGTGCTCTGGCCTCCGGAGCCTCCCGCGCCCCTCGCGGCACCCCGACCTCCTGAACCGACCCCGCACCCCGGGCCGAGCCACCCTCGTGGCGCCCTTCGGGGCCAGCTTCCCACGTGGCACCCTCCGGTATGAATCAACCTCACGCCGACCTATGGCCGGTCCACACCCTCTCGGCCCTCTGCAGCCCCTCGTGGCTTGCTGGGTAGGGCCTAGCAGGTCGGGCCGAACCCAATGGGCTGGCCCACCTAATAGGCTGGGCCAGACCCAACGGGTCAGGCCGGGTCAACCCAAATTGGGTCGGCCTAGACTGGTTCGGGCCAGGTTGGTCTGACCGGGTCGAACCGGACCCGGGCCCACTACGACCGTTTACTTTCTTTTGGCAGTATCTTTGGCACCAGACGTCTGTTTGACGAACCGTTAGAGGTGCTTGTAATCTTAGAGCATGATGGTCCCTTTGAGTATACCCCAATGGAGGTTGGGGTATAGTTGAGATACGACCAGGTTGGATCATGCACGAATCCAACCAGCCCCCAGGACTAAAAGGTTAATAACTAACAGATCAGGTGTCTATTTGACGTGCCATCTGTTGTGTTGATACCCCTATGATGTGGCGGACCTTTGAGATACTTCTTCATGGGACTTCGGGATAGTTGGAGTATCGATCAGTAGTTTGTGGAGGGGATCGTCCCGTAGACGAGGGAGCATGGTGTGGAGACCTAGTAGCTTGCTGAGACCTAACAACTGCTGACCATTTGACTTGGAGTGACTCTACTAGCCTAGTGGGGAGTGCCTTGGTTTCACGGCAGACACATGGTGGAGGAGCGCGCTTGGTGACGTGGTAGACCCACGGTACTCAATAGGAGGAGTACCTCAGCAGGCTACAAGGGGGAGTACACTTGGTGATGCGGTAGACCCTAGGTGGGAAGTGCCTCTGTGTGACGCAGCAGACCCATAGTACTTGACAAAAGGAGTACCTCAGCGGTCCAAGGTTATTTAGAAGCACACTTGGTGTCACAACATGCCCACTATATTCGATTGATAAGGAGTTCTCTATAAGCCGAGGTTTCGATAATGTGATTGGGGTTATTACTAGATTCTACCCCTAAAATAAAATCATGGTTGAGCTGAGTCAGTACTTTTGTGTTTTCTTCATGATTGAGATGGATTACTTAATAACTTAGGTATATGTATGGGAATATACTTAAGTAGGGTTATTTGTTGATTTCATACTTTTTGGTTTATCCTTGTTGGATTTTGTGAGACCTTGATGGTCTCGGGGTCCCTATTGAGTATCGTTATTCTCACCCCTGTACGGGCTATGTCTGCACCATGTTGTGTTGGATGCAAATGATAGACAGTTCTGACTGAGGCTGAGAGTACCAGGACTAAACGGTACCCGGAGTTAAACCATACGTCTTGTCGGTACATGGAGGATACGGATGAATGTGGAGTGCTGAGGAGATGATCTCTACCTACCCTTCAGGTAGGAACCTTGGAGGATGATCCAGTAGTTGTCTTTTCATTTTCTTCAGATGTATTTCATTTCAATTGTACTTGTACTTTCCATTTGGTATTGTATTCTGTCCCCTTTTACTTTCAGCACTCTTTTGTTATTCAGTTTACTTGGTGATTCATCGAGCTTTGTGCTTGATTGTGTGTGTGTGTTACAGGTTCTAAAGGCAATTCCTTCCCATTTTTATGGAATTACGCCTTTGGTGCTAGTCTCCAACCCCTGGTCTATGGAAGGAGGGATTGGGGTAGTCACAGCACGGGCCCCAGGGGACGGGGTGTGACTAATTGGTATCAGAGGAGTCTGTTCTACCGTAGAACTTAGGACTCTAATCTTTATTTTCTATAAAGCAATATTGATAAGTTTAGTGAGTGTGGTTCTTAGTTTAGGGAGTCCAGTGTTAGTGCAGCGGCCAACGTATCCATACACCAGGACCCTGACTTCAGATTTCCAACTCAATGTACGAAAACACTGATTTCTTGTGTGTTTTCAAAATTTTTCTTTAAGTCATATCAACTAGGACACCTCACCAGGTATAAATTTTAACCGTTTCGCACCTGTTTCTTTTATTGTTTCCTCCACACAGACAATCGGCTAGAGTTCTGAGAGTTTTGCACACTGATACCCCACCAAGCGACAAGGCCTCGGTGTAGGGCCCTTTTCCAGTGGAGGCACCAGCAGTACCACTCCCTGTTGGAGCACCGATGCCACCATCCCCAGCAGCAAATGGTGCACACCGCTTGATCACATTTCATAAGTTCCATCACCATAGGCCACCAAGGTTCAGGGTAGAGACAGACCCACAGGTGGTTGAGGATTGGCTGGAGGCTATGGTGATAGTTTTCCAACTGGTAGGGACACCAGCAGACCTCATGGTGATCCTTGCTACCAACCTACTACAGGAAGCAGTAGGAATATGGTGGAGCATGATGCTCCAGGTTCATGACAAGGTGTCACTTCTCTGGGAAGACTTTGAGATCTTGTTTCGGGTAGAGTTTTTTCCAGCGACTCTTCATGCAGTGCGCATTCAGGAGCTACTTCGTCTGCAGCAGGGTAGTATGACTCTAGATCAGTACTCAGGTAGGTTCACTGACCTCTAACGCTAATCCATAGATATTGTGTGGGACCCATTATTCAGGTCCTAGACATTCAAACAGGGGCTCAGGTGGGAGATTAGGGCTTCGATGATCTCACTCAGCATCCTGACGCAGGCAGGGGTGTTAGAAAGAGCCCTCTTGGTAGAGATTTTCCTTGCTAAGCAGTCACCAATCATGAGACCCACTACCAGTCATCACGTAGTGGAGTCTTCTGTATATAGAAGCAAATAGATTTTTCAGAGGTCTAAGAGGACCAAACCTATAGGTGTACAACCACATGACTCAAGATCAGTTGTGTGGGGCACCCGAAGCGTAGACAGACATGCCAGGAGAGGGTAGTGTTATACATACCGCAGATAGGGTCACATGGCCCCAAACTGTCTGACCCACCATTTGTATGATCAGAAGATGGTCGAAGGACTGCCCAGGAAAAGACAGAGGTTCGATCGAGGTGGTCTATAGGCAGCAGGCAGACGTGGCAAAGGAGATGGTCGTGCAGCTAGTGGTGGGTGACGATCGAGATATTACCGCCACCACCACCATGAGGTCCACCCCGACCGGAGGGATCAGGTGGACAGGTGAGGTCTCAGCTCCAGGAAGCTGAGGCATATGATCATGGCACTCCAAAGATGATTTGAGGTATGATCTGTGTCTACTCCACCATAGTTGCTGTTTTTATAGACACAGGTTCCAGTCACTCTTTTATTTCCACTACCCTCATTCACAGATCGGAGATTCTGATGGATCCATTGGCTCGATCCTTACGGGTAGAGACTCCTACGAGAGAAGATTCGATGATTACGCACTAGTGTCAGTAGTGTGATCTTACTCTAGGAGGTGAGACCTTCGGCTGAGATATCCTACTAGTGGTGTCGAGGCCTTACAACATCATCTTGGGTATGGACTCATTCTCTAAAGTTCATGCTCATATTTACTGTATTGGGCTCAAATTGCGGTGTGTCCACATAGATGGGACTAGTTTTACCTTCACCAGCGAGAAGGGATCCTTTGCAGTATAGGATGAACTTGCTCGGAGGAGAGTGTGGCCGATCACTCTTATGTTGGCTAGCCTTACCCTCAAAGCTGTTGATGTGTAGAGTCCGAGTTATTCTATAGTGGTGGACCAATACGTGGATGTTTTCCCTGATGAGGTCTCGGGTCTACCTCCTCACAGAGATGTGGGCTTTTACATTGACTTGTAACCTGCAATGACACCGATATCTACACCAGTATATCGGATGGCTCTTGCCGAGCTTCGAAAGCTGCTGGTACGGCTAGAGGACTTACAGGGGAAGGGATTCATCTGGCCCATAGATTCACCTTGGTCAGCCCTAATTTTGTTCACCAAGAAGGCGTATGGGAGCTTAAGGCTTTGTGTTGACTTCCGTCGCTTGGACCAGGTGACCGTGATGAACAAGTACCCACTTCCGAGGATTGATGACATCTTTGATCAGCTGAAGGGAGCATGGTGGTTCTCGAAGATAGACCTCAGATAAGGCTATCACCAGCTCAGAGTATGTGACGGGGATGTGCAGAAGATGTCCTTTAGGTGTTGGTACGACCATTATGAGTTCTTGGTTATTCCATTCGGTGTAACCAATGCTCCAGCAGTGTTCATGCGGCTCATGAACATGATCTTTCATCCATACCTCAATCTCTTTATCATAGTCTTCATTGACGACATTCTGGTCTTCTCGACTATAGAGGAGGAGCATGCCTATCGTTTTCAGGTAGTACTAGACACACTCCAAGAGCACAAACATTATGGTAAACTCTAGAAGGGCCAGTTTTGGATCCTATAGGTTCACTTCCTAGGACATGTTATATCGGAGGCTGGAGTTGCAGTAGATCCATCAAATATTGAGTTGGTACTTTCTTGAGATCCACCCAAGAGTTTGATGGAGGTACGGAGTATCCTGGGTTTGGCTGGATACTACTGGAGATTTGTGCTAGATTTTTCCAGAGTTGAAGCACCACTATCAGCCTTGATGAAAAAGGGGAAACCTTTTTATGGCTGGAGAGATGCCAGCAGAGATTTTTGGAGCTGAGGTAGAGGCTGACTAGTGCCCCTATATTGAGGCTTCTAGAGTAATGTTTAGGGTACTTAGTCTACTGCAACACATCAGGGACCGGACTCGAATGTGTCCTGATGCAGGAGTGAGTAGTGATCGCATATGGCTCTCAACAGCTGAGACAGCATGGGAAGAACTACGCTACCCATGACCTGGAGTTATCATGGGTGGTCTTCGCCTTGAATATGTGGAGACACTATCTGATGGGCGAGCGTTTTACCATGTACTCTGATCATAAGAGTCTCAGGTATATCTTCTCTCAGAAGGACCTGAACCTAAGACAGTGACATTGGCTTGAGTTCCTCTAGGACTATGACTTCGAGATAGTATATACTCCTGGGAAGGGGAACGTTGTTGCAGATGCACTCAGTAGGAGATCTTGTATATAGATGCTTGGAAAAACGAAGAAGCATCGAGCCTCTTTGTAGATATCCTTTGTGGATAGATATGGAGAAGCATTTCTTCAGTATCTTACAGTCACTCCCCCACTTCTTCAGTGAGTCAGGGAGGTGTAGCATGGGGATGCTGACTGCGAGACACGACATGCTCAGATATCCATATGACAGGCACATGATAGATTTTTTGAAGGTGGGGATCACGTCATCCTATTCAGAGGATGTACCATGGTACCAGTGTCACTTCAGGAGGAAGTGTTGAGGGAGTTCCACACATCCCCTCTAGTGGTACATCCAGGAGTGGCGAATATGTACCATGACCACCGACGATAGCACTGGAGGATGGGTAATGAAGAAGGAAGTAGCAGAGTTTGTCTCTTGATGTCTCACATGTCAGAAAGTGAAGGAGGAGAATCAGGTACCAGCGGGCTTGGTTCAGCCTTTAGAGGTTCTAGAGTGGAAGTGGGATGGGATTTCTATGGACTTTGTGACAGGACTTCCACGTACATCCAGAGGACATGACTTGATTTGGGTGATCATTGAACGACTCACCAAGTCAACCTACTTCCTACCGATCATAGAGTAGGGTTCAGTAGAGAGCCTGGTATGCCTCTATGTGCAGGAGATTGGGCGGCTACATAGAGTACCCACGACGATTGTCTTTGATCGTCATGCATGTTTTATTTCCCAGCTATGGAAGGGGTTGCATGAGGCTTTCGGGACAAAGCTTTGTTTGAGAACTGCCTTCCATCCTCAAATGGATGGTCAGACTGAGCGGACCATTTAGTCCCTTGAGTACGTGTTGTGTGCTTGTGTCCTCTACTACGGTCATAGCTGGGAGGATCACTTTCCTTTGGTGGAGTTTTCATACAACAACCGTTATCACTCCACCATAGGTATGGAACCTTTCGAGGCATTGTATGTGAGATCTTGCAGATCATCTTTGTGCTGAACTGGCCCAGGGGAATCCGCACAAGTGGGACCAGAGATGGTACGGGCTACCATAGAGAAGTTTCAGATCATCTAGGGGCAAATAAAAACTGCACAGAGCAGGCAAAATTCGTATACTGGCAGGAGATGGAGACCACTAGAGTTTGAGGATGGTGACCACGTCTTTCTATGGGTACCACCTCGATGAAGTTTGCGGAGATTTGGTCAAGGTGGAAAGTTATATATGAGGTTCATCGGACCTTTTCAGGTCCTCAGTAGAGTTGTCAAGGTGGAATAATGCTTATCTCTTCCACCTTAGTTGCACCGGGTGCACAATGTCTTCCATGTATCCCAGCTGAGGAGATACGTGCATGACCCTTCTCACAGCATCAATAATAGTGAGCTAGAGGTTGACGATGGGGGACATTTACGAAGTTTCCAGTAGAGATTTAGGATTGATAGGATTGGGTCCTTCATGGACAATCAATACCTCTGGTGTGTGTTCGCTAGCAGCATGGGAACCTCTAGGAGAGCACATGGGAGCGGGAGGCTCAGATGCATGATCAGTCCGCCACATGTTTACCTAGTTGAGTTGTGGCTTACGAAGACATAGAGCCTTGAGGTGGGGAGAATGTAAGGATCTGGAATTTCCATGTAATGTTTTTTTCAATTAAATGGGAATTTTACGAGTCCGCGAAAATTTGCGGCATGTGATTCCGAGGCATGGTGCTCCCATAATCAATTTCTGATGTTTTTTTG
Organism: Viscum album; assembly: GCA_963277665.1. NCBI lineage: Eukaryota > Viridiplantae > Streptophyta > Magnoliopsida > Santalales > Viscaceae > Viscum > Viscum album. The sequence continues at coordinate 434,688,875 of OY728136.1, forward strand.
GGTACGTTTAGTAAATGTATGAGCGGGATTCTATAACTTTTGAACCAGTGCTTGGAATTGAAATTTGAGGGCACCGTTGAACTCACAGCACCGGTATTCACTTAAGGATACTTTCACCTCGACAACAGATGGAAGAGGGTGAAAGTTAGTTCTTGGGTTTTTTGTGGAAATAATAAAATAAAATAAACATCATTTTTTTATCTTCCATATGGATATTTTAGGTGGGGTCCTCCGAAACTAAACTTCCATGTGGAAGTTAGAAGTGGGGACCACCAGAACTTAACCTTCCATGAAAGGATAAGGTGGTACGGACCACCTGAACCATAACCTCCCATGAGAGGTTATGGTGGTGGGGACCACCTGGGATTAAACCCCCTTGAACCCCCCCCCCCCTTATATGGGAGAAACCCTCAACTCCCACAATTAATGAGGAAGTGCCTCTTCACCTCCTCCACCTTAATTATGCCAACACACATAATATTAAATTGTGCCAACATACCACATAATTATTACAATGTTAATTAATTGGATTTCCCCATTTTTAATTTAAGTAATAGTGTCGTTGGAATTTAGGAATGTTCCTAAAAAATTAATCATCATAAATTCCACGATAATTACCTAACTTTCCCCCTCTCCTATAAATATGGATCTTGGAGGAAGAATTTTGGAAGGCTTCACCAAGTGACGAAGCACTGGTAAAGTGATGTGACACCCAACACTGGGAGTATTACACTCTCCAATGAAGAATGTGTTCTCCAATGAAGAACGTGCTCCCCAATGAAGAAATCTCCAACAATGAAGAACGTCAACCTCATTCGAACTTCTTCCATAGGACTGCTTCCAACGTGGGAAGTAGTCATCCACGATGAACCAACGTCTGTACTTATTCCCATGCCAACGTCAACAAACATGGTCGGGGGTTTATTTGCATGATAATATTTACCTTTTTTTCTTTTTTGGATTGGTAAAAAATCATTTCTTGAGCCAAAATTCTACCACCCTAAATGCGGAGGGTGCGGGCCAAACCAACAAGGCCTGACCCCTCTGCCGTTTTTCGTTGTGGTGTTATTCAGAATGAAGGAAGGAGACGAAGACGACGAAGACGGATAAGGCAACGACGCCGCCACCCACAACCACCACGACCCACGCTGCCCCTGCTGCACCTCGGCCTCCCGGATGAACCGGCTCTATACCACTATCAGCTGAACCAACCACACCGCCGCCTGTGCCCTTCAAGGTACCCCTCCCATGCTGCCGCCCGCGCCGAGGCCTCCGAGCGTCCCACACCCTTCACGGCGCCCCGGCCTCTCATGCCACCCACGCCCCTCGCGGTGCCCCGGCCTCCCGAGCCACTCGCGCCTCTAGCCACGCCCCGGCCTCCCTTTCCGCATACGCCCCTCGTGGCGCCTCAGCCTCCCAAGATGCGCGGGCCTCTTGCGGATCCTCAACCTGCCAAGCAGTCCATGCCCCTTGAGGCGACCTTCTGAGCCACCCATGCTCCTCATGTCACCCTAGCCTCCTGAGCCACACGCGCCCCTCGTGGCGCCCCATCCGAACCGGCCCCACGCTCCGGGCCGAGCTGCCCTTGTGGTGTCCTCTGGCCGGAGCCGCCCATGCGGCGCCCTCTGGTCTGATCCGCCCTCACGCCAACCCACGGTCGGTCCGCGCCCTCACGGCTGGTCTGCGCCCTCTCGGCCATCTGTGGCCCCTCGCGGTCTGCTGGGCGAGGCCCTATGGGCTGGCCCGAACCCAATGGGTTGAACCACCCAACGGGCCAGGCTAGACCCAACAGGTCAGGCCCGTTCGACCTGAACCGGGTTGGGCCAGGTTAGTCTGACCGGTTCGGACCGAACCCGGGCCCACTACGACCCTTTACTTTCTTTTGGACATATCTTTGGCACCAGACGTCTGTTGGACGAACCGTCAGCGGCGCTCATTATCTTGGAGGATGATGGTACCATTGAGTATACCCCACTGGAGTTTAGGGTATAGTTGAGATAGGACTAGGTTGGATCGTGCACGAATCCAACTGGGACCCTGGGACTAAGATGCTAATAACTCACAGACTAGGCGTTCATTTGACGCGTCGTCTGTTACGTTGAGACCCCTATGACATGGAAGACCTTTGGGATACTTATTCATGGGACTTCATGACAGTTGTAGTATAGACCAGTAGCTCGTGGAGCGGATCCTTCCATAGATGAGAGAGCATAGTGCAGAAACCTAGTGTCTGGCTATGACCCAGCGACTGCTAACCATTTGACTCGGAGTGACTCTACTAGCCCAGGGGGGAGCACCTATGTGTTGCAGTAGACCCACGGTGGAGGAGCACGCTTAGTGACATGCCAGACCCATGGTACTCGACAGGAGGAGTACCTCAGTAGGCTATGAGGGGGAGCGCACTTGGTGATGCAGCAGACCCATGGTGGGGAGCGCCTATGTGTGATGCGGCAGACCCATGGTACTCGACAGGAGGACTACCTCAGTAGTCCAAGGTTAGTGGGAAGCGTGCTTGGTGTCGTGGTAGGCCCACTTTACTCGATTGATCTAGATTTCTCCAGCATCTGAGGATTCGATAATGTGACTGGGGATGTTACTAGATTCTACCCCTAAAATAAAATCCCGGTTGAGCTGAGTCAGTACGTTTGTGTTTTCCTCATGATTGAGATGGATTACATAATAACTTAGGTATGTTAATGGGCATATACCTAAGTAGGGTTATCTATTGATTTCATACTTTTTGGTTTATCCTTGTTGGATTTTGTGAGACATTGAGGGTATCAGGGTCCCTACTGAGTATTGCTATACTCACCCCTATACGGGCTATGCCCACACCTTGTTGTGTTGTATGCAGACGACGAATAGTGCTGAATGAGACTGAGAGTACCACGACTGGATGGTACCCAGAGGTGGACCATAAGACTTGTCGGTACACGGAGGAGATAGATAGATTTGGACTTCTGAGGAGATGATCTGTACCTACCCTTCAGGTAGGAACCTTGGAGGAAAATCCAGTAGATGTCTTTTCTTTTTCTTTAGTTGTATTGCATTTCAGTTGTACTTGTACTTTCTAGTTGGGCTTGTATTATGGCCCCTTTTACTTTTATAAATCTTTTTTTATTCAGTTTACTTGGTTTTTCATCCATTTGTGTGCTTTATTGTGTGTGTGTTACAGGTTATAAAGGCAATGTCTTCCCAGTTCTAGGGAATTATGCCTTTGGTTCTAGTCGCCTACCCTTGGCCTATGGAAGGCAAGCTTGGGGTAGTCACGGCACGAGCCCCGGGGGACAGGTCGTGATAGGAAATATGGCAGAATTTTGTTTCTAATAATTGGTGCCTCATTTTCAATCATTTTTTGGGAAGATATCAAGGATACTACTGACTATGAATCCACTTGATGAGAGGATAGGAAATATGAAAATTATTCAATCCATATGGGAAACTGTGAGATGGGACGATGTCTAAAATTCTGTAATGACCCAGAATATCTGTATAATTTTTTCTAATTATATGTAATTTCTATGAGATTGAAAAATCTAATTGAACATGATTCGGAGGCCTAGAGTGCCCAGAATGATCCATCAAAAAGTGTTAAGCTTAAAAGAGTGTGCGTGAGTAGTTTTCCTGAAAAAGTGGAATAACTCTCAAATGGGTGCTCGGATCAGAAATCAGAGGGCATTGTTTCATTCAGGATGGTAGGTTTAACCTAGGCATGACTTAAGTTTTGTTTATGTATGCCTCTAGTTAGAAAACATGAAAATGGAATAACCTTAAATAAAATAATTAAATAAAATTATTTTATTTTTCAAATGGTTATAACTCTTGAACAGTGACTTGGATTAAAAATCTGAGACCACCGTTGAACTCATGAGAGTATTATTTCCTTATGTAGATACTAACTTTGGCTGGCGTGGGCCACAATGGAAGTTAGTTTTTTGATGTAAATAAAATAATTAAGTGACAACTATTTTATTGTAAAATCCTTAACTTCTAAATGGTAACTCGAATTGAAAATTCGAGAGTGCCATTGAGATCGTGAAGGAATGTACTGAAATTAAGGGGCTGTAATACAATCACAACTAAAAAGATACAACTACAACTGAAAACAAGAAAAAAAGATCCTGAGATCATCCACCAGGAATCCTACCTGAAGGGTGGGTACAACTCGTCTCCACAGCTCTCCACGTCATCTGTCATCACCGTCCACTGTCAGGTCCTAGCTCCCCGAGTCCCAGTCATGGTTTCCCATCGTCTTCACAAGAAACAACAAGGTGTGGGTGAAGCCTGTGCATGGGTGAGTATAAAAATACGTAGTAGGGACCCCAAGACCCCCGAAGGTCTCTCAGAATTATATAGAGAAATAAAAAAAAATCATTATCTCAATCACAAAGCACAAAGGAATAGACACAGCTCAAACTAAGTATAACTGAGTACATTATTATAGATGATTATCTGTAATGGTAGATCATCATACTCCGTCAAGAGGCATTGCTACTGACCCACACAGGAGTGATAGGTAATAACCCATACAGTACCCACATAGGATCGATAGGTACTAACCCCCTCTATATCCACACAAGATCTATAGTTACTAACCCCCGCAAGACCCACATAGGATCAATAGGTGCTGACTCACACAAAATAACTAGGTGGTGATTTACACCAAATCACCAGGTGTTGATCCACACAAAATCACAGGGTGTTGATTCACACAGAATCGCTGGGTGCTGATTCACACATAATCGCTCCGTGCTGATTCACACAGAATCTCTCGGTGCTGATTCAAAGAGAATTGTTCAGTGCTGATTTACACAAAATTGATTGGTGATTATTCACATAGAATATCTTGGTGATGATTCACATAGAATAGTTGGGTGCTGATTCACACATAATCGTTGGGTGTTGATTCACACAGAATCACTGGGTGCTGATTCAAATAGAACCACTGAGTGCATATTCATATAGAATCGCTCGGTGATGATTCACATAGAATCGCTCGGTGCTGATTCACACAGAATTTTTGGGTGTTGATTCACATAGAATCTCTCATTGATGATTCACATAAAATCACTCTTCACAGTTCATGTCTCATCCAGATTGAGTATTCCCGCTCATAGTACGCTTGTCTCTGGGAGAAACTGATCCTCAAGCCATTGGTCATATTTCAACTGGCCCGAAGTCCCATGAAGAAGTAACTAGATGAACCATCATGTCATAAGGGTTACCTCACAATAGACAATGTTTCAACTAGACGCCTGGTCTGTAAGTTACTGGAATTTTAGTGTCGAGGGCCCGGTTGGATTCAGAGTTGATCCAACCCAGCTGTACTCCAACATTCTCCAAAACTCTCATAGAGTATCTCAAAAGGAATTGTATCTCTCCAAGGATCCCAGTTCCATAGATGGTTCATCAAAAAGATTTTTGGTTCGCAAGGTACGGTCATTTAAGCGTATCTGGGCCTGAATGGGTCTGGGTCCGGTCCGACCCAGTTTGAAAAACTTGGACCGACCCAGCCTAGGCCAACCCGACCCGGCCTAGGTTGACCCGACATAGCCTTGGTTGACCTAACTCGATCTGGGTCTGACCTGTCCTGGTTGGTCTGGGTTGTGCCACTCTTCCACCACAGTTGGCGCTTGTCGGCCTCTGCCCTCATCCGCCGGCACCGATGTCATGGTGGCACTTCTTCTGTAGGCCACCAGGTGAGCACTAGTGGTCCATTCTTCCTTCCGAACATGCCTACGGTGCTCTCAGGATTCTTTATTCATTTTTTCCTCTCTGTTTCAAGGTTTCATCAAGTTGGAGCAATGCACCTCCAAAGAAGGCAATGAAAAACAAGTGGTGGAGGGTCTGTCCCTTGTTCGTTTGCCCCGCGCCCTCCACGTTAGCATTATAATAAGATAGTTTAATTTATACATCACATTAAAATAATGATAAACCCTCTTCGAACCCCCCATAATGACCACCTTCAAATTCTAGAATGAGGAGAATAAATGTGGGAATTTCTTGTAGTGAGAGTTAGGATGGATAATCCCTTGATGACTCAAGGCTCGGGTATTCCTTACTCTACTTCGGTAAATATGGGACTCTCCACATCATGAGTACAGGCATGTTTCCCTATGATTGGTTTTTCTACTTTTGGAGTCGGTACTCCCCTATTGGACTAGTGTGTGGGTCCTCCATGCATAACTCACATAGAGTTAGGTACTCCCCTACTGGGTAGGGTGCGGGTCCTTTATGTTTGGCATAGGTACTCCCCTGTCAACCCAGGGTGCGGGTCCTCTTTATGCAATACTATAGAAAAGTTGGTACTCCCCTGTCATGCCAGGGAGTGGGTCCTCTAGCCTGGGGTCGGTACTCCCCTAATGTAATAGGGCGCGGGTCCCCCACAACGAACAAACTAACAAAGTTTTACTCCCATACCGGGTAGGGTGCGGGTCCTCACATATAGAGTTGGTACTCCCCTGCCATTCCAGGGTGTTGGTTCTCTAGCCTGGGGTCGGTACACCTCTGACATACTAGGGCGTGGGTCCCCCATAGAAAACGTACTTCTAGATTTGTACTCCCCTACCGGTTAGGGTGCAGTTCCTCACAAATGGAGTAGTACTCCTCCATCTCTGAGTAGTGATGGATAGAGGGTCCTTCAGGGGAGTTGGGGATCCCTAAACTGCAGGACATAGTGTCCAGTAGTGGGTCTCTTCACTTGTTTTCCCTTGTTCTTTCCTTGGGTGCAAGACTGTAACTATGAGACCTCTAGCGTCAGGTATTAAAGGAATTTCTAGCAGAAAGTTCCTGATGGAGCCTGACCTTTCAGAGCTTCCATTATGAATGATTAGGTTGTACCTAAAAGAGTACATCTCTCATATGGGTTCCATCAGGGATGGCCAGTTCATGGAGTGTGTACTCCTGATCCTTGAGTTACGCTTGAGCCTTATTTAGAAATCCAAGCAATTGCTTGAGGTTGGGGCCTTATGTTTCTTTGTGGATAAGATGAGTATATATAGTTTGAGTTGTCTCTTTTTTAAGATTTTTTTTTGAGATCATGCTTGTGGTTTTCCTTTGTGGAATTATGAGAGACCTTCGGGGGTCTCAAGTTCCCTACTGGGTGTTTTTATACTCACCCCTACATGGGCTTCACCCGCACCTTGTTGTGTCTTGTGTAGACAAAAGCTAGCCTTGACTGGGACTTAGGGAGCTAGGACCTGATAGTGGACGGTGGTGATGGTTGACATGGAGAGTTGTGGAGACGAGTTTTACCTACCCTTCAGGTAGGATTCCAAGTGGATGATCTCAGGAGATGTTTTCTATTTTTATTTGTAGTTGTATCTTTTTAGTTGGGCTTGCATTCTAACCCCTTACATTCAGTGCACGCTTTTACTACAGCAGTTTTACTTCTTTGTTGCATCTTGTTGCATTCTAGGCAGTGTGTTTGTATAGTTTTAAAGGAAATGGCTTCCCATTTTAGGGATGCACCTTTCCGGTGCTAGTCACAAACCCTTGGCCTATAGAACAAGGCCTTGGGGTAGTCACGACATGGGCCTCAGGGGACGGATCGTGACAAATTCACCTGATGAGGGGGTGAAAAAAATAAAAATCTCCCCAACTCTATGGGTTGGGGTACTTCACTGAAAGAATGACCTGTGTAATTGGATTCCATTATTCACAATGGGTAAAATAACATATTCATAATTAATTCCCAAATTTCCTCATTTTCCTATGCGAATTCAGTGATTTTTTCATAAATCAAGATGTCATTTCCATCCTTAAGGGGGTGAAAAGAAAAAGAATATTTGACCCCATACCTTTATAAAGGGTGGGATGGGTGGGTGATAAAGGGAATTCTAAGGAACCAATAGGGATAAAATGGATTTATTAGAGGCATGTGTGGTATCACCAAGATCTCCGTTGCCAATATTTGGATTATAGAATGGGAGAACTTGTTTCACATCAACTGAATGTATAGGTGTGCAGACATCCCTTTTAAGAGGGTACTCATTTGAAATAGGTGAAAATTTATCAAACCCATCTGATACCATATTGGTGAAAATATAGGTAATTATTCCCTCATTTATGGAGTATCTAATTTTTTGTTTTGGGAACCATTTTAGATTTTACAATGTAATTTTACCATCATTGAAGAACATTTGTAGAAAATATTTGATGATGAAGCATTATTGGATCATGTGTACTAGCATGTGATGTTAAGGGTACTAGTTTGTGTTGGAATCATCTTGTATTAATCATGTTTTAATGATCACAAATCCTATTCAATATATAAACCTTGTTAACTCTATGTAATCTATCTCACATCAAATGTACAGTTGTTTAGTAAAATTTATCGAAAGATCTTAAGTGCTATACACTCAGCTTGGTTACTATACACTATCTTTTGATTTACATTATAATGATTTTGCTGAAAAATGATTATGTTTAACCCATTCAATAAATACCACTGCTTAAGTATTAATATAAATATTTACCTATGCCTGAGACACTGTGACCATGAGACACCGTGACCATGAGAAACTGTGAACAAGCAGACATCGTGACCATGAGACACCATGAACAAGCAGACACCGTGATCATGAGACACTGTGAACCAAAAACTGTGAACCAGATACCGCGAACGAGACACCGTTTCCATGACATACTGTGACATCGTTTCTTAATCTATTTTTTCGTCCATCCATTTAATCTATAATGGTAATATTTGAAGATTTTAAATGCACTGACATAATTAATGCTCTTTTGTAGACATGTTGTCTGATAGTATGAGGTACGAGTTGTAGAATACATGCAACATGTCGGCTCAAACACATGCACTCTAAGGTAAAAGAGTAGTGCATTCTAGAAAAAAAAATAATGTGACATGATATATGAAAGCGAGGAAAAATGGGCATAAGCACGATAACGAAGAACTCACTCTAGAGAACACATGAAGTGAAAATGAATCCCAGAATCGAGAACATATTCCCACTTCCAAACATCACGAAGAACACAAGCTAGATATGTCCAACTTGTGACACTCTATTTTCCATATGAGGAATTGATTTTTGTATATGCTTCATCTCAGAAGTCCAAAGCTACAAAGACTAACATTTAGTGCATTTTTAAACCTATCTCAATATGTTTTCTCTATGGTGTATCATTTTTACTAGATTTCGAGCAGTGTATGTATATGTAGGACAACACACTCTGTATCCTGCATTAAACTGAAGGATACAAGATATCCTTACTCAAACATCTTTTTACACTTGTGTATACCCACAAATAAGTGTGGAAGAGGTCCCTATGTGTCCTAGTTGTTTGTACCCACAAAGAACTGTGGAAGAGGTCCATGTGTGACCGGGAGAGTCATGTGTACTATTTTTAACCCTGATATAGGGTGTGGATCAAGTTTATTTATATAAACTGCTTGGTGGCTGGTGATCACTAAGGGGAGTGGATTAGGTCTCGTCTTGAGACTGAACCACTTCTTTCATATCCACTGTGCTTCTTAATTTAGTCCTCTCTGTTTTACAAATTTACTGTATAATTCAGAAATCACTAAATTCACTTTGATAGTTAATCTTGGAAAGAATTTATAATTGTATGGTATTAGTAGAATATCTTTAAAAGTAATATTTATAACTTACATTAAGATTACTTATAATTAATAAATCTTCTAAGGAGTTATTTAAATAGTCAAACCTTTATAACCGTATTACTTTGATTAACTAGGGTGTATTTAACCTTATTAGGAACACTGTTTAAGAATAATTTTTTATGAGAAAATTTTATAGATACTCAATTCACCCCCCCCCCCTCCTGAGTAATCTACTTTGACCAATATTTGGTATCAGAGGTTGTTTGTTAAAAACTCTATTTAACCTTATTCAACTGTGATTGTATTTGTACTTTAATGATCTATAAATTTATGTTAATTCAAAATTTCTAGATCTTTCAAAGTATTTTTGTATTATGGATAATTGATTAGAAGGTCATGTAACCAACAGACCACCATTCATTAATGGAACCAACTATGCTCAATGGAAAATTAAAATTAAAATGCATTTAGAGAGTATGGGTTATGAAATTTGGTCTTCCATTATAGATTAATATAATATTCCTACTACTGATAGAATAATATGGGAAGAACATATCAAAACTTCCTATAATAACAATTGAAAAACAATGAATGATTTATACTAATCCTTAGGAGATTATAAATTCAATAGAATTTCTGCTTGTAAAACTGCCCATTAAATCTGGGATACCATGTCTGTCTCACATGAAGGAACATTAAGTGTAATGAAATGAGACTTAATACTTATACTATTAAATATGATAAAATTAAAATGAAACCTGATGAGCCTATCTCTGACATGTATCTTAGGTTCAATGAGATTGTCAACACAATTATTTCTCTTGGAAGAGAAGTCGATGCTGATGAACAGATCATGAGAATTATTATATGTCTGCCTAACAGAAGGAGAGGAACCTATTTCTCTATTAGATAATCATGTGACATCAGCAAGCTACCTGTAAAAGAACTCATTGGGAAACTGATAAAGTATGAATAAGATCTTAAATTCAATATGGAAGAGGAGGATGAAACAAAATGGAAATTTTTTGTATTCAAGACCACCGCCTCTAAACACAAAGACAAAGGGAAATTGGAAGATTCTGTAGAAAGTTCCAGTTGTGAAAAATCATCACCTGACTGTGATGAGGAGATGGTTCAATTAGACAGAAGATTCAAGAGATTTTACAAGAAGAATAACTTTTTACAGAATCCTAACATCAAAGGAAAATATGACCAAAAAAGAAGTTGGAAGAAGGGTTGGAAAAGAAGTGACAAGACTTATGTGATTGCCTGCTGTGAATGTAAGCACAAAGGACATATCAAGGTTGACTGTCGAAAGCTCAAGTAAAAAAAGAGATATGAGGACAAGGGTAGGAAGTATAAAAAGGAAATGAAAGCAACTTGGAGTGTTTGTGAGGACAGTTCAAGTGACTCAGAAAAATCACATGATGAACAAGCTAACAAATCCAATGTGTGTTTTATGAAAAACACATATAAGGTAATACTGACTCTCCTCTACATAATCCATATTATTCTGGAGATGAGAGGGACTCCGAAAATATGACTAATTAAGAAATTTTTGAATATTGTAACATGCTTGAAGAAACATGCAATGAACTAAAAGAAAAATATAAATCATTGAAGAAACAGTATGCTCTTACTCTGACTGTTAAATCTGAACACAGAATTGAAAAATAGAAAAATTCTCAACTTCTCAAAGAGAACAACGAATTAAAAATGTCTAATGAGAAATTGAAGAATGGCCTAAAAATGTTTACGAATGGAAAAAATACCCTTACTCAAATTCTAGGTAAAACAATTGTCCCTAAATACAACACTAGCATTGGTTATCAACATAGAAAAATAAATTTCATTAGAAAAGATTTTGTTTCTAAATCTAGGACATATAGTTTTACTCCCAGTTCTGAACAAAAATCAACTAGTTCAATTTATGATACACTTTCTGTTGTTTTATGTTTTCCGGACCAAATAGAGTTTATTTTTCAAATACTTTACATAATTCTTATAGGAAAACTATGAGGCATATATGGGTTCCTAAAGAACTTATTACTAATATTACAGGACCCAAACAAGTATGGGTACAAAAATATATTTTTGCTTAATCATTTTGTAGTAAAGATGCTTAAAGATTTCTTGTAAATGTTTATGGTACTTGGACAGTGGATGTTCAAGACACATGACATGAGACTAATCATGCTTCAAGAACCTAATAAAAATAGATGGAGGACATGTCACATTTTGGTTACAATGCCAAAGGAAATATTATTGGCCTCGGACAAATCGGTAACTCTAATTCAGTTTTAATTTCTAAAGTACTATTTTTTTATGGATTAAAATATAATCTGGTTAGTATCTCACAATTATGTGATGATGGATTTCATGTTAGATTTTAAAATGATTCTTTCAATGTCTTCAATTATAAAGAATAATGAGTGTTTTCTGCATTAAGAAATGAAACATTGTACACTATTAGCTTAGGTTCCTTAGCTTCTCAAAATGATTCATGCTTAAGTGTATTTCATAAAGAGTCTTGGATCTGGCATAGGAGACTATGACACTATAATATTCACTCCCTTATAAAGATAACTAGAAAAAGTTTAGTTATAGACTTACCCAAATTTCAGTTTCCAAATGACAAAGTGTTTAATCCCTGTCAAAAGGGAAAACAACACAAAATTTCATTCAAACCAAAGAAAGAAGTGTCAACTTCTCAGCCTTTAGAACTGGTTAACATGGATTTTTTTGGACCATCTAGAGTTTCTAGTTTAAATGGGAAGCACTATGTTTATGTTCTTGTAGATGACTTTTCTAGATTTACTTGGACCTTGTTTGTTGCTCACAAAAGTGAATCATGTTCTTATTTTACTAAATATTCCAAGTCTATGGAAAATCATAGTGGGCTTATAATTAAATCCTTAATAAATGATCATGGATGTGAGTTTGAAAATCAATATTTTGAATCCTTTTTTTTCACAAAATGGTTATAGACACAATTTCTCTTCCCCTAGAACAACTCAAAAAAATGGAGTTATAGAAAGAAGAAATAGAACCCTGTAAGAGATTTCAAGAACAATCCTTAGTCAATATGGCCTACCTATTTATTTTTGGGATGACGCTATGAATATAGCATGCTACATAATCAATAGAGTGTTGATCAGACCTATTCTTAAAAGAACTCCTTATGAGTTATGGAACAATCGAAAACCCAAGGTTAAATACTTCAATGTTTTTTGTTTCAAAGTCCATATCCTTAATACTAAAGACAATATTTAAAAATTTGAATCCAAGAGTGATGAAGGTATCCTTTTAGGACATTCCATATCTATTAAAGCCTCTAGAGTTTTCAATAAACGAACTAAATTGTGGAAGAATCTGTTTATGTCAAATTTGATGAAACAAATCCACATGATCCTAAAACCATTCTAGAGAACCTAGAGGATGATGTATCAAATATGAACATTAATTAAAAATCTGAAAACATTACGTGAAAGAATCAGTGAAAACTTCCAATTCTGAAAATTCCATAAACTCGAGTCACAATGAACCTGAACCTGTTGATGAACCTGAAATCACAAGTCCCTCCATTTCTAGAGATGTTAGAACTCTTAAGAACCATCCCTTAGATGTTGTTGTAGGAGACCTAGAAAAAGGAACTCAAACTAGATCTTCTCTTAGAAATTAGGTTGAACGTCAAGTATTCTTGTCACAACTTGAACCTAAAAACATTAATGATGCTATCAATGATGCATTTTGGGTGATGGAAATACAAGAAGAACATAATCAGTTTCAAAGGAACAATGTTCAGAAACTTGTTGAATGACCCAAGGACACATTCCCCATAAAAAATAAATGGGTGTTTAGAAATAAGGTAGATGAAGTTGGTAACATAGTTAGAAACAAGGATAGATTGGTTGCACAAGGCTATAGTCAAGAAGGAATTGACTACAATGAGACCTGTGCACCAATAGCTAAAGTTGAAGCCATCAGAATCCTATTTTCTTATGCTGCACAACTGAATTTAAAACTATATCAAATAGATGTTAAGAGTGCATTCTTAAATGGGTATATAGTTGAGGATGACTTTGTTGAACAACCCCCTGTTTTTAAAACCCCCCGTTTTCAAAATAATATTTTTAAATTATCAAAAGCTTTATATGGTTTAAATCAAGCTCCAAGAGCCTGGTATGATAGATTGAGTGCTTTTCTTATTTCCAAAGGTTTTACAAAAGGAATATATGATCCTACCCTTTTTATAAAACTAATTTATAATGATGATTTAGTTGTTCAAATCTATGTATATGACATTATCTTTGTATCTTCAAGAAATTCTTTATGTATTGATTTTCTAAAATCATGCAAAATTAATTTGAAATGAGTTTAATGGGTGAACTAAAATTATTTCTCGGATTTCAAATCTTTCAAAATAATGATGAAATTATTTTAACTCAAAGTAAATATACTAGATATCTTCTAAAATGTTTTGGATCAGATAGCACTAAAATTAGTGACACTCTCATGAGTACCACATGAAAGTTGGATCTTGATGAAGATGGAAAATATGTGGATCAAACCACTTATAGTGTAATGATTGGAATTTTACTCTATTAAACCGCTAGTCGACTGGACATTATGTTTAGTGTGTGTATGTGTGCTCATTTTCAAGAAAATCCTAAGGAATATCATTTAAATGTTGTAAAGAGAATTTTCAAAAACCTCACGAATATACCCAATCTAGGACTATTCTATCCTAGAGGACAATCATTTTAATTAGTTAGTTATTCTAATGCTAACTTCGGTGGCTGTAAGTTAGATAGAAAAATCACCTTTGGAACATGTCACTTTTTAGGAAAGTCACTAGTATCATGGTGTAGTATGAAACAAAATTCTGTTGCATTATCTACTGCAGAAGCTGAATATATAGTTGCTAGAAGTTGTTGTGCACAAATCTTGTGGATGAAACACACATTACTAGATTATGGATATCAATTCAGGCATGCACCTATAAATTTTGACAACACAAGTGCTATTAACATCTTGAAAAATCATATTTGACATTCTAGGACAAAGCATATTGATGTAAGACATCACTTTTTGAGAGATCATTATCTAAAAGGTGATATCACTTTGGGATTAATTGGTACTAAATATCAACTTTCTGATATATTCACTAAATCATTAAATTCTAAAAGAATATAGTAAATCATACATGAACTAATCATGATAAATCTTAGGTAAATGCCTTACTATTTTATATATTACTATTCCATGTTTACGGTCTCACAGTTAGTACTTCATGATGACTGTCTAATAGTCATTATCTCACCATAATGTTCTGTCACTGTCTCACTGTAAGGTTCAGTCAATGTCTCACTGTAAGGTTTAGTCACTATATCACCATAAGGTTCAGTCACTTTCTCACCATAAAGTTCAGTCATTGTCTCACCGTAAGGTTCAGTCCCTATCTCACCATAAAGTTCCTTCATTGTCTCACAGTAAATACCTGATATGGTCTCACCGTAAAGATTCTTTATGGGTTTTATTTAAAAATTAAAAATCGTATCGCGGTAATTATTCCTTTTAGCATTTTAATTTCCCGTGCTTTTATTTTTTGCGTCATTTAGTATTCCTAAATGATAAAATAAAAGAAGTGTCACTTTTTCTTCACTCGAGCTTTCTTCTATTCACCCAATTCATAACCCTTCTTCATCCCTGCAACCCTTCTCTCTCTTGAACCATTGGTAAATGCCTAGGATAAAATGTCATTCATCATCAAATCCTGAAAAATGTAGCTCAAAGAAGAAGAAGATAACACCTAAGATAGCACCTGAATGTCCTCTAAATCCAAATATGGTGAACCGAGTAGTAGTACATAAGAAAGAGATATTGCATAAGTAGCTTATGTTGAGTAAGTCTCTGGTTTTTAAAGTTTTAAAATAGAAAGTCTGGTTAGAATGGTTTTAGAAAGAATATAGACATATCTACCCTAAGATAGTGGCTCAATTTCATCAGTATGTTCAGTACTCTTTTGATTTTGGTGATGGATATGCTGTAAGAAGCTGGATAAATGGCTAGATATGCACATTATCTTCGAGTTTATGGGCAACATGCCTTAGGATACCTCATGAAGGCATCTGTGAGTACTATCAGAGAGGACCTCCACCTTCTAGTGAATTCTTTGTTTTAGAAGATGCTTTAAAAAACATAACTGTAAATAGAACCAAGGGGAGAGTCACTGTTGTTTAACTATATGAAGAATCTAGACTTGTGTTTAAGATTATTCAATACTTGATTAGCCCCAGAAAAGGTGATTTCACTTTACTAAAATATCATGATGTGTTTCCGATCCATCTTATGAAAAATGGGCCCATGATAAACCTTTGTATGTATGTCATACACTATATGTGTGAGCTGATCAAAACCACATCCAATTCAACCTCCCTGTTTTATTCTTGGCTTATCTCAACCATGATTCATTCCAAAGGTATGGTTGGACCTAATGATGAAGCTATCAAGGATTGTGATTTCTGCCTTTTAAAAGTCATTATCAAGTAGATGAAAATCAATTGGAACCCTTGGAAAAAGTCTTGGGTGGAAGACAATGATAGGATCTATGAGAAGTTAAATCCAGTGGAACATCCCTCAAGACCAAAAGACATTTCTTATCCTAGTTAAGAACCAAATGAAGTTGTTGAGTATTCTAAAGAAGAAGAGGTAGAAGAGGTTTTTGTGCATCCCAAAGAAATTGTTTCTAATAAAGAAGACAATACTCATGTTCCTTATATAGTAATTGAAAAATAATTCCATGCTCCTAAAGATGTTGCTAATCTGGAATATCAAACTGAAGTTGGAACAAAATATGTTGCCAAAAAAACCGAAAAGAATTCTATGGAAGATCTTATAGCAGAAGAATTACTTGTTATGCAAGAAGATGACCTTGAGGAACTCCCAGTGGAACAATCTGTTCCTGAAATCATTCCTTCAGCTGAGGAAAGGATGGAGCTAGCTTTTCAGTTGGATATATAGGAAATGGGTGAGGAGATAATAGATGAATTCATGGAAATAGATCAAGACCCTATGCCTCTCAGTCCTAAGAAGGATGCAACTATTGAGGGAGAGAAACCCCCAAATCTAGAATCTATTGAAGTACTGAAACCAATTAATCCAAGCCCTGTAGACTCATGTTATAAATTCCCCTGAAAAATAACCTGAGCCCGACTCAATCCCTATATCTGAACCTTAACCAGAACAACCGTACTTGGTGTGTAAAGATGGTCTGGAAGAATTTGGAGCTACCCTTTTGTCTGGAGTTGAAAAACTCTTGAATATCCAACAAACACCTATAATAAATCTATGTGAGGGAGAAGCCTCACTATTATTGGAAAAAGTTATTTGGCATATTCAACCCAAAATGCTTCATGAGATTCAAGAAGTCATAATTGAAAATATAAAGCTTAGTGATGATGGAAAGACTCTAAGAGGTATGATTGAAGACATGCAGAAAGTGATGAATTTGAGATCAGATCTTGCTTCACATATTGTGCAGCCTGTTGTTCCTCAAACCCCACATAATATTTCCTCTCTGATTTAACCTCATTTAGCTTCCTTAGCTGAAAGGGTTACAGAAATAAATAGGTATATTGTGAAAGAGATGTGAGAGCTTATTGTTAATCTTAACAAGATCACTGATGAGTATATCGGGTGCCTTCAAAAAGTTCTAAATCAACTGAAATCTCTTACCTCAGCTATCACAACTTCTAAAAACTTTGGACAATCATCTCAAGCTTCCTTAGACAGTGACCTGCTCAGAACAGTGGTCCAAGAAGAGCTTCAAACTATGCTTAGTGGTTTCAATAAAGATTCTCTATCTGAAGTTATCAAGAACAGTGACAGAGTTTTTTATCTGGTCCAAATCCATTCAAAAATTTCTAATGATACTCAGCAAGAAATTTACAATAAAGTGGATTTCTACTTCAACAAAATATTCCCAAAGACATATATGACCAATCGTTTCAAATATCATGTCAAAAATCTGAGGATTCCTCCTGTTACTCAAGCGTTCAAGACTCAAGTACAAAAGCTCATAGAGTTTGCTCGTCTGCTGGATATGTTTATGTAAATCAATGATGACTTTGAGAAAGCTATGAAGTATGGTGGAGAGATCATTTTTTATTTTATCAAGCTTTTGAGGCCCTATGTTCATGTCCAAAGAACAACCATTGTTGCTCCTACAGCTGCACCTCTGAGATCTGATTTGCCTACATTCACCTCTACCCTTGCCTCCACTTCTATTTGTGCCATTCAAGCACTGAGTCAGATCAGGCATGTGATACTTGATCAAAAATATCCTCGGTATTCTACTGCACCTACATTGGCTCCCTCTGTCTTTGAAGGTCTTCCTTTACCTTCTCTCTCAACCAGCTCACTCCCTTCTTCTACCTCAACATCTGCTCCTATGGCTTCCTCTTCTACTGTTGCTGCTAAGGGAAAAGAGAAGACCATCTAGTGAAGAAGGATAGTGCTTAATTATTTTTTATAGGAATCTTGTTACATTTGTTTTACTTTTTGTAATGCCCCTTTTTTACCTAATATATTATGCACTTTTCTTGTCACTTTTGTCTTTCTTTTTCTTGCTTCTTTTTTATAATCCCAAAAGGGGGAGAACCCTCTATAGGAGAACACTCTCTATAAGAGAACACTCTCTATAGGAGAACACTCACTCTATATATGTTATAATCACATTATAACTATGTTGTTAGAAAAAATATACACTATAAATATACATGATTTGTGATCATAAAAAGGGGGAGATTTTTGGAGTCCTCATGTATTAATCATGTTTTAATGATAAAAAATCCTATCCAATCTATAGACCTTGTTAACTCTATGTAATCTATCTCACATCAAATGTACAGTTATTTAGTAAAAGCTATCCAAAGATCTTAAGTTCTATACACTCATCTTGGTTACTGTACACTATCATTTTATTTACATTATAATGATTTCTATGAAAAATGATTAAGTTTAATACATTCCATAAATATCACTGCTTAAGTCTGAAGACAGATATTTTCCTAAGTCTGAGACATCGAGACCATGAGACACTGTGAACAAGCAGACACAGTGACCATTAGACACCATGAACAAGCAGACACTATGAACATGAGACACTGTGAACCAGCAGGCACCATGACTATGAGACACTGGGAACAAGCTGACATCGTGACCATGAGACAGCCTGAAAAAGCATGCATCATGACCATGAGAAATTGTGAACAAGCAGACATCGTGATCATGAGACACCGTGAACCAGACATTGTGAACCAGACACCAAGAACCAGACACCGTGAATGAGACACTGTTTCCATGACATACTGTGACATTGTTTCTTAATTTGTTTTGTTGTATTTCAATTTAATCTCTAATGGTCATATTAGATGATTTTAAATGCACTGGAATAATTAATGTTTCTTTGTAGACATGTCATCTAACAGTATGAGGTAAGAGGTGAAGAATACATGCAACCTGATGGCTCAAACACATGCACTCTAAGATAAAAGAGTAGTGCGGCCTAGAAACAAAAATAATGTGGCATGATAGATTAAAGCAAGGAAAATGGGAATAAGTATAATAACAAAGAACTCACTCTAGATAACAGACAAAGTGAAATTGAATTCGATAATTGAGAACATCTTCGCACTATCAAACATCACGAAGAATACAAGCCGTATCTGTCTGACTTGGAACACTTTATTTTCCATATGAGGACTTGATTTCTGCATTCGCTTCATCTCAGAAGTCCAGATCTGCAAAGACTAACATTCAGAGTATTTCTAAAACTATATCAATATTGCTGCTCTATTGTGTGTAATTTTTACTAGCTTCGAGCAGTGTTTGTATCTATGTAACAAAACACTCTGTATCATGTATTAAACTGAAGGATACAATATATCCTTACTCAAACATCTTTTTACACTTGTGTATACCCATGAATAAGTATGGAAGAGGTCCCTGTGTGGCCTGGTTGTTTGTACCCATGAAGAACTATAGAAGAGGTCCCTGTGTGACCTGGACAGTACTGTGTACTATTGTTAACCTTGATCCAGGCTGTGGATAAATTTTATTTATAAAAACTTCTTGGTGGTAGGTTATCACCAAGTGGAGTGGATTAGGTCTCGGATTGAGACTGCACCACTTGTTTCATATCCATTGTGCTGCTTAATTTAGTCTTCTCTATTTTACTACTTTTCTGTATAATTTAGAAATCACTAAATTCACGTTGATATTTAGTCTTGGAAAGAAGTTATAATTGTATTGTCTTAGTAGAATAGCCTCAAAAGTAATATTAATAACTGATATGAAGATTAATGAGAATTAATAAATCTTCTATGAAGTTATTTAAATAGTTAAACCTTCATAGCCGTATTACGTTGATTAACTGGGATGTATTTAACCTTATTATGAACACTATTTCAGAATACTTTTTAACCAGAAATTTTTATAGATACTCCATTCACCCCCCCCCCCCCTGAGTAATCTACTCTGACCAACATTTTGTGTCATCAATCTTCCATATTTTATCTTGATTTATCATTTATGGAAGCAAGATAATGTTTTATTCTAGAGAAAATGTGAAGTTCCCTAGATCTTGATCATTATGGAAGGAATAAATTTTATTATTATTTATATCAAGGTCACATATACCTCATAGTTTTGGTTTGAGGGTGATAGTATCTATATCCACTCCCTTTGAGTTCCTTATCTATGTTGGTGGTTCTAGATGAGCACTTTCTGAGGATTATCACATTACATCCTCTACACATTAACATGTATCCTTGAACTCTTGAAACCAACAAGGATACTTTTTGGGGATGAGTGTTTTAGAAAACTCACCATATATTTTCTCCATGTAGATATCTAGTAACTATTCTTGACGAATGATTGTTTCTAATGAATATGTCAAACCCTTCTACCTTGTAATTAAATACATGAATCTCTCATGTTCTTGTTTCTTGTAATTATAGAGTTTTGGGATTTTTTTTCCTTATTATAGAGCTAAATTATAAGAGGAATTGTTGATGGGGATCTTACTAGCTTGAAGTAAACCCAGTTGAAAGATTATTATACCAAGAAAAGGTGGGGAATCCCAAGGTTTTCATAAAGCATCTAATATAGGTAGTATATTTTTGTTTTCGGGTTCCAAACAGTGGGTCATACAAGGAAGATAAATGGTTAACATGCTATCACAAATCATCCATTCCATCAAATATCAAGAAAATAGGGTTCCCAAATTTTAGAAGAGGAGGATTTGAATCCCCCCACTAAGGATATGTATTTCTATCTATTTATACCAATGCACCTTGAACATTAATAGAGTCTTTTTGAGAAGAGAGATCATCTAGTAATTCTTAGGATTCCATCACTTAAGTTTTCCTCAAGAGACATTCCAGAATGATAAGACTGTGTATCCCTAGTGGTGGGAAATCCAAATAATAACATAAAATTACTATCAAATAGTTCAACTAATATGATATAGATTAATGGGTTGGATTTATTCTACCTATGTAATTTAAGATATCTCTCCCTATTGGAGATTATTAGCTGAAGGATGCATTGTTTCTTCAACCTGATAACTATAGTTAGTGATTTTTTTCTCCTAAGTAGTTAAATATTGATCTTCTCAAGTTATATGATTTTTGACTTTGATAAGAGAAATATCATATTCTTCTGAGATAAATTTAGCATCATCAAGTAGTGGGTGTGTGTTGAATGTCACCACACATATTTCTTCTTCAATGGTACCATCTTTTTTAGAATTAGATGATCCAATAGTGATAACATTTACTAATCTGAAATTTTTTATAGGAAATAAAATATCTTTTAGAGGATTAGTATCAAAAATCACGGTGATTTCATGCCTACTTAGTGATATCACATATGAATATAAAGTTAGAATTTATAAAAATTCCTCCATCTTTATGAGTAGGGGTTCTCCCAGCGATTCCATAATTACAAAGGATAATTGCAATAATGCTTTAATCTTCTAACTACTGGTGATCTAGAATTAGTTATAGTCCATTTTTATGATAAACTAATGGGCATCAGAGATGTTGGAAGTAATGGGGGAATGATACTTATCTGGAATTTCACTAATTTGTTTCCCCTGGTGATCTCACCTTTTGGATTCCCTAGTTTGGATAACATGGGAAAACACAACTTCCTCTACAGATTCTTATATAATTAGGGTCACACATTTGTGATGGGGATAATGGTGGATAGGATCCCTCCTAGAAAAATAATGGGTTGTTTACTTGATGTGTAGGGTTTCCTCATCCATATCCTTAAGGGAAAAGAGGTATTGTTTATTTTTCTCTAGGTATATCCTCCCAAAGTGATATTATGTGACAACAAGGGATACCTTTTATCAGTGACCTGCCATAAATAATTCGTCTTATAGGACTTTATCCTATAGAGGATTTCATGAGCTGAATCCAAAGATAGGATGAATCCATAGAGATTGTAATCATATACCACTATGTTCACCAACCATCACTGAAGGTTCTGGGTTGGTCATAGTATACATCAATCCCATAAGGTTATGGTGTCACGAAACAACCTAGGTCGACCCTGAATCGGTCACCTGAGTCGATTCGTGACAAGGCCTAAAGGGATTTTATAATCCAAAAGGCTAGAAACAAGTGCTTAGGTCTCAAAATTACAAAATGGGAATTACTTACCTGATGTCATAATAATAAAAAACTAAAAAGACAAATAAACCAAAAACTGAAGATATAAAATCAAACATGGCATAACCAAATTTTCATATTTAAAGCATACAATTTTTAATAAAAACCTCCAAGGACTACAACAAGAGAAAACTAAAAATTGTCTCAAAACCTCCATGCAACAAGAGGGACACAACCTCAAGTCGTTTCCACTAAGAGCCACAAGTAGATACCACTTAGAAACCAAACCATCCAAACAACATACCGTGACTTCACCTAGAAAAAACATAAAATAATATATACATACATCTAAGGGTGTATGTAGGGTGTGAGCCAAATCCCAGTAGGATTCCACCCAATATAGGTTCCATGCTCTAAACATTATATGATAAATAACATTAAAGGTTTATATAAAAAAAGAAAATTTCCCAAAAAAATTGGAGGAACAATATTTAAGGAAAACAACATCAAATGAAAACATTCTAAGATTTTAAAAATAACCAACAAGTCATATCATGTGCGGATGGTAAGTGCGATATATCCAAACTGCACTAGTCACAGGAAAAAACCCTTAGGAATGAGCTAACCATGGGAAACTAGTTACATTGTATATCGATGATATGTGGAATTGAAAACATGTCTAATAGAGTTCTCATTCATGAGCCACTAGAGAGGAGAAACATCCAAAATTCTAGTGGTCTCCAATCATTATCCATGTTTAGTTAGTGTTATCATCATCAATCCTACTAAGTAAAACTGGGTCGTATCTACTTCCATATCACTAGAATAATAGTCCTAATCCGCCCACTTAGTAACCCACGTTTCCCATTTATGCTCAATCAAGTTTCACATGTCACATAACACGCAACATCAACATTTCATCAATCAAAAAAGGCATTGAACAACACAAACCACCACTTCCATAGCCAAAATCCTCTTTAAAAATTAAATTCAAAATCAAAACCATTTCAGAACATGATTTTTATCACTTATATAATTTAATGAATTGTTAGAAAATTTATAAAACACTTCTAAGTATCACCAAATGGATTGCCACCAAAAACACACTGAAAATAATCTTTTGAAATCAAAATCACACCAAGGACCTCCCAAAATATGTTTTTCATCTCATACACAACTTAATAAACCTTTTTCATGGTTTATAAAATTATAACAAATGATTTAACTAGGGTTCGCACATAAATCACACTTAATCTGTCATCAAAAATCCATTTTAAAACCAAATTCATGAAAAACCCTTCCAGAATATACATTCCCACCACATATATAATTTAATAAACCAATTAAACAATTTAAAAACCAATTTCAAGGAGAACATCAAGGATTTATATAAGGGATACACCAAATTTCATGAAGAATAAACAAATTTTAAGCCAAATGATTATCCATTATTTTCAAAAACCACTTTATCATCACACACATAATTCATAAAACAGGACAAAATGCATAAGAAATAATAATATTTTCATCAAACAATGTTTAATCAATGAATAACCTACCTTTGGTGTATAAAACCCTTAAACCCGGGGTGGATATCCAACCGTACGTCAACTGCACCACAAGAAACCAAGATCAAACCAAAATACTCAATATTAAATCCTCAAATGGAAACCCTATTCTTTGGAGAAGATAAACTCCATAGAAGAAGAGAGAGACTTACTTGGAGTAGGCCACACCCTCGATTGAGGGAGAGGAGGAGTGGCGAGCGGCCGGGGAACCCTCCTTTCGGCGTCGTGTGTGAACAGTGAGAAGGGGGAGGGGGTCGGTCGAGCAGTATGGAGAGGAGGAAGGGGATGGGTCATGTGGTTATGGAAGGTAAGGGGGGAGCGTCCATGTGAGGAGGAGCTATCAGAGGAGGGAGGGAGGTGCACTAGAGGATCAGTCAGCTGGTGGGGGTCACGTGCATAGGGAGGAGAGGGAGGAAGGGGGATGCACGTGGAAGGAGGGGTAAGGGGAGAAGGTTGAAACCCTAATAAAAAGTAATAATAATAATAATAATAATAATAAATTTATAATAACCAAAATAAAAACTTAATAATAAAAAAAAATAACAACAACAACAACAATAATCTTAATAATAATAATAATATTACCATTATAATTTTTATTAAAATAATACTTTTAATTTTAATTCATATTTAATTTAATTTCATTCTTTTTTTGAAGACATACTGGTTGCACGGTTACCTAGGTGATGTCACACAGTTTCCAAACCATTCTCTACCTACGTGTTAGATGATTCCTATCCCAAAATACTCCTTTCTAAATAAAACTCAAAAATTTAAACTGAGACTCAACCCAAACCTCCAAAATAATATCTAAATCCAATAAAATAATAAAACAAAATAATTTCAATGGTTGGGGTGTGACAATTCTCCCCACCATAATGCTTTCTACCC
Organism: Viscum album; assembly: GCA_963277665.1. Taxonomy (NCBI): domain Eukaryota; kingdom Viridiplantae; phylum Streptophyta; class Magnoliopsida; order Santalales; family Viscaceae; genus Viscum; species Viscum album. Next base: position 434,713,600 of record OY728136.1, read on the forward strand.
CCAGAAATCAATTCTAAGGTTTAACCTGAAAGTAAAAACCAACTCTCCTTCAATGCTTAAAGAGATTCCCAACGCGCGTCAAATGAGAAGAAAAATAGAAAACTTTTAATAGAAGAATATACTTTAAAATAAAATTCAGGAGTACAAAATGGCCTCCCCACTATGTTTCACCCACACCAAAAATTTTAAACACATCTAGTTGATTGATCAATGGAAAATAATTATCACAATGCATAATCCAACCCCTTAAATAAAAACACCTCAAACATTATCAAAACTACTAGCTTGAAATAAGAAGACAATATCAAACTGCATCATGATGAATACTCCTATGATTTTAATTCAATGAAACCATTTGGTTCACTCTAATTCCAACGTTTACTCAAGGAAATAACTTTAAATGAGATAGATCTGGACAAGACCACCCATTTGCAAGTAAACACCCAAAACACAACCTGGTTACCAACACAAGAGTCTCAAACAAACTCCCCCCCCCATAAAAGATATCACAACACCGATTCACTCCAGTGGAATTCCAACGAGATACAAAGTGGGTCTCCCCACCATAAGAACCAATCAGCTTCACCAACTGGCACAAACTGACAAGAAAACTTAGCATGGGTCTTCTTAGGAACTTTACACAAATTCTAACACAAACTGACGTATGAGACCCAATACAGACCAAACCCTTACTGCAAGGGGTCCATCAAAAAATAGTCCAAACCAAAAAAAAATACTCACACACTTAACTACTCTTATGTTCATAAACATCCTCAAATGATCCCAAACTGAAACTAAGATAGTCTCACAAGGCTGGACATACATGGAAAACCACACAAATATCTGCATCCACAAGGGAATCTGCATCAAGGTTTTAGGAAACGAGACAACTACACATCCTTATAATCAAATAGGTATCCTTCCACCCATGTAGGTCATGAAATGGGGATAAATCTCCCATGTATTGTCCCACTAAATGGGTCCATTAAAGTATATCATCCACATCGGAACCTCAAACTTCCTCCATATCCCACGCTGGAGACAGAACTTAATACAAGATCCTTTACACCCCCTAGGGGCTCTAGACTATGCGCCAGCTCCACTGAGAGACCTATGGCTAGAGATATGATGATTGAATAATCTCTTACCTCATAGTCAGGCTTTGAAAACCCCCTAAACATAACTTCTCCTTTTGGTTCTACATGCAACCATAACGCGATCCAAACAACCCCAATAGAACACAACACATCCCACAAACTACTTTTCCTCAACATGGAACTTCACTGAGACAAGGACTTAGAAGATACCCCTGCATAATTTATTTCACATAAAGATTGAATATAAAGAAACAAGAACACACTAAACATACATCCATTCAAACGGGGAAAATTTATAATTTCTAAAAGAGAACATGTTTCTGTTAAAATAGAAGTTCTCAGAAGATTTCACAACATCCACCCTTACACATGATCAAGAACACGACATTGAAAAAATTCATTGAACATGAAAATTACAACCAAAGAGTCCTTATAAGTAAAAGGAGTTAAAACTAAGTCCCAAATGAAATACGATTCCCACAAATGTTCATATCAGCCTCATATAACCTAATTTTCTACACTAGTGTCTTAGAACGATCCCTCGCTTAAAAGAACACAATGAATGATCCAAATTCCCTTCAAGATGATGGTCATCACTAACAACCCCATATCGCTTCCACCTTTCTATACTGGGATTCCCCTCACCGCTCCTAGGTAGGACCTTCAAACACAACGGTATCAAACTTCATACCCAATGACTAAAACAACTCAAAGAAAACAAAAGCATATTTTAACTCCTCTCACTTCTGTTTTCCCACTATGAGAGGACAGACTTAACCAAAACAGAAGAGAAGATGACTAGTATTACAAAATTCAAGGATTGATTCCTTGCATTGATTAACTGGAGGTTCTTCCAATGGTGAATCTCCCTTGGCTGAACTTCAAATGTGCATTAATTCTTTATGGGGGCGTACACTAGCCAATAGAAGAAATAGAGGGTCTAATAAAAATAACCCACTGGAGAAGAAATTCCACAAAATAAAAACCCATTTTGAATTTCACAAAACGTTCACAAAAAGGAAATAACCATTCAAATAAACCCATTTTTAAACTTTACACACCAAGTCCAAGACATTTCACACATTTCAAAACACATTTAATTTCAAAACAATCCCCATATATTCATTAACCATTAAATTACAAACTCCTATATTCTCATTTAAAATAGGTTTCCAAAAATTCATAAAACTTTTTAAAATATCACTAGTTACCAAATCAATTTCCATTTTCAAACATCATGCATAGATCACAAAAACATTCATTCCATACAAACCATTTTAAAAATAAAAACATTTTCCATTAAAAACACTTTTCAATTTTTTATCAAATCCCATTTTATTCATATTTTCGAAATCTTCTTTAACATGAACCATGATAAACATTTAATTTCAACAAAACACAAGTTAAGATTATGAAAATCCAATCCCAATAAACTCTCCCTCGTTCACTCAAAACTATTTCACAAAAATATCCTTTTCAAAACAAATTTACTTTTCTCAAGATACCATATTTCGATAAACCAAATACATTATTCATAAAAATAAACACTCAATAAACTCGTCCCATTTACTCAAAATAATTTTGAAAAAGTTCAAATTTCGATAACATCATTTTGATAAATTCAGAAAATTTATTTTCTACCTTCCCAAAAACAAATAATTTTTAATTTAAAATCAAGATTCCATTATTCCAAATTAATGGATTTTCAAAAATTATTTTTCAAAACCCAAATAGACACATGATGATGTAATAGGAAACTAGTGCTGATGGGTGACTTAAACTTATGGTTGGCATCATATGCCAGTGCCACCCCCGTCATGGAGAGTGTTCCAGAACCATGTCTTTGGCTCCACATGGCATTCCAGGCCCTAGGATATCACTGAAACCATTTTCTTAACTCCCATTTCATTTCCCAATAAATGAACAACAACAAGGGAAAAAACATAGATAAAACATGAATTCCCCATGTAACTTGATTCCCTTCATGAGGTGTGTTGTCTAGGAACCCCACACGTAACTAGAACATCAATCCTCGACAATCCTTGATCTGATATTCCTATAATCTTCCCTAAGGAAAACGACCCAAAAGAGTGTAACCTCCTATGATACTATTTTGTCATGAACCAACCCAGGACGAACCTGAACTGATCACCCGAGTCAATCTACGACAAGGCTCAAAGGTTGTTCTCGATCCCCATGAGCTGGAAACAAGTTCCCAAGTATCAAAATTAAAACCTCGGAATGACTTACACTATGTCATAATAACAAAAAACTAAAAAGATAAATAAACCCAAAATTGAAGATATAAATCCAAACATGGAATAACTTACTTTCTAGGTTTAAATATTATAATTTTGATAAAAAACATCCATGAACTAAAATAAGAAGAAAATAAAACTTATCCCAAACCTCCATGCAAAAAGAGGGCCAAAACCTAAAGTCGTCGCCACCAAGATCCACAAGGAGATACCACTTGGGATCCAAACCATCCACACAACGCAAAATGACTTTACCTAAAACAAACATACAACAAGATCTAAAAACACGCAAGGGAGTATGTAGGGTGTAATCAAAATATCAGTAGGATTCCACCAAAGATATGTTCCATGCTCTAAACATTATATGATAAATAACTTAAATTTTTTATATAATAGTAGGAAATTATAGAAATAATTTTTTAGAGGAACAACTTTTAAGTAAACAACATTAAAAGAAAACATGGTTGATTTTTAAAAATAACCAACAAGTAGTACTGTGTTTTGAAGGTAAGTGTGATATATCCAAATATAACTAGTTGGAAGAAAAATCCCTAGGCACTAGCTAACCATGGGACACTAGGTACCTCATATCTTTGTGATATGTTGCTTAGAAACCATGACCAATTATTTTCTAATGAAAAAGACACTAGAGAGGAGAAACGTACAAAATTATAGTGGTCTCCAATAATCATCCATGTTTAGTTAGTGTTGTCATCATAAATATCTCTATGTTAAACCAGGCCATATCCAATTTCATATCACTATCATACTTTTCCTATTTATCCCACCTAGTTACCTAGGCTTCCCTTTTTTCTCAATCAAGTTTCATAGGTCACATAACACACCACATCCACATTTCATCAACTAAACAAGGCATTGCACAATAAAATCCACCACTTTTACACCCAAAATACTATTTAAAAATCGAATACATGCCAAAAACATTTCAAAACATGATTTTCATCACTTTAATAATTTAACTAATCATTTAAATAGTTTATGAAACACTTATTAGTATCACAACAAGGATTCCCACCAAAAACACACTTGAAATCATATTTTTAAATCAAAGGCACACCAAGTACCTTCCAAAATAGGTTTCACATCTCATACACAATTTAATAAACCTATTTCATATTTTATAAAATGTTATCAAATGAATCAACCAGGTATTGCACATAAATCATACTCAATGTCTCATGAAAAAACCATTTTAAAAACAAATTCTTGAAAACCCTTTTTATAATCTACTTTTACACCCAAAATATAATTTAATATTACAATTAAAAAATTTATAATGAAATTTCAAGGGGAACCCCATGGATTTACATAAGGGATACAACCAATTTCATGAAGAACAAAACAATTTTTAGACAAATGATTATCCTATATTTTCAAAAACCACATTCGCATCACATACATAATTCATAAAACATTCCAAAATTCATAAGAAAGAATATTATTTTCATAAAACAATGTTCAATCATGAAATAACCTAGATTTAGTGTAGAAAACCGTTAAAACAGATGTGAATCTACAACCACACCACAAGTAACCAAGATCAAACTATAATACAAGAGATCGAACCAAAAGACTCAATATTAAACCCTATAAAGGAAAACCAAGCTATTTGAGAAGATAAACCCCAAAGGAGAAGAGAGATACTTACCCAAAGTAGGATGCACCCATGATGGAGGGAGAGGAGGAGTGTCGAGTAGCTAGGGATCCCTCCAAGAAGTGTCTTATGTGAGTAGGGAGAAGGGGGTGAGGGTCGGTTGTGTGGCATGGAGAGGAGGAGGGGGCTGGTACATGTGATTAGGGAAGAGAAGGGGGATAAGCCACATGAGGAGGAGCTACTAGATGAGGGAGGAAGGCGTAGTATAGGAGCCACCGGCTAGTAGGAGGGGGTCATGTGCATAGGGAGGAGAGGGAGGAAGGGGTTGCGCTTAGAAGGATGGGGAAGGGGAGAAGAGTGAAACCATAACCAAAATATAATATTAATAATAATAAATAAATAATAATAATAATAACATAATAATAATAATGATCATCATCTTGATTATAATATTATCATTATTATTATAATTCAAAATATTATTTTAATTTTTTATTATTTTGTTTAATTTCTTTTTTTTCAAAGACAGGCAGGCTGCACATTTACCTAAGTGAAGCCGCATGGTTTCCAAACATGGATCTACCTATACGTCAAATGCTAACAAACCCAAAAAAATCATTTCCAAATAAAACTCAAAAATTTAAACTAGGACTCAATCTAATATTTTATAATAATATACTAAGACCATAAAATAATAAAATAATTAATTTCAAAGTTCAAGGAGTGACAAATGGTCTTATGGACATTGATGTTTATTTTTTGTGTGAATAAATTGGTTTTTCATAGCAGTTTTAGGTTCCATGTTAGTTTTACCATATTGTGCAATAATAAAGAAAATAATTGGTTAATTTTGTGATGTAATTCATATTACAAGGACTCCAAAAATTATTAAATTGGAATCAAAAATAGTAAGCTTTCTCGAAAAACATCACAAATAAACAAAATAATGAACAGATGGATGCTTTCATGGTTTAAGGTTTTACATTAGGTTAACCATTTGTTTATATAATACTAAAAATATATATGTCTTGACATGTTGGAAAATAAGATATTATATAATTAATAATTCACATCTGGTTCGCCATTTTTATTTCCAATTGAAACTCTAATGTTCAATCACATCCATGATGGTTCATCATGAAGGTCAATATAGGACTAATTTCTAAAGGTAAGAGGTCATTTGGTTATTTGGTGAGTGATACTTAGGAATTCACATTGCTCAATGGGGTGGGAGGTCGGGATCACCACACCATTTTGAGGGGGATTTTTTTCCTCCTATGGGACTCTCTTAAATATTAATAATTTATTTATGAATCCAAACCAAATCACAGTGTAGGATTAGTTACACATGTTCGAATGATCTGATCAAAACCATATGGATATATGAACACCCTTTTCAATAGAGGTTCTTTGTATTTATCTTATTATTTTGTGATTATTTGGTTTAAATCTAAATATTTTTTATCACTAGATTTTATAATCATCCAAGGAGGTGTTATATGTTGTGAAGTTGTTATAGATCCCATGATATGGATTCTTATGTATCTCTATGATTGGAATTAGAAGCCATATAGTTTGGTTCCACATAATGAGACAAATAATACCATCTATTTTCATGTGATAAGGACTAATCTATTTATTTTAACATTATGTGGTAAGGAATACCAAGTGAAACGTGCCTAAAAATTGTTAGTTTGGGACTTAAGCATTAGTGTCCATTTCTAGTTTATCTTTTCTATGGGTAACTAAATAGGAGGTGGCATGAATCATCCTTAGACCATCACCAGAGGAACCCAAAATAGTCACTAGAAAAGGATGATTCTCGTTACACTCATTGATATAAGGAGTTTTTATGCTCATCACATAGGAGGTATCTTTCTTAGGTTGGAGCTTACACCAAATTGGAGGCTCATGCATGATAATCCCAAGAGTAGTATCTCGACTTAAGGTGAGACGGGTCATCTTATGATCATCACATAAGATAAAATAAATGTTTTGTGAATATTGGGATTAAAACATATAGAGTAATCCTATATATCCCAGTTAATATGAATTAGATCCCATGTGGTTTGGGTGAGATAGTTTAAGGTAATATATGAGGGATGTTTCATACAGTTTAACATCATTCAGTAAGGGTGTGTGGTACGTAGTTTAAATTCACGTTGCTTAAATTTTATTTTAATTAATGTGATGAATCAAAAATAAGTTAAAAAATGATTAACTAAAACTCTAATCACACATGAGTCATGCTCTATGTGAGAAACAAGATATAGAAGATTTTTCATATTGCATTGTAGATCACATCAGGAGACTAAATGTTGTTTATGCATGAGCTTCCCTATAGAGATTCATGTTCCATAGAGGGGAACAACATGAGATTGAGTGGGAAATATGTATGCGCATACATTAGATACATAACCTATTAGGTTAGTTGGGTGAAGATATGTTTTGGGCCTTACACCTAAGAGGAGGCCCATACCGTTTCATCCTATTTTTTATTAATGGAATGGGAAGAGATGGTATGGTCAGTGATTACACCTAGTTTTTGGCCTAAATATGGTAACAATGTGGAGTATATAAACTCAAGGTATGTTTGGGTCTTACTCATACGTTCTTCACAAATGTAACAAACCTCTTCAGTGACTAAATTGAAGTTAGGGAGATCTAAGGGCTTATACCTGTGAGGATTACCTTATATAAAAAAACATAGATGAATAAATCGACTCAAGGAGTTTTCTGAATCCAAGAAGAGTATATTGACTCAATGTGCTCTGAGAAACCATGAGAAGTTTTTAGAATCAATGAATTGTCTTGGATTAAGGATGGTGCATGGGCATTGCAACAAAAAAATGTGGTTGACCCGACCCAAAAAGGTCATTATGTGACCCTTTATTTATCATGGGGGTTAGTGATGGAATTGAATGGATTGAGTCTAACCACAAAGACCTCTACCCTTAGCTGAACCTAAATGGGGGTGAGGGGGTGGAGGCCACAGAGTATAGACTGGGGGGATAAGGAAGAATATTTGAATTCACAATGAAGAAGGTGCAAAAATTGAAGCATTGCATAGAATTTCAGGATTGAGGACCACTTAAAAAATTCCATAGGGATGTCCATAAAGCATTGTGTACATAGAGATATTTACATAGTACTATCCACATAACACTTTCCAAAGAGGTCTTATCATAAGAAATTTTACATAAGGGGCACTCACATAGCGTCACTTGCATAGGTTCACTCATTTAGTGTTGTTTACCTAATGCTTCATGAAGTAGAGAGGATGTGTTGGAACATACTTATAGGGCCTCATGAAGGAATTAAACATGGGGCTCTTCATGAAGGGGTGTCACAAATTTGTTTTCATTGAATGCTTCACAAAAAAATTGATAGGAGTGATTAGTGAAGAAACTTTTATAAATTTCATTCATGAAGGACCTATCCTCTCCTTTATTAAAACTTTTGAGAATTTACCAGAATAGTTTTCTGGAGAGAAATTATAGTCTAAAAACTCCACATTTATAAATTGTGTACTGCTACTTATAGCTACTGGTAAGTTACAATATTATAAAAAGATAATTCATATAGTGATTTTTGAATGGGGTATTAGCATAGTATTTTCTACATAGTGTTGTTCACATAGAAATTTATGAAGATATTTATTTTCTATACGATAGCCTATAAAATTATTCCTTTGAAAAAAATGACATAGGGTTTACATGGTGATTTATGTTCTATGTTAATGGATAAAAATTCCATGTGGTGGGCACAAAAGTATGACATTTGAGCCAGAAATGACATTTGGTTCACATAGTGATTGAAGTGTCATGTGAATCGGGAAAACGTTTATGTGGGATTTTAGACATTATGAATTTTCATTCACGCCAAAATTAAATATTACTTAGAGTGGTCATAAATTTTGATCTATAAGTCTGATTCTATTCCATAACTAGTCAAATTATATCCTATGAGGAAAACTATGTCTCTGGATATAGTGAATAAACCCTTGAAAGATGCTTCCTGTGAAAAAAATGTACCCAAAAGACCCTGAAAAAATGGTTTTTATTGTTATGAAACTCTTTTTTCTTCAAATTGATGGAGTCCATAACCTGATCCTAGAGGAAGGTTCTCACCACCACATCATCAAACAAGGCATGTTTTTTTAGAAATACTAGGTGCGTGAGTGATCATACGACACATAGAGATCATGTTTTCTTCTCCTTCAGGCATGGATATATGGTTATAATCAAACTCAACCTGAGTAATCTATGTTAATCAGAAACTTTTGTGGCATGAATTCTTTGAATAAAAAATGGTTTAAAATATATTGGTGATAGTTTTTTGAATATAGTGTCAATGGAGTCAGATCTTAGTGTCATCAAGTGGTGTGTTCTCAGTAATGGTTGAGTCGGTATTGGTAGACGTAGTGATTCCTCTTCATATTTTTTGAGGTCATTTTATATATTAGGATGTCTGACCCTTTAATTTTCCCTTATGTATTAGAATTTATATTTCATTTTTTTGGGTGTTTATTATTTTATGCATGCATGTTTTATTTTAGTTAGTTTTTTATATCTTATATGGATATTGATATTTTGGTTATACGGAGATATATATATTGTAGGTTATATAGGCTAAGGCCTATCATGTATGTATTATGTCTCATGTGTATTAATAATCAGCCCCTGACCTATTGGAGTTGGGATTCTAGTGTAACAATCTACTTTCAACTGGCCCTAGTGGGGTTCTGATGGATCAGATCATGTCATACATGGTATGTGATACCCTCCAATGGGTACTCAATGCAACCTAAAATTATAAAGTACAAGACGTTTCACCTCCATACCTCACCTAAGCTCCTGAAACTCCCAAAATACCTCCAAAAACCTCTAAAAACGCCTAACATTTCACCATAAAACCATAAAATTAAAGGTCGATGGCCAAAAAGTAAATCCCCCTTCCATATAGAACCAAAATTTAAAAAATCCATCATGTAATGAATCTAAATTCCATAATTAAGTCATAATTCCATTTTAGATAGATCCTCTAGGACACAGTACATCACATCCAAGACTCATTACATCATAATAATTAATACACACACCTTGAGAGACCATTTAAGAACCTCCTTCACTAGATTTAACCAATGTTATGGCTAAATGAACCTCTAAAGGTGGTATGTGAATTAAGACACTTTTGGAATTCATATAATGCTCTAAATGGCCATTGTAGGATATTTATTGTACATTCTTTTATTTTCTATGAATTTGGATTCATTGGATGCTATTAAATTCCCTTCTTAGTATAAATATCAAGGAATTGAGTTTTATAGTTCATTTCATTGAGATAAATAAAATTTAGTTATTAGTGTAATCTAGTGTTTATAATTTAATAGAGCTCCTTATATTTTCTCATTTGAGAAGTTATTTATTTTATTTGTCCTTCCTTATTCAATCCTTTATAGATTCCACTTTGTGTATGAGTTGTATTTGTTATAAATGGTTTTCATTTGTTGTTAATAATTTTAAATTCAATAGAATTATTTCATTGATTGAATATAGTGAAGAAGTTATAAATAAGTATTTATTAGAAAATTTAGTGGAAGTATCCAATCCTAGTAAGAATGATGATATATCTTGGATGATTGAATGAATAAGAATGTAAAATAATTCCTCATATATAATTATTTCAAGTAACTTCATTAAAGACTTTGAGGTTAATTGTGGATATTTTTTCACTATTATTAATTTATATAATATGTGTCACTAAGTTCTTTGAGTTGATACATTTTTTACAATAAATAATAGGATGTGAAGAATTAAGATTATTTATTTTTTAAGAGTTATTTGGAATTTATATTTTAAAAATAAAATAAAAATATGAATTAATGAAATTCATGAAAAATATTGGTTTTCATGAATAATATTTAATGGAGATATATTGATATTATATTTTGAAATATTTTTTTTATATGGATTATTTCAATTATACATTTTCTAATTATTGAGAAAAAAATTGGTTGACCATACAATATAAGAGACTTAATCCATCCCACATATGTGGGTGGAGACCACTACCACATGGGAGAGCCATTCCATAAGAGTTCTCATAGAGGTAGAGAGGTTAAATAGCTCCCCCAAGGAGAGCATGGGTGAAGTGAATTCAAGAATTAAATCATAATAGACACATAACATCCAAAAGGTGAACATGGGTGGAATGCAGGGGTAAAAAGTGTAGACCACCCCATTTTAATGTATGAAAGTGTGATCAGGTTCTGACCTCAATTCTTACTCAAGAAGTCTAAAGTACACATTTGATTATATAAGAGAACCATACTGAATAAATCTTAGATTTTGAATGAGTTTCATGTGAGTTAATATTACCACATTAAAAATATACATTTATAGAATATAAATATGATCAAATTGATCTTATTCTTCCAATCAAAGACGATGTTGTCTTCAACCTCCAGCAACCTTTGATTTATGGTAGCACTTATGTTCCTCAGAAAAAATTTATTTCATGAATTACAATGATTTAATATACTTTTATCTCAAGAGAACTCAAAATAGTAATGATATGGATAAACATGAATGTATATTTTCATTTTTATAAAATGGATTGTTCATAGAAAATATAACTGTTGAAAGATGATAACAACATACAGATTATTCAAGGTATTTTGGGTGCATGAAATGATTCACATGATCGCTTGCATGTGAGACTACTTCCCAAGTGAATCATCCATCTATTCAAAAGTTCCATGATTTTTTTCATAAATTAAAAGTAATCCCACATTACAAAAATACATCGAATTATTTAGGGATATTGAATCATCCTTGTCTCATCACTATTATCAGACACATCATGAAACATTAATTTGGGTTTTTGAAATATAAAAAAGGAGATATGGTGAAACCTCTCTATAGATGCAAATGAATTGAGGAAGAAATGCTTTTATTCCATTCATATTTTCTTTAAGATCTCTCATTTTTTGAAAATAGAGTATCATTATGATTATTTTTTACATGAAGAAGAAAAGAGAACCATGAGACACTCAACTAATCAAATAGGAGAGTTCCATTCACAACTCTTTCATTATGAATAACCACGATCCATTCAAATTCTAAAATGATAGTTCTATGCACATATTTGATAAAGAAGCTCCATGTACCCTAACATGTTAAAAGAAAACATGAGGGTTAAATGAAAAATAACATACTATCTCTATGTAGTATCATATCATAGTTTCTAAAAATCCTTTTAAGATTTCATGAAGTGATTTGAGAACATCACAATTTCAATTTCACAAATATAATAGAACATCCCTTGTGATTTATTCATGAAAGAAATAATAATCCTGCAATCCTTACGTGGATTTAAAAAATAAATAAGGATATCCCCCATACACTAGATTATGAAAATAAAATAGGTTTTTCATTCATATATACATTCCTATAAGATAATTATAACATTGAACACCTATTCAGGATTTTGTGAGGGATAGATTGTATGCATTATTGGGTGTTCTAATATTGATTTATGTGTATAAAGACACCCAAACATCTACCAATGCTATTAAAATTGAAATCCAAAGGTATCATCAACTGAGATACAAAACAAAATTTAAATTGAATATTAAATAATAATAATAATATCGTATCTGTGATAAGATTAAAAAACATGATGTTTCCATGAAACACATGAATAATGTGACTTTAAAGTAATTTTGAGAAGTTCTTATGTTTTGAAATATCATTATTACATGAACTAATATTTAAATATTAGTTTTTTTAGTTGTATAAATATTTACTACACCAAGAAAAATAAAGGATATATGTTATAATTATAATTATTGATATTATATATCTAGTATTTATGAGATACCCAATCCACGTCATATTCATGTTATTTAGGATGAATAAAAATATTATCATGTGTTTATAGGAAGAAGAAAGGAAGAAGGTATCATAAATACTGGTACCGAACTGAACAAAATGTATTTCATAATTAAGTTTCACCAGATGAATATATATTGGATGATCAAGAAGAATTTGAAAGGTTAATAAAGATACTAGATATATTTTTTCTCATTTTTTATAATACAAATATGGTGAAGAAGAATAATAATTGGGTGGAAAATATCTAGATGAAATAAGAAGTGGTATTTTTGTTTACTACTGTAAAAAAAAGAAGAAAAGATAATTGTATGATGTTTTGAAATTAATAAAAGAAGTAAGAGAATAAAAATCATCATTGAGAAATATATTAGAAGTATTAATAGGTGTAAGATATTATTTTTTTACAATGTATCTCTTGAAGAAATTTCAAACCCTCTACACATGTAGTATAAAAAACTAGCGAGGAGCTTCAAGTTGTACCAGGTCATCATCATTCTAGGGAAAAAGGTTTGTTTCCATACCCACTCCTAAAGTTTATGGACTCACACTTTGGATAATGATTATTTTCTATCTAGGATGCTTTATCTGGTATCACATTATAAAAAAGTATCTATATACGAGTCATCACCATACATGAAAACACCTAGATACTCTCTTTGAGTAGTTAACCTTGTAAAAATATTGAGTAATATCTTTAACATTATTTCATATACCAATATGCAATGTGGAAAGGGAATAATATAATTAAGATACTAACAAGTATAATATGTAAAGGGATGAAAAAATTTAATCATTGAAAAGGTTATCAACCCCGATTCACCCCTTGTGTTGATTATATCTCAAAGTGGTCCTCTCAATTAATATGAGAGCCAAGGTTCACCACTATTAGATTACTTATGTTAAATATATTGTCCTTTTTATGATTTTTGTTTCTTTATTATATTAACAATGAATATAATTTTTGGTAAATATTCATTTATCTTTGAGCATAATTTTGTTTCTATCAAGACCAATATGAACATGAGGAAAAAAGAACAAAAAGATAAAGAACATATATCTATTATCCCAAGAAGTGGACATATCAGATTCTCCATTACTTAATAAAAATGAAGATAAATCTAGATTGGAAAGTAAATACTATGTTATTCATGCTTCCACCAACTATAATGACAACATTCTAACCTCAAGTGGTTGGGAGGTATGTGTTAGTTCCAATCAAAATTGTCTTGAAGATGATCCAATAACTAGCGGGAGTGAATCATTATCAATTTAATTTTTAGTTAATGAATTAAAGGATGTGATGCATGGTTTTTATAAATTATTACAATATATTATCTATGGTATATTTAAAATCATACAATAATAGATCACTCAACTTAAAGATAAGTTGTAAGTAATGGTGAAGGATTTACAACAAAAAAAATTCAATAATGTATAAAGATATCTAAATAGCATGGAACATTTATTGTAAGAAATGTGGAGCTTGAAATAAGTTCCTCATATTTTGAATAGAAATGGATCAAATAATTTGAAGATAAAGATAGATTCATGAATACTTAGGAATAAAAAATCCATGTAATTGATAAAAAGTGAAAAAACATATTGATGTCAAGGATTTTCAATTATAAGAAAAAACCAAGAATTTAATGAGCTTGAATATTCATTACAAAAAAAAATTATTTTTTATGAATTTGAAATTAAAAAGGTGAAGAAATATTATGATGATAATTGATAAAATCATATTGACCTTTTTTTCATTAATAATGAAGGAAGAACTATCTTATTCCCTTAACCTTTATGTTTTCTGTTTTCTCTTTAAAAACATGGAATTGAAAATGAGGAAAAATATCATGGGGGCCTTATTTAAATAGTTCTCAACCTTGGGTTTCATTTATTAAATAATTTCCCATTTTATAATGTTTCCTAAATAGTATTATTTAAATGTATTATCAAATTTTCATCCATATTATATATGTGTAAATTATCAAAATTATATAATTCCATATAAGAAAGATCCATTTTGATGATTTCTTAGCATGGAGCTTCAAAAGCATATATATTTAAGAGTTCCATCATTATGAAGATCATAATAAAAGTCTCATTATTTGAAATACATTTTCAAGAAGTTGAATATACTGTAAGAATCAATATTTCATGAAAATATAATTATTTTAGAATGTGTCTGATGTAATGACATTTGAAAAGGTAAAAATTTATTAATATCTAATAATTGGTTAATAAAAATAAAAAACTTAACACAAAGGGGGGAATTTAATTAAGTAATAACATAAGAAAAATAAGAGTGTGAAAGTGATCTAAGTCCACTTATCATTCTGGTTTCACTTGAATACTTCTTATATGTTTTTTATGCGAATATAGGTGTTTCAAGTTGGTCTTTCTTAAAAAAAATTCATATCTCATTCAATTATCTTTATCCTATAACAAAAGATAATAACCCTTAAAAACATGTTTATAATTCTTATTTCATAAGGTATTAATATCAGTTGGTAAAGGAAATTTTTTTGTCTAAATAAAATCCTCTTTTTTCTACACTGATCAGGGATCACATAAACATAGAGTGAAATGATAGATAAAACATTTCTTAGGAATTAATAGATACCATTTTCCCATTCAAATTATATTTCTTATTAATAATGGGGAGATAAATTGAAATAAATTTTTGGAAAAAAAGGGAGATAAATAAGATAAATATTCATATACTGATATATACATTTGGAATTAACTTTGAAAGTTTCTCCAACAAATTCAAGGGAGATTGTAGAGCCCCATTTGTGTATGAGTTATTTTCTTCAATCACACATATTTGTGGGGATGCCTCTACCACATGGTAGAGCTATCACACATGATTAAACACGATGAAAGATAGTTTTCCAGGTGCCCATAGGGAGCATGTAGGTGAAGCACTTTCAATCACATAGGCATAATGGGTTCATAACACTGTAAAAGTTACTAGAGGTGGTGCATAGAAGGAATATAGTATGGCTTTCCCCATTTGTGAATTTGTTTGTGTGTCTGAGTTCCAACCCTAATGCTGGCTCACGAAGTCTATGGACCATGTTTGTTTATATAGGATTTCCAAACCAAATAAATCTCTAATGCGGGACTAGTGTTGTCTGGGTTATGTTCTCATGTTAAAAACATATACTTATAATACATATATTGGATCCAATAGATCTAGGACATCTGGTTGATGCCAATATGTCTTCAACCGAAAAAAAATCATTGTTCTAATATAGTTCTTATATTCATCAAAAAGAATTATATTGTGACATCCACAAACTGAACTAACATTGAGCTCATGAAAACTCCAAAAATGAATGATATGGATCAACATAAATATATATTTCGGTGTGTTTTCAATAGTTTGTTCTGAGAAAAATATCACTTCTAGATGATGATGAAAATATATTGATCATTCAAGGTTGTGTGGGTGCATCAAATGATGCACATGATCACATGCATGTGAGACTTCTTCGTGGGCTAAGTATGTTGCTATTTTTAGTTTCCATGGTTTTCAGTTTCATGTAATGGAAACCCAAATTAAAAAAAAAATATTTAGTTATATTAAATCATTGGTGACTCACCACTATTACTAGACATGGCATGAAACTTGAATTTGAGTTGGTGAAATATAATGAAGGTGATTTAGGAAAACCACTATTCAAATACCATTGAAATAAAGAATAAAATAAACAAAACCATTTATATTTTATCCAAGAGATCTCATATTGGAAGAATATAGTATCTTTGTGATTCCTTTTATGTGAAGAAGTAGACGAATCCATAAGACACTTGGGTATGAAAAGAGGAGAGTTTTTCACACAACTCTTGCATAAGGAATAATTGTGATACGTTCAGCTTTGTGAAGGAGAGTTAAATGCACAAATTGTTTGATGAATTTTGGTATACCCTATCCTATTCAAACAACTCATAAGGGTTACACGAAGAAGAATATACTATATTTATATAGTATTATATCATATTATGTGTTTACATTAAAACTTTATTGAAGTGATTTGATAACCACACTCATGTAGTTTCATGAAGATAATAGAACATCACATGTGATTTATTCACATGAAGAATAATTATCCCAAAATATTTACTTGGATTTTGAAAAGGAATAAGGAGAACTATTATAAAATAGATTATTCAAAGGTGGTAGGTGTTTCACACAAGAATAGTTGACCAATATATAATTGTGACATTGACAAACTATTTAGTATTTCATGAGGGATATATTGAGTGTATTATTGGGCATGCTAGCTTGGATTCACGTATACAAAGACACCCAATCATCTTCATGCACTTTTGATACTGAAATATAAAGGCAACCTCAATAGAGATACTAAAAAGAATTTAAATATCACATTAAATAATAATAACAATATCTAATATGTGTTAAGATTAAAAAACATCATATTTCCATGAAACATGTGAATGAGGTTCCTTTTATATAATTGAGAGAAGTTATTGAGTTGTTCCTGGTCAATATATTGTGAAATAATATTGAAATAGAAATGTGTTTCAGTTTCATAAATATTCTCTTCACTAAGAAAATCAAAGGAGAGTCTCTCTAATTATAATTGTTTATATTTTGTATCAAAGATCTCTAAGATATCCTATCCACAACATATTCATATTATTTATTACTAAAAACCAATATTATCGTGTGTATAAATAAATAATAATAGAATAAGGGATTTGATGTATAGGTATCAGACTAAATATAATGTATTAGACAAAGTAGTAGTACCGAATGAATATGTATCAGATGATCAAGAAAAAAAATAAGGGTTCACCAGATACCTAACATATCGTTTATTATAAATTGGTATCATGTGAATATAGGGAAAATAAGAATAGTATGGATAATCTCTATATGAAATAAGAAGTGAATCTTTTAGTTTCATATTATTAAGAAGAAGATTTATATGTATGTTGATGTAAAAGTAAGACAATAAGGAAGAGAGAAAAATCTATAATATGAAATCCATAAAAAGTATCAATAGGTGGAATACTTTATTATCATTAGAAATTATATCTTGAATAATTTGAAAATTTTCTACATAGGTGGTATAATGAACTAGTGATAAGCTGCAAGTCAAGAATGGTCATCACTGATATAGGGAAGAAGTATTGTTTCCATTCATCCTCTTAAAGTGTAGGGAGTCAAAATTTAACTAATGATTACATTATATAAACACCATTATATTTGGTAACACATTATAGTGAGAATCTGGGTATTGTTCACCACCATACAAGGTGAAGAATAAATACTCTTATTGAGTAGTGAACCTTGTATAAATATCATGTTCTATTGTTTACGTAATTTCATATACCTATATATGATAAATAAAATAGAATATGATCATTGATATCAGAAATTGTATAAAAGGTAGTGGGATAATTATTTTTAATATGTGATAATGTTCCCAACACTAATTCACCCCCCCCCCCCCGGTGTTGATTATATCCTAGAGTGGTCCACTCATCATTTTCCTTAGAGGGGTGACTAGCATCACTTGGATTGGAAGAGGATTTACCCAAGGCATTAATGATTATCATTATTGGAAGATATAATATTATACTTGAAATCATCAATTAAAGTTTTATCTAATTATTAAAAATCTATTTAAAATATATTTTAATTTAGTTATTTTTTTATTTTATTTTCATTTATTTATTATGATCTCGTTAGGTTTTATAATTTCTTTGAATACATATTAAGTGTTGGTAGCATCTTTTAAAACATATTCATGGTATCAGATAAAAGGTAAAAGTGTTAATAGACTCTTAAGAACTCTCAATCATAAACATGTGATAAAGTGATACTCTCCACCCAAGATCTTCATTATCGATTAAATGTGTTGAATGGCCTAAGGATTAAGGGTAATATAGTGATTTGATATGTTTATATTGATATAATGTTTAACATTTTCATATGATGGATATGATTCCACTACTTCTTCAGTGGTATCAAGGAAAAGGTTAATGGTAAATTGATTCCTAATAATTATCATGCATCAATGTGTAGAGAAGTTTTGATATCCACCTATGATCTCCATTATTAGTGAAGAAGAATTCATAAAATAATGTTTTTGGGAAATATGCTTCTCTAATATGTTCATACATATATGAAATTCAATATTTTTACAGAAGGGATATAATTCCACTACTCCTATAGTGGTGTTAGAGCCACACTCAATAAAAGAAAAATATATAATAAAAATTATAGATTATTTTATTTTCTGATGATATATTCATGCCACGTAAAACTCATTTTAGACTAAATTTAAACATTTATATAAATTTTTATTTTTTGATCACTCCGCTTTCGGGTAATTCTGGGCAACAGGTTTTTTCTAGTCCCCTATGAGAAATTTCACATGCCCTATGCTCATGTATATTAGACCCCTTAAGAATGTTATAACTTTACATCTTATTGAAATTTATGTGGAGACATAGAATCATTCTATATAATATGATTAATTCTTAACCATTTTATGATATAAAAAATTAAATTAACTAAGTAATTAATATTCATATGATTCATTCTCTATATATTAGATACATTATTTTCAATTTCTATAAATATAATCTTATAAATTATATTTTTGATACATATAATGTTAATGGGGAGGAAAATTTTAATATAAGTTATTAAATATCTCAGTGTTTTAAGCCTTCCAATAAGAATCACATTCATCAAGGCCTTGATTAATCAAATAAGTTGGTCCTGCCTAGCCAAACACCAATAATCTATCTATTTTTATTAAAAATGATTATATTTATCACCTTGGTCATATAAATAATAATTACATTCAAAGAATCTATAATGATATATTATTTTATTCAAATGATTATGAATCTTTTAATGTATGTGAATATTTTTTATTTGAAAAAAATTATAAAAATAATATTTTATGGGAAAAGGGTAATGATCTAATAATTTATTATAAATCATAGATAATAATTTATATTTACCTTAAATTAAAGTATCTCATGGTAGATTTCACTACATTAATAACTTTACAGATGAATTTAGTGGGTATGGGTATGTATATATTAGCAAACACAAGTATGGATTGTTTGAAATTTTCAATGCTTTAAAATATAAAGTAAAAAAATATATGTGGAAAATTTATTAAAACAATTAGATATGATCTATCTGTAGATATTTTAGTTAAGAAATTAATGAAAATATAATAGATTATTCTATAATATCATAATTCACTCCAACTAGTACACCATATTTAAAAAAATTATCTAAATGGAGAAATAAAACTCTTCCAATCGTGTTTTGGTCAATGATGAATCATGTAAACCTTCCTATATTATTTTCTGTATTATGATCTAAAAACATCATTATTTATACTATAATCTCTTCCTTAAATGGGTATTTAAACAACATCACATGAGATGTGGATAGGATGTATTATAATTTGTCTTTTATAAAGATTTGGGTTTGTGAGGAAAATGTTATAATTATTACCTGAAGAAAACTAGAACCTAAATCGGATATTTTTTATTTTTTTATTCTCCTAAAAATATAGTGGGTTATTATTTATTTATTCTACTAGAGAACATAATTTTTGTATCTAAACATGTCTTCTTTCATGAAATTGAGTTTATTTTCAAAATAATTATTGTGAGTAAAATTGAAGTTGATAATGATTAAGACTAAAAAGATGATGTTATTCATGATAAAGATAAGTTGGAAACACAAAGGGTTATGTAAAATGATTTGACTCAATATATAACATAATAATGAAGGTCTAGTAGATTTTTTTAGAACTAGATAGATATGGATTTCTTAATTATAATTAGGGTGAAGTAATGGTCATAAAATATGATTCAACATCATACCAAGAGTCCATTAGAAGTTATAACTCGGAAAATCATTAAAATAAAAGGAACATTAAATTGAATCTATGTGTTGTATCCTGACATGGGATCCATATAGAATGGTTCCTCGATCCAGTTTCCACTGGTCTTCAAGTACGCCTCTCCATAAGATAGAGGCTGACAAATAGAAATGAGGGTCTAATAATGGTATTTTGGGGAGACTATACCCTCATGATTAGAGTAGCATAAAGGTATAACAGTAAATACATCAATCAATAGTGGAATAAGTATAAACAAAAGGTATAATAGTGGAAGATAATAATAATTGATAAGACTTACGACACCAAATATACAGCCATGCATTTCTATGAGATGCTGCATAAGGTATTACACATACAACATGTGATAAAAAGAGTATAGTACATGAATAATAGAAAATAAAAAATGAAATAAATACCTAAAAGATAACTCTATGAGCAACCTAATCTCGGACTCTGTCTCATGCTCATAAGATTCATATACACGTGAACAACACAATAATAATCCATAAACCTAAACCTATAAACATGAGGTATATTTGGGTACCCCAAATAATGGTGGCCTAAACATGGTGTGAAATATACTTAGTATCCCACCACCAATAGTGTCTAAGATATCTATTCTATGAATATAAAATATAGTAGTGTGCAGGTATTACTGGTAAAGAAATAAATAAATAAATAAATAAAAATAAACAAGTTGGGCTTAGGTTCCTCAAGGACACCAGGACAACCGTGCCTAATTCAAATGAAGTCAAAATATATCTACACAATTTATATGATGTAAATATTTATGTATATGTCATACAATATTTTTTATAGATATACATGCACCATTGTGGTCCTAAGTTTTTGTAACAAGGAATTCACATAGGGGATCATATAAAAATAGGTATGCCATGCCCAGGTGCCTTCTTATTAACGATGGAATATTCTAAATATATCATGTATAAATCATAACACCTATGTGGGCCTAGCCCCATGACACTAACCAGGGTGACCTCATCAAGGCCAAGGAAATTGTCCGGTAGTAAGCTCAGAATAGTATCCATCCTACATAGTTCATTTCCCAACAGAATAACTTGGGTGACCTATAAATAGAGATATGAATTTATAAAATGGTCATATGTGGCATACCTCAATCCTCCTTGTTGGTTCCATACCATAAATAATCATACCTAATGGTCGTAGGTGCCATACCTCAATCACTTAGTTAGTGTCATACCGTTAGGTAATTGGTGTCATACATTTCTTAGAATTTAGTACCATATCGATATGTAAGAGGTTCCATGCCATTATAAAAAAATTAGTGTCATGTTGATATGTTATTGGTTTCATAACATTATAATATGTTAGTTTTATACGGATATGTAATAGGTTTCATACATTTATAATAAGTCAGTTAAAAATTGATATGTCTATCATCAATAAATTAATTTAAGATTACATGGGATATGTTAGTGTTCATACCTAATAAGAATTAAATAATTCATAATAAAATCATTAAAAATAACTTATAAGTGATACAAATAGAGGTTCATGTTAGTGTCCATACCCTTCAAACAACTTCAGTGTATAATGTTCAATTCATTTAATGGTTCATTCCATTATTAGTAATATGTGGTGTATAGAAAATTCTGAGCCTTTATTAATCTACTTTCTAAGAGAGGCCAAGTATGCACTAAAAGTATTAGGTTTTGGGTAAAATATCCATAAAATTATAACACCATACATGAAAATGGTATAAGATAGGCCATGCTAAAATTTATTCCTCACACACTTCCTTAAGTTCATTTAATAGGAATTAGGCCATGACCAATAAGGAGTTGGTTATTTACGAGGTAATGATATATTAGAGTGTCACACCCTTCCACATTCAAATTAATTTCATTTGATTAACCCATTTACATGTTATAAGACAATGATCCCCATCATACGGTTTAATTAAAGAATAAAAATCCTAATTTATAAGGCCTTTTTGGAATACACCCTAAGGGGTGGTCTATATTGATGTGATCAACCTCCAATGACACAATTTAATGGTCACATCCATTTAATTGAATGAATTAGGATATAAATAATTAATTTCACATTTTAAAGGCATTCCAAAATAAATCAAATGAGTGAAAAAAAATTTAAAATTATTAGATCTAATAGAAAAAGTTATAACCCACCTACCTCATGTTTAAGAAGCTCCACTCATCTAGTTTTGTTCTTCGATTTGAGCCGATTCGAGTGAAATTTAAGAGAGATAAAAAAACACCCTAAAATAGGGTGATTTATCATACATGATGATAGAGAAAATGCAAGTGAGATAAATAGAAAATAAATAAAGATGTGTGAATCACTTATCGAGAGGCTTCCATTGAAATAGATGACACACGAATCAGAGTCTAAATGGAGGAGGTTTCTCAAAAAATGTCTTGGAGGGAAGATAAGATTGAGTGGGAGAGGGAGAGGTATTGTACACATGGAAGGAAGAAAAGAGGATGAGAAGTTTAAAATAAAAAAGGGTAAAAGACATAAAATCGCCTATTTTAAATACCCACATTGTTTGGCTGCATGGTTTGGAAAACTGTGCGCTAACTATTAGGTGCTACTATCTAAGGTGAATCCCCCTTCACACAACTAGGCCCACAGTTTTACAAAAAGTTTTTAGCCTATGAGTAATCTTCCGTGAAGAAATATAAAACACTTTCATAGTCATGAAGCATAGTATGCATAGTTAGAAAAAATCCTTCGATACTTTAAGTATCACTGAACAGCTCACATAGTTTCTCCTAGAGGCCCACATGATTTCAAAAACATCATGTGCCTCTAAAAGCTTCTTATGGATTTTAGTTTCCAAGGTATGATGCTCCAAAAACTCAAAAACCCAAGACACCTCTCAATCCTTAAAAAAGTCTTAAAACAACACATTTTCATGTTCCAAGTCTCTGAATTGTGTTTTGAGGCTTGGTTTAAAATTTGGTCGGTGTACCAATCCAAATAACATAAATTTCATAAGAATCTCATCCTAGTTTGAAAATATGGAACCTTTTAATCTTCCCACATTATAATCTATCATCCCCATGAAATTTTTGGAAACAACTAAATTTACAACCAACCTACAAGGTTCATGATGTTTTATTTAAAAAGACATGTTTAATGAAGAATGAGGAAAAAAATTCAATCCATAATTGGCCAACTATTTTCAAAAGGCTTAGCTTAGACTACTGGCACACTTAAAAAACTATAACTCTATTCCTTTAATCTAAGGTACCTCAATATTTCTCTAAGAACTTTCACCAAGGACCATAACTATATTTTGATGATATATTTAAATAAATCATTCGTTTAAGTGTTCATTCACCAATATAAACATGGATGTATACCCAATCCAACACACTTGGATCATCACCCCTAAAAAATCCCATCCAAGACTTACTAAAGTTTGGGATGATCATTATAATCATCAACTAGATTCCAATGATCTCCTAATAGATATTCCATACTTAGATGCTTAAAAGTGAGATATTGGTACATAGTTGAAACATCCATGCATCAAAACACCAATAGATCCCAATGACACCCAAGTTAATAATTAACTAATTCATACGAGTCCGTCCAAAGTGTTACTACATGGGAACCCAATTATCACTTTGGAATAACTATGATTTTATGAACAACCATGCTTCCAAAGTGAAACTCCCAGGAAATATTTTTATTGAAACAGAGGGGTATTCTAATTATTTTCATCAGATCGGTGTAAAATTGATTTTCACTCATCATACCCTATATGATATCAAGATAGGGTAAATGATCATCACTAATAAAGGAGTAAACTAAGAGGATAGAATTATTTACAATAAGAACCAAGGCTTTCCCTTCATATCCAAGATGAATTTCCCTATATGGTTTCAAACGTACCGTAACCAACAACACAAAGAAAAGACAGTCAAATCACCTATGGTTGACATATTTATAATATTTCAGCTATATCCACTGAAAAATCTTAATTTACTGATAAAAACACCCTCAATACTAAGGAATTACATGATTATTCAAGAACAACCCCCATATTTCATCACAAGTCAACATTGTTTACAAAGGTTTCATACAAAACCAACCATATCATCATTGTACTGACTCCCAAGCATAGACATGTTACAAAACATACCAACACCTGGGAATTCAAAATTAACACTGAAAATTTTCAAAATTTTCACCTAGACTATTTTCTCTCTACTCAAAACAAAACACTTTCTCCACACTCAACATGGTACTCTACACCATAAGAGTGTCCTAGTAATATCTCATTGAGAATGGGAACTAAACCCATGGAACATGTTCCATCAAATACTAACTTCATGTCATTAATGTAGCCAAAACACTTTCACCATGATCCCACTCAAAAAAGATAAGAAAACTAGCCTCATAAAATTGTTCTAGAAAAAATATTACTCCTTTCATACACATGAAACTCCTCCTGAGTTATATCCACATGTGCCTTAGCGTTAGACATAAAATTCAAAACAACTGACCAGTGTTTCAAAACACCAATTAATATTTGGTCCATCATCCCTATAATTGGGATGAGTTTGATTTAGTTTAATTCCCATGTTATTCTACCTCATTGATAGTGTGATTCAAATTGTAATAGCTCAAGTCTTGGATAATTACCAACAAAATCATACAGTTCACTGCACCATATATTTATCGATGCATACTACCTTGATAATTCATTAAAAACAGCACACCCTAAATACTATCCATAGACTCGTCCACCTTATGTGTCCTAGTATCTGATGTCCTATAAATAAATTAGGACAAAGTTTTATTATCTCATAGCACTGTAATATGGTTGACATCATACCAATTCATCCATCATTGAAGAAGAAGAAGAAGAAGAGGTGTCACACAACCCACTAAGTAGCTTATTATCCCTTAGAAATGTCTAACCCACTAAAACTAAGAATTACAAGATGATCACACCTTTAACATGACCCAACCGAATGAATGACTACCCATCAACACATGGGTATTGTTTTCTCACTAAGATTCCTACTCAGTATATCAACACCCAAACGACCTCTTCTATCTAAAACTACTCACAAGAATTTATTAAATTCTTAAAAATCTAATGGAACTAACTGCACTAGTATATCCACTCATTAATGTATTAAGAATAAACTCTTAAGAAAATATTCACATTATAAAATTTCACTGGGATCTACTTCCTATCACTTAGATTCAACACAACCTAAGAAAATTTACAAAAGACAATAGGCAATTCTCCCATTCCCATTTCAAGGAAGAACCCAAGGAAGATTTAATATAACCATACATGAGGGTCTAAAACGAGGACACCACTTATGGTTTAATTTTAGATGTTTAATTTATTTATATTAAATGTTTAAACCTTTTAAAGGATCAATTTAATCATCAATTACCATTTATAAGTAAAATTACACTTAGAGTTTTTATTTTTCTAATGCCACAAGGTACACAAGAATTTTTTTTCAAACTTCCTTTCAAGTATTGTTATTCAGATGAAATCCTGTCATATTTGGGTAGTTTATCTCAAAAATCTCTTTTTAATCATTATTAATTTTTCTATAATCTTTCATAGATAGCTTAGTTAAGAACATTTCAATTATAATCTTCAGAGGAAACACCCTTTAGGTTATAATTGGAATTATAATTAACTAATGCCACATATAAGTACAACAAAAAAGTAGATAATGGGTCTATTATAAATTAAAGAGGAGATTGGTCAAGTAATATTCCACCATACTTCTATATGTGAACCCATATAAGTGGATGCAGAAAATTTTAATATCCATCGTGATAAAATAAAAATGTATCCCCATGGGGTTAGGTACTAAGGTATAAATAAAAGGTGAACTACAAGGGTCTCGTCAATTCATTTTTAGGTTAATCTAAAATAAAATCAATACATTTTAAATCATTAAAATTATGAAACACTCTTAGTGGTTTTATTCCATTACAACAAGCCCCAAGTGATCTACTTGGGTATAGTTGTAAGTGTAGGAATTTAGTCTTATAAGTCATCATGTCCATGTAATAGAGGTAAATCCTTCATATACACAACCATTTCTCATAATTATTTTAATTTATAACATACTGTACTTAAGTTAGATAAATTTCCATTATCAATTTATAAAGATACTTTCATTTAGATTAAAATTGGAATTATTATAGCTATAACTAGGTCTTTATTTTCTAATCTAATATATAAAAAGTTTTTATGTAATGTTTGATTAGATGGGTTACCCGTCTCAATTTATAGGGGCCCATAAACCTTATAAATTATTATTGGAACTGATTTAATCAAATCCATAAATTTTTCATCCCATGAAACCAATTTTCCATGGATCAAACATGGAGTGATTGGTTAGTTAAGGTTCCACCATACATATATATAGAAAAAAGTTGTTTAGGTTCATGCATACACTTTAATAACCAATTATACATCAAAATTATAACCAATCATGCTATAACTAGTAAATTCATGTAACATGTAAAATAATTACCTAATCCTGATAGGAATATTGTACATTGAAGTCACATATCACAAATATTAGGCAATCTAACAATGCAACCTACATGTCCTGAAATATGATTCTCTATGTGCCAATAATGATTCATGTAATGTTACTTCCTTTCCATAATAGTCCAAGGGTAAAATAATATAAATCTCATAAATTACTAATTATAAAAATTAAATCATTCACTCAAGGTGAAATCATAATCAACTATAACATCAAACATCATGAAAAAGAGCTCAATCCCTATACACATGGTCATTTCCTTGTGCATGTGTTGATCACTCGTAGACACATCTACTTACCAAATGTTGACACATTCTGATCCTCCTTTCTATTAGGTGAAATTAGAAGAAAAAAATGTAAAGAAACACCTATTATACTACTTGTAGCATCCCAACCCAGGAGGAACTTAGAGTGGTTCCCCAATCTGGTTTTCCACTATGCCTCAAGCACACCTCCCTGTATGCTAGTGGATACCAACTACCAGTGAGGGCCTAATGATGGTATATTGGGGATGTTAAACCCTCATGAATATAGTAGCACAATGGTATAACTCAAAATACATCAATAAATAGTGGAATTAATATAAATAAAATACAAATCAATGGAATATGAAAATAATTCATAAGACATCCAACACCAAATGTATGACCATGCATGTTTATGAGATGATACATAAGGAAGTAAACATATAAAAGGTGACACAAATAGTATAGTACATGTATAATGGAAAAGAATAAATCCCTAAAAGATAACTCCATGAGAATCATGATCCCTATATTAGTCTCATTCTCTTAATATCCATGTACACATGAAGGGCAAAAGCATAATACATAAACCTGAACCTGAAAACATAATGTCAGTTTGGGTACCCCACTACAATGGAGTCCCAAACAAGGTGTGGGATATACTCAATAGAACACCACCAATAGCTTATAAGTTATCCAGTCTATGAATATAAAATACAGTAGTGTTAAGGTATTACTGGTAAAGAAGTAAATAAAAAATAAAAAAATGGGATCAAGTTTCTTAAGGAAACCTAGTCAACCATACCAGCTTTGGCCTAAGATAGAATATCTCTCCACACATTCCTTCATTTATATATATGCATTCATTGGATAATAATTTTTAAAGATATACATGCATTATTGTGGACCCAAGGTTTAGTACCAATTCATAAACAAGAGTGAGTCATATAATAATATGAGTGTCGTACCGAAGTTCATTTCCATTCAATTATGGCATTCAATAGATATCTCATGTAATAAGCAATTGACCTACGAGGGCCAAGCCCCAAAAAGATAACTAGGGTAACCTAATCAAGACCAAGGAAATTATATAATGGTAATATCATAATAGTATTATACTTTCATGGGCTATGTCCCAATACAATAACCAAACTGACCTATAACTAGATATATGAATGTATATAGAGGTCTTAGGTGACATACCTTAATCCTCCTCATCGGTTCTATATCGTAAATAATCACACCTAGGGTTATAGGTTCCATACCTAGATCCCATAGTTGGTGTCACACCATTATGAAAAAAGTGGCATGCCTTTATAAAAATTTGATTCTATACAGATATGTAATAGGTTTCATGCCTTTATAAGAAGTTGGTTTCATATCAATATGTAACAAATTTCATACCTTTATAAGAATTTGGTTCCATAATAATATGTAATAGGTGTCAAGACTTTATAAAAAGTCAGTTCCATACCAATATTCCCAACATAAAAAAAAGTAATATAAGATGAAATTTTCTATGTTAGTCTCCATACCCAATAATAATTAAATAAATCATAATAAAATCATTAAACAAATCACTTATAGGTGATTCAAATAGAGGGTCATGATAGTGTCCATCCACTTTTTTACCATTTCAATGTATAATGTTCAATTAATTATATGGTTAATTCCATTATTATTAATATGAGGTCAATATGAAATTCCATGCCTTTATCAATCCACATTCCAAGAGATTCCAAGTATGTGCAAAAATTATTAGAATCCCAGTAAACTATCCATAAATAGATAACATGATACATGAAACATTTATAAGATATGGCATGCTAACAATAATTCCTCACATGCTTCCTCAAGTTCATTCAATAGGAATTAGGCCACAGCCACTTATGAGTTAGTTAGGTCTCTAGGTGATGATATAATGGAGCATTACACCCTTCTACATACCAATTAATTCCATTGGATTAATCCTTTTACATATTCTAAAACAATGGACCTCAATATATGGTTTTATTATATACAAAATCTTAATTTATAAGGACTTTTAAGAATACAACATGAGGGGTGGTCTACATTAAGTCGAGCAACCACCAACGAGACAATTTAATGGTAACATCAATTTAATTAAATGTATTAGGATCTACATCATGAATTTCAAATTTTAAAGCTGTCATAAGTCAAATATAGACTGTGGAACAATGTTAAAAATTATAAATGAATGAGACTTAGTGGGAAAAGTAATAGACCACCAACCTTATATTTAATAAGGTCCTCTAATTCAATATCAATTTTTAATTCAATATGATTTGATAGAAATCGAATAAAATGAAAACACCACCAAAATAGGGAAAATTATCCCACACAAACATAACTCTAATGAAGGTGAGATAAAATGAAAAATGGATAAAGAGGAGTAAATCACTTATTGATAGGCTTCTACTGTGATAGATGACACTCGAATCATACACCGAATGGAGGAGGTAGCTCAAAGCCCTCCTTAGAGGGAATAAAAGCTTGAGCGGGATAGGGAGAGGTGATGTATGCATGGAAGGAAGAAAAGAGGATGGGGGGTTTAAAATAATTTAGAGGGAAAACTTTGATAAAACCTATTTTAAATACTTATATGGTTTATCAAACCGTGTTGTTGGCCGTGAAGTGCTACTGTCTAAGGTGGATCCCCCTTCACATGTCTAGGCGCTTGATTTGGAAAATTTTATGTAGCCTGTGTAGACTCCACTTTCAAGTCTTGTACTGGTCCCACACAACCATGTATGCTAGTGCACATGATTAGAAAAAAAAATCTGACACCCTTAGGTTACTGAATAGGCTGCGATGTTTCTTTTAGAGGGTTTCACCTTTACACAAAATATATGCCTCTCATAACATCATCCATATGTTAGTTTTTAGGGTTTGGAACTCCCTAAAATAAAAAAACACTTGATACACCTCTCATGCCTAGAAAAAAAGTCTTAAAATAACACATTTGAATATTTCAACTCTCAGTATTAATTTCTAAGGCTTGGTTTAAAATTCGTCCTATCTACCAAACTAAAAAACAAAAAATCCCATAGAATTTCATCCCAGTCCAAAAACATACAACCTTACACCGTGTGCACTTATCTTGTTTGGAACCTAGTTTATCCAGTTAAATTATTAAAACCTATTCAGTGTATTTTTTCTATTAACAAGAAGAAAAACATGGATGGTATAATGTCTATGTAAAATTATTTATTTGAAGTTAAAGGTTTTACAAAAAATCATGGTATTAACTATGAATAAACCTTTTCTCTAATGGATATGGTTAATTTGATTCAGATTCTTTAATCCGTAATATCATGTTATGATTTTGGGATATATCAAATGAATTTTAAAACCATCTTCTTTTATTATAATTTGTTTGAGTTTGTTTACATGATACAACATAATGGTTCTGAAGATCAAATAAATTCTCCTACGTTTTTTAAGATGAAATTATCCATTTATGGTCTAAAACAAGCTTCTCGGGGATTTAATATTCACTTTGATAAATATATACAATATTTTTGCATTATAAAAAATTAAGATTAACCTTGGGTGTATAAATGGGTTAGTGAGGGAATTTATATATTTATGATATCATATGTTTATGACATACTTCTCATTGGAAATGAAATCTCATTGTTACAATAAATAAAAAATTAGTTGTGACATTTATTTATAATATAATATCAGGGTGAAGCATCATGAATGCTAGGTATGTAGATATATAAATATATATCTAAAAAAATGCTTGGAATTTTTCAAAATGCATACATTATTAGAGTGTTAAAAATGTTTTAACTTAATAAAAATTAAAAGGGTTTTTTACAAGTGTTTCATGGCATGACTGTTTAGAAAATATACTTTCCTTCAACTATTAAAGGGAAATAGTACATGAGTAAGATTTCATATGCTTCTCCATTTTGATAAATAATATATATTATATTTTCTAATATTTATATTTTTTCTTATGAATTATGTATGATGAGTCGATGCCAATTAGATCCTTGTTATAGTTATTAGGTATACATAAAGAATATCCTAGTAATTTTTAAGAACTAAGGAAATTTTCTTAGTATTCATTAGAGTTGAAGATATCATTTTATAGGGTTACACTAATGATAGTTTTCAAACTAACCAAGGTAATTTTAGATCACATTTGAGATTTTTCTTTTTCTAGAATGGTGCAGTAGTATGTTAGAAAATTTCTAGTATTGGGGTGGTCCCAGGAATTTTGCATCCAATTAAACTATAATGTGATAATATTTGTGTGTTTATATAAGATAAGGAACACATGTCTCACTGAATATCTAAAGTTATTCATCATTTCTTTTATTTAATTTGAAGGAAAATTCATATGGGTGATATTAAAATGAGTTGATATTATATAGAGGATAATAATGCATATTCCCTAAAAAAAGTACCTTATATATTAATAGTAAGAAAACAACACCAGTTCTCTTGGTATTAGATATATAGGTTATAATAATTAGTGCATGTGGGAGATTATTAATTTTTTCCCTAAAGTCATTCATGTGTTGTTAGGTTGGGGATATATTATATCACGTAATATATATAAATGGAAAAAAATATTTTATATTTACGTTTATTTCATTAAAAATATGAGATGATATGATAAAAACACCTAGAAAATATATATTACTAAGTTATTCCTGATTTATGATCATCTTACTGGGTTTTTATTATATTTTAAGGTTAATATGAGTAGGATTACTTTTATAGATATATAACTAATCACTGATAAAATATAATTTGGTGAACTTTTATTCAGATTTAACCACTAAAATTACACCACATAGATTGTCACCCCTCCCCCAAAAGGTACCCCTCATAGACTATAAATGATATAAGAGAGGT
The DNA here is from genome assembly GCA_963277665.1 of Viscum album. Taxonomy (NCBI): domain Eukaryota; kingdom Viridiplantae; phylum Streptophyta; class Magnoliopsida; order Santalales; family Viscaceae; genus Viscum; species Viscum album. The sequence continues at coordinate 434,746,070 of OY728136.1, forward strand.
AATGATTCCTAAATCCATCCTCCACAAGCCCACAAGTTGTGGACTTGCACTGAGGGTGAAATAAACACACAGATAGAAGACATTACACACTAAGATTTGGGAGGTAAGAGATAAGATGAGAACAAACACCAAAACACCTAACAGTAAAAAATAATAAATAATACCAATACATGATATGAATGTAGTGAAATATAACTAAAATTCCTTAAAAACTAAAAAATATCCCTTAAACCATCCACGAAACTCCAAAATCCCTTAAACAACTACTCGAACTAGAAAAGACCAACATGATCACAAACCAAATCATGCTGACCAGAACATTGTTTATATATACATAGGGTTTTCATAATATGTATTATTAGTAAGATCCTCTCTAAATCCTCTCATGAAAAATTTGTAAAAGCATACGAAATACTAGTTAGTAAAGAAGTGAAACTAACTTTTCATTCAAACATGTTTAATATTATTTTTTCTATCCCCATAATGGCTCACTCACCAAGTAACACATACAAGTAATCATATAATATCCAACATAATATCAAATGATGGTACCCTGATACCAGTTTCCCATGGGTTTATCACTATGTTCCAAAGTTTCACATCCTTATCCATCTCTCTCCAAAAGAAATCTTGAATACGCATGGCCTAAATCAATCCATCTTGAAGACACTTGATCTAATATATCATTTACACCATGCATCACAGCATTCCATTATCTCAACCACATCTCCATATAGTAACTAACTAATTTCCAAGAGACACCACATCCCATAAAACATGTATTATACCACTAAACACCACATACCATATATAGCATACCTAAAATAATAATTACGATACAATATCCCGATATATATGTGTGTGAAACAACTAGAATCCATTACATAACTCTAGACACATATATGGGGGAATATAGCCACCATTCATATAATCACATAAAACTACTATGAGAAGAGAGAGGGGTTAGAAGGTGAAGTTAGCCATCTGTTCCTTGATAAACTAGATTTTTGGGAAAACCACTCTCATAATCCACTAAGTGTCGGTTTCCCTGTCCTAAATGGTAGGTTCGAGTATAAAATCAAAAAATATTAATGATATATATAAATATCACAACCATGCTATAGGAAACTACTAGAACTTCGAATCATATTTTTCTAACACTGCATAGGAATCCCAGCTACCACTGTAAAGTTATAGCTATCAAATAATCATATGAGCCTCAAGCTTCACATTAATTAATTATATAATTATTCATTAATTTATTATTTCCATTATCATTCCCATTATTAATATTTTAATCTTCTAATCCAAGTTCCAAAATCATTATTAATTTTTTTCTTGTGATATAAATTATTTCATCATCATAAGTAATCATTAAGAACTAACTTCATTATTTCATTAATTCATTTATCATTTTATAAACTTCCTGGTACTATGGGACTCATCCAAAGCTAAAACATAAAATATTCACTAACAATGCATAGTATAAAACTACTTATTTCAATTGGAAACTTATTATTTCAAAACATTCATCTATCATGCGATTAAACAAGAATATTTATTATAAAGAAATTATCCTAGATTTTAGTTCAACAATAATGGGAAAGTCCAACTTCAACCCATTATATCAGTCCTGATGTTATCTTTAACTCCCCTACGTATAAAATCATAAATGGTATCTCATGCCAATATCATTATCACAATAAGCATGTTGTTTCACCATCACAACCTCAGTAATCCCCTCCCATGTCATCACTATACTCAGCACCTTGTACCACAAATACAACCTCAAGCATCCTTATCAATATAATCACCATAACTGATACCCCAAGACAACACCACATCTTCATGAATCCCCACCCATTTTTTCAACCGTAAAAGTTTAACATTCAATCACATTAAGTATATAAATCTATAAATCATAAATAAAAATTTAAACATATTATTACACACATAATTTTAAAGGAAACTATGGCCCAAACAAAAAAGAAATTCTTGCATTTATCAAAAAACATCGGGCTCAATCAGCCCCAAATCAATGATTTAAGAAATCATTAAATTCTCATTACTATATTCAATTATCTAATTTATAATGAATAAATCCTAGCAACATTATCTATAAAAAATAATCAAGGATAAATATTATTTATTTCATCCTGCATTCCTCCTTAATATGTTTTTTCATATATTAGCACTCTCAACGATAATTATTTAAACATGCATCATTTATTATAACCAAAACATTACTAGATTTAATTTTTTATTTAATTTTGAATTATATCAACCATGATTAAAAATGATTAAAAAAGTATAGCACACTATCCTGTAAATCTCATAGAAAATAATATATAAATCAAAAATCATGTGATCACACGTCCAAAATATTTCAAACATGTAAATAAATATTTTGGAAAGAGATAATCTCCATTTTAATCATCCGATAAATATAATTATTTAATAATTATCATTAATATTATTTAATCATTTTACTACCACAACATACCATTAACTATTTCTCTATCTTGAATAATTTCCTAAATAATTACCATTATTCTACACTATAAAATAATTTATTTCTCACTCTTCTGAAAATACTATAGACTATAAAATTATGTCATAACATACTTTATAAATTATTTTATATAGAAAAATAACAATATATATCATGTAATGATCATTTTAAAGATAGAATAATTTTTCTTAAAAAAACTTATAATATTTTCAAAAATATTATTTATCTATAACATGAAATATAAAATTCACTAACTTAAATATTCCAGGATAATTTTTGAATGAGATAAATTATATCTTTCTTTAATTATTTTCGTGACAATATATTATTAATATTTCACTTCATTTCATTTATCATCAACCTTTTTAATTTTTATATTATCCTAGAAACTGCATAATGTGATTATTTTCAATATTTTATATGGTTGTGGTTAATCCCATCCATTTAAAAAAATGTTTAAAAAATTTAATTCCACACTTGTACAATAAAAATTAAAGAGGATTCATAGATCCCCTAATTGGTATTTCTTTTCAATGTCAGTGCACCCAAAACAAAGGATAGAGAGAGAGAATTCTTCATCTTGGAAAAATAGACTTGGTGTGAAGGGAGAAACTTGAATCAACTACAGATGGATTTACAAGACTCCAGCAGAGGCTTTGAGATCATCTAGACTTTATAAAGGAATAAAGAATCGAACAAGGAGGATCTGGTATATTAGAATATGCAGATACAGTCTCTATGTGGATATTAATTCAACAGTTAATTAGTTCCCAACTAATTCCCTACACAACCCATTCAAAACTCTTAAAATTGGGGAGTAAAAATATCACATTTAAAACTCTTAAATAATTTATAAACCATGTATTTACAGATTAAAATTCATCATTTATGTTAAAATTAATTGTATGATATTTTGGATAATAAAACTATATTTTTAGGGAAATTTCATCCACCCTTACACAATTTAGGGATTCTATGTAAGGGTAAATATTTTTACCATTACACAGTTATATAGAAGGGATAAACTATGTGTTTTGATTATCACACTTCACACACTTTGAAAATTCTACCTTCCCCTTAAGAATGTTATGTGTTCTACATAATTGTAACTTGTTTTACCGTTACATAGTGTTATTCTAAGGCACACGTAAGGGTAGATTAATATTACCCTTACACTGCCTATATAAAAATATTGTTACCCTTATGTATCATTGTAGGGTCCTGAAAATTCTGCAAATGGGAATTCCAATTGCCCCGAAATTTGGAAATGGACCGAACCTGTCCTCACACCGGCTCCCAACAACAGTACGCGGTTGGTTCGGAAAACTGCCCTCTCGTGGAAGCTGTCGTTCACGAGATAGGGGTGGAGCACTTATGCAGGCAGGAACCAGGAAGACCGTCGGATGTCAGGCCAGTCCACCGCCATGAGATACCCCCTCCATGGACCACTGTCGTTCGTGGGATAGAGTTGAAGAGGTATGCGACCACAGAGCAATCCCGCACATCTCCGTTCCAAAACTCCCTGGTTGACCGAGTCATCCATGGGTGGGGGTTCCTTCATGGGCTTCCACAAAAAGTGTCATGTACCATATCCCCTTCGTGACTCTATAAATATTCACCGAGAGTCACCAAAAATTGAGGAGGAAGGACGGGTGGAAACCCATGGGGAGACCCTGGAGAAATCGCTCCCAGCGGTAAAGTTCAGCGACAATATGAGGACTTCATATCATCCGCGGATGCACTCTTCTACATAGAGGAGAAACAAAACTGTGAACCACATGCGGCCATCTCCTTCGTGGACAGCCACCCCCTCCGTGGACCAGTTCCGTTCGCGAAATGGAGGCGGAAACCCCTCTGCGGGCACGAAGTAGGATAGGGGGCCTACTCTCGCACAGCCAGCTCCTCCACGGTCATTTCCTTCACGGACAACCTTCCTTAAAGGCCTACTCCTTCACAGCCTGCTCCCTCGCGGACAGCTCCTCTGCCGTCATTTCCTTCGCGGACAGCCTCCTTCGCGGACAACCTCCTTCGCGGACAGCCTCCTTCACGGCCATCTCATTTGCGGACACCCTTCATGGATGGCTATCTCCTCTACGGACAGCACCCTTGGTGGAAAAACTCTTTCTCCGAGATCCTCCTTCGTGGATGACCTCCTTCGCGGCCTGCTCCCTTCGCAGACAACCAACCCGCGAACCACATGCGGCCAGCTCCGCCGCAGCTGGTCCCTCGTGGCCAGCTCCTATGCGGCCCACCCCATGTGGAAAACCCCATGCACTCGCTGGTCCATACCGCGGGGCCTGCACCCCCGCACCCCCAAGCATGTCGGTCCCTTTTCTACTGTCACTGACCCCCATGAAAAATGGACAGTCGCACCGTGAGATTTTCGGGCCGGGATGCCGGGATTTTCCATTGCACCCTTATGCCTCCCCAACATCCTTCCTATAAATTCCCTGAGTTGAGCTACTCCTCATGGCTCTCCTATAACCCCATGTCCTAGCTCCTTTTTCTAGGTTCATCCGGAAAGGGATTCCCTTGCGTAAGTCCCACACCAACCATTGTTGGGTATCTCCTACCTAGTCGTCCTGACCACATGACGTTAAACTGTATGGCCATCATCCTGACACATGACGTTAAACTGTATGGCCCTCGTCTTATCCAAATAACATTAAACTACAAGGAAACAATCCTCTCTACATGACTATAAATTGTAGCATTCCTTATCATTAAATAATTGGATGCCTCTTGCTCCATGTAATATATTCCTTATGCTCTAATCATAAGATGCATCATTCCATATTTACAGTGGCATAATTTCAAGAGCGCTGGAATCCATTCAAACATTCCATCACTCCACCCCACACTTTGTGTGTCCTTTATTCGGATCTTCATCCACTTCCATTTCTGAAGGGACCCCCTAATGGCCTGGTCCCATGTCACACTGGCTCACCTACCGTCATGGGCCAATGCCCCGGAAGACATTGGATGACACTTTGAGTCAGGTATTGTGTTTCGAACACGGTCAGCAGTCGACCCTCATTAGCTTGTCCCCATTTCAAGCTAACGCGATATGGATGCTGTGTTTCGAACATGATCAACAGTTATCCTCCATCGCCATGCCACCCTCATTGCATTCCAAATGTCGGGCATGTAATTCACACTTTTCATCTCCCTTTGTTTGGACTGATTCCAACACCCTTGGCGTTATCCCACTTGTGCACTTATGCATAGGCATTGGTCCCCATTATATTCATCAACCCACCAATGGGTTGGGATGCCCTCATGGCCAGACATGAGGAAGACATTATGGGCATCCATCTCGGAGTAAGCCCCGACCTTATGGGCCACCCTATGTGTAAGCCCCACTCCACTTCTCACGGATGCACCTTTCACGACGTGATCGTTTGGTCCCTGCTGCATCTTGTTTCTCACACTGAGCATGGCTCACATGGTCTTAGAGTAAGCATCGACCATGACATCCTCTTATGGTCCTCCTCAGAGTGTAAGCCCCAATCCACCCCTTGGGCCTCCTCAGAGTGTAATCCCCAAGATGATGCGAACTACGAGGACTTTGATCCATGTTAAGGCATGGTACGTAGGAAGCCTCCCCGAGGTTCAAGGCCGATCACCATCAGACCCCTGGGTCCACCTTCACGTCGGTTCTCCGACACCCTGATTCCAACTACGTGGACTTTGATCCCTATCTCCTAGGAAGGGTATGTAGGAAGCCTCCCTGAGGTTCAATCCCAACAATCGGTTGATCCGACTATCTTCATGTCGTTTCACCAAGCCACTCCTAGAACCGTATCAATGATTTCAAATTCTTCAGAGTCATTAATCCAATGAGGTATGGTAAACCTCCGGCCTAAATAATTCTGAACCCCTATGTCTAGCTGACCATTGCCACCCAGGAGTAATCCTTGGATACTTTGCTTGGGTATAAACCAAAGATTTACGAACATATGAATACGTCTTAAATCTATAAGAGAGTCTTGGAACAGGCAATAATTCCCCCCAAAAGGGTGTGATGAGCCCAACTTCCCATCCTCTCGACCAATGTGAGTTCTTAAGTGTCTCTGGCCAAATCGCCCGGTGAACGCCTGCCTTTGGAAAGCAGGTCCACGCATCGTCAGATATAGAACTGTTGGGCGTTTCAAGACTGACCCGAAACAAAAATGGTGAACCCAACGTGAATCTTTAACCAAGAATGACAAATTTAACCTAATCCCACCCTATGCCCCTTTATACTCTCAAGGTGGGCCAAGCAAGGTCATTAAATACGCATGGGATCATGAGATGCTACTTTGATGGGTTTGTTGTTTGTATTTGCCAAAATATTTTACAGGTACCACACAGAACTCCCTTTGATCCAATGACATCCCTAAAGAACTCACAAGTGCGTGCTTCCTACAATGCAATGACTGGACGCCCTCACCAATGGAGGACCCCGTCACCTACCCAGCATCTTCAACGCTGGGTCTCGGATGCATTGATCCGAGAGTACCACGTGAACGGTACTCTCCTGACAGTGGAGGTGGCCATGCACGCCCTCCAGTCCACCAGGACTCATTGGTCGCCTACCCAGCAGTGGCCATAAAGGCAGATACAGACAGCCCCTGTCGCTGTATCCAACTGCTTTGGGAGTCTATCCCCGGAATGGGACAACGCGTACCTCCCTTATCTTAGGGAGGTGGATGAGGTCGATGTTGAGGACCTCATCCCCACTGAATTGGGGTTCCGCTCCAAGGCCCCCACTAGAAGACGATGTCGCGGTTACACCGTGACTCCACATCCTCACGCTCTGAAGGATGTAACCCCAAGGATTCAGGCCCACGCTCCCCGAGCTCTGGCCCCTCTGACCGCCCGACGAGGGTAGCAAACTTACAACCGGGGACCGGTCATCACCCTTGTCCCCGAGGAGGAGCTCCGCTGCCCAGTAATGGAGACACATCACGAACAGGCACAAACACATGTTCTCTCCTCCCAAGCCCGCAATCCAGATATGGTGGAATCATGTGAGCAGGCGTGCATCCCCGCCAAGCTCCATCAAGCCTGTCGCTCACACAAGATGACACTTACTGGGAAGGCACTTCTCCCTGCCCAGGGTCGTGAAGCCCACCAACCCGACGTGGTGGCGACCCAACATCTGCAGGGCCAGCTCCTAGCAGATCCCTTTGACACCCACCATCCCAGCATAGTGGCGATCAACAAAGCCCGCCACCCAGATGTGGCAGCAACTCATAGGCAGGCACATCTCTCCGCCAACAAAGGCCACCGACTCGATACAGTGGGAAACCAATATATGCAAGGCCATCTCCCTACGGATGCAAGTAAAGTCCACCATCCCAATGTGGCGGAAAATGGAGAGATAAACTGGCGTATCCTGGTACAGGGGAAGATTCGTTCACCTGCCCTGACAGAGGAGAATTGTCAGTACCCACTGACCACTAGAGGATCGGAGCAGGATATTCCTACTCTGATACAGGAATGGGCCTTCATACCCATTCCAGCCAAAGATGTCTCTCTACATATCCTGGCAATGATGGAAGAGCAGGTATAAATCCCAAATCATATCTTACAGACTTTCCAGAATGTAATTACATCAGCGGCAACAGCAAGGACTCGGGCCTGTGAGCCGATCTCCACAATTGAGGTGACTCATCTAAGAGACGAGATAGCCTCCTTGGAAAAGATCTACATCCCTACTTCAGCCCTAGAGGGTCACTGGCTATATTCCATGATGAAAGGGCAACCAGATCGAGCATCTTCACTCGTTCCAACTGGGGGACTCCCGTCCATCATGGTGGATTCTCCAGAGCAGGAATATATCCCTACTAAAAGTCAAGATGTTCGTCAGCATATCCCGGAAGCATCATGGGACCCAATTAGATACGGACCCAAAGGTGAAGGTCGTTGTCAACAGCTGACGATCCCTGCTGCCCATAAGAGAGTGCCCCAAACGCGCCGGAGGCAGCCAGAAAATAAAGAGTGGGTTCATGACTCCACTTTGCTGGAAGATGGGGTTCCCAACACCACTAACCGCATATCAAATGTTCAGAACCCTGCCCACCCATTACCATATTATGGGAGCGGCAGCAGCAGTTGTGAAGGTCCTCCCCGCAATGTTGCTACCAGCAGCTCTGAAGGTCCTCCCCAGAGCACCCACGGGGGCCTCCCCCGCGGGCATATAAAGATCGTTCACAAGAGCTCCTCTTTTGATGCGAGTCATGGAAAACCTCCACGTGACAAGAAGATCGACCAGCAAGAAGGCCCTCCACTTGCTGCGGTCCACCCTAAATGTCCTCCCCAGGGTATACGCTACAAACACTCTCCATGCATTGGGACCACATATTATGATAGTAGTCCTCGCTATCATACTCTCAACTGCGGAGGCCCTACCCGCAGTGATGTATCGTCACGACAAGAAGGCCCTCGCCTTGTAGTAGCCTGCCGTGAAGGTCCTCCCTAGGGGTTACGCTGCAACGACACTCCGCACAGCCAGGCATCAGATCACGGTGGTAGTCCTTGCCACCCTGATAACGGAGGTCCTCCCCGTAGAGACGTCAAGAAACGAGAAGGCCCTCCCCTCGTTGTGGTAGATTTTGAAGGCCCTCCCCATGGTGTAACCCACATATATTCTCCCTACGGCAGCTATAAGGGTAGTCCTATCCATTGCAGCAGCTGTGATGGTAGTCCTCGCCACCATGGCCGCAATTGCGAAGGTCCTCCCCGCAGTGGCCCCAAGCAACAAGAAGGCCCTCCCTTTGTCGTAGTGTTTCCTAAAGGTCCTCTCCATGATGCACATAGAACGTCAAAACATGATGCTCATCCTCACCATGATGGTGGTTGTTGCGAAGGCCCTCCCTGAAACAACGCTACGCAGCCAGAAGGTCCTCCCCTTGCTGCGACACACCATGGAGGTCCTCCCCAGGGTATACACTGCAAAAGTCCTCTATGTAGTGAGGCGTCAAGCTGTGATGTAAGTCCTCTCCATTACTGCCGTCATTGTGAAGGCCCTCTCTGCAATGACAAATCATATCGACAGGAAGGCCCTTGATGTTATTAATATTTTCATGACTTATTATATTCCCCCTTTACTTATTTTATATGAAATGTGCATAATTTGTGTGAAATATTAATGTTTTAATTTTAAGTATAATTTTTGAGCATTTTTAGAAGTAGTCAAATTGAGTCAGTTTAATGTTTTAATTATAACTATCACTATACTGATCCACATTGTGTGGTTCTTCTTTTTTAGGATTCTGCTTTCAATATACAACATTTCATTAGAAGGCACCATGATCCAATTCTTCCATTTGAAGGGTCATATGGTCCTCACAAACAAGACCAAAGAATCTGTGAACAAATTGGACCAGCCTTGAAGATTTATTTACTGGGCTCAATACAGATATCCAAAAACCTTAACTCTCAACCATAATTCGGGGGACGCTACATGTCATCTTGGATAAAAATTTCATGGCCCAAATCCAAGTACAAGGGGCCCATATAAATCTTTGAAGTCCAGCCCACCATTCTGGCCGAGAATGAAAATCAGTATAGTATGCATGACATATCTCCTGATTTAATCATCCAAGCGAGCTTAGATTTTGCAGTGTGAAAGAGGGGATGTAGGTGGACGACTTTGTTGAAGAAACCATTCGTATTTGAAGGCATCTTAATATTCAAAAACCCTTTCACATTATGGACTTCAAAAAGACTGGATTGAAATGGACAGTTTAAGTTTGTTTATGCAACCGGACATAACGTTTTATCCTTACGTCAAAATGACTCCAACTTTTGAGAGTAGTCGGCCAACATTATTTTATACAACTTTGAAGAAGGAGATATGTGAATATTCGTCTGTATAAATTTCCAAATTGGCGATGCAAGTGGAGGGACGGATTGGGAATGCAAACAGTCCACTCCTTGGACTATAAATACTCTCCCATTCTCTCCTTGAGAGGGGTTGGCATTTCAGAAGGGAGGAGATCATATTGGCACGACCAAAGCTTTTCCAAAGGCTTGGGAGGACCTTCCATACTCAAGTTTACACTTGAGAGACCTTTCCTCCTCTCTTTCTTTTCACTTACTTTTGTGTTCTTCATTTTTGTAATCTTGTAATTCTCTTTCTTTGTAATTCTGTTTTAATGCAAGTTACTACTTCAATATCTCTTATTCTCTTCCACCTTCTGTATTTTAATATTAATGTTCTTAAAATACTTTAAATTCAGTTCAATCCCCTTCCCTTCTTTAGCTTACTCATTCAATCGAAAGTTCGTTTTTAATTATCATCATTGTTCGTGTGTGTGTGTCGACGTACCACTCTTTTCTTATCCCTTTCTTTTTCTTCTCTTATTAATTTATAATCATAATAATTATAACCAGATTATTTATCACCCAAATGGCTGAGTAAATCTCTCATTGGGGTGAGTTATAATTTAGGTATGTTAAGTGATTGAGAGCTTCTGCTCGATGAATATTCTTTGAATTAACATTGTGTATGTTGGACTTAACATGTCATGGATTAATGACTTGTTTTGTTTAACATGTGGTTTCCATGGATTATTGGAACCATAAATACACAACCATAAATAAGATCTGATTGAGATTATAACCTTAAGTTAAGTTAAGTCTTGTTTTAAAGCCTTAACACTTAAGAATTCTAATCAACATCATCTTGTGACATGGGTGTTAATTTAAATGCAATATAAAGCAAAGCTCGAGGATATCACAAGCTTAACTAACCTAATGATGAAATCACCCCAATCTTTATCAATTTGTTAAATCAAACATCATCCATAAATCATTTCAATTAAGCTCTACAAACAAACCCCCCTAATCAAAATACAATCAACTAAAAACAAACGACTACTACAAAGTATCATCGCCGAGGATTCGACCCGAGTGCTGCTATACACATTAGCAGAGCACCGGAACCTTGAACGGTCGATAGGCAACAATAGGCCGCACTTTCAAATGGCGTCGTTGCCGGGGATGGTGCTTTAAGTAGTCATTAGTTTCTGGTTATTGTAAAAAAACCCAAAAAAAACAAAAGTTTAAAAAAAATTGAAAAAAAAACACAAAGAAAAACCCGTCTTCCTCGTAAAAATCATAAACTGAAAAAAATACAAAGAAAAACTCGTCTTCCTCTTTCTTCCAAAATCTCTCTGAATGCCCCGTAGCCTTCCAAACAATCCCTCGGATTTGTTTGACCCTGAAATTGATAGAACTCTTTGTCGAATTAGGAGGACCATTAGGGATAACCAAATCACCCAAGAACCAATCATTGCCCTACCAATTGAATTAGATATGGCCAATCCTAGGGAACAAACATTGAAAGAACTTGCTGCCCCTGATATGAATTACCAACCTCTTGGTATTCAATATCCAAACATTGAAGCTGACTTCGAACTCAAATAGGGTTTGATTCATCTTCTCCCTCATTTTCACGGGCTAGCCGGTGAGGATCCACATCTTCACCTTAAAGAGTTCCAAGTAGTATGCTCTACCATGAAGCCTCAATGGGTTTCTGAAGAACAAATCAAACTTAGAGCTTTCCCCTTTTCCCAAGCAGATTCTGCCAAGTCTTGGCTCTACTACCTCCCACCTGGTTCCATACACTCATGGGTTGACATGAAGAGACTTTTCCTTGAGAAGTTTTTTCCCGCTTCCCGAACAGCTTCTATCCGAAAGGAAATAAGCGGCATCCGTCAATTCTCTAATGAATCACTCCATGAGTATTGGGAGAGGTTCAAAAAGCTTGTGGCAACTTGTCCACACCATCAAATCCCTGACCAACTCCTGATCCAATACTTCTATGAGGGGTTATTGGCTATGGAGCGAACTCTCATTGATGCCGCAAGTGGCGGTGCTCTTGTTGAAAAAACTCCTGCAGCTGCAAGAGATCTCATAAGTAACATGGCTGCAAACACGCAGCAATTCCATACTCGAGCACATGCTCAAGTGAAACAAGCCCAAGAGAATCAATCCATAGAGCCCAACAAGATGACTGAGTGGATGAGTGAACTTACAGGTCTTGTGCGTCAACTAGCGGTGGCTACCAAAGCCCCAACCTCATCTTCCCCACAGTCACTATTCCCTGGACCTATCAAGAATTGTGGAATCTGCAACTCCCCATCTCATCCGACTGACACATGTCCACAACTTCAAGATGATCCATCTGATTTATCTAGTCCAATGGAGCTCAATGCGGCATATGCTCAGCGAAACTACAACCCTCAACAATCAGGTCAGTTTGTTAGAAACTTCAACCAACCCCACTTTGAGCCCTTCTCTTCTACCTTTAACCCTCCTCTGAGGTATGGTAATCCCATTTCTCATCCTCCTCAGTTCCCTCATCAAAATCCAAACCAGTTTCAATATGGTCAAAGTGGTGGTAACATCCATCAACCTTATCCTTTTGTTCCTCAACCCCAAAGGAACAATCCTCCTCCTGGATTCCACTATCCTAACGAGCCTTCCCAATTCCCCACCCAATACAATCACTTTCCCAAGAACCAAAATCAAGGCCAACCCAATTTGGGACAAGCCTCTTCTTCTAAACAACCATGGGAAAGTGCTGTAGAGGATCTTGCTTCCTTCACCCGTTCTAGCCTCAAGAACATTGAAACCCAAATAGGTCAACTTGCATCCCACCTGAGCCAGCAACAACCATCCAATTCATCCCAACTCCCAGCTCAACCATTACCCAACCCTAAGGGTAATGTAAGTGCAATTGCACTTAGATCGGGAAAGCAAATTGCAATGCCCCATGCTGATTTCTCTACCTCCCCTTTCGATGTTGATCTAGAAAATGAAAAGAACAAAAAGATGGAAAAGGAACTTGAATCCACTCCTTCACCCTCTTCCATTCCTCTAAGGAACCCAATTCCTTTTCCTCAAGCCATCTCCAAGCCTAATAAGTCCTTTGAACCTGATCCTGAAATGCTTGACATGTTTAGACGTGTTGAAGTGAACATCCCCCTCTTAGATGCCATCAAACAAATCCCTAAGTATGCCAAGTTTCTTAAGGAATTGTGCACCCATAAGAGGCAACTTAGAAACATTGAAAATGTTTCAACCCAACAGTCCATTCCCATGAAGTGCAAAGATCCAGGGACCTTCACAGTTCCATGTCAAATAGGGAGTTCCAACTTTGATGATGCACTCATAGACCTTGGAGCCTCAATAAATGTCATGCCCAAATCCATTTTCTCCAACCTTGGTCTAGGTCCCTTGCACCCAACGGGTGTTGTCATTCAATTAGCCAATCGAAGCACTACCAGTCCTGAGGGGATAATTGAGGATGTTCTTGTTCGGGTCAATAATCTTATCTTCCCAGCTGATTTCTATGTCCTTGACATGGAAGGTGAGACGACCTCTTCTCGATCTCCCCTAATTCTAGGAAGACCATTCCTCATGACTGTGAGAACCAAGATTGATGTCCATTCAGGCATCTTATCCATGGAATTCGGTGACCAACTGGTCAAGTTCAACATTTTCCAAGCCATGCGATACCCATCTGAGGATCACTCTGCATTCTCAATCCATGCTTTTGAGGACACTTCTAAGATTCAATCGAACCCCAATCCACCATGTTCTTCATGTTCTAATGATAAAGGATCTTGTGAAATCTGCACCATGATTAACAAAGTCATAAATGGTGAAGTTGATGTGGACCTCTCATTCATAGACTCCATCAATCTAGAGGAACTTGAAAACTCTCTTAAATCCCACATCAACTCTGATCTCTACTGCTCCACCTTGGACAGTGTTGAGGAAAATGATCCAAACCCATCTGGAATCCCTTCTCCTGCTCCTAACTTGTCTAGCTCTCAAATCAAGGCTGAAACTGATCTAAAACCACTTCCTTCACACATCAAGTATGCATTCCTTTTCCATGATCCCTCCTACCCTATCATTATCTCTACTTCACTTTCTGAAACTGAGGAGTCCCAACTTGTTCAAGTGTTAGAGGAAAACAAAAAATGCCTTAGGTTGGACCCTAGAGGATATTCCAGGAATCAACCCTGCCCTTTGCATGCATCACATCCATCTAGAGGAATCATCCAAACCAATTTGGCAACCTCAAAGAAGACTCAATCCACTCATACTTGAGGTAGTTAGGGAAGAGATTACCAAGCTTCTTCAAGCTGGTATTATCTACCCAATTTCTGATAGTGAATGGGTTAGTCCAATTCAAGTCGTTCCTAAGAAGGGAGGGATAACAGTTGTCACAAATGAACATGGAGAAGTGGTCACAACTCGAGTGAAAAACAAATGGCGTGTGTGCATCGATTATCGCAAATTGAATGCTGAAACACGAAAAGATCACTACCCACTTCCTTTCTTTGACCAAATGCTTGAGAGATTGGCCGGAAAGTCACACTATTTCTTTCTTGATGGTTACACCGGCTACTTCCAAATTCCAATCGCACCTCAAGACCAAGAAAAGACCACATTAACTTGCCCCTTTGGAACCAATGCCTATAGGCGAATGCCTTTTGGCCTTTGTAATGCTCCTGCAACATTCCAGCGGTGTATGATGAGTATCGTTTCTGAATTCATTGAGAATTGCATGGAGGTCTTCATGGATGACTTTACCATTTAGGGCGAGTCATTTGAATCTTGCTTACATTCACTCTCTTTGGTCCTTCAAAAGTGTGTCAAGTGCAACCTTGTGCTGAATTTTGAAAAATGTCACTTCATGGTTTCAAATGGGATTGTTCTAGGGCACATAATTTCTCAAGAGGGTATCCAAGTTGATCCAGCCAAAATTGAGGTGATCCAATCACTTCCTGAACCCAAATCAGTTCGAGACATTCGGTCCTTCCTTGGTCATGCCGGTTTCTATCAGCGATTCATTCAGAACTTCAGCAAGCTTTCCCTCCCACTCACTCGTTTACTTAAAAATGATGTCACATTCAATTTTGATAAGGCTTGCAAGAGAGCCTTCATTGAACTCAAATCTGCTCTCACATCTGCTCCAATAATCCAACCCCCAGATTGGTCCTTACCATTTGAATTGATGTGTGATGCTTCTGATAGGGCCATTGGGGCTGTTCTTGGTCAAAGAAGGGAAAACATTCCTCATGTCATCTTTTATGCCTCAAAAACATTGGACGAAACTCAATCACACTACACTGTGACTGAAAAAGAACTTTTAGCTGTGGTTTTTGCCTTGGATAAATTCCAGCCCTATCTCTTAGGTGCCAAAATCATCATCTTCACGGACCACTCAGCATTAAAGTTCTTACTTAAGAAAAGTGATTCCAAACCAAGGCTAATAAGATGGATTTTAATGCTCCAAGAGTTTGACCTCGTGATAAAAGATAAACCTGGAAAAGAAAACCTTGTAGCTGATCACCTGAGTAGAATTTCTAATTCTTCTCATTCTGAAATAATTGATCCTGAATTTCCAATTGAACACCTCTCATCTCTCACTCCAAAGTTACCATGGTATGCCCCAATTTGTCAATTACTTGGTTTCTGGTGTTTTCCCTGAATATTTTTCAAAAGAACAAAAAGAAAAGATGAGAAGTGATTTGAAGCATTATTTTTGGGAAGATAATAAACTTTGGAAAACTGGGGCTGACATGGTAATTAGGAGATGTGTTGATGAAACTGAACAATCCTCCATCTTGGAATTCTGCCACTCAATGTCTGGAGGTGGCCACTTTGGACCACAAAGGACTTCTCGAAAGGTCCTAGATTCTGGATTCTATTGGCCTTCACTCTTCAAGGACTCACACGAGTTCTGTCAATCATGTCCCACTTGCCAAAAGTTTGGCACAATTTCCAAAAGAAACGAAATGCCTCAAAAGCCATTAATCTTCTGTGAGCTTTTCGATGTTTGGGGCATCGATTTCATGGGACCATTTCCCCCTTCCAATTGATTCTCATACATTCTTCTTGCGGTCGATTATGTTTCTAGGTGGGTCGAGGCCAAACCCACTAGGAAAGATGATGCTCAAACTGTGAGTGAGTTCCTCAAAACCCATATCTTCCATCGATTCGGAACACCACGTGCTTTGATAAGTGACTTAGGAACTCATTTCTGTAATAGAACCATGGAGTCACTTTTGAAAAAGAATGGGGTTGTACATAAAACATCCACTGCATATCACCCTCAAACAAATGGAATGGCTGAACTTTCTAACAGAGAAGTGAAAAGAGTGCTTGAAAGAATTGTTAAGCCCACAAGAAAAAACTGGCCCGATAGACTTGGTGAAGCACTTTGGGCCTATCGAACATCCTATAAGACACCCATTGGGATGTCTCCATTTAGGCTAGTTTTTGGTAAAGCTTGTCATTTACCAGTTGAAATCCAACATAAGTCATTTTGGGCTGTCAAAACTTGTAATTTTGATTGTGAAAAATCTGGTGAAGAAAGATTGTTACAGTTGACTGAATTGGAGGAGCTTCGACTCGATTCGTATGAGAACTCCATTCTCTACAAAGAAAAGGCAAAGTCACTCCATGACAAGAACATTCTTCGAAAGGTATTTCATGAAGGTGAAAAGGTAATGCTCTTCAATTCTCGATTTCAACTTCACCCAGGTAAGCTTAATTCTCGTTGGGAAGGTCCTTTTGTTATTACTAACGTTTACCCATTTGGTGCAGTGCAAGTCCAAGACCGTTCTTCAAAAAGAACATTCACGGTAAATGGACACCGGTTAAAGCATCACCATGAGATGTATCACAATCCAGGAATCACGTCGACTTCTATCGAAACCCCATCCACTTCAATAGAACCACCACTGGATGGAGACCCGCCAAATCCAAACCAGGGGCACCTCTTTCCCTTTAACTCTATCTCTCCTCAATCTCTCTTCCCTCTCTTCTTCTCTCTATTTCTTCTTCTTCCTCTCTCCCTCTCATTTTTTTTTACAACATTCTTCCACAACTTTTTTTCTATTTTCTCTTTTGTGTGGATCTGTCATTAAAAATAAAAAAAAATTAAAAAAAATAATTAAAAACAAATGAAAATTGAAAAAAAGGGGTGTCATAATTACTCATCATCCAATATTGAAATTTTGTCCAACCATTTTGGGGAGTCAAAAGGCTTATTTTAAACTCAAATATATTGAATTTTTATCTCAAACTTGGGTAAACAATTTTGTGTCAATAACAAACATTTTGAATGAACAATTTTTGGTGGAAAATGATTCTCCCCTACCGTGAGGAATAACATTAGCCTTCATGCCATGGTCATCTATGGCCATCTTTTTCATTGTGTGTCTTTACCACTGATTGTGAGTCTTGAGTTTGTGGACCTTCGAGCTGAATTTCCATCTTTTGTGTGCATTATTATGATAGAGGCATTTTCTAAGCCACATGAGAATCAGAATAGCCAAATAGCCTCCCGTTACCCTTACATTGATCCTACTTTTGAAAGCCCCTTTGAGCCTATGAAAACATTTATTTTGATATCCACATTACAAGCCTAATACCTTGTCCCACCCAACATCTTCATGGATTTTCATTGTACAATTTATTGAAATTTAAGTGTGGGGGGAATAGACTTTATTTTTGGGCGTACTTTCATTGATTTCCAATGTGTCATCATATGCTTGAGGGCAAGCTTCCATTCAAGTGTGGGGGAGAGGTTGTAATTCTGTGAGCTTTGGGGTGTATATGTGTAATTGTCATTTGTACAAAAGTCATTGAAAAGTGTTCAAAAAAATGAAAAAAAATTATATAAAAAAAATGAAAACAATAAAAAAAAGGAATGCGTTGTGTCTTGGGTGGGTCAAAAATCATTCATCATCAACCTTTGTTCATGTTATAAATTAGTTCCATGTGGAGATCAAGCATGGGTTGGGAGATGACTGTGAGACCTGTTTCAAGCACAACTTTCGAAAAAAAAAGAGCAAAAAGAGAAAAAAAAAAAGAACACTTGAATCATCTTGTATTGTGCCATTATTGGAAGTCTTCCATGTTGTACATATTCCATCATCTCAACCTATTCCATTTTCTATCTCCCTCACTTTTCATTCATCACACATTCATGCCCTTGTAAATATGTGTTTCTATTTCCTTTCAAATCAAATTTCAAAAAAAAATGTGCATTGATTTTTCCATGTTGGTGTTTTTCACCCCTCTTTTCCTTTGGACATTATATACCTACCGTCCCATAGCCACTGAAAAACCCCTTAAAAGACCTCTTGATTCTTGTACACATTAGATTTGGGAATGGAAGCTGAGATCTCTTACAAACTCTTGATTTTCACTTTTTGTTGGTGAATGAGTGAACCTCCTAAAATACATTTTTATCATCTTGAGAGGAGTAAGTTTTCAGTGCCTACATTTTCTAATTCAAACCTTGAACATGAAAAAATGAATTGTTTCTGATGCATTATTGTGAACCAAATTTGTGATGGAATTCAATATGGATGAGTGAAATAGTCTAAACCTCCCCTGATTGGAGAAAACAAAATTTTAATATTTGTTGGTGAGTGAAAATGATTTTGTCATGTTTTTATATTTGTTGCACATGAGGACACGTGCAAATCTAAGTGTGGGGGAGTTGATGTTATTAATATTTTCATGACTTATTATATTCCCCCTTTACTTATTTTATATGAAATGTTCATAATTTGTGTGAAATATTAATGTTTTAATTTTAAGTATAATATTTGATCATTTTTAGAAGTAGTCAAATTGAGTCAGTTTAATGTTTTAATTATAAATATCACTATACTGATTAAAATTGTGTGGTTCTTGTTTTGTAGGATTCTCCTTTTAATATAAAACATTTCATTAGAAGGCACCATGATCCAATTCTGCCATTTGAAGGGCCATATGGTCCTCACAAACAAGACCAAAGAATCTGTGAACAAACTGGACCAGCCTTGAAGATTTATTTACTGGGCTCAATACAGATATCCAAAAACCTTAACTCTCGACCATAATTCGGGGGACACTACATGTCATCTTGGATAAAAATTTCATGGCCCAAATCCAAGTACAAGGGGCCCAAATAAATCTTTGAAGTCCAGCCCACCATTCTGGCCGAGAATGAAAATCAGTATAGTATGCATGACATATCTCCTGATGTAATCATCCAAGAGAGCTGAGATTGTGCAGTGTGAAAGAGGAGATGTAGGTGGCCGACTTTGTTGAAGAAACCATTCGGATTTGAAGGCATCGTAATATTCAAAAACCCTTTCACATTATGGACATCAAAAAGACTGGATTGAAATGGACAGTTTAAGTTTGTTTATGCAACCGGCCATAACTTTTTATACTTACGTCCAAATGACTCCAACTTTTGAGAGTAGTCGTCCAACAGTATTGTCTACAACTTTTAAGAAGGAGATATTTGAATATTCGTCTGTCTAAATTGCCAAATTGGCGATGCAAGTGGAGGGACAGATTGGGAATGCAAACAGTCCACTCCTTGGGCTATAAATACTCTCCCCTTCTCTCCTTGAGAGGGGTTGGCATTTCAGAAGAGAGGAAATCATATTGGCACGACCAAAGCTTTGCCAAAGGCTTGGGAGGACCTGCCATACTCAAGTTTACACTTGAGAGACCTTTCCTCCTCTCTTTCTTTTCACTTACTTTTGTGTTCTTCATTTTTGTAATCTTGTAATTCTCTTTCTTTGTAATTCTGTTTTAATGCAAGTTACTTCTTCAATATCTCTTATTCTCTTCCACCTTATGTATTTTAATATTAATGTTCTTAAAATAGTTTAAATTCAGTTCAATCCCATTCCCTTCTTTAGCTTCCTCATTCAATCGAAAGTTCGTTTTTAATTATCATCATTGTTCGTGTGTGTGTGTGTCGACGTACCACTCTTTTCTTATCCCTTTCTTTTTCTTCTCTTATTAATTTATAATCATAATCATTATAACCAGATTTTTAATCACCCAAATGGATGAGTAAATCTCTCATTGGGGTGAGTTATAATTTAGGTATGTTAAGTGATTGAGAGCTTCTGCTCGATGAATATTCTTTGAATTAACATTGTGTATGTTGGACTTAACATGTCATGGATTAATGACTTGTTTTGTTTAACATGTGGTTTCCATGGATTATTGGAACCATAAATACACAACCATAAATAAGATCTGATTAAGATTATAACCTTAAGTTAAGTTAAGTCTTGGTTTAAAGCCTTAACACTTAAGAATTCTAATCAACATCATCTTGTGACATGGGTGTTAATTTAAATGCAATATAAAGCAAAGCTCGAGGATATCACAAGCTTAACTAACCTAATGATGAACTCACCCCAATCTTTATCAATTTGGTAAATCAAACATCATCCATAAATCATTTCAATTAAGCTCTGCAAAAAAACCCCCCTAATCAAAATACAATCAACTAAAAACAAACGACTACTACAAAGTATCATCGCCGAGGATTCGACTCGAGTGCTGCTATACACATTAGCAGAGCACCGGAACCTTGAACGGTCGATAGGCGACAATCGGCCGCACTTTCAGCCCTCCCCCTTCCAAATCAAGCATAGAAATTCCCTCGTATGTTGAAGCACTCAGAAGGATGGGATCAACCAAGTTAGATTCCCTGTTAGTCGCCAACGACATCTTTCTTCAATTGGGAGATGTTTCGGGGCCATGTTCATCTTCTAAACTTCCTCAAAATCTCCCACATGATGATTCAATACCTACCGGTCCCACTACCTCCGACCACACTGGCAGTGAGCTTCTTAATTGGGCCAACCAGGTAGAGGAATCACTGGCGGAGGAATATGCCAACATGTTTCCCATGTGTAAATGAATGGCTAGGGATGATATACCAGTTATGTTTTGGCCTACAGCCACCTCTCAGTTTGACATAACCAGAAAATTGTCGGAAGAATGCGTACACGAAATCCACCACAATATATGGACGACCCTCCGCCAGCTAAAATCAAGTTTCCTACCCTACGACGGGTATCTAGACCACTTAAAGGCAATAGGAGACCTCCTGCATCACATCAACCTAGAAGTAATTCCTTTGGCACAACAATAGCGGCCCGAGAGGCGCAAAGGGAACATGGAGATAGCCTGCCTCCGTGCGCTACACCAGCTGCACCGCCTCATCGGTGATGCTCCGACGGTATTTCATATCATAGGATGGGGGAACATGGATCTTTTAATTTCACTCTGCTCCCTACCCAGAAGAACCCATTCGGCATGGTGTCTTGCAACGTCATCACTTCAAGACGGAAATCGGGTGGTCTCCCTCTTCGCGAAAGGCAATACACCTAACAGAGTCGGGCCTTGAGTAAGTCCCAAAAGTGTCAGGCCCAACGGGAACAAGCTATTCAAGAACTCCTGAATCAGGCCACCAAGAGCATAAAACATGCTTCTCGCCTAAGAGATTCCAATCAGCGATCTTTGCTTGCCTCCCCAGAAGGGATTGATTTACAGAAGAACTCGCAACCAAACCCAGTTCACCCCTAAATGGGGGCACGTAAGATCAGGCAGGTATCAATAGCAGCAGCCACTGCCGTAATCCAGGGTCAACCCCATCCTACAGGGCTGGGGGCATTTTTAACAACAAATTCCCCCGTAAAACAAATAAAAATGGGAAGAGACCTAACGTACAGGGAACAGAGCCAACCCCAGCCCTCAGGGATGGGGGCATTATTACCCCCACAATAACAACCTCCCCCATGAGAGTCTATATTCTCTCGTCTAGGGAGGACAGTCAGAAGAGGAGGTTCTCGTCCCATCCCATCATTTGAATCATCATCCCCTCTGAAAGGAAGGCGCACCGTGAGGTCACATCAAAGAACTCTATGTGTCACCCTTCATCAAGAAGTCCAAAGGCAATACCAGGTCATGACATAGAAGTACAACAGAAGACTCAGGAGATCCTCTTCCTATTTGGAAGATGACATCTTCTCCTCTTAGCGATATGCATCTATCAACGTCATAGAGGTTAGCCCCATGGGTGACACCAGAGATGATGCAAATCAGGATGGATCAGGAGATGATGGTTCCGGTCAGGATGTGACTCACAATGAACCACCTAGTGTGCACACTCAGAACTAGAGGGCCCCCTTAAATATGGCCGCCCCTTCAGATAACCTTCCTCCACTTACCCTGCGAGCTTCCAGCAAGGATAAGAACAAAGTACCGGTTACCCTTAATCCACCTCCTTTTCTCGACAAAAACGAGCCACTCACGCTCGAAGATAGGTTTGCTCGATAAGAAGAGGAAATGAAGGAATTGAGGTGGATTAACATCGAGTTACTCCAGAGGAACCGTCTTATTGAAAATGTGTCCCAAGAAGAGCCACATCATGCACTCCCAGTAAGTGCACCTCAAAGTCCTAGGCTTACCCTGTCCAATGAGGTGCCTCGTCCGTCCAACTACCTGAATGTGGATCTGGATGAATACCAAGACTTCCCTCGACTTAGGAAGCAACCAGAGAAGGCACGCCTGAACCCTATGAGGGTGTCCCGAATGGCAAATTCACCCTTGGTGCTGGCTGAGCCAGATCCTCGAGCAATGCCTCATGCTACACCTGCCCAAGACCGGTCCCAACATGATGTAAACTAGGGACTCACCAGCACCATCGAGTCACTAACGGCTCGATTGGAAGCAATGGAACGTCAGCGCACTCTGATACATCTAGAGCGGAAGCCCTACCCGGATTGGGTGAGCAACACGCCTCCCCCACCCTATTTTGGGAGCCCTGTATTCCCTATCTTCAATGGATTAGGTGATCTGGAACAGCATTTGATGCACTACGCATCCTATTGAGACCCTATGATGGGAACTCCAGAACAACAAGAAGCAGTGAATCTCAGATGCTTCGTATGGACCCTGCAAGGATCTGCCTTCATCTGGTATATGAGTCTACATGCCCAGTCAATAAAAAGCTAGGAAGACCTTAGGTAGTTGTTCCTGTTCCACTTCATCTCAACATTGCATAATACAATGGTCAGTGACCTCATGAACTACAAGCAGAGGGAGAATGAGAGGGTCTCAGATTTCATCACTAGATGCAAAGGTCTAACCTACTCTCTGAATAGGAAAATGCATCAAGATGAGTTGCTCTCCATATGTATCGACAATATTCAAGACGAGCTACGAACTCTGCTCATACTAGTGGAGTGCACCACTGGCTTTTGCCATCTCTCGTCCATTGCCTAGAGAATTGAGGACTCCCTACAGCGGACCAAATTGAAGTCCCGAATAGCCTCACAGGCTACCACAAAGAGAGCAGCCAGAGATGAAGCATCCTCTATCACGCTCAAGCCAGCCCCTATGCCCGCTCCAGTGCTCAGGCCTCCACAAAATCATCAAGGTCCCCCTGTATATCAGCGGCCACCTCCACCAAGGTGGGACGATCAGAAAGGGGAAAAGCGGAACCAGTTCGAGGAATGAAGACATAAATCATACTCGTTCCGATAGGACCAAGTACACGTCTATTTCATGGATGACATGAATTGAAACTTGTTCCGCCTCCCAGAGCCAAGGAAACTCGAAGAAGTCGGTCGTGATGACATGTCAGACTACTGTCCTTACCATCGAATGTTGGGACACAATATTCAGGAATGCTTCATCTTCAAAGACCTCCTGCAAAGAATGGTAGACTCCAGGCAGGTCCAGCTGGGACCACTCCCAGCACATGTGACGTATATTTCTACCACTGACTCCGAAAAATGGGAGGGGTTCCAGGAAGTCACTAGTAAAAAGGGGAATAAATTTGATAACTGGATGACTCGGAAAACTATCAACCGAGCCCAGCGAATACTCCGAGCTCAGGTATGACAGCCAGTGTTGCTGCCAACATCCCATGATGCCACACAACCGATAGTATCGGCGTCACAACCCTCCACGATCCGGTCATCTGGGAATAATCTAATAATGAAGAAACAATGGAAAGAGGATCAATCCGCAATGGGACCAAGGTTAGTCCTGACCCTGGTGGATTATATGCCCCCAAATTTGGTGCCACAGGCACCGACCACCAAACGACACCATCAGGGACAACCGACCAGGCTGACCTGTCAGAGGATGAAGATCCAATCATTGGTTCCATCAATGTCATCCATCTTATGGAATCGTTCCCTGACGAAGGGTATGGTTATGAAACCGAGTTCCCAACACGAGGATCAGGGACGAGGAATCGCAGAGGCAGGGGATACCAAGGAAGGCGTAGTCGTGGCCGAAACCAAGCCTATGGTTGGACCTTGGCCCAAACCGTCAATATCGTGGAAACCCTTGGGAGAGATCTTCAATGGAATCAGCAGGAGAAAGAATACTGCCCCACCTCCATAAGAAGCCACCCTGGCCCCGTTATTCTGTGATACCCATCAGAGGAGGAACAAGCGTCTAGCCGCTTAATGCGCACAAACAGACCAGCCATGCCGAGTCCCCAGAACCTGGGAGCATCGTCGGCACCCAACCCCGCAGTGGGTCCCTCCTCGTCACATACTCCAACTCCCAAGCTGCTAGCTAGAACTCTCCTGCCAGTGGAGAAGTGTCTGCCGCTAGAGAAAAAATATGATCTCCTCAAGCAACTGGCGTCAGTACTAGCCAAGTTGTCCATCCTGGAGGCCCTGGGTTTGTTAGCCGACCTCAGGGATGAACTGATAGAATCCTTGCTCAGCCCCTATGAGTTTCAAGCCGAGGTAGCTACCGCCAAAATTTATCGGACAGAGATAGGCCCATATGAATGCAATGCGGTGATTTCCTTCACCGATCAGGATGAATATTCCATCATGTAAGGACACATCAAACCACTATATGTGTCTGGCACATTAGATGATGTTGAGATCCGCAAAGTATTTATTGACAATGGTTCTGGAGTTAACCTCCTTCCCCTACGGACACTCTGTAAGTTAGGATATAGTGAGGATGATCTAATACCCTCAGCTACAACTCTGTTGGGTTATGACAAGAGCAAGCAGAAGCCGATGGGACAAATCAAGCTAAAGACCCATTTTGGCGACCTTGTGGCCTAATCGTAATTCCTTGGGGTCCAGCAGAACACAGCATTCAATACCCTGCTAGGAAGGTCGTGGCTCCATAAGCACATGGTTGTTCCTTCATCCTACCACCAGTGTATTAAGTACTGAGTCAATGGGAAAAGGGGTACACTGCATGCCGACAAGGCCCCTTTCAAGCTCTATGAGTCACACTATATTGACTCCAGATTTTATGAGCAAAATAAGAAGAAGCCTTTGGCCGATGGTGTTGACTGGATCCCCGCTCCAAATGGTCTGGAATTGGTTCCTAACAACCCACTCAGGCATCTTTGAAGAGACTACGTACTGCCCATCAACCATATTGAAAGCATGGGTTCATGTTCGGACACATGCTCAGCTGTCTTCATGACTTCAGCCACAACGGTTGAGCGTTACAATGTGGGAACGTCCGCCAACCCACAATCGGGGGATGAATACTCAAGCGGGGATGCCCACGATGCCTCACCCTCGAAACCCCAAGAACCTGTGCTGGAAACACTCCCCTTGTCGGATCAAGAAGAAGAAGATTTGGGAGAAGAAGAGGGGGAAGATCTCAGGGATACACCTCCCGCATTTGAGGAGGGTATCTCCACCACGGTGGATGAGCTCAAAGAAATAAACCTGGGTACCGAGGAATATCCAAGGCCTACTCTCATTAGTGCATCCATGTCCCCCAATGAGCATGAGGTATATACCTATTTCATAAGGCAACATCAAGATGTTTTTTCCAAGAATTACATGGAAATTCTGGGACTCGATCCCGAAGTGGCGACGCATCTCCTGGGTCTTCCATAAGACCACCGGGGCTATAAGCAGGCCTCTAGAAGGACACCTCC
Source organism: Viscum album (assembly GCA_963277665.1). NCBI lineage: Eukaryota > Viridiplantae > Streptophyta > Magnoliopsida > Santalales > Viscaceae > Viscum > Viscum album. The sequence goes on from OY728136.1 coordinate 434,772,352, forward strand.
CTCACATGCTTCCAAAATAGAGGCTGAGGTCGATAATCTCATTAATGAATGCTTCATTTGGGAGGTCCAGTACCCCATCTGGTTGGCCAACATCATCCCCATCAAGAAAAAGAACGGGAAAATCTGCATTTTCATCGATTTTAAGGATCTCAATCGGCATTGCCCGAAAGATGAATTCCAGGTCCCGATCACCGAGTTATTAATCTATGCAATGGCCGGGTACGAGGCTCTATCCTTCATGGATGGCTATTCTGGGTATAATAAAATCAGGATGGCCCGAGAAGATGAAGAAGTCACTGCCTTCAAATCCCCACAAAGAGTATTCTATTATAGGTTCATGCCCTTTGGCCTCAAGAATGCTGGCGCCACATATCAGTGTGCCATGCATCGTATTTTCAAGCCATTTCTGGGGAAGTTCGTTGAATGTTATGTAGACAACTTGGTGGTCAAATCAAGGTAGTGCTCAGATCACCTGTCAGACCTTGAGACCGTCTTCAACAAACTTCGACAACATAGCCTGAATATGAACCCCTTGAAGTGCGCCTTCAGGGTTACCTCAGGGAAATTTTTTGGCTTCATTGTACGCCATCGCGGCATTGAAGTTGACCCTGAAAAGACAAGGTCTATTCTCGGCCTACCACCTCCCCGCAACCTCACTGAGTTGGGAGCATTCCAAGGGCACTTGGCCTATATCAGAAAATTCATATCCAACCTGGAAGGCAAATGTATTCCCTTTACCAGGTTAATGAAAAAGGGAGTCACGTACCAGTGGACAAATGACTGCTAAGAGGTGTTTGACAGCCTAAAGAGGTACCTCATAAGCCCACCGGTGCTCATGCCCCCAGTTGAAGGAAGAACTCTTCTCATATATGTAACGGCCCTAGAGCGGTCACTGGGAGCCTTCCTCGCACAAAAGAACAACTCCGACAGTGAAAACAATCTCTATTAACTTAGCCGAACAATGATTGATGCTAAGACTCAGTACTCAAACATTGAGAAGATCTGTTTGGCCCTGGTCTTCGCGGTTCAAAAGTTGTGACATTATCTGCAGAATCATGAAGTCGATTTGGTCTAACGTAATAACCTGCTCAAGTAAATCCTCAGTCACCCAATCCTGACCGGGCGCCTATCCCGATGGGCAGTCGTCCAGCAGCAGTTTGAAATCTGGTTTGTGCCTCAGAAGGCCATTAAGGGCCAGGCATTAGCAGAGTTTCTAGAAGAGCACCCCTCAGCAAGGACTACCACACCAGACATCGAGCTACCGGATGAATACATCTTCACGGTTTAAGAGGAGCTCCCAACATGGGAAGTGTACTTAGACGGTGCATCCCGAAGCCTGACCGAGAAGAGGATAGAAGACCCCAAATTTAACAAGGTGGGCTTGGGGATAATACTCTTGTCCTCGGAAAAGGCAGTCTTGTCGTATTCCTTCCTCCTATCAGAGGTATGTACGAACAATAAAGCGTAATATCAAGCCCTCATTGAAGGCTTGGATCTCACACTCCAAGCACAAGTACAGCACCTTAAGGTCAAAGGTGATTCAGAACTGGTTATCAAGAATGTCAATGGTGACTATGCTATCAAAAAGGAGGAGTTGATTCCCCTGTTTGACCATGTCTGAGGGTTAATGGAGGAATTCTCTACATAACCCACATTAACCTATATTCCTCAGTCCCGGAATGCCTAGGTCGATGTATTAGACAATGCGGAAACAACCCCGGCTGACCCAGACCGGGATGAAACAGTCATCAGTAATGCTCACCACCGAATGGTCTTGCCATATGTTCAGACCAAGACAGAGGAAATCCATGAAGTCAGTCCTATCTCTGAGTCATATTCTCCCACCACCGGATGGATGACCCTCATTACAAGCTACCTTCAATAGGGAGAACTTCCATCAGATAGGGCTGAGCGAGAGAAAATAAGGAGAAGGGCATCCAACTTTGTCTTATATGACAGCACGGGTCAACAAGAAGTCCTCTACAAATGAGGCCTCGATGGAGTCCTCCTCAGATGAATTGACGGAGAAGAAACCTCCACCGTCATGACTGAATTGCATGCCAAAGAATGTGGAGCACATCATCTGAGGTCCAAGCTTTCCCATCAGGTCCAGAGGCTTGGGTACTATCGGCCCACAGTGGCACGAGATTGCGAACGCTTTACCGCAAAATGCCACTCATGCCAAATTCATGCCAACTTCATACACCAACCCCTGGAGTTACTTCATCAGGCCAAGTACTCCTGTCCATTTTCTGTCTGGGGAATGGATGTTGTGGGACCATATCCCCCCACCATAGCCAAACAGCTGAAGTATATCCTCACGACAACTGACTTCTTTTCCAAATGGGTAGAAGTCATACCCCTTAAAAAAGTTGGGGAAATAAGTGTTTTCAGCTTCGTGAAAACCAATATCATCACCATATTTGGTGTCCCTCAAACCATACCGATGGATAACACCACCAACTTCTACTCTGCTGAATTGGAGAAACTATACCAAGAGTATGTTATCAAGGCTAACCACTCATCCCGCTACCATGCGGCGGCCAACGGATAGATAGAGGCTTTTAACAAGACCCTATCCAAAATTCTCCATAAAATGGTGGAAAAGACAAGAAGTCATGGCCGGATAAACTCCTTCATGCATTGTGTGCTTATCAAACCACAATCTACACCGCTACTCGGGCCACCCTGTACTCGCTGGTGTACGGCACAGAGGCGGTCCTGCCCATTGAACTCCAACTCCCCTCACTCCGTGTTTCCATATGTGATCAATTGTCTGATTATGAGCAATCAGAAAAGTGGTTGGGTGAATTAGAACAGCTAGATGAGAAGCGGCTGCACACTTTGCACCATCTAGAAGTCTACCAGAATCGGATTGCATGAGCCTTCAATAAAAAGGTCTGTCTTCGGTCATTATTGGAATGTGAATTGGTATTGGTCCTCCGGACCCCAATGATACCTGGAAGGAAACCTCCAAAGCTGGAGCCCAGGTGGGAGGGACCATAAGTGGTACACAAGGTCTACTCCAAGGGATCATATACCCTGATCTCCATGGATGGGCAATTCACCACTACTCCTACCAATGCGAGATTCCTAAAGAATTATTTCGCATAGACACCAAGTGTGTCCTTCGTCCTTACTGCACAACGTTAAACTGCATGGATAATAAGGGATAATAAGAGTTAGGAATTCACCCTTCCCCTAGTGTATGGACCAGACCTGCACGGGGTTTATTCTTCATCCGAGTTGCATGACGTTAAACTGTCAGGCACTCAATGGTCCAAAATCTGTGACCTTAAACTAAGATCATTTCGTCCTCACAACACGACGTTAAAATGCACAGACAAGAAGTTTTAAAAATGCCATATCCCCTCATACATGGACCAGACCTGCACGGGGTGTACCCATTTGGAAGGGAACTATGTACAGCTTGATTCATGCCCTCACAGGATACGTAGTGACGCTAGGGTCCCCAATCCTGGCCTAGACATCCCCCCAAAAAAGGGGGGGTTTAAAAATGCCATGTTCCCCCTGTGTACGGACGAGACCTTCACGGGGTGTATCATTCATCCTTACCGCACAACGTCAAACTACACAGATTTCATAGAACTACGTATGGCTTGATTCCTTCCATCGTAGGATACATAGCGACACTGGGGTTCCTCATCATGTCCCATCCACCTCTTAAAAAAATGAATGCTTTCCCCCGTGTATGGACCAGACCTACATGGGGTGTATCCTTCGTCATTACCGTACGATGTTAAACTGCACGGATTTCAAAGAACTATGTACGGATTGATTCTCGCCTTCGTAGGATACGTAGCGACACTAGTGTTCCTCGTCCTGGCCCATCCACTCCCGAATTAAATTTAAAATACCCCCTCCCCCCGTTTATGGACTAGAGCTACATGGGGTGTATTGTCTTTCATAGAATTATATACGGCTTGATTCCTGCCCTCGCAGGATACATAGTGACACTAGGGTTCCTCGTCCTGGACCAGCCACCTCTCAAATAAAAAAAATTCCTCCTTCCTCGTGTACGGACCAGACCTGGACGGGGTGTATTTGGCAGAGAACTACGTCCGGCTTGATTCTTGACTTCGCAGGATACGTAGTGACGCCAGGATCCCATCCTGGCCTAGCCACTCCCAAATGAAATAAAATAAAAGTTAAACAATATCCTCTTCTCCCGTGTATGGACCAGCCTTGAACGGGGTGTACTTCTTCCAGAGAACTAGGTACGGCTTGATTCCTGCCCTCGTAGGATACGTAGTGACGCCAGGGTTCCCCGTCCTGGCCCATCCCCCTAAATGAAAGTTAAAAATGTCATTTCGCCCCGTGTACGGACCAGACCGGCATGTGGTGTACTCCTCATCCTTACTGTATGACGTTAAACTACACGGATAGCAAGGTTTAAAAATGCCCCCTTCCCTCGTGTATGGACCATACCTGCATGGGGTGTATTTTGAAGAGAACTATGCTTGGCTTGATTCTTGCCTTCGCAGGATACGTGGCGATTCCAGGATCCTGTCCTGGCCCAGCCACTCCTAAATGAAATAAAATAAAAGTTAAACAATATCCACTTCCCCCGTGTACGGACCATCCCTGCACGGGGTGTACTTCTTCCAGAGAACTATGTACGGCTTGATTCCTACCCTTGCAGGATACGTATTGATGCCAAGGTTCCCCATCCTGGACCAACCCCCCGAATGAAAGTTAAAAATGCCTTTTCTCCCCATGTACGGACCAGACTAGCACGGGGTGTACTCCTTGTCTTTACCGCGCGACGTTAAACTGCACAGATAGCAAGGTTTAAAAATTCCCCCTTTCCCCCGTGTATGGGCTAGACTGGCACATGGTGTGTTTTTTTTCCACTCTGCACGACATTAAACTGCATGGATAATGAAAGTTAAAAATTCCCCTTTCCCTCGTGTATGGACCGAACCTGCGCGGGGTGTGTTTTTTGTCCTCACCACACGACATTAAACTGCACGGATTTTGTCACGAACCACCTAAGATATATAGTGAAACGAGGTGGAAATAATCCTTGCGCATTTGGATGCATCCTCCCTATACATCAGAGTCCATGACCTGGATAATTATGGATCTTCATAGCCATTCATGTCCATCGGAAGTGGAAAGTCATCGACCTGTGGACACCTTTGCAGGACTATGCATACCATGCCCTCAGCGGCTCTGCATATTGATAGCCCCTAGCCCGTCTACCAAAGGAAATATTTCCACATGCGACACTCTTCCTATCTCCGTACTCTTACCGGTCCCAGAGCTCCATAACATACCTCCTAATCCAGAAGTTTATGGCGCAGTGGTTTAAAAGTTCATCCCCTTTTCACATCCAAAATCTCCAGGGTATCCCTACCCGGTTAGCCTATGTATCTGCCCATGGCTCACATGACAACCTGCGTCTACGAACATCAAGCCAGGACTAGGCTATTGTGACTCAACAGATAGTTGTAGTGAAGATGTTTCTTGTATGCTTGGACACCACTATCCCCATGAGCCAAACTCTGTACTGTGAGCAATCTCGGATTTTCATAATCATTCATGGCCATCAGAAGTGGAAAGTTATCGACCCGGGGACACCTTTTTATGACTATCCATACCATGCCCTTAGAGGCTCTGCATAATGATAGCCCCTGGCTCGTCCATCAAAGGCAAGATTTCCTTGGGCGGTACTCTTCCTAGCTCCGTACGCTTACCGGCCTCAGAGCACCCACACCACAGCTCCAGATCTGAGAAACCTCAGAGTTTCAGTTTACAACCTTCGTCCCCCCACGCTGTTCCGAGTATATCAGTTCATGTTAACTCAGTTGTCCTTCGAGTGACTGCAGCAACAGTCACCCAGTGGTATGAGCTCTATGACCGCTAAACTAGGAGTACTTCGTCCTTACCGCATGACGTTAAACTGCATGGAGTGAAAGTACACCACTGCGCGCAGAATAAATCAGTTCAGGGAGCTCTCTAAGCTTTGACAATAACCAGGGCCGAGTATGCCCGACATTTCCAGACATTTCCTTCCCAAATGACAGACTTCGTGGCCCGGATAATTGCGGATCCTCATAACCACTCACGGTCATCGGATGTGGAAAGTTATCGACCCGTGGACACCTATGCATGACTATGCATACCATGCCCTTAGTGGCTCTGCATATTGATAGCCCATGGCCCATCTACCAAAGTCAATATTTCCACAGGCGACACTCTTCCTAGCCCTGTATGCTTACCGGCCTCCGGGCCCCCATATCATTCCTCCTGATCCAAGAAGCCCTGGAACCGAGATTTACTCCAATAAACCCCTCTCCATGTATTGGAAATGCAAAGATGCTCGAGTACAGTTACATCCTAATCAAGAGCGGCCTTTGCAACTACGTCCTTACCGCATGACGTTAAACTGCACGGAGCATCTTGGTCGCTTGACGTAAAGATGCAAAGATCGAGCATTAAACATATAGGGAAATACCTCTAACCATGAGAATTTTCACTAGTTTAAAAATACCCCCCCCCCCCCGTCCTTACCACATGACGTTAAACTGCAGAGAATCTAATAACACTCCCCGTACTAGCTGCATGACGTAAAACTGCACAACATCCTTTAAAAATGCTCTCTGTATTTACTGTATGACGTTAAACTGCATGGAAGTCGTCTTTACAGCATGACGTTAAACTGCATGGAAGTCATCCTCACTGCATGCCGTTAAACATCACGGGCTTCATTGAGACCCACCCTAGATATACGGCGAAATGGTAAAGGGATACTCTTGGCGCATTTGGATGCATCCTCTTAATACACTAGACTCCACGACCCGGATAATTACGGATCTCCATAAACACTCATGGTCATCGGAGGTGGAAGGTCGTCGACCCGCCGACACCTTTGTACGACTATGCATACCATGCCCTTAGTGGCTCTACATAATGATAGCCCCTGGCTCGTCCATCAAAGGAAATATTTCCTCATGCGATACTCTTTCTATCTTCGTACGCTCACCGGCCATAGCGCCCCCATGTCATATCTCCCGATCCAAAAATTTATGCAGCAGTGGTTTACAAGTTCATTCCTCACCTGCATCCAAGTGTTGTCGGGGCACCCCTTCCCGATGAGCCTATGTATCTGCCCACGATTCACATGAAAATTTGCATCTACAAGAATCAATACGGAACTGGGCTACCCTGACTCAGCGGGCAACTACCGCGAAGATGTCTCCTTTTTGCTCGGGACACCACTATCCCCATATGTCGAACTCTGTACTATGATCAATCTCGTATTTTCATAACCATTCATGCCCATCGGAGGCATAAGGTCGTCGACCCGCGGACACCATTGTATGACTATGCATACCATGCCCTCAGTAGCTCTGCATAATGATAGCCCCTAGCTCGTCCATCAAAGGAAAGATTTCCCCAGGAGATACTCTTCCTATACCCGTACGCTTATCGGCCTCAGAGCCCCCATATCATCTCTCCGGATTTGGGAAACCCTGGAGTTACAGTTTACGCCTTCATTCCAACACACTTTTTTAGAGCATTCCAGAGAATTCTAACTCAATTGTCCTCCGAGTGATTGTAGAAATAGTCTCCCAATGGTATAAGCTCTATGACCGTTAAACTAAGATCATTTCTTCCTTACCGCATGATGTTAAACTACACAGAATGTAAAAATGTCTCTTATCCTTATAGAATGACGCTAAACTACACGGAATGTAAAAATGTCCCTCGTCCTTACCGCATGCCGCTATACTTCACAGAATGTAAAAATGTCCCTTGACCTTGCTGCATGATGTTAAAATGCACGGACTTCGTCTTTACCGCATGACATCAAACTACACGGTAAAACTCTCAACGAGTCCAGCCAGGGATAGGGGTTCCCCCCCCCCCTCCTTAGTGCAAGGTAAAGACCTGCACAAACTACCGCCTCACATCAGCATGGGGAGGGATGACTTCACCCGTTCCCGGAAATTTAGTCGGGATGTTTCTTCCGTATCCAAGAATCCTTTTTTCATAAACCATACTATGCACCCAGAAAGAGCCGAACCCTTGTAAGCCAACCCTGGTGGTCCTGAATCTCAACTTCCTAGAAGTTGCTCAGCTATCAGAAGAATACAATCCTTAACCTAAGGACACCTTTACATGACTATTCATACCATTCCCTCAGCGGATCTTCATATTGATCACCCCTGGCTTGTCTACCAAAGGCAATATTTCTTTAGGCAATACCTCTTTCCGTACTCTTGTTGGCCCCTGAGCCCCCCATATCCATTCGGAAACCCTCTGAGATGCAGTTTACTATCCCCTTTCACAACCCTACCTGAATATGGTGGAACGTCTCTGAAAAGATTACCGAGGACCAGGAGAAGTCGTTCCATTCTATATGATGTCCCAGCTGCATGACTTTAAACTACACCAAGCACCAACCGTCCTTTAAGCTAGATAAATGCATAGGAAAGGAACCTTTCTTCCACATTCCTGATTGATATCGATGTTCTCAAAACCCTTCAGATGTCACATACCCTTTCCAGGACAACCATGGTGGTTTCAATAAGCCGGACTTTCATGAAGTCCGATGGCCATCAGAAATGGAGAGTCATTGAATTAAGGACACCTTTTCACGACTATTCATACCATGCCCTCAGCAGCTCTGCATATTGATTTCCCCTGGCCTGTCTACCGAAGTCAATATTTCCTTAGGCGATGCTCTTCCCACCTCTACATGCCTATACGTCTCCCATGCCTTGAGACATGCCCTACATGTCGTTCAAATCTAAACCTGCTCCCTCCACATGCGTCTGAAGGACATTGAGACGTCTTTTAATCAACCAAACATCATTGGGGACCTTTCCCCACTATATTTGGTCAAATATGTTCGACCTAAAACATCAGTAATTATGGTCTTGATGGCGGGACTTTAAACCGCTCACAAAAGAGGCACAAAGCCTCTTAGGCTGAAAACCCGAAAAGGGCGACCTAAGAAAAAGTCAGGCCATACCCGCTGGGTTCACACTAAATGAGCCTAGGAAAAATTAGATCATTAAAAGAAAAGACAAAAACATTGTGGGGTTTTTCTACAGAACCCTAGCAATAGTCAAACTGTGCTCGCTGAGTCCCTTGGGTCAGGAAAAATTTAGAGCATTGTCCAATCACTCATCTATTTTCAGGACCACTCTACATCTGAATGGTCTCCTCTTCATTCCGATCGGACCCCATTCTGATGGGGGGCATTTGTAGGGTCCTGAAAATTCTGCAAATGGGAAATCCAATTACCCCAAAATTCGGAAAAGGACTGAACCGGTCTGCGCACCGGCTCCAAGAAACAATACACAGCCGGTTTTGCGAACCACCCTCTCGCGGAAGCTGTCGTTCGCGAGATAGGGGAAGAACGCCTATGTGGGCGCGAACCAGGAAGACTTCTGGATGTCAGGTCGGTCCATCGCCATGAGATTCCCCCTCTGCGGACCGCTTTCATTCGCGGGATAGAGGCGAAGAGGTATGCAACCATGGATCAATCCCACGCATCTCCGTTCCAAAACTCCCTGGTTTGCCGAGTCATCCGCGGGTGGGGGTTCCTTCATGGGATTCTGAAAAAAATTATATGTTCCACATCCCCTTCGTGACTCTATAAATATTCATTGAGTGGAACCAAAAATTGAGGAGGAAGGATGGGTGAAAACCATGGGGAGAGGCTGTAGAAATCGCTCCCAGCAGTAAAGTTCCACGACCATCCGCGGACTCCATATCGTCAACGGATGCACTCTTCCACATAGAGGAGAAAACAAACCGCGAAACACATTCAGCCATCTCCTTCGCAGATGGCCACCCCCTCCGCAGACCAGTGTTGTTCCCGAAATGGAGGCAGGAACCCCTCTGCGGGTGCGAAGTAGGACGGGCGGCCTGCTCCCCCATGACCAGCTCCTCCACGGTCATTTCCTTCACGGACAACCATCCTTGGCAGCCTAGTCCTTCGCGGCTTGATCCCTCGCGGCCAGCTCCTCCATGGTCATTTCCTTCACAGATAGCCTCCTTCGTAGACAGCCTCTTTCGCGACCATCTCATCTGCGGACACCCTTCGCCGACGACCATCTCATCCTCAGACAACACCCTTGGCGGACAACCTATTTCGCGGAGATCCTCTATCGCGGACGACCTCCTTCGCGGCATGCTTCCTTCGCGGACAACCAACCCGCGAACCACATGCGGACAGCTCCGCCACAGCCGGTCCCTCATGGATAGCTTCTATGTGGCCAGCCCCATGCGGAAAACCCCATGCACTCTCTAGTCCATACCACGGGGCATGCGCCCCCGCACCCCCGAGCGGGCCGGTCCCTTCTCTACTGTCGCTAACCCCCATGAAAAATGGACAGTCACACCATGAAATTTTCCGGCCAGGATGTCGGTATTTTCCATTGCTCCCTTACGCCTCCCCAACAACCTTCTTATAAATTCCACGAGTCGAGCTACTCCTCATGACTCTCCTATAACCATATGTCCTAGCTCTTTTTTCTAGGTTCATCCAGAAAGGGTTTCCCTTATGTAAGTCCCACACCAACCATTGCTAGGTATCTTCTACCTAGTCGTCCTGACCACATTACGTTAAACTATATGTCCATCGTCCTGACCACATGACATTAAACTATATGGCCCTCGTCTTATCCATATGACATTAAACTATACAGAAACAGTCCTCTCTACATGACTATAAACTGTAGCATTCCCTATAATTAAATAATTGGATGCCTCTTGCTCCATGCAAGATATGCCTTATTCTCCAAGCATAAGATGCCTCATTCCATATTTACAGTGGCATAATTTCAAGAGCACTGGAATCTGTTCAAACATTCCATCACTCCACCCCACGCTTTGTGTGTCCTTCATTCGGATCTTCATCCACTTCCATATCTGAAGGGACCCCCTAATGGCCTGGTCCCATGCCGCTCCGGCTCACCTACCATCCTGGTCCAACGCCCCGGAAGACTTTGGATGACACTTTGAGTCAGGTCCTATGTTTCGAACATGGTCAACAGTCGACCCTCAATATCTTTTCCCCATTTCATGCTAACGCGAAATGAATATTGTGTTTCGAACACGGTCAACAGTTATCCTCCATTGCCATGACACCCTCATTACATTCCGAATGTCAGGCATGTAATTCACACTTTTTGTCTCCCTTTGTTCGGACTGATTCCAATTCCCTTGGCATTATCCCGCTTGTGCACTTGCGCATAGGCGTTTGTCCCCATTATATTCTTCAACCCACCAATGGGTTGGGATGCCCTCATGGCCAGACATGAGGAAGACATTATGGGCATCCATCTCGGAGTAAGCCCCTGCCTTATGGGCCGCCCTATGCGTAAGCCCCACTCCACTTCTCACGGATGCACCTTTCGCGACGTGATCGTCTGGTCCCTGCTGCCTCTTAATTCTCGCACCGAGAATGGCTCACGTGAGCTTAGAGTAAGCATCGACTATGACATCCTCTTATGGGGATCCTCAGAGTGTAAGCCCCAATCCACCCCTTGGGCCTCATCAGAGTGTAAGCCCCAAGCCGATGCAAACTACGAGTACTTTGATCCATGTTAAGGCATGGTACGTAGGAAGCCTCTCCAAGGTTCAAGCCCGATCACCATCGAACCCCCAGGTCCACCTTCACGTCGGTTCTCCGAAACCCCGATTCAAACTACATGGACTTTAATCCCTATCTCCTAGGCAGGGTACGTAGGAAGCCTCCCTGAGGTTCAATCCCAACAATCGGTCGATCTGACTATCTTCACGTCGGTTCACCGAGCCACTCCTAGCACCGTCTCAATGAGTTCAAATTCTTCAGAGTCATTAATCCAATGAGGGATGTTAAACCTCCGGCCTAAATGTGTAACATCCCAGGTAAATAAAGAATAAAGAATTTTCATATTTATTAATATTTATGAATTAAATATTAATTTTAATTAAAAGGGTTTTCTACGTTCAATAGCGTACTTGGTACGCAACGATGAGTTTCTTTGAAAACTTACATTGCACACAAGTAATAAAATAATATTATTTTAAATGTTAGTTAACGAGTATCCGTTGTACTGGCGGGAATGGATAGAAATAACTAAAATATGATTATATATGTTTTAAATTTTTTTACATTTACCCAATAAAAGATAAAGGCTTAAAATACGGAAAGAGTTCAATTTTAGGCATTTATACCCTAATTTTCACGAAAGGTCCACTTATCACCTTTTGACGGAGAACCGTCATTAAATATAGTTTTGATCGATCTTATAAATTCTTTTGGACCAAATATAACTCTTCTTTAGAATTGGGATATCAAAATTTACTTTGTGTAAATTTTTGGTACCTTTCTGATAAAGTTCATTTTTTTAATGAATAGTGTAAAATGTTGTATTTTAATTCAAAACCTCTTTTTAATCTAATTTATTTATATGATTAGATTATCTTTTGAATTGGTTTTAAAGTGAAATTAGAAAATATTTTTACCATTAAATCCAATAGTGGTCGTTGGAATCAATTTCACTTTGAAATTGGACTTAAACTAGTGTCAATCTTTTGATACTTATTATTTCATAAAAACACGCTATTTGCTCGGACAGCGGGAATTAATTATTAAATTAATTAATGTGACTTATATGTTTTGAATTTGGTAAAATAGACTTAATTTTTGAATTTGTAATATCAAATATAGCTTAGGGTGAATTTTTGGCAATTTTCTGAAAAACATCAATTTTGATGAATAGTGAAACCACTAAGTGGTACTTATAAAGACTGATTTTCCGTTTAAATGAAATTTTGCCATAATTGTGTTTTGAATTTCAAAAATCCGACATACATGGTTGTCATTAAGAAGTAAAATGTGGTTCAATGAGATTATAATAATTTTTTGGTGAATAGTAACTTATTAAGTTTTTAATCACGATTAGTGGTAATTAGTGTAGTTTAAGGTAAAAATAATGTTTTAATAATATGAAATGAACTTGAAACATGTCCTAACTTCATTGGATGTGTGATGGCCGACCAAGAAAAGCCATCGGTAAACTTGAGGACCCCATGGGGACACTTTGGTTGGGAAATGACATAAATAACTTTTTATTTAATGTAAAAGTAAAAATGACACAAACATGATATGTTTTACTAACACAATTTTTAAATGGGGTTATACAAGTCAGATTTTTGATTATAAATAGTAATTGGAAAGATAAAAAGATTTCATACATGATAGTATTTTTTTTATAATTTTTAGACACTAAAAAAATTAAATTATTTATAACATCATGATGATGCAGCGATGACCTCATTATTTAACGATTTAAATAAAATGGAAAGATAATGTAAAATATATGAACTACACATGTCCAAAACTTATTGGATGGGTGGATTTCGAAACCTTATCACCTTATCCACGAATTATTTCAATGTGGGACCTTTTAAAATCGAAACACATTTTCAAATAAAGTAATATTTCTTTACTTTCCAAAAGTGCCCCTCCTCTCCTCTTATAAAAGGCCCCCACCTCTACCTCATTTCACACACTCCTCAAGCCTTTGGCTCGGCCAACCCCTTCCCATTTACTCTCTCCACATCCCTCTCCTCATCCTAGAGGATTCCCTTTGGGCATAATCCTTTCAAAGGAAGCCTTTAGGCTCAAATCAAAAGGAGTTACAGTTTTAAAGGTAATTCATTCTCTCTTGTTCATTTGTTTTATTTTGCTTCTCCAACCCTCTAAACTCTTTTTATTTACTTATTTTGTAACAACAACAGTATCTTAAATATACTAGGATGTTGTTATAAGATTTATTCGAGCTACACTCTCACAAAACTACATCAAATGGTTAAAGAACATACGGTTTCTGTGGATGGCGAAATTCTGCCTCCCGAAACGATGATTGTTCAATACTCATTTAACACCTTCAAGGGTGGCCATTATGATGTCACTATTTTTATATATGATATATAATATGTTTATATTTTCTTTAAGCTTCTGTATTTTTCATTTTGGGCATACCTTTATGGTTTCCATTATGGGTAAACACGATATCTTCATTTAAGGAAGTGCGGACTACCGCCCCCTCAATGTGATGTGATTCGTTAATTCCATATGTGGGACGTGTAAAGGATGGATTTAAAGTTATTATATAAGATGTTATACTGGAATTTTAATATACCTATATATCATTATTATTTCTTTCCATTAAAGTATGAGATAGAAATGAAAGTAGCGTTCATGCGTATGTACGGCTTACCGTCTCCATGAACGGTGCATTTCATTTCTTATCCCCAAATGTAATGTACTATTAAAAGTACATGTATATAATGGATATATATAATTAATGATATATCTAAATGATGAATATAATTCTGGAATTAAAATATACATACCTCTCATTTAGTTTTAATTCCATTAATATGACAAAGAAATGAAAGTAGTGTTCATGCATACGTACGGCTTACCGTCTCCATGAATGGTGCATTTCATTTCTTACCTCTAAATGGTTATGTAATATTATAAATAAATGTATATTCTGGATATATATGATACATATTATATCCAAATCGGGAATTTCATTCTGGATATAAAGAACCTTTGACCACACGAACAACATGTAATTGTAAGAAGTCCACTTTCGACTTAAGAACCAAATATTGACAAAACAAACATTATTAACTTAAATGGTTAAATAATGTTTATAACATGGAAATAAGTGATACAAAAGGAATAATGAACTTTAAAAGGTTCTTAATCAAGTATAAATTAACTCAATTTTATTATTCAGGACGTTAAAGAACGATCGAGTCAAGTCAGACCCGAGGTAAGGGACTTCGTCTCAATCTCCTTTCATTGAGGCATATTTCGTTTTATACACAACTTTCTTTTATACGGTGTATAAAACCCTTTGACTTTTAATTTTATACAAAAGGAATCTTTTTCTACGAAGAGTTTTACTAAACGACAAAAAGGAATGTTTTTTTAACGTACGCGGTGACAACGACTTTTTCCGCCGCCGCGAGTATTATTTGGTCTTTGGCTTTCTCAACAAGCCGTAATGTTTTTAGAATAAAATAAATACCATATACTCTTTTATGTATTTTGGTATTGAAAATGGTTTTGAAAAAGGATTCTATTATGTCAATATATTTATGATATATTGTGATTGAAATGTGGAAATGTTATCATTCCTTTATATTGGTTTTATGTTTTATGATTTTATATTGGTACTTGGACATTTTAACGGGTGGTTACGTTATAAACCATATGACGGGTGGTGCCGTGAATACCAGGACGGTTGGTTACGTTATAACCTCCAATGCATTGGGTATGGAAGTCGGCCGTATGGCTATTCCATTAAGTATGTATGGAAATTGGCCGTGTGGCTATTCCATTAAGTGATATGTGTGGAAGTCGACCGTATGGTTATTCCACTTAAGTATGTTTATGTCCCAAGTTACCTTTATATATGTTATGTGTTCTTTATATGGGTTTTATGGTAATACTTTGGTTACAAAAAGGTAAGTAATGATACTTTATTCAGTGAAGAGTTTTTACTACTTCATGAAGGTGAAGGTATTACTTTGATAGAGTATACATGGTTTACTTGATTTTGAAAAACTAACAGTTTTCATTCTTTGTGTATCCCTTACTGAGCTTTTTATGCTCACCCCAAGTTTTTTTTAAATGTTTTTCACAGGACTTAATGTGGAATAAGGTTAAGGATGGGATCAAGGGAATGTCATGCTATATAAAACATGGAACTAGACACGTTTATTTTTAAGAGTTTTTTTTATTATGGAAACTTAGTAGAAGTGACTACTTTGTAATCTTTTGAGATGTAATAGTTATGTTATAATTCTCTAAAACTCCAAACCTGAAAAGATCCTCGACGTGAATTATTCATTTAATTCAATATTAAGTAAGGTTTAAGGTTGGGGCCTTATAGTTGGTATCAGAGGTCGGTTTAAACAACTTTAGGAGTTAGAAAAGTGTTAAATTATAATATGATTGAAATGATATAGCATTTACGGATTTCCATGTTGCTTCGCCTAAGATATTTCTGTGTTCAGAATGGTTTTCCGCAGAGGAAACAAAGCAGCTATGTTGGGACGACATCAGGAGAAAGATAACCTTCCAAATCAGCAACCTGAGATGGTCGGAATCGGAACTGAACAGTTTGTTGCAGTGATGGCATAGTTTACTCAGGCTATAAATGGTGGTGGTATCCATGCACGAGATCAGCCAGATCAACCGCAGAGGAACATGTCAGTGGTGGAACATTTCATGAGGCAACATCCCCCATCATTCAGAGGATCATCTGACCCTGTGCAAGCTGAAGGGTGGATTAAAGCTCTGGAGAAGATTTTTGATGTCATGGGGTGTTCAGAACATCAAAAGGTTAGTCTTGCTGTTTACCGTTTTGAAGGTGAAGCTGATCAGTGGTGGTCGATGGTGAAAAATATAAGGGATAGTGATGAGATTGAGGATCTTCACTGGGACGAATTCAAAGGTATGTTTCTTGAGAAATATTTTCCTAAGGTGGTTTTTCTTAGGATGGAAAAACAGTTCCTAAAATTGAGGCAGGAGGATGATTCAGTGGCTGCTTATGAAGAAAAGTTCACTCGATTGGCATGGTATGATCCAAACTTCATACGAGATCTTGATAGTAAAATAAACCGTTTTTACTCAGGGTTAAAGCCAAAGTATCGAAGGGCTTTAGCTTCTCGTGAGTTCAAAAGTTATGAAAAACTTTTTCGATGTGCGGAGAAGGTAGAAATGGAGTTTGCCGATGATCAGGTGTTCTATGACAAACAACAGAATAAGAGGTCTAGTTGGCAGGAAAAGGGGAAGAATTCATCAAAGAAGCAAGGAGGTAAGAAAACCAAATATCCATCCTGTGAGAAGTGTGGTAAAATGCATCCTGGAGAATGTTTATCCAAGTCTGGTAAGTGCTTTCGGTGTGGTAAGTCTGGTCATATTGCTCGTAACTGTAAGGAAGATGATCAAGCAAGAAATGAAAATCCAACGGTAAGATATTTTAAGTGGAATGAAATGGGTCATTATGCAAACGAGTGTCCAACGAAGAACTCAACTGGGGGAATGCAGCCAGACTACAAGCAGAAAGGGGTGGTGAAATACTTTGCAACAACTTCAGCAGATGTTGGGCCATCGAATGAAGTGGTATCAGCTCCAAGGAGCTCAGTATTTTTCGAAGATTGACTTGAGGTCGGGGTACCATCAGTTGAAAGTAAAAGAAGCAGAAGTTCCGAAGACTGCGTTCCGTACTAGATATGGCCATTATGAATTTGTAGTTATGGCTTTTGGGTTAACCAATGCACCTGCTGTATTCATGGACCTTATGAATAAAATTTTCCATGAGTTATTGGACAAGTTTGTGTTTGTGTTTTGAGGTTTGGGAAGAGGTTATGTGTGTCTTGTGATTCACAGTTGAAGAATGAGTTGTTATGTGAGGCTCATAGTTCCCCGTTTTCAGTTCATTCGGGCAGTACTAAGATGTATAGAGATCTGCGGGAGTATTACTGGTGGGATGGAATGAAAAGAGACATTGCTAATTTTACTATGAAGTGTTTGACATGTCAACAGGTTAAAGCAGAGCGGCAGTTACTGAAAGGGATGCTTCAGCCTTTTCCAGTTCCAGAGTGGAAATGGGAAAACATATCCATGGACTTTGTTGTGGGATTACCGAGGACATCTCAAGGTAATAATGCAATCTGGGTTATTGTTGATCGCTTGACCAAATCTGCTCATTTCTTTTCTATACGAGATACTTTCTCTCTTGATCAACTTTCCCGTTTGTATCTTAAAGAGATAGTCATGTTACATGGAGTTCCTCTCTCCATTGTATCGGATCGTGATCCCAGGTTTACTTCTAACTTTTGGAAAGCCCTTCAGAAGTCGTTGGGTACTGAATTAAATTTTAGTACAGCTTTTCATCCTCAATCAAATGGGCAGTCAGAACGAACAATCCAGACATTGGAGGATATGCTACGAGCTTGTTCTATGGATTATCAGGGAAGTTGGGACCAACATCTTTCTTTGGTTGAGTTTTCTTATAATAACAGTTTTCATTCCAGTATACCGATGGCACCATTTGAGGCATTATATGGGAAGCGGTGTCGAACTCCAGCATTTTGGGATGAAGTGGGTGAAAGGAAGCTGATGGGACCAGAATTAGTAGAAGAGATGGCAGAAAAAGTTCAGTTGATTCAGAAGCACATGAGAACAGCTCAGAGTAGGCAGAAGAGTTATGCAGATAACCAGAGGAAGGATCTATCTTTCGAGGTAGGTGATCATGTTTTTCTCAAGGTTTCTCCTTCGAAAAGTGTGATGAGATTTGGTAAGAAAGGAAAGTTGAGTCCAAGGTTTGTTGGACCATACGAAATTCTGGAGAGACTTTGATCAGTTGCATACCGAGTGGCTTTACCTCCGAGTTTATCTCAGGTACACAATGTTTTTCATGTTTCAATGTTGAGAAAGTATATGCCAGATCCATCTCATGTTTTGAGTCCAGAGGTAGTTCAGCTGGAAGAGAACCTATCTTATGAGGAACAACCGGTCCAGATTCTTGACCACAGGGAGCAGGTGTTACGGAATAAGGTGATTCATCAGGTAAAGGTTTTGTGGAAAAACCATGTGATTGAAGAGGCAACATCGGAATCTGAAAATGCTATGAGGGATAAATACCCCCACTTATTTTGATAAGTGAATAAAATTACGAGGACGCAATTCCCAAAAGGGGGAAGGATGTAACATCCCAGGTAAATAAATAATAAAAGCATTTTCATATTTATTAATATTTATGAATTAAATATTAATTTTAATTAAAAGGGGTTTCTACGTTCAATAGCGTACTTGGTACGCAACGATGAGTTTCTTTGAAAACTTACGTTGCACACAAGTAATAAAATAATATTATTTTAAATGTTAGTTAATGAGTAGTCGTTGTACTGGCGGGAATGGATAGAAATAACTAAAATATGATTATATATGTTTTAAAATTTTTTTACATTTACCCAATAAAATATAAAGGCTTAAAATACGGAAAGAGTTCAATTTTAGACATTTATACCCTAATTTTCACGAAAGGTCCACTTATCACCTTTTGACGGAGAACCATCATTAACTATAGTTTTGATCGATCTTATAAATTCTTTTGGACCAAATATAACTCTTCTTTAGAATCGGGATATCAAAATTTACTTTGTGTAAATTTTTGGTACCTTTCTGATAAAGTTCATTTTTTTAATGAATAGTGTAAAATGTTGTATTTTAATTCAAAACCTATTTTTAATCTAATTTATTTATATGATTAGATTATCTTTTGAATTGGTTTTAAAGTGAAATTAGAAAATATTTTTACCATTAAATCCAATAGTGGTCGTTGGAATCAATTTTACTTTGAAATTGGACTTAAACTAGTGTCAATCTTTTGATACTTATTGTTTCATAAAAACACGCTATTTGCTCTGACAGCGGGAATTAATTATTAAATTAATTAATGTGACTTATATGTTTTGAATTTTGTAAAATAGACTTAATTTTTGAATTTTTAATATCAAATATAGCTTAGGGTGAATTTTTGGCAATTTTCTGAAAAACTTCAATTTTTGATGAATAGTGAAACCACTAAGTGGTACTTATAAAGACTGATTTTCCGTTTAAATGAAATTTTGCCATCATTGTGTTTTGAATTTCAAAAATCCAACATACATGGTTGTCATTAAGAAGTAAAATGTGGTTCAATGAGATTATAATAATTTTTTGGTGAATAGTAACTTATTAAGTTTTTAATCACGATTAGTGGTAATTAGTGTAGTTTAAGGTAAAAATAATGTTTTAATAATATGAAATGAACTTGAAACATGTCCTAACCTCATTGGATGTGTGATGGCCGACCAAGACAAGCGATGGGTCAACTTGGGGACCCCATGGGGACACTTTGGTTGGGAAATGACATAAATAACTTTTTATTTAATGTAAAAGTAAAAATGACACAAACAAGATATGTTTTACTAACACAATTTTTAAATGGGGTTATACAAGTCCGATTTTTGATTATAAATAGTAATTGGAAAGATAAAAATATTTCCTACATGATAGTATTTTTTTTATAATTTTTAGACACTAAATAAGTTAAATTATTTATGACATCATGATGATGCAGCGATGACCTCATTATTTAACGATTTAAATAAAATGGAAAGATAATGTAAAATCTATGAACTACACATGTCCAAAACTTATTGGATGGGTGGATTTCTAAACCTTATCACCTTATCCACGAATTATTTCAATGTGGGACCTTTTAAAACCGAAACACATTTTCAAATAAAGTAATATTTCTTTACATTCCAAAAGTGCCCCTCCTCTCCTCTTATAAAAGGCCCGCACCTCTACCTCATTTCACACACTCCTCAAGCCTTTGGCTCGGCCAAACCCTGCCCATTTACTCTCTCCACATCCCTCTCCTAATCCTAGAGGATTCCCTTTGGGCATAATCCTTTCAAAGGAAGCCTTTAGGCTCAAATCAAAAGGAGTTACACTTTTAAAGGTAATTCATTCTCTCTTGTTCATTTGTTTTATTTTGCTTCTCCAACCCTCTAAACTCTTTTTATTTACTTATTTTGTAACAACACCAGTATCTTAAATATAATAGGATGTTTTTATAAGATTTATTCGAGCTACACTCTCACAAAACTACATCAAATGGTTAAAGAACATACGGTTTCCGTGGATGGCGAAATTCTGCCTCCCGAAACGATGATTGTTCAATACTCATTTAAAACCTTCAAGGGTGGCCATTATGATGTCACTATTTTTATATATGATATATAATATGTTTATTTTTTCTTTAAGCTTCTGTATTTTTCATTTTGGGCATACCTTTATGGTTTCCATTATGGGTAAACATGATATCTTCATTTAAGGAAGTGTGGACTACTGCCCCCTCAAAGTGATGTGATTCGTTAATGCCATATGTGGGACGTGTAAAGGATGGATTTAAAGTTATTATATATGATGTTATACTGGAATTATAATATACCTATATATCATTATTATTTCATTCCATTAAAGTATGAGATAGAAATGAAAGTAGCGTTCATGCGTATGTACGGCTTACCGTCTCCATGAACGGTGCATTTCATTTCTTATCCCCAAATGTAATGTACTATTAAAAGTACATGTATATAATGGATATATATAATTAATTATATATCTAAATGATGAATATAATTATGGAATTAAAATATACATACCTCTCATTTAGTTTTAATTCCATTAATATGACAAAGAAATGAAAGTAGCGTTCATGCGTACGTACGGCTTACCGTCTCCATGAACGGTGCATTTTATTTCTTACCTCTAAATGATTATGTAATATTATAAATACATGTATATGCTGGATATATATGATACATATTATATCCAAATCGGGAATTTCATTCTGGATATAAAGAACCTTTGACCACACGAACAACATGTAATTGTAAGACGTCCACTTTCGACTTAAGACACCAAATATTGACAAAACAAATTATTATTTACTTAAATGGTTACATAATGCTTATAACATGGAAATAAGTGATATAAAAGGAATAATGAACTTTAAAAAGGTTCTTAATCAAGTATAAATTAACTCAAGTTTATTATTCAGGACGTTAAAGAACGATCGAGTCAAGTCGGACCCGAGGTAAGGGACTTCGTCTCAATCTCCTTTCATTGTGGCATATTTCGTTTTATACACAACTTTCTTTTATACGGTGTATAAAACCCTTTGACTTTTACTTTTATACAAAAGGAATCTTTTTCTACGAAGAGTTTTACTAAATGACAAAAAGGAATGTTTTTTTAATGTACGCGGTGACAACGACCTTTTCCACCGCCGCGAGTATTATTTGGTCTTTGGCTTTCTCAACAAGCCGTAATGTTTTTTAGAATAAAATAAATACCCATATACTCTTTTATGTATTTTGATATTGAAAATGGTTTTGAAAAAGGATTCTATTATGTCAATATATTTATGATATATTGTGATTGAAATGTGTAAATGTTATCATTCCTTTATATTGGTTTTATGTTTTATGATTTTATATTGGTACTTGGACATTTTAACGGGTGGTTACGTTATAAACCATATGACGGGTGGTGCCGTGAATACCAGGACGGTTGGTTACGTTATAACCTCCAATGCATTGGGTATGGAAGTCGGCCCGTATGGCTATTCCATTAAGTATGTATGGAAATTGGTCGTGTGGCTATTCCACTAAGTGATATGTGTGGAAGTCGACCGTATGGTTATTCCACTTAAGTATGTTTATGTCCCAAGTTACCTTTATATATGTTATGTGTTCTTTATATGGGTTTTATGGTAATACTTTTTTTACAAAAAGGTAAGTAATGATACTTTATTCAGTGAATAGTTTTTACTACTTCATGAAGGTGAAGGTATTACTTTGATAGAGTATACATGGTTTACTTGATTTTGAAAAACTAACAGTTTTCATTCTTTGTGTATCCCTTACTGAGCTTTTTATGCTCACCCCAAGTTTTTTTGAAATGTTTTTCACAGGACTTAATGTGGAATAAGGTCAAGGATGGGATCAAGGGAATGTCATGCTATATAAAACATGGAACTAGACACGTTTATTTTTAAGAGTTTTTTTTATTATGGAAACTTAGTAGAAGTGACTACTTTGTAATATTTTGAGATGTAATAGTTATGTTCTAATTCTCTAAAACTCCAAACCTGAAAAGATCCTTGACGTGAATTATTCATTTAATTCAATATTAAGTAAGGTTTAAGGCTGGGGCCTTATAAAATGATTCTGAACCCCTGCGTCCAGCTGACCATTTCCAACCAGGATTAATCTGTGGATACTATGCTTGGGTATGAACCAAAGATTCGTGAACATATGAATACTTCTTAAATCTATAAGAGATTCCCAGAACAGGAAATAATTCCCCCCAAAAGGGTGTGATGAGCCTGACTTCCCATCCTCTCAACCAATGTGAGTTCTTAAGTGTCGCTGGCCAAATCGCCCGGCGAACGCCTGCCTTTGGAAAGCAGGTCCATGCATCGTCGGATATAGAACTGTTGGGCATTTGGAGACCGACCTGAAACAATCATTAAGGAACTTGCACCTACACATACGTACGTCCACTCTTACCCTTACATATTGAAGGAAAGGTTAATGTTCCCTTCACATAATAATGGACTTACCCTTACATAGGGAATTGTAAACCTTTATGTAACGCATAGGATCTTCTAGTTACCCTTATGTAACCTATATAAACTCTTTTTTACCTTTATTAAATTAGGGGGAAATTGGTATTGACCTTACCTAACATATATAAAACGCCACTTAACCTTAAACAACTTCACTTTTATGTGTAAAGGTAAATATTTTATTGAAAATATAACATTTTTAATTAAATATACATATAAATAATTAAGGGAATATTTTATTATTACTTTAAATTTTCTAAAACACTTTAAAATTTATAGAATCATTTTAAAAATTATAAATTAATTTCAAAATAACCTTTTAAAACATCAAAATTACTTTCATAACTTATATAATCCTTTAATACAACTTTATAAATTACAAAATAATTTTAAAACAACTTCTAAAATAATTAAATTACTCTTAAACCACTAGAAACCCTATAATGGTAAAGTAAGGGTTTATAAAAAACAAGACTCTTACATTGGATAACACTGAAAAAATTATCATCCTCGAGAATTAAAAAAAATGTAAAAGAGAGGGAATAGATTAGTGATAAATCAACCACCCCATGAGATACCTCTCAAGGTTCCTGATATACTTAGAAAAAACAACCACTCTTTAGGATCAAAGAATATAGCTACACAACACTTTAAAATAATCTCTTGGGGAATATACCTCTCAAACGGGATCAGGGACATTAATAATAAATTTCATCAAGAGGAGAATCAATCCTAAATTTCAATATAAGATCAAATAATTCATCCCCAAAAATAAATCATCAGCAACTTTGGAATTTTGATAAAATATATGTGACTCTCTTCCTTGGGTAAGATCACATAATCACATCAATTTCCAAACCTATAACCAAAAAAAATCAATAACGAAATGCATATTCAAACAAAAAAACATAATATTAAAAGAATACTTTAGAAAGAACACTTTTAATAGTAAACACTTCAAATTGATTAAACAAAAGGTAATTAAACTTTATTTTTGAGAGAACACCTTTATCTCTAACTTTTCAATAATTTTACTTAGGTATGACATCAAAAATTTATACATTCTCTATTTTCATTTATCATGATACCATTTTTTATTCATAAAAACCTAAAACATTTCATTCTTAATATATCATAAACAAAGTAGATTTTCATGATTATATAATTATTTATTAACAAACATAAATGTTCTAATTACAATATTTCATTAGTTCATGTTGGTTAATGAGTTTAAAACATAAAATACAGTCCAAATGATTATTTTATTTCTGGGAATATATCCAAACATTTCACATTAGAAATTTATAAATTTCAAAACAAGATGATAAAAAATTTTCACCAAGACTCATGTGTTTATAATTTGGTAGGTTAATAAATATTAAAATGAAAACCCTTTTTAATACTTCTTCATAATAAGGTATATGTCAAAATATTATTCTATAAAACACTTCTATTATATTTTCAATTTTTTTAAATTTGATGCAGGTTTCATGGAATTATTGAAATTATTTATTTAAATAAATTATTATCACAAAATAAATTTTTCTCTGAGGGTCTCAATAAATATTATTATACAATATAAAGAAAAATTAAAAGGACAAAATAATCCAAGTAAATTTTTATTTTACAAGGTGATATCATATTTATCATGATTTCTATGATAACTCATGTACATAAAAAAGTTACATGATTTCACTAAATTATATTTATTCAACTAAAAGATATATATCATACTCTTTATAAAATTAATATCAATACATGTAGCATCAAAACTTGGAGAGTTAAAATTTTACATATGAAGTTAAATTTAAAAAATTATAAGGTTAGAATAAACCATTTAATCCCTCTTTTAAACTTTTTACAAGTCTTTTAATGAAATTATTTAATAGGATTACATGAATATAAAATCTAAGAAGGATATAATGTCCCAATTTCTATTTTAAATTTACCACAAGTACATGACATTACATAAATAGTTTCAAATTAAAGTAAAATAAAATTCCTTAAACAATATAAGCACTTATATCATCTTAATAGAGCTATAGAAAGCATATAAATCAAAGAACCTTATCCATCGCACCATGATATTGTCTACTTTAGGTAGAAATCACTCACCTGAATGGTTTCAAAATCTGTCGTACCATAAAAAATCATGATGGGTGAAGTTCCCCTATATTTGTTTTCTTAATGTCATAAAATATATAAAAAATATGAGAAAAATACCTTCCAAGGATGCAAGAACACCATACCACAATCACATCATAATAAAATATTCATGCACAACCCACATCATACAAGAATTTAATTCACAAAAAAGTGAGTAATTAATCTAAAAAACAGAGAAATAAATTAAAGGTAAGATTAAAATATTCTCTTTTCCCTGAACCAAGTCCTATATCAAGTATAATGAGTGAAGAGTATATTGACTAAAACAATGTAATATATACAATAAAACCTTATGATTGAAAAAATATCCATCATGTTAGTCCCAAGAGAAGGTTATATGATTCACATGATTATAATAACACCTACTCCCTAGGCCAATGAAGGGATCGAGGATAGTGTAATAGAATTATATGAACAAGGTTAGATAAATCTTTACCCCATAACACATCTCCATCTCAACACCGGGCATGTGGAATGGGTTATTATTACCATATATAATTTCTGATAGGTGTGGGTTGGAAACTACATGTTGAAGTGATACAAATGATCATGGATCAAGGATTTATTAGGTTGGTTTCAATCAAACAAATGACGAGGTTTACCTGCACTCATTCCATAGGGATAACATTTTAATAATGATGATAAACCTAATCATTCATTTTAATGGGATAAAAAATTAATATTTTAATGTTCTATAAGGAAAAAAAGTATCACTACACATCTAGAGAAGATATCATAAATCCCGTAATAGATGGAAACATCATTGACTGTGAATCCCCACCCCATGGTCGTAGAAATAAACTCATCCTAAAATCTATCCTCATAAAATCACACAAAAATAACCAACTCAAAATAAAATTCAAGGATCAGTGACTACTTCTATCAAGCTAAACCACAAAGTATCGTCCTAGAAGAAGGAACCAAGTGCACTCTATGAACATGATTTAACTGAATGATATCACTACCTCCTCTAAGCAAAACACTATCCAAAAATATAAAATAGATCACTCACACATATTTAGACTATAATACTAGAACTTTAAAAGTGTCATACTCTGACTATTGTTGTTCTCATCCTCCACTATGAGGTGTTTTTCTCACACGTCTTACTAAAATTATTTTACACGAACCTAATGGGGACATCTACCTAGAGCCAATGTTATACAAGAAAAATTGTTAGGGACTCCTAATCAAGGGAACATATTACTTAAGCTTAATTAGTTTATATTTTAACCTTTTCTCATTGCTTAACCCATTCACGATAGATTCATACAAGTATGATGCATAATCCTTTCATAGGTATCGACAATATAAGTAAAAACACTTCAGTTATCATATCATGTAAACTTGATGGTCCATCCATCAAATCATAGGGGTGACTAATATTTTGTTTACTAGACATTATCCCTCATTTATAGCATGTAATAAGCTTTGTGTACACTTTTTCTCTAATATATGATGTATCCTCACCAGTTCCTAACTCAAAAATCCATCTTATCTCTCAACATTCACCTGTGATACCACTCTTTCATGAGCCCCTCCCCAAAAGGTACCCTCCTAGACCAGTAATGAGAGAAGGGATAAAATGACACCCAAAGCCCACCTCCAATATGCCAAATGTTTTTTACTAGAATAAAGGGTATAATGTATATATATTTATATGGGAGGAATTACCCTCTAATATTTGGGATGTGAGAGATTAGATGATAAATACAAATAAAAAACACCTCCTCATAACAAAAGAATGAGAAATATCAATATATTATATGAATGTAATGACACACAACTAAAATGACTATAAAAAAAAAAGATTCATAGTAGTAACCATAAAGATCCAACATCCCCTAAAAACTCCACAAACTAGAAAATCCAAACTCAGTCACCAAATAGAAATTAATGGAATGAAAAAAATTCTCTCTATATATATGGTGATCATAACATGTATTCTCATTATGATCCTCCCTCAAACCTCCCATGAAAAATGTGAAATAATCATACTAAATCCCAATGAGTAAACAAATGAATATAACTCATCACCCAATAAGATTTATTATTCTTTTACACATCCTCACTATGTCTCACTCACCAAGTATCAAATACAAGTAATCATATAATATCCTACATAATATAAAATTATTGTACCATGCTACCACTTCCCCATTAGTTTGTCACTCAAACCCAGCATCTCACATCCCGATCCATCTCTTTTCAAAATACATCATGAAGAAACCTAGGATAAAGTAATCTAGACCAAAGAAACCATGTCTAATATATTATAAACTTCATGAATTGCATCATCCCATCATCCCAACCATATATATAGTAACCATGTTTTTTTGGGATCCATCATAGCTTGTAAATAATGTATTATACACCATGCCATCACATCCCATACATAACATAACTATAATAACTATTAGGATACAATATTTAGATATATATGTGTGTGAAATAACCACAAGCTATTACAATTCTCTATACACATATATGGGGAAAGGTAATCACCATGCATACCAGCACAAAATACTACCAGGAGAAGAGAGCAGGTTAAAAGGGTGTAGTCATCCATTCATTACTCGCTAACCAATAAGTTGGGGAAAACAAACTCCTTAAGTCCACTAGGTGTCATTTTCCCTACCAACATTGTGGGGTACTATATGAAATCCATAAAAACATGATATATAAAAAGATGTAAACCACACTATGGAAAACTACCTAACCTAAGACTTATTTGCCACTAATGGTGCATAGGACTCCCAATAACCATTTTTAAGGTCTAGGTATCAAATAACCATAAAATAATCAATATTCGTATTAATTAATTGATTAATTGATTATTACCATTATACATCAAATGGTTAACATTTTAATCTTATAAGAAAAGTTCCAACATCACTATTAATTATTTTCTTATATTCTCAATTATATAATCATCATAAAGAAGTATCAATAATAAATCCCATTATTTCATTGATTAATTTATCATTTCAAAAACTTTTGGGTACTATATGTCTCAACTCAAACTACCACAAAAAATATGCACTTGCAGTGCTTAGTATAAAACTACTTTATATTGTTGGAAACTGATTATATAAAAACATCTAGCCATAGGTCCATTAAATAAAAAGATTCATTATAAATAAATAATCCTAGCTTTCAGCATGACAACAATGGGAGAGCCAAAATTTAACCCATTATATCATTCATGGTTCCATCTGTGACACCACTGTAGAAAAAATCACACTTGGCGTCTCGTGAAAATATCATCATTATAACGGGCACCTCATGCAACCATCACAGCCTTAGGCATCCCCACATATATCATATCCATAACTAGAACTGTGTGCCACCAACACATCATTAGTGATACCCACCCATAGAATCACCATAATCGGCACCATGTTCCACCATCATAGCATCAAAAATCCCTTCCCATTATTCTAACCACACTAGGTTAACACTCAATCACATAAAGGATCCAAATCTATAGAGAATAAATTTATTTTTAAATGTATTATTCCACCACTAATTTAAAATAAAACCATGAAGAAAATAAACAAGAAATTATATCCTTTATCAAACAACATTGGGATTTCTCATCCCTAAAGGAATTATTTAAAAAATCATTAAATTCTCATTATCGTCTTCAATTATCAGATTTGTAATGAATAAATCCATGTAGAATTATCCATAAAATAATAATCAGGGGTGGATATTATTTATTTCATCCAATGTTCCACCATAAACTTACTTTTCATATATCAGCAATATCAATGATAATTATTTCCACATGCCTCCTTTATTGTAATCAAAGAATTACCATCTTTATGTTTTTATTTAATTTTCAATTATATCAACCATACTTAACAAAAATAACAAAATATAGAACACTATATAGTAAATCTAATAGGAAACAATTTTTAAATCAAAAAATCATGTGGTCACACACCCCAAATATTTCAATCCTATATATAAATATTCCCACAAGTGACAATATCCATTTCAATCATTTGATAAAAAAATTATAAAATAATTCTCATCAATATTATTTAATAAGTTTAACACCATAATTGTTTCTCTCTCTTGAATAATTTTTTTGATAATTATCATTATTATACAACATGAAATTATTTATTTTCCTCTACTTAAATAATATTAAATATTACCAAATTATTCCAAAACATAATCTATCAATTATTTCATGAATAAAAATAACAATATATATCATTTTATTATCATTTTAATGTGAGATTAATGTTTCAAAAACTTTCTATAATATTTTAAAAAGAAATATTTAT
The DNA here is from genome assembly GCA_963277665.1 of Viscum album. Classification (NCBI taxonomy): domain Eukaryota; kingdom Viridiplantae; phylum Streptophyta; class Magnoliopsida; order Santalales; family Viscaceae; genus Viscum; species Viscum album. Next base: position 434,802,062 of record OY728136.1, read on the forward strand.
CTACAACATGAAATATAAATTTTTCACACTTAAATATTTCAAGATAATTTTAGTATGAGATAAATTATATCTTTTCATAATTGTTTACATGATAATCCATTATCAATATTTCCATTCATTAAAATAACCTTAAACTATTGGAATTTATAGATTATCATACAAACATCATCATGTGATTATTTTCTATATTTTTATCTGATTATAGTAAATTGTATCAATTTATAGAAATGTACTAAAGCATGTAAATTTCACACTATCATGATAAAAATTAAGTAGAGATTATAGATCCAATACCAGGTATTTCCTTTCAAAGTAACTACATAGAAAATAGAGGATAGGGAGAGAGGGAGAGAATTATTTACCTTGGAAACACATACACGGAGTTTGAGGGAGAATCTTGGATCAGCTATAGATAGATTTACAAGACTTTGGAGGATTCTATTAGATCATATAGACTCGGTAAATAAATAAATACTCAAACATGGAATATCAATCATTTTATAATATATAGATATAGACTCCACATGGATATTAAATTCACATTTAATTAATTCCCAAATAATTTCCCACACAACCCATTCATAATTACTAAAAAATAAGAGAAAAAATATCACATTTAAAACTCTTAACCAAATAAACAAACATATATTTCCACATTAAATTCCCTCATTTTTGTTTAAAAGGTGTTACATAAGGATTCATGAAAGAAAATTTAGAAAATTTTATACTATCCTTATGTAGGATAGAGGTTTTTCATAAGGGTGACATGTTTTACCCTTACATTTCACTATATAATGGATCAGATAAGGGTATCATGGGATTACCCTTATGTACACATTGAAAATTCCACCTTAACCTTATGTATCGTAGGTGGTCTATATAAGGGTAACTTGTTTTACGTTTACATAGTGTTATTCAAAGTCTCATACACTGGTGGATTTATCTTACCCTTACACAACCTTTATAAAAATAGAGTTACCCTTACATATCCTTAAGAAACTCACACCTACACTTATGTAGGTTGAATCTTACCCTTAATTATAGAAGGAATGATTATGGTTTCCTTCACCTAGTTATGGATTTAACCTTACATAGGTACTTGTATACCTTTACGTAGTGCATACGAGCTCTAGGTTACACTTATGTAACCTATAAAAACTTTTTTTACCATTAATAAAATAACTATAAAAGGGATATTACACTTATGAAACATATATAAAACACCACTTACACTTACAAAGCTCCATTTTCATGTTTAAAGGTAAATATTTGATTGAAATTATTACATTTTTAATCAAACTAAATGTTAAATAATTAAGAAAAGTGTTTATTATTACTTCCAAAATTCTAATACTCTTCTAAAAATTATAGAATAATTTGAAAACACCTTAATTAATTTCAAAATAAAATTTTAACACTTTGAAATTAATTCACTAGCTTGTAAAATCACTTAAAAATAACTTTATAAATTTTAAAATCATCTAAAAAACATCTAAAATTATGAAATTACTCATAAACCATTGGACACCCTTGAATGAAAAAGGAAGGGATCTGGAAAAACTAGACCCTTACATAGATTATCATATATTTGTCATTGTTGTTACATAATTCCATGTATATAGAAAGATAATTACATGTGATGTAATTAAATAAGATTTATTCATCTCAAGGACTGCTAAAAAGAGATAAGATTTATGGGATTAATGTTATTTATATATCATGTGTAATATTGATGTTAAAAAAAAGTATCATTTCGAATGGGAATGTGTTGGATTAGATCCAACCAAAACGCTATATAATTTTAGAAGATATAACATGTTCCTAGATAGTTCCCATAGTTTAGGATTATATATGATATTTATAATCATTACTAACTTTATAGAGGATCCTTGGGGTTATACATAAGATAATTATATTTGTATTTTTAGACTAATGTGATTAGTTAATGAATATATATGTTTCTGTTTAATATAATAAAAAAATAGATTTTTGTTTTTCATATTTAAAATATTTAATTAAATGATAGTAATTTAATTAAACAATAAATATGGAATTATAATATAAATAATGAGTTATTTATATTATTAAAATAAACATGAGAAATGAAAATAGAAAATGGGATTTATGCTTGGGAATAATATAAAGTGATTTAAAGGCCCATTTCATGAGAAAAATTCATTATCTTAGCTGTAGAGACAATTTAAGCACCATTTTTCTATATTTAACCAATTCAAAATCCCATTAATTCACCTCCCAAGGTGTCCTACAACTTAAGACACTTTTGGAGGCTATTGGATGCTTCAAATTACAATTTAAGGCTATTCATTACACTTCCTTTAGTTTTATATGAATTTTGATTACTTTGAGGCTATTAAATTTCTCCAGTTTATATAAATAGAATGGAGGAGTGTTTTTATAATTAATTCCATTAAGAGAGAAAAAAAGGTGGTGTTTATTGTTCTCTAGTGATCCTCATTTGAGAGATCTCTCTAGTTTTCCTCATATGAGTGGCTATATACTATCATTGTAACACCTCAAGGTTTTCTAAAAATAAATTGAAATGCATAAAACCTTTTTTTATGTAGATAATTATAACTAGGCTTTAAACATAATTTTACTACTTTTATTTTTTGAATTTTGAAAAATGGTCATCTACAATTGTGTTCAATAAGTTATTTGTAGTCTAATAGAACCAACTTGATTTTTGGTGAATCGCAACATACCCTTATGAATAGTAATATTAATAGTAATATGACCCTAATGAATAGTAAATTTTATTATTATTATATTTTATTAAGGTTTTAAGATAATGACATCTTGGTTAATTTTTCAATGTGATATAAAAGAAATTATAGTTTTTAAATTATTAATTTATTAATTAAGTATGATTTTAAATAAAAACTAAATTAATAATATATAGAAAATTATTTTCAAAAAATGGACTTCGTTTTTTAATTATACACATCGAGAAATGGTAAGGGTGAATTTTTTGGATTTTTCTAAAATTATTGAATTTTTTATGAATAGTGAAATATGGTAAAATACCATATATTCAAATTATCAGTAAAATACACTATTTATGACATCATAAGTGATTTAAGGCCACTTGGTTCGAAATAAAATCCCATTATTACTATTTTGGGTCACATGAATTAAGATTATTCATAGTATTGAGCAAAAGTGTTATAATAATGATTAAAATAATGTTAAATACCTCCTCTCCTCCACTATAAATACCACCCTCATTTCCCTCTTCCTCCCATGCCTCTCAAGCCTTGAGCCTTACTTAAGTTCTTAAAAATACTACTCCCAAGGCTCTTTTCTACATCCTAGAGCTGCTGGTCTCATCAAAAGGCCAAAACCAAAGGCCTTAAGAAGGATCTCTAGGAGAAGAGATCAAGAGGTAAACATCCTCTTTTATTTTCATTATTTTCTTTCATTTTATGTTATTATTTTTCATTCTCTTGAGGTTATGTTGGGATATTTCATTACATACCCCCTTACTTCCCATATTATGTAATAATGATCAGAGGCCTATTTTCTCTAATCAAACTATTTTATGAAATTTTAAGTGACACTGTTAGGCTGCCGAATTTTCATTATAGATTTCTCAATTTTTTCTTTTATTTTGAGTTCCTTTCTTCTCTGTACTCAACTTCCCTTAAACAAGAAGAATGGAAGATCCAGAATCATGTATATTCTGGATATTCTCATGTTCATGGAATATTCCTCATCAATATTCTTCTCTTCCCCCACTTATTCAAGGAATTAAAAATATTTGTTCATGATGTGTTGAATTATCGACATCGTGGATAATGTGATTTTAATATGATTTGATTAAATCAAGTCTTGACATGAAACCATTTTTATGGTTGAACCAGGTTATAATATATTTATTATGTCTCGTTCATGGTTCTAGAATTATTTTTTACACATTTTTTTAATTTATAAAACAAAATGTGGTTATTATTATCAATGAACCGATAAAAGGATCTAAATGAACATCAGTAATGTTTTAACTTATGAATCATCCTCATTTAAGAACTCAAAATGATAAATGTTATAATTTATGTTTCTAGAAATATTTAAATAATACTCTGTTCCAATTATAGAGTTTCACTTCCAATTGACTAGAACAACCATCATGAACAAATCATGGAAATCATGCAAAGAACTCACCCAAAAACAGTGCAAGGAACAAAATACTAAACATTAATGGTGAAATAATGTAATGAAATGGTCATATAAGGTATTATAAAGATGGATATGTTTCTTTAAGTTATTAATAACACTCTTTTAACCATTATATAGAAGTTTTAAAGGAGTTGGAAGTAAGACAAACCTGAGGTAAGGGAATTCTTAACCCTATTTCCATTCATTGAGTTAACATTCTACTTCATTATTTATGTGGTATTAAAATTGTTTTTGTGATGGGTTTTTGTATATAATATGTTTAGTTATTTTTATTTACAGTGTATATACGTATTTTTTCACTCTATTATGTTTAAATTCAATTATATTATATTTATATCAGACTTTCCTTTTAAAATCCTCTTTTAGAATTCTGTTTACAAAATTCAAAAGTAATGTTTTTTGATATTATTCATGTTATATGATTATGTTATGGTTCTTAGTATTTTTTTGATGAATTTTGGGACCTATATTTCCCTTCAATTCATTGGGAATGTGTATGTTATAGGTCGGCTGTATGGTTACTCTAAGTGTAACTGCGATGGTTACACAAATTTTAAGGTATCTATGATGGTTAAAAATTATAAAGTCGTCGAGATGGTTACAGTATTATGTAATCAATTCCCTAAGATACCTTTATTGTTGTATTTAAGTTATTATTTATTGTTTAAATCTTGTGGAAATCTCATGTTTCACAAATTAAGTATATATGAGTGATGAGTATGTCTTTTGAAAAAAATTTCATACATTACAAGTATTCATGGACTAATGTGATCTTTCCTTCTTTTACATCCCTTACTAAGATTTTTGTGCTCATCCCAAGTTTTTTTAAATGATTTTCACAGGTCATAAGGATGTGTAATCCAAATAAGGAATCTAAGTTAAACATTTTAAGAATTGTCAAAGAAATCATGTTTTAAGCTTTAATGATTTATATTTTGAAAAAATAGAAATTGTTCTTATAATATCCACTCTATAAAAATGTGTAATTTTATGAATGTATTATGCCCCAATTATCTAAATCATTAAACTTGAAATGATACTCAATGTAAAAGGAATTGATTTATTGACTAAAATCAAGATTATGTAATATAATATAGTCGGGTCCTTATAGTTGGTATCAAAGGATGGTTTAGATAAATCTAGGGGTTTGGATGATGTTAAAAGAATGCCATCAATTATTTTTACTCTATTATTAATTTGAAATGTTATAGAATTTAAAGATTATAATTTTTCTTTGTCTAAGATATGTTTGTTTAGAATGGTTTTCCAAAGAAGAAATAGGGAATCTAAAGAGGAGAGAAACTAATAGAACGACAACCTTCTGAATCTACAGCCCGGAATGATAAGGATTGGAACCGAGCAGTTTTTGGAAGTAATGGATCATCTAACATAGGAAATAAATAATGGTGGAATTCATGAAAGTGAACAACCATAGGTACCAGAATGTAACATGACAATAGTGGAACATTTTATCAGACAACACCCTCCTGCTTTCAATGGATCTTTTGACCCAGTAGCAGTTGAAGGATGGATTAAGGCCCTTGAAAAGATATTCAATGTTATGGGATATTCATACAATCAAAAGGAAAGTCTTTCCATTTATCATTTTGAAGGTGAAGCTGATCAGTGGTGGTCAATGATAAGGAATATTAGGGATAGAGAGGATTTTGATTCCCTAAAATGGGATGAATTTAAAAGTATTTCCCTTGATAAATATTTTGGTGCGACTTAGGATGGAGAAGAAATTCCTCAAATTGAAGAAAAAAGAGGAAGATTCAGTGGTTTTGTATGAAGATAACTTCACCCGATTGGGGAGGTTTTCTCCAAATATTATTTTGTATCTTGATAGAAAAATCAACCGCTTTTACTCAGGACTAATTCCAAGGTATCAAAGGGTGTTATCCTTCTATGAATTCAAAAGTTATGAGAAACTTGTATGATGTACTGAGGGGGTAGAGATGGAGTTTAGTGATGATCATGTTCACTTTGGAAATAAGGAGAATAATAGGTCTATATGGAAAGAAATGGGTAAGAATCAACCAAAGAAATATGATGGTAAGAAAATCTAGTTTCTAGTTTGTGAAAAGTGTGGAAAGAAGCACCCTAGGGAATGTCTCTCCAAAATTGGGAAGTGTTTTCGATGTGGACATATGGCCCGAGGTTGTAATGAAAATGATCCTAAGACTAATCCTGATAAGAAAATTTTAAAGTGTTTTAAATGTGGTGAGATAGGCCACTATGAAAATATTTTCCCAAAGAAAGATCCAAATAATTCAAAGAAGCCGGACTATGAGCAGAAAAGTGTAGTGAGATCCTTTTCAACTATGTCAGTAGATGTCGGTCCATCCAATGAAGTAGTATCAGGTACTCTATTATTTTACTCATATTTTGCTAAAGTTTTGTTTGATATGGGTCTATACATTCGTTCATATCTGATAAATTTTCTAGTAAATGGGAAAAATCACCTCAACAAATGAGACCTGAACTTGTTATTAAAACACCAAGGGAAAATATTATAGCAAAGAGGAATTATAAGAATATTTCTATTGTGGTCTATGGAAAGACATTACCTGCAACCCATTTTTTACCCTTATTCGAGTTTGATTTTATTCTGAGAATGGATTGGATTTCTGTTTATCATGCTAAGATTGACTGTAGATCTAAAGAAGTTGTTTTTTAGAAAGAGTTTCAGTTTATATACAAGAATAAACCCACATAATTTATAACATATTAGGAAACTAAAAAACTATTAGAAGATGGAAATGAAAGTTATCTTGCTCATATTGTTGAAAATAAGGGAACTGTTCAGATTGATGATGTGGCAGTGGTAAATGAATACCATCATGTTTTATCTGATGATTTACCCAGTGTTATACTTGATCGAGAAGTTGATTTTACAATTGACTTAGTTCCTGATTCTAATCCAATTTCCAAACCCCCTTATCATATGGCTCAAATAGAACTTCTTGAATTCAAAAATTTGTTGCAGGATTTTCTTGATAAAGGCTTCATTCGTCCTAGTACTTCACCATGGGGAGCTCCTATTTTGTTCGTTAAAAAGAGATATGGTTCAATCAAACTTTTCATTGATTATAGAGCTTTAAATAACATCACTATTAAAAAAATATCCTTTGCCTCACATAGATGACTTGTTTGATCAGCTCCATGGAGCTCAGTTCTTTTCCAAGATTGACTTGAGATCCAGACACCATTAGATGATTGTGAAGGAGGATGACATCCTGAAAATATCATTTCATACTAGATATGGGCATTAGGAATTTTTTATTATGCTGTTTGGGTTAACTAATGCACCTTTTATATTCATGAATCTTATAAATATAATATTTCATGAGTTCTTCGATAAGTTTGTGGTTGTGTTTATTGATGACATTATAGTATTCTTTAAAACTAAAGAGGAACATGAAAAACATCTATGGTTTGTTTTTACAAACCTTAAAGGAAAAGAAACTGTATGGAAAATTCAGCAAGTGTGATTTTTGGTTACAACAGATTTCTTTTCTTGGGCACATTGTAAATAAGGATGGAATAACCATTGATCCTGCTAAAAAAAGTGGTTGATGAATGGTCAAGACCTAGAAATGTTACATATATTCATAGTTTTCTTGGATTAGCAGGTTATTACTGATGTTTTGTTAAGAACATTGCATAGTTATCTATCCCGATAACTAAGTTAACACGAAAAGGGGTTAAATTTATTTGGATAGAAGAATGTGATGTTTGTTTTTAGGAACTGAAAAAGAGATTGGTGAATGTTCTAGTTTTGGCCTTGACTTCTAGAAATGGTGAGTTTGTCATCTACAATGATGCTTCTTTGAAAGGACTTTGTTGTGTTCTGATGCAGAATTATCAGGTAACTACTAATTCTTCAAGACAACTAAAACCTCATGAGTTAAATTATCCCACACATGATTTGGAATTGGCAGCTGTAGTTTTTGCTTTGAAAAATTGGCGGCATCATTTATACGAAGTCAAATGTCAAATATATACTGACCATACAAGTCTGAAGTATATGTTCACTCAAAAGGAATTAAACATGAGGTAGATAAGATGGATTTAAATGATAATGGATTATGATTTCACAATTAATTACCATCCTATAAAAGAAAACAAAATGTAGGATTCCTTGAGTCAAAAACATTATGCATCATTAATAATGTTACGTTTGGAAAATGATCCCTTGATTAATGATTTGATGAATTTTGGATTAGAAGTTGTTGGTGTAGGAAATACCTTTGTTTTGTCTCAGGTTTCAGTGTAGTCATCATTATCAGACAGAATTAAGCAAGTGTATAAGGAGGACCATGAGCTACAGGAAAAGGTAGAATTGGTTAAAATGGGTAAGTTTCCAGAATATAACATTGATAAAGATTGTGTTCTTATATTTGGAAAAAGTTTGTGTGTGGATTTTGATTCTCAGTTTAAGAAAGATTTGTTGTGTGAATCTCATAGTTCTCTATTTTTGTTTCATCCTGGTAGTACTAAGATATATAGATACCTTTAAGAGTATTATTGGTGTGATAGAATGAATAGAGATATTTTTTATTTTACTGTGAAATGCTTAACATGTCAACAGGATAAAGAAGAGCGACATTTACCAAAGGGGATGCTTCAGCCTTTTCCAGTGCCAGAGTGGAAATGGTAGAATGTAATATTGGATATTGTGGTGGGGTTACTAAAGACTTCTCAAGGTAACAATGCGATTTGGGTTATTTTTGATCGGCTAACAAAATCTGCACATTTTTTTTCTATTGGAGATATAATGTCTTTGGATCAACTTTCTCGATTGTACCTCAAATAGATTTTCAGGCTACATGGAGTTCCTCATTCCATAGTATCTGTCCAGGATCCTAGGTTCACTTCTAACTTTGGTTAGGGACTTCAGAAGACATTGGGAACATAATTAAATTTCAATACAACTTTTCATCCTCAATCATATGGGTAGTCAGAGAGAATGATTCAGACATTAGAGGATATGCTTTGAGATTTTTCAATGGACTACTAGTAAAGTTGAGATTTGTATCTTTCTTTAGTTGAGTTTTCTTATAATAACTGTTTTCATTCCAATATACAGATGGCACCTTTCGAGGTTTTGTATGGAAAGCGGTGTTTGACTCCAGCGTTTTGGGATTAAGTCGGTGAAAGAAAGTTGACGGGGCCAAAATTAGTAGAGGTAGTGGCTGAGAAAGTGAAGATGATTCAGTAGAAAATGAGGACAACTCAGAGAAGGTAGTAAAGTTATGTAGATAATATAAGGAAAGACTTATCTTTTGAGGTAGGTGACCGTGTTTTCCTTAGAATCTATCCTTGGAAAAGTGTGATGTGTTTTGGTAAGAAAGGGAATCTAAGTCTGCAATTCATTGGTACTTTTGAAATCCTGGAGAAAGCTAGAACAATTGCATACTGAGTAGCTTTTCCTCCGATTTTGTCTCAGGTACATAATGTTTTTCATGTTTCGATGTTGAGGAAGTATGTGCCAGATTCACCACATGTCTTGTGCCTAGAAGCAGTTCACTTGGAAGAGAACCTTTCCTATGAAGAGAAACCAGTTCAGATTCTTGATCGATGGGAACATGTATTCCGGAATAAGGTAATACAACAGGTAAAGGTTTTTTGGAGAAACCACATGGTAGAAGAACCAATATGGGAGTCTGAAAATTCTATAAGAGAAAGGTACCCCCACCTATTTAATAAGTAAATAAAATTTTGAGGATGTAATTTCCATAAGGTGGGGAGAGTGTTACATCCCAAGGTTTTCTAAAAATAAATTTAAATGCATGAAACCCTATTTTAAGTAGAAAATTATAACTAGACTTTAAACATAATTTTACTACTTCTGTGTTTTGAATTTCGAAAAATGGTCATCTACAGTTGTGTTCAGTAAGTTATTTGGAGTCTAATGGAACCAACTTGATTTTTGGTAAATAGTAACATACCCTTATGAATAGTAGTATGAATAGTAATATGACCCTAATGAATAGTAAATTTTATTATTGTTTTATTTTATTAAGGATTTACGATAATGAAATCTTGGTTAATTTTTCAATGTGATATAAAAGCAATTATAATTTTTAAATTATTAATTTTTGAATTAAGTATGATTTTATTTAAAAATTGAATTAATAATATATAGAAAATTATTTTTAAAAAATTGAATTCATTTTTGAATTCTACACATCGATAAATGGTAAGGGTGTATTTTCGGGATTTCTCTAGAATTCTAGAATTTTTTATGAATATTGAAATGCGGTAAAATACTGTATATTCAAATTATCAGTATAATACAATATTTATGACATCATAAGTGATCTAAGGCAACTTGGTTCAAACTCACATTCCCTTATTAATATTTTTGGTGACATTAATAAAAAATATTCACAGTCTTGAGAAAAAATATTATAATAATGATTAAAATAATGTTAAATACCTCCTATCCTCCATCATAAATACCACCCTCATTCCCCTCTTCCTCCCACACCTCTCAAGCCTTGATAATTACCTAAGTTCTTCCCAATACTCCTCCCAAGGCTCTTCCCCACATCCTAGAGCTTCTGGTCTCACTAAAAGGCCAAAACCAAAGGCTTTAAGAAGGATCTCAATGAGAAGAGATCAAGAGATAAACATCCTCTTTTATTTTCATTCTTTTATTTCATTTTATGTTATTATTTTTAATTCCCTTTGTATTATGTTGGTGTATTTCATTCCATATCCCCCTTACTAGAAATATTATTTAATAATGATGAGATACCCCTTTTCTCTCATCAAAGTATTTTATGAAATTTTAAGTGACGTCGTTAGGCTGTGGAATTTTCATGAGAGATTTCACAATTTTTTCTTTTATTTTTAGTTACTTTCTTATTTTTCATAAACTCCTCTTATCCAAGAGGAATTAAAGCTATAGAACCATTTATATTCTGGAATTTATCATGTTCATGGAAAATTACTCATCAATATTCTTCTAATACCCCACTTATTGAAGGAATTAAAAACATTTTCTGTGATGTGTTGGATTACCATCATTAGGGACGATGTGATTTGAATATAATTTAATTCCTTCAAGGATGGTCATGAAACCATTTTTATGGTTGATCCAAGTTATAATATATTTATAATGTCTCATTCAAGGTTCTGTAATTATTTTTTACATGTGGTTTTAATTTATAAAACAAAATGAGGTCGTTATTATCAAAGAACCACTAAAATGATCAAAATGAACATCATTAATGTTTTAACTTGTGAATAATCCTCATTTGAGAATTCAAAATGATAAATGGTAGAATTTTTGTTAATGGAAATATTTAAATACTATTATAATCCAATTCTTGAGTTTCACTTCCAATCGACAAGAAAAACCATCATGAACCAGTCATGGAAATCATGTAAAGAACTCACCCAAAAACAGCGCAAGGAACAAAATACTAACAATTAAAGGCTGAAATGATATAATGAAATGATTATATGAGGTTTTATAAAGATATATATGTTTATATAATATATTAATAACACTATTTTAACCATTATACATGTGGTTTAAATGATTTTGAAGTAAGACAAAACCGAGGTAAGGGAATTCTTAACACGATTTCCATTCTTTGGGTTAACATTCTACTTCATTATTTATGTGGTATTAAAATTGTTTTTGTGATGGTTTTTTGTATATAAAATGTTTAATTATGTGTATTTACAGTATATATACATATTGTTTCCAATATATTATGTTTAACTTCAATTATATGATATTTATAACAGACTTTACTTTTAAAATCCTCTTTTAAAATTTTGTTCACAGAATTCAAAAGCAATGTTTTTATGAAATTATTCCTATTGTATGATTATGTTTTGGTTCTTGGGAATTTTTTATGATGAATGGTGGGACATATATTTCCATCCAATGCATTGGGTATGTGTATGTTGTAGGTCGGCCATATGGTTACTCTAAGTGTAACTGTGATGGTTACCCAAATTGTAAGGTAGTCCTGAGGGCTACAAATTATAAGGTAGCCAAGAGGGTTACGTGATTATGTAATTAATGCCCCAAGATAACTTTATTGTTATATTTAAGTTCTTATATACTGTGTAAATATTTTTCAAATCACATTAATCAAAAATTATGTATATATGAGTGATGAGTATGTATTTTGAAAATGTTTTCATACATTATAAGTATTCATGGACTAATGTGCTCTTTCCTTATTTTGCATCCCTTACTGATCTTTTTGTGCTCATCCCAAGTTTTTTTAAATTATTTTCACAGGTCATAAGGATTTGTAATAAAAATAAGGAAGCTAAGTTAAATTTTTTAAGAATTTTCAAAGAAATCATGTTTTAAGCTTTAATGTTTTATATTTTGAAAAAATGGAAACTGTTCTTATGGTATCCACTTTGTAAAAATGTGTAATGTTATGAATGTATTATGTCCCAATTATCTAAATCTCTAAGCTTTAAAATATCCTCATTGTAAAATGAAGTTATTTCTTTACTAAAATAAAGATTATGTAATGTAATAAGGTCGATTCCTTATAATCTTTATCTTTTTTTATTCCATATTTTTTCTTAGAGGAGTGACTAGAATCACTTGTATTAGAAGAGTATCCCCCAAGTAATTTGTGATTATAATTATGGATTAATATTGAAGGATAATTTAATTTATCAATTCAAGTTTTATATAAATAATAAAAACCTATTTAAAAGGTATTCTTATTTTATAATTTTATTATTTTGTTTATATGATCTTGGTGGGTTTTATAATTTCTTCCATTTGTCACAAAGTTTTGAAAACATTTTTTAAAACCTTTTTCATTCTACTTACTATTTTATTGTGGTTTTCGCTTATATTTTTTTGGTATTATGATTTATCATTGAAGATGTGTATATTTGGTTTTGGTGTAGAAAATTTAACTTTAATTTTATTTAACTACAAGTGTGAAATTACCTATAGATTCAGATAATTACTAATTAATATAAGGGGATATATTTATCAATGGTTTTTTAAATTACTATTAATTATAAGGAGATTTAATTATAGATATTTTAAAAACAAAAAATATATAAATTGATATGGATATTGGTGGGGAAATGGATGTATCTGTGGATATAGATATGATTGCAGATATGGATATGTCGTTTATATAGATATTGTTTTGGAACTAGATATTAATGTTTATTTATGATGGGTTATTATATTGGTATTTTTATGACCTCTATACAAGATAATTTCAAATTTCTATTTTAATTAATTATCAATTATGATACAATTTTATTTTTCAAAAATGTTTCAAGTTAATTATATTTGGTGTTTCTAGGTAAATAATACTGATTTTTACTATGTTATTATGAATTAATATTAATAGTTAATTAATGTTTATGATTAATCGTACTTATAGATATTGTTTAGCGGTAAATTTTGAGTAATTATTGGTGGTACTTTCAGGTAATAATAAATTTTACTTAATGGAAAATTCTCAGTAATCATTGATAGTAATTTAGAGTAATTATCAGTGGTAAGTAGTTGTAAATTCTTGGAAATAAAAAGAAAATTATGGCTATCAATAATAAATATTTATGGTATATATGTTTACTAATATTGTAAAATAATTAGGAGTAGTGATTTTTCTTTGTGGACATATTGATATGGGAATTGTTTGTTTGATTATAAGTTTATATTATTGGGTAGTTATGTGTACTCATAATCCAATACACCACTACTAGAAGATATTTGAGGCCAAGAATGGCCAACATCTTATTGGAGTTGTAAATTATTTGGTGGATAGCTATTTTATTTCTTACATTATCTCACCCATGACCTAATACATGCATTTGGGATATGACATATGATTTTCGAATCTATGATGAGATGGCTTATAGATGTTGGTATGTAGGGGTCCATCATTTTTTGTTGTATATATATTGTGGGGAGAATTATAAATATATATATAATACTTTTTTGGTGATTTACAGGTATCCTTTAGGAACCTTCTAAGTGGTTATTCTATTTTATCTCTTCATTTTAGATATTCATTAGCATGATTTAAACACATTGACATCTGTTTTTCTATGGGAGTAACCTATTACGTATGTTCATACACACCCTTATTCTATATATTTTATTTTTTAGATTGTTAGTCAATTTTTAGAGGAGGAATTAGTCTTATTATCATGGACTTGTGGAGATTTTGAGTTTTTGAGAAATTTGGTTGTATTCTTCATTTAAGGTTCATCTTTGGGATTTTTTTTATCACTTCACCGATATTATTTTGTGGGACTGTTATGTTTTGTGAAATTTTAAGTCATTTTTATACCCCTTATGTCATTATGTTGTTTATTTTGAATTATTTTATCTTTTCTTGAGATATTTTAAGTTTATATTGGTTTCAAGCAGCAAATTCATGTTTTTCAAGGGTCTTTGGAAGGATCATGGTGAGCCCACATAGTTAGTACTAACAATTTAGTTCCCATATGGTTGGGTATGTCATTTTTACAAATCCATTTTATATGGATTCCATAAGGTTTTTTAAACTCTCTAGAGACCCTTAGAGGCTATATGAGGATTGGGGTGTGTCAAGGCTGAGTCACATGGTTTTTTCATGTCATTTTTTACCCAAGAGTGTTTGTTCATGTGGTGTTTGGCCTAGACATAGGCCATCACATGGTTTGAACATGGTTTGGAAAACTGTGTGGCCAAACCATGTAGCATGTATAGGTGTTTAAGAACTGGTAAGTTACCACATTACCCAATTTAAATTTAATGTATTTTTACCCTTTTTCTCATCCACTAGTGTTGGCAAACCCTTGGGATCCCTTAGAGGAGTTCCAACCTCCTACCCCTTGGACTATTTCCCTTTGGATATTTCTAAGAGATTTTGAGGTATTTATTTGTCATCTTCCCTCTTTATTCACTCTCCCTCTCTTTTCTCTTTAATTTGATTCCCCTAAGAACCATAGGCCCATTGTGGTCTTTTTATGGTTTTAGTTGGATCTAATGTTGGGGTTTTTGACTTCTATGGGGTTTATATGCCATTTTTATACTTATTTGAGTAGTCATTGTTAAAGGAGACGTGTTATGAAGTATTTTTTCTTGATTATAAACTCTATAAGGTAGGTGTTTCTATGAAATTGTTTCATTTTTTAATTCAAATTTTGTTTTGTGCTTTCATAATTCTCTCTTTATTAAAGTATGAATATAATTGAAATCGCCTTTGTGATTTGAATCCATTTATTTGTGTTATAATCTAGGTATAAATGGTTTTTTCATGTGAATTCAATGTTTTCATGTTTAAAATGTAATGTTAAATTATGGTAAGATTTTTTAGGAAATTTTGTGTGGATTCAAAAATAGTTTTAAATGTAATTTTTAGATTTTGAATCTAGTTTTGGTTTTTAATAAGTAAAAACTATGTTTTAAAGGGTTTTTGGTTTTGAAGTGAGGTGTTGACGTATAAGTGATTCATGATATAGTTATTGAATGGATTTTAAATATTTTTTTTAAAAGTGTCTGTGTTTTACCCTTATAAAAATTATTTGATGGATTCTATAAAGTGATATGCTATAAATGGATAGACTTTGTCCTTGTTTTGGTTTTCACAGAGGAAGACCATTATTGGATGGTATATTTGAATTTTTTTAATGAATTTTTTGGTTTCATTGAACCTATAAAATTTGTTAAGTTGTGTTTTATAAAATGTAAAAAATTATTGGCATCTAAAGCCATGCTTTAATGTTAAAGGCTTGGTTGGAACTTTGGTTTTTAAATGGTGGTTGTGGAAGAAACCCCTTGATTTCCCCTTTACGTGTTACCCACTATGTGGATTTTCTTTATCTCTATGATATGATTTCACTCCCATTGTGTGGGAATGTGATTTTTTATGTTTTGGGTGAATTTTATTTTAGGGGATATTCATTGTTGGGTGTTAGGATTGATGGTAGCTTTGGTTATGCCTTCTGTATTAGACTTGGTTTATTTGGTCCAATGACTCACTACCTTTTTTGTCATAGTAAATAAGTTACTAAGTTGGAGAACTAATTTTTTTCCACTAGTTGGTTTACACGCCACTAGTTTCCATCCAATCAAGCTTAGAAAAAGGTCTAGGAGGGGGGTTTCAATGCAGTGAGGCTTTTGTGGGATAGTTTGATGAATTATCATTTGAACTTAAGTACATGTTGGTTGCTAGTTAGCAGGTTGAAATACCCTTATATTTTTCGATTATTTTCATATTAGGAATCCTAGGTTATAACCATGATATATTCTATTTTTTCAGTTATTGATTGAGTGGAGTATGATCTAGTTCATGTTTATATCAATTCCCCTTCTCTCATTGTTATGGAACCTTTCATTGATTATATATGAAATATGTCATGTGATGGTTCATTCCTAAATTTTTAGTCTTGAAAATTTTTTATGTTGTGTTATTTATTTAGAAAATGAGTTTTTAAAGGTGTTGGGGAAATCATTTTGAAATTAATGACTCTTGTGTGAGGTCAAGTGGTGGATTTCAAAATAGGTGATTTGAGATGGATTCAACCAATTAAATGCTTTAAAGTGTCCATTTTAATTTAAATAAAACACATGAGTTGTTTTGGGGAAATGTTAATTGCTGGTGTGTGTTTGGAAATGTCTTAGGTTGGTGGCTTGGTTTTCAAAATGCATTATTTCGGTTTTTGAAAATAAAGAGGAATGTTTTGAAAGGTTGTTATGGAATTGTTTTAATTTCAATACAATATATGTGAAATGATTACTTTCAAGATTTATTTTAAAACTAGCATTTATGAATTTCTTTATGAAACATATTTCATAGATTTGGATGGTTTTGGTGAACTACTAGGATTTTTAGATCATGCATATTCATTTTAGGTTCCATGTTCCCATTAAGTTACATTTTAATTAATCATGGATAACGTGGGGTGAGTTGGGTAGTATTGAGAAACCAAAGGTTGCATGTAGTTTTTTTATGATCAATTCAAGTTGGTTGGTTGTTTTTTTAATTTTGGTTAGCTTGTATTTATAACCCTATATTATCTATTCTTACTAGATATATCTATTTTTTTGGATTTTTTTATGTATATGAAAATGGGTTGGATCATCCAAGTTGGTTATGACTTGTCTACCATGATTATTTGTTTTTGATATTATATTCATTTATACTACTATCATTTTTCTATTATTTGGGAAAATAATTTCCAAATGGATTCATGTGATACCAAAGCATTAGTTTCCAGCCTGTGGGGATCAAGAAGACTCTTCAAGCCTTGTAAAAAATAGGTTGGGTGACATGTATGGTGGTGGCCCAAGATGGTTCATTCCAAAATGGTATCAGAGTTTGGGTTTTTTTATTAATAATCTTTAGAAATTTTTTGTTACACTTGTTATTTGGGGATTTCCTAATAGAAAGGAGATTAATGTTGTCATATCTTGACTGGTAATTGTGGGAAGAGTCTAGATATATCTTCCTCATCCTGAGCCTCAAGCTTCCTGGGAAATTTGGGTTTTGAATTATGAATTTGACCTTTTTTAGTTTATTATAATGATAATTCTTATTTTGATCCCTTTTGAGCATGTATGGGATATTGGGTATCAGTCTTTGTTTTTAGGGTAGAAAGGGAGGATAACTTGAGCTTCTTGGATAGAATTAAGGGATTGGGAAATCATAAAATGCTCATGTAGTGGCGACTACCTCCTTAGTAGAGTGTGATGCTTGGTTGGCACGTAGTTTCTCAACCTGTGTAGCCAAATTCTGCACAACATTGTTTCTTCCCTGGTTATATTGTTTTTTTATCTCAATATTGGATTTATCCAATGGTGATTTTCTTTTATTTGAGGCAAAAAGAATATTTTTTTCCCTTTTGTGGTTACGATTAATGTGAACCTTGTTTGAATTTTTTTGTAGTGCCTTTGTTGTACTTGTTTTTAAAACCATATTTTGGAAAATGAGGGTATTTTTTGAAATGCACATTTTTTTAAACTAGGTTTTAGGGAATGTTTTACAAAATGGTGATTTCCCTTATGGTGGGAGTTTGGAAATTATTTTACAAAAATGAAATGGGTTTTGATTAGTTATCTTCAAGAACTTTGTTTTCTATAAAAATTTTAAAGGGAGATTTTATGGCTTTCCTTCTTTGGGAAATTTTTGTGAGTTCTACCAATGTTTTTGTGTTTTTAAATTTGTTTTGGATTTGTTTTCAATAATTAAATTTGGTGGAGTGTGATTTAAAATTTACTCAGTGAAAATTGTAGTTTCAAAAGAAAATTTATTTATTGTAATTGTTGTGTGCCTTGAATAAGGAATTATTGTTTTTTATTTGATTCCTACATTAGGATGGAATCATTTGATTTTTTTTGAGACATTAATTTATGTGTTTAATGTATTTTTTGTTCTTGTCCACCAGAATAGTCAAAAAAATTCTTCAATTTAGGTGTTTACCTAGACATGGAGTGGAGTGGTCAGTGTGGATTTTTTTTAAGATTAGACCCCCATCTTAGACTTATTGAATCAGTATCCACATTATTTCAGTGGATATCAAGGTTCCATGGAAGTGTTGAGGTGTTTGTAAGAGATTTAGGCATTCCTCAATTCTCTTTGGGCACCCTAATCTTCTTAAGTGAGAGTTATAGAGGGATTTATTATCAGTTTTATCCATGTTTGGTGGGAATCGATGGTTCTATATCTATTGTGGGAAGATATGTCTTGGGATATTTTTAGGATTTAATTTTTTTCAAAGGTTCTTTCTTGAGGATGTGAAATCATAGAAAGTGATTAATCTTATGATCCTTCATCAGGGTGGTCGATCAATAAGTCATTGATCAATAAATTTTTTAATGTGTTCATATTTTCTCTAAAGATGGTCATTGATGATTCTAAGAAAGATCATTTCTTTAGAGGTGGTCTTTACCCAAATTCAGATCCATATATACTATAATCTGGTCTAACATTTTTCAAGAGGTTTTCAATAAGGTCGTTTTAATGGAAGTTGGTCATTATAGGAATTTTTTGGGGTGATTCCTCGATTCCATATAACACATAGTAGAAGTGTGTTGGGAGTAAAGGTAACCCAAAAAGCAAGGATTAAAATTTGAATGAAAAAATATTTGAGAAAAGGGTATTTATAATGGAAAGAAGAGATCTCTTATGTACTTGTAGTGTGCGGATCCAAGGCATTATAATCCCTTCTTTATCAAGTATGCTATATTTTACCTATGTTATGGTCATTTGGGTCATCTTTAAAAGTTTTATACACTTGGTTTTTTGAATAGGTTTCAAGTTTGATTATTTTTTGGATGTGTTGCCTTTGTGAACCTGTCCCATTATGGTGGTAATTTTTTTGGGATCTTTAGTTGTTTTTGATAGAATATTGTAGATGATTACTTTTGAATATGTTCTTATGGATTACTTTGGATGTCATTTTTGCATACTGATTTTGTTTTTTGAATTATTCCAACCACTCTAACACTCTTGGGTGTTTATTGTATGGTTTTCTATGAGTGTATTTGTTTAAGCCTCATTTCTTTGTGAACCTTCTCTGAGAGTCTAGGTTATGCACAATATTTTCTTGAGCCTTTCAGTTGATTGTTGTTTGGACATGAGAAATACCATGGGTGTAACAACCCAAAGTTTTATCAATGAAAATTATCTTCTTATAATTATGTCACATAAAATTCCATTTGGAAACATAATGACACATCATGTTTAAATGAACTACTAAATACTATTTGACCTTTATAGCATGTCCATTAAACATAATTTTTCCACTTTTGTGATTTGAATTTCAAAAATTTGACATACATGTTTAAGGTCAATAATATATTTGGAGTCTTATAGGAGAAGCTTAATTTGTGGTGAATAGTAACTTACCCTTATGAATAGTAATATTACCCTTATAAATAGTAATATGACCCTTGTGAATAGTAAATCGTCCAAGTGAGTAGTAACATAACCAATGAGATTATAAATAAAATTAATCCATCTAATTAGTGACAAGATGATATAATTATATCATAGTATTAGTAAATAATTATTTTAAAATTTATTAATTAAGTGTTGGTATTTTTAAAAGTCATAAATATTTAATTCGAATTTTTTGATTAATTTAATAATTTAAAAGAAAATTAATTTTCATAAAATGTACTCATAAATTAATATTTTTTTGCCTTATGATTTTAAGATAATTTTATGAGACCTTAAGTAATTTTTCAAAGTGTTATAAAATCAATTCTAGTTTGAAAAATGTATTTTCCAAGTAAAAAATAATTTCAATTAAAAATAAAATTACTCATATTTAGAAAACTGTTTTCATAAAATGGAGTTCATTTTTTAATTCTACATTCCAAAAAATGGTTAGGGTGAATTTTTGTGATTTTTCTGAATTACTTGATTTTTTTAGTGAATAGTGAAATATGGTAATTTACTGTATATATATATTATATGCTAAATATACTATTAATTGAGTAATATCTGATGTATAAACCATTGTTTCAAACTAAAATCCACTAATTACTATTTTTAGTCACAATAATCCTCACTATTTCTTGTCTTGATAAAATAATAAACTAATGATTAAAATAATATGAAAACACACCTCTCCTCCACTATAAATACCACCCCTCACATCCTCTTCTCCTCAAACCTCTCAAGCTCTGATTATTGCCTAAATTATTCCCAATACTCTTCCCCAGTCCCTCCCCCACATTTATTATCTATTTTTCTCATCAAAAGACCAGGACTAGGTTCCTTGAGGAGGATCTCAATAGGAGGATTCAAGAGGTAAATCTTCTCTCTTTTTCTTTTAATTTTCTTTCAATTTCAAATTTTTTTCTTATTATCTCCTCATCACCCTTCATCCAAAATGGAATGATAACTCCAGTACCTTAAAAATACTGTAATAATATCATTTTAATGGAATATCCATCATTAAAATCCTCCCTCCCTCTCTTTTATTTTAAAAATAAAATTGTCGCCCATGATGTGTCAAATTACCGACATCATGGGTGATGCACTTTCATTTTTATTAAACACCATCAAGGAAATTAAAAATACCATGAAAATATTTAAAAAATATTTCAATGTTTTTTTTATAACCCATTTTATGTTCTAGAAGTAACTTATACTCATAATACTAAATGATAAAATAAAATGAGTTCATCGTGTTCGAAAAACTACCAAAATTAACCTAAAACGATCATCATTAACTTTTATATAATAAATCATCATCCTGG
Source organism: Viscum album (assembly GCA_963277665.1). Lineage (NCBI taxonomy): Eukaryota > Viridiplantae > Streptophyta > Magnoliopsida > Santalales > Viscaceae > Viscum > Viscum album. The sequence goes on from OY728136.1 coordinate 434,823,477, forward strand.
TGTATAACCAAATCAATTTTAATATCATTTAAGCTTATAGAGGATCATTAATAAAATATAATAACAATTATTTATGTTCATCCTCATTTTAAATGAACTTCCATTCATGTATACAAATGAACCGATCATGAAAACAATGAAAATGAAAACTCCCGAACGCCGAAGTAAAGCTCTATAACTCATAAAAAAGAACCATAGAAGAACATAATAAAACTATAATGAATTTTATTCATGTATAAAATGTTATTTAATTGTTAATTATTGAATATAATGTGATTATACATGAAATTAAAGTGAATAAAGTGTTCGGACACAAGGTAAGGGGAATTCAAAAACCCAACACTTTTTCTTTGGTTTTTCCTTATTTAACCCAATTCTTAGTACGTAAATTATTTAAATATAATTTATTCATCATTATATTACCTTTTATATGATAGAAATTTTTTTTACTTGAGTTTAAGACAATAAAAATATTTTCCAAAACAACTCTTCTTTCAAAAACACACTTTTACTTCTCAATATTGTTTCTTCTTCACTCAAGGTTGATGATTCAGGTAAGTAATTCCCTATTTCATTTGGAAACCTAAATTTTATGAATTTATTCTTATGAAATGAAACTCATTCCTTTAAATTGGTTATTTATGATTGATATATGTTCTATGTGTCATGCATGATTATGTAAATGTTATGATGTGATGGGTGCATCCAAAATTATATAGTGATCCAATGCATTGGTTAATGTGAAGAACCTCATGAGATAAAGTGAAATATGAGTGAACATGATTCTAGGTTTGTTCACAACTATGTGTGGTAGTTCACCACTAATACATGATGTTTTATTTTTATGCATTGCAACATTCCAAGTATTTTCTTAATTCTTCCTCTCATGATTATAATATTATTCCTATATTATTATGATAATGATTATACTCGCCACATGTTATATTGTTTCATGTTCTTATCTATCGTATTACTGGGATTTTAGATCACCCCTTTTTGATGTATATCCTTAGGTGACTACATGTACTAAGGAGAATTCAAGGGCCAATAAGAATCTATAGAATACTGAATTAAATAAATTTTTCTATTTTATGTTGTAAAAGGTATGTATAATCTCAGTTTTTTCAAGACACTAAACCATTAGATCCTAATTATGTATTGTTTTTATGTTTTTTACCATTAAAATGATGTAATAGTAATACAAGAAAAGAAGGGTAGCTATAATGGGTTCATGATTGGGTAAAGAGGGTTTGTGTTTTACCAGTTTAGTTCAGTATACTAGTTTGTGTTTGGTATTGCCTATTCAGATGCACCATGTGAGGGTGACCCGGGTTTTGACCCTGGGTTATTTGTGTGTATCATGAGTCGAGGTGAGAGCTCGTGTCATTTGTTTGATGCAGATTATTGTTGTTCTTCCTTCCATTTAGATTGTAAGTTCTTTTGGTTAAGTGTGTGTTTCTCTCATGGTCTCTTGATTATTCGAGGATGCATCACTCAATATTTATCTAGAGTATCACCATGTTATAGGAATTCTAAATGGTGGGGAGACCATTTTAGGTCTCCCATGATTCATAGGAATTCTTGTTTGAGGTTTTTGTTCTGGTTGTTCATGGAGATGTTGGTTAAACTTGACTGAAAATTATTATTTTTATTTCCAAAAACTTTTAAGGGAAATTGAGAACCCATGACATCAAGACTTAAACACAATAAAAAGTCTCCAACAGACACAAACTCAAGTTAAAAAACAATGCTCGCCACAAAAGAGAAGCTACTCCTGGAAACTAAAAACCATAAAGTCCAACTTCCATTGTCAAGATGTTGGTTCATATTTTGGATATATCAGTTTTATAATTTTGAGGATGATAGTTATTGGTTTTAAGATTGAATCATGTTGATTTATTCATTTTGGTTAGGTCCACCCTAGATCACCCATTTCTTGTTGATTATTATTTTAGACAATTGACTTTTTGGGGTCATAAAGTGGCATGGAAGGGTGTTTCTAACACCCCCATGTCACGGTGTTATTTATTTTTTATTATTTTATCTATACTTTAGTGTGTTTTAGTTTATATTGGTTGTGGGATGAAATTCAATTTTTTGAAGGGTTTTTGGGTGGATCACAGTTAACATGAATGGTTCGTACTAATCATGTGGTGATCATATAGTTGGGTATATCATTTTTATAGATCCATTTTTCAGAGATTTATCATGGTTTAACAAATCGTGTAGAGATCCCTAGAAGTCATTCTAGGATTTGGTTTTGTTAGGGGAGAGTCACATGGTATTTGGCCAGCTCATATTTGGCACCCAGTTTAGAAAAATGTGTGACCAAAACCTACGGGTTGTACAGATGTTTAAAAATTTGGAATTTCTCATCTTACCCCTTTTTAATTTAAGTACATTTAACACCTTTCCCCCCCAATGGCATCAGTTAGCCCTTGGGATCTCTTATACGAGTTCTAACCTCCTCCTGTTTTGACTATTTCCCTTCCTCTAGATATTTCCAAGATATTTTAAGGTATTTCTTCTTCCTTTTTACTCTTTCTTTCTTCTCCCTATATTGTATCTAATATTTGTCTTCCTCATGAATCCTAGACATATTGTGGTTGGATTTAGGGTTTTGTGTGGATTTAATGTTGGGGTATTTGGATTCTAGAGTTTTACATGTCATTTCTATCCCAGTTTGAGTGGTCTCTATTGAAGGTGACATGTTCTAATGATTTTTTATTGATTATAAACTCTTTATGGAAGGTGGATCTATGCAATTGTTTCATTTTAGGATTAAAGGTTTCACTGTAATTTCTAAATTCCATTTTCATGAAACTATAAATATATGTGATATCTCCTTAGTGATTTGAATCCATTTTGTGTGTCTTGAGCTTGGAATAAATGGTTTCTTTCATTTGAATTCCATGTTTTAATGTTTGAAATGGAAATTTTTATTGTGATAATATTTTTTGTGGAAATTCATTTGGATTTTGAAGTGGTTTTAAATGTAATTATTGGATTTTGAATCCGATTTTGGTTTTCAGTAAGTGGAAAATATGTTTTAAAGAGGATTTGGTTTTGAATTGAGGTGTTGAACTCTAAGTGATTTGTAAAGAGGTTTATGAAGGGATTTAAAATTTTTATTTGAAATAGTTTTGTGTTTTACCCTTGTGAAAATTACATTATGTATTATTTAAAGTGGTATGACAAAAATGGATGGCCTTTGGCCTTGTTTTTGTTTTCAAAGAGGAATACTTTTATTAAAAGGAATCTTTGAAATGTTTTAATGAATTGGGTTGTTTCATTGAACCTATAAGATTTTTTAAGTGGTGTTTCAATAAATATAAATAAGGTTTGGAATCTTGGGCCATGTTTAAGTGTTAAAATCCCAATTGGAACTTTGGTTTTTAAATGGTGGTTGTGAAAGACACCCCTTAATTTCTCCTTCACTTGTTACCCCTTATGTGGGTTTTTCTTATCTATATGATATTCTTGTTCTCCCCTTATGTGGTAATGTGCTTGTTTATGAAATGGGTTCCTTTTAAGGGGTAATTCATAATTGGGATCCAAGGGGTGAGGGTAGCTTTGGTTATTATGCCTTATGTGTTAGACTTGTATTTTATATTCTTAATCCTTACTTCTTTTTATTCATGCGAAACTAGGTACTAAGTGGGTGATGTAATTTGTTCCTCTAGTTGGTTCACTTTCCTCTAGTTTCCCTTCAGTTGTTCTAGGCACAAGGACTAAGAGTGGGGATTTCATCCCAATGATGCTTGAGTGAGATAGTTAGATGAATTGTGGTTTGAACATAAGCACATTTCAGTAGCTGGTTCGTGAGCTGGTATACCCTTATACAGCCAGATTCATCACATGTTTGGAATATTATGGTATGACCATGAAACATTTTATTGTATGGTTAGTTATTGATTTAGGGTATTTTGATAAAGTGCTTGTTTGAATCATTTCTCCTGATCTAATTTTTATGGAAATATTGATTATTTATATTTGATATATTTCATGTGATTCTTAGTGCCTATGTTTTTAAACAAAACCCATGGGTGTGCTGGTTTTTTTCTTTGAAAAATTAGTTTTCCAAGGTGTTAGGAAAACCATTATAAAATTAAAGACTCTTGGGGGAGTTCTTGTGGTGGATTTAAAAATGGTTGATTTGAGATGGATTCATCAAGCTAAATTTTTTAAAATGACCATTTTCTTTTAAATATTTTTTTTAAATGTTAATTGTTTTTTGTGTGTTTGGAAATGGCTTATGATGGTGGATTTTTTTTTCAAAACGTGTGTGTTCAGTTTTGGAACACAAAGAAGAATTATTTTAAGGATGGATACATAATTTTTTTATTTCCTTATGATGTATGTGAAAATATTTCTTTACATATTTATTTAAAAACTATAATAAATGAATTGTCTTATATAATATATTTCATATATTACATAGGTTGTAGTGGACTACTTGGATTTTTAGCTCATTCCTATTCATTTCGGGATCCATGTTCTAAGTTAGATTTAGTTTCATATATTGTGCCCGATATGGGGTGAGTTTGGTGGAGGTGAGAAACTAGATGTTTCATGGTGTTTTTTTTAGGATAGGATCAAGTTGGTTTCTGGTTGTTTTTTTGTTAGCTTATATCTGAGGCCCTGTTTAATCTGTTCTCTTAGGCTGTATCTTTCTGTTTATAAATTACTTTTATGTATATGCAAATGGATTGGAGCATCCTAGTTGATTATGACCTATGTGGAATGTTTATTTATTTTTGATCTTGTATTCATTTATTATATTTTTTATCTTTGATTTTCTATTATTAATTTCCAAAAGGATTCCGGTGATTCCTAATATCTAGTCTTCAGCCTGTAAAGATCAGAAATTCCCTTGAGGCCTTGTGAAGAATTAGGTCGGGTGTTTGTTCTAGTGGAATCTTGGCTGGTTAGTTACAATTTTTTTATATATTTATATTTATTTATAGTTTAAATTTATTTTCAAGACAAAATTTAGATTTATTAGAGTAAATTACACTTATTTGTGGGACTTTTACCCTTATCTCTAGTCATCATCCCTTTTCCTATTGGTTTCGAGCATGGGGTCATGCTCAATCTCAACTTTAGATTAGGGGGAGTCTTAGTAGGGCCAAGTTATAAATTTTAAGGACTTTTTTATGTCATTTAATAATTTTTAAACCCATATTTTATTTAAAATGATGATATGTGATTTGAAATAAATTAAAGATACATGAATGTAAAATTTTACATGAAGTTAATGGTTCCTTTATGCTAAAAAATGGTTTAATATTACTTATGATAATAGTCTGATGGTATAACATAATTTGTGATTTTAAATGATAGTTAAAGAGTTATAATGTATTAATTATATATTTAAAGGGTATTTAAATTTTAACACCCTGATTTTTAAAAAATAAAACTATGTTTGATAGTGTATATAACACACAACACCAAGCCTAAACGAACCATAATTATTTAACAATGGCTATTATACCATAGCCGTTAAATTGATGAGTATGAATAGGATAAAATTATGTAGAAAATAAATATAAATTTCCTATACAATATAAATTTATTGATAAATTATTAATAAATAAGCACTATATCTTTAATGATTACATTTTACTCTTCAAAAAAATATGTTTTCTCCAAAAATGATTTTTATTGTATTTTTTGACAAAAAATTATGATTAATAAATAAAACATTTATAAAACTTATTGGATAAAATTAATTTCATTTTTTTAATCCATAATAGGTAAATCTAACTTAGGGTAAAGATTTTTTTTCTGAAATGAATGATTTTTCAGTGAATAGTGTAATTTACAAAATTTTAAAATATTGTCATTTATTTTCATTAAATCAAATAACTTAAAAGTACCATTATATTTTTAATTTGGTATTAAAGTAAATTATTAACCAAATTATTTATAATAATAAAGTTAATTTTATTTTAATAATAAATTTTCATGATTTGAGTATAAGTTTTTTTATGCTTAAAACACAGTTTTCTAAAGACAGTTTTTAAGTGTGTAAAGTTTATCAATTTTAATTAGATAAATTAACCAATAATAAATAAATACATGACTGAAATTTATATATTATATATCTATTTATATTAATTTAAATTTTTAGAATGATTATTTATAGTCATAGATTTAATTTAAAATCATTTATCCCCTGAAAATGCATTTTTTGAAGAAAAAAATCGCTTTTTTCACATTTTGCGGGTTTAATTTGAAGTTAAATTATTCCAATTATATTAATATAATTTGATAAAATTGGTTATATTTTTTATTTATAATAAATAATATTATTTACTAATTTTAATTTTTTTTTCTTAGTGAATAGTAAAAATAGTTAAAAAAATTACCACAGTTAAAGTTAAAACAGGTTTACTGGGGGTTAAACTAAAGAGATAAGGGTAACAATGTCCTAAAAACATGTGTAATTTATATTTTCTAGTCATATTTCGACCCAATATCTTCTAATATATTTTAAGGATCCATTTTTTAGACATTGGGTGTGAATAATACAATTATATATTTTATTCTTTTCAAAAATTCATAGCGGGTCCTCCGCAACTTATAAAATGACACCTCATCTCATCTCCTATTTACACTTCAAAAGTATTTTGGTTCCACAAATACCTACCAAAATCCATTCCTTTAATCCTTTAAAATTTATTATAATCCTTATTTTGATTATAAAACCCTCTAAGGAAGGCTTTTGGTATAAACCTAAATAGGTTATTCGGAGAAGAGGAATCATTCTAAATCGATCATTTTTGTTTTATTTCTTATTAAACTAAATTAGAATATTATTAAGAAATGATGATATAATAGAATCATTATTTATCATGTAATTATATTTTTTTATGTTAATTTCATAACATAAATTTATCTCCTTTTATATCGAACAGGAAACGAAACCATCACTCATGTGTACTAAAGATTACCGCCTTGCCAACCAATATAATTCATTTTACTTCATCACCTCTCCAGGATATTTGTGATTATAGATTTAATTTATATATCATATTAATGAAATATTTATCATTATTTAAAATAAATATATCATATATTTTCTTACCTTTCCATTCATTTAAATATGATATTGTCATTCGTGTGTACATGTGGATTACCACCTCCATGAAGCGATGTGATTTGTTTCTAATTACCGTAACACATGGATGGTATATATAAGTTTATTTAATGAAATAATATTATTTATATGATATAATTATAATTATATAAATATAAAATCACACTCACCTTCTTTTCATCATGATCTTTGAAAATGGAAATGGTACTCATGCGAACATATGTCTTACCTTCTCCAAGATTATAACATCATATTTTTTTCATAACCATAATGAAATATTGGTTTTAAAAGTATAATTTATTTATAAAAATGATATTTATGTCATGATTATTATTTTTATATGATTAAATAATGACCCTGTTGGGTATAATCAACCTGCTAAAGTCATTTTAGACTTTGGAGCCTAATGTCATCAAAATGTTCAAAATGAACCAAAATTATTAAGTAATTTAATAAAACATAATAATACATACAATAAAAAGAAAAAAAAATTAGAAATTTTATTAATAATATAAATAATTAACATAAATTTATTATTTAGTAAGATAAATTTTGTACATGATGATTCATACTCAACGTAAGGGTTCTCCATAAACCGCCATTTTCTTTGGGTTATGACCATTCTATCTCTAACTCACTTATCCCTATTTAAATTTATTTAATGGTTTCAAATTCTATATATATTTATCTCACATATATACCTAGATTATTCTCCCTTCCTTTTATGTGTAAATATATGCCTTATGTTCATTTATCAAATGCATTCATTGTGAAATTTCATTTAATTGTGATATGACGCAAGATTATGAAACCCTTTTTTTACATGGGTAATTATTATGTTTATTACATATTATTTATTTCCTTTTTTCATGAGACAAAACAAAATTCATGTTATTAGGGGTGCTCCCATATTGGAATTAAATTCATTGAGAAAATCTTTTGTCTCATGAGACATTATGTATGGGATTTAGGGAGTGAACCTAATCCACTATGGAACACTAACCACTATGTTATATTATATTAGAAGTTATCATGGACTTATTCTTATATTATGTTTTTTTTATTCCACATTTCATAGGTATTTATGATCTTATTATACCATATTATTTATGATATGATTCCATTTGATTACTCGTGAGGCTTCTCTTTTATGATATCATGTTATAATTTTAACTCACACATTATGATTCTTTATCATATTTATTCCCTTACTGGGATTTTTATCCCACCCCTTTATTTTATGTATTCCTTAGGTTATCCTATGTAATTTTTGGATCTAAAATGGATTTAGAAGCTCATTATAGAGAATAAAATATGTATTTCATGTTTTATTTTCCTTTCAATGTATTATGAAACAAGACTTTCAAAGACACTAGGACTCATGATATTTGGGTTGAACTTATTGAATATTTATGTTAAAATATCATGTAATAATATGTATAAAAAGGAATGGGTTGAGATAGTGTATATCATATCATGTTCTATTTATTTTTTGTGATTAGAACTTGAATAATTTAGTTAGAATCATATAGATTAGTCTAAGTATAAGAAAACAACCTAGGATTTTGGTGAAGTATAGACTGAGTGATTTCAAGTCAATTACATCCAGGTCCGGATACTATAGGTGGGTATGGATATTGAACAATTTTACCAAGAGGTAATAACTCTGAAAAGGGAGCATTGGTATTTGACATCAACATTACCAACTGCATGAAAAATATTCCTTACTGCACACTTGGTTTGAAACTCTCAGGGGATGTGCTTTGGAAATTCAAAACCTCTTTACGAACTATTATGAAGGACTTGAAAAAATTGTTAGGTTAAAAAACCTAAAAGTAACAATTACCATGGATAACCTAGATTGAAACCTATAGACTCATAAGTTAGTATATACTTATCATTTATAATTTATTCCTTATAATTTTATAATTTCCCATTTTTATGTTTATTATTTAATGTATCCTCATCTTATTTTTCTCTTCTTTAGTTAATGGTGTCAAATTGAAGAAATTGTACCAGCAACCAATGTGATTGGTATTGTTATTATTACCCCAATGATGTGCCTAACCTTATGGTAGTGGGAGATAATAACTTTATGGTAGTGCTGGCTCAATTGGATCAAGTTATGAATAATAACTTGAATTATATGAAATTCCCTATTACTTGTCAAAAAGAGAAAGTTGCAGTTAAGTCCTTTATGCGACAAAGGCATATTACCTTTATCAGATATTTTTATACCCTCATCATGGTATAATGGATTTAATCCCTTGAGAAGATATTCTTTAACCTCCATTGATAATAATAATAATAATAGAAATTTGCGATGGTTATTTATCATGTAGAGGGGGAAGACGATCAGTTGTGGATGTTGATCAAGAACATGAAGTTCAAAGAGGATATCGACTCCTTGTAATGGGAAGAATTTAAGAAAATATTTTCCAATAAATATTTTCCACAAAATCTCTATCTTAAAAGTGATATGGAGTTTCTCTTAGTTAATCAAAAAAATAAGATGAGTCTATTAGGGAATATAAATAAAACTTCAAAAGGCCTTCACGGTATGCCTCTGTCTTTGTCATCAACACTGAAAGTAAGGTGGAATTCTTATTTAGTGGATTAAATTCAATTCTATGAAAATATTTGACAATTATAAATATTGATAGTTATGAAGAGATTTTTCATTTTTCCCTCAAGGTCAATATTGAGATTGGAGACTCTTAGTGAGCTCCTGGTCCTAGAGATATAAAACATAAAATGAAATTTTTTGGGGGGGTCAATATATAATTTACTTATAGGATAGAAAACCCAATAACCCAGATGTTAAAAGCATGGAGAGAAGAATCATGGAAACTATCCTAAGGGAATCAGGGGATGTTTCAAATGTGGAAAATAGGGGAATCTAGATAATCAATATTGAATGAAAATGAAGAACTATACTAATTTAAAATAAGAAAAGAAGGTTCATATAAATATGTGGCATATGGTATAGTGTTTCAACTACAATGAACATGGGAATTATGGAATCAAATTCCCTAATAGATGTTTTTTTGGAGACAATCAATGATAACAACCTATAAGTGAAAGAGATAAATGTGTATCTGCATTGATCCAAGTATTTTTTTTCTCTTATTAAAGTATAATTATGGATCAATTTGTATCATAATTGATTATTTTAAAATAAAAATACATAATAAATAACAAGTAACCCCTACCATGGATAGAATACTTATTTGATTAACTTTTTGGAAGTTATTATTTCTCGAAGGTTGACCTTCATTTAAGATATAACCAATTAAAGGTGAAGAAGGAAGATTTTACCAAAACTACATTTAGAATAATTTATAAACATTATGAGTACATATAAGTTCCTTTAGACTCACTAATTATCTAGTAATATTTATGGATATAATGAATAGATTCTCTATATATTACCTCAAAAAAATTGTAGTCTTTATAGATGATATTATATTATAATCCAAAGGAAATGAGGGGCCCGAGAAGAATTTAAATACTATGCTAATAAAATTTAAAAGAGAATATTTTTAAAATCATAGTAAATTTGAGTTCTGGAAGAATAAAGTATCATTATTTTGTAATATTATCACTAGAAAAAGGATATCTATGGAACATTATAAAAAAAGTTAACTAGTAAGTGACTCAGACCAATATCTATAACAAAGATCTATAGTTTCCATGGACTAAATATATATTACCTATGATCCGTGAGAAAATTCTCACAATTTTCAAACCTACTTACCAAGCTAACTTCGAAGGGGATAAATTTTGTCTAGACCAGTGAATGTGAAGAGGTATTTAAGGAGTTTAAAAATTGTTTTATCACTGCACTAGTCTCACATTAAACTAAATTTGGAAAATTTTCATATTATATAGTGATGATTAAAATAATGTATAGGTTTGTGTATTGATGTAGAATTATAAAGTGATAGCCTACACCTCAAGGTAGTTGAAAAGACAATAATAGAGTTATTAAACACATGAAGTGGAGTTGGATGCAGTGATATTTATGTTTAAAATATAGAGAAATTATCACTATGAGGAGAAGTATGAAATATATGGATTATAAGAACCTAAAATATATATTCACATAGAAATATATTAATATGTATCAGTGAAGATAATTATATATTATCAAGTAATTTTATTGTTCTATTCATTACCATCCTAAGAAAGTAAAAAAAGTGGAATATACTCTAAGGACAAAAGATTTGAAAACCCTATCACTAATGATAATTGAGAAGTGTCTAATATTATTATACTTTCAAAGGATATACATGTGAATACTAAAGTAGGGAACATCATCAATTGTTTCTTAGATGATAGCTCAATTATCCATTATGGGTAAGATAAAGTTTGTTCAAAGAGATTCTGTAGAAAATTAGAAAAAGGTAGAAACTATGAGAAATCATAAATCCTTTAAGTTAAAAATTGATGAAGAATGAGTTGTAAGATTTGGTTCATGAATATGTGTACCATAAAATATTGAGATAAATAAAGAGTTATTGAATAATTCACATAGCTCTACCCTCTCAATCCAACCGGGGAGCATAAAGATATATCAAGATCTATTAGAGAAATATTGGTGGTAAAATATGAATAATAAGATCGCAAAATATAAATCAAAGTATCTGGTATATCAATAAGTGAAGTATGGAAGGAAAAATTATAAGGTGATGATGCAACCATTACCCATATCTACATATAAATAGGAAAACATCACCCTAGAATTTTTCAATGGTATTCCAAATACATAAAGAGGAAATAATGATAAATGGGTTATAAGGGATCATAATACAAAAAATTATCACTTCATTAAAATTTTATAAGACTTGTCACTTAATCAAATTTCAAGGATATAAATCAGAGAGGTGGTAAGGCTATATAGAACACTGATATCAATTGTATCTAACTAAGATCTGAGTTTTACCTCTAAGTTTTGGTAGAGCCTCAAAAATTATATAAATAATAATTTGAACTTTATTAAAGATTATCACCCCTAAAATAATATCCAAATTGACCATAATATTAATACACTAGAAGTCATGTTTAAATCATTCTCTATAGAATTCAAAGGATGATGGTATCAATATCTTCCTCTAATTGAGTTATCGTACAATTATAGGTTTCAATCAAGTATAAAAATGGCTCCTTATGAAACCCTTTATAGAAATATATGTATAAAAACTAATGTGTTTGGATGGATTTACTGAAAATGATCTATTGCAACTTGAAATGATTTAGGAAATGGAAGAGAATGTCATGAACATTTAGCAACCCATCAAGACTACTTAGAGTCGATAGAAGATTTATGATGATAATTATCGATGAGACCCAGAGTTTGAGTTTAGGGGTAAAGAGTTCTTCCACATATCTCCATGTAATAGAGTCATGAGATTTCAGAAGAAGGTAAATCTAATCCCTAGGTACATTGGCCCCTTTGATATTCATAATCCCATTAGAGTTGTGGCTTATCGACTATCACTCCCACCAACCCTTCCTCAAGTACACAACATATTCTAGGTATTCCTCTTGAAAAAGTATATATAAATTCCCCCACATGTACTTAAATTAGTAGTGGTAAAAATGTAAAATGATATCTCTTATAAAGAGTAGACATTGAAGATCATGGACCATAGAGATAACGATCTATGCAATAAGACAACCCATCTGGTCAAAGTATTATGGTAGAACCATAAATATGAAGAGGAAAAATAAGAACTGGGAGAAGCAATAAAGTATAATTACCCTAAGATATATTCACCTCATATTTTAATATTAAATTTCGAGGAAACGATTCCTTAATGCAGTAATATTGTAACACCGTAATATTTTAAAAAGAAAACTATGTTTGATAGCATAAACGACATGCAACACACAGCTTAAACAAACCATAAATATTTAAATATGATTGTTATAAATTAACCATTAAATTGTAAGGTATGAATATGATTAACTAATTTTTGAAATAAATATATAAATTTACTACTCTATATAAAAGTATTGATAAATTATTAGGAAAAAAGTAATCAACTTTTAATAAAGACATTATATTCTTCAAAGAAATATGTTTTCTTAAAAAAATATTTTTAATTATTTTTGTGAGAAAATATTATAATTAATTTATAAAAATTTTATAAAATGTATTTTCTAATATTAAATTATTTTTTAAAATCATCATAAAAAATTAACTTAGGTATAAATTTTGGGATTTTTCTAAAATGACTGATTTATCAGTGAATTGTGAAGATTACTAATTTTTCAAATACTTTCCTTTATTTTCACTAAATAAATTAATTTAAAATTTCCATTATATTTTGGATTTGATGTTAAAGTTTAATATGAAACATTTTATTTATAATAATATAATTAAAATAATTTAAATAATATTTTTTCTTAATTTTTTTATAAATTCATTTTTATGCTTAAAAACATGGTTTTCTGAAAACTGTATTTAAGTGCATAAAGATTATCCATTTTAATTATTCAAATAAACCATAATAAGAAGTTTTTAAGATTAAATTTTTCAATTATATATCTATTTATATAAATTTAAATTCATATAATTTTTATTTCTAGTCATAGATATTATATAAGATCATTTATTTCTTGAAAAAATTATTTTCTTGAAAAATCGCTTTTCATCATGTTTTACAGGTTTAGTATTAATTTAAATTTTACCAATTGTGTGAATTGAATTTGATAAAATGTGTTAAATATTTATAATAAGGATAATTAATATTATTTAATGATTTTAACTTATTTTTTGGTTATAAAGAATGGTAAAAACATTAAAAGTATATTACCAATATTGAGGTTAAAACAGGTTTACTAGGGGGTTAAACTAAAGAGATAAGGGTTAAAATGGCACAAATAATTTTATAATTTCAATTTTGTAGACATATTTAGAACCTATATAATCTAATATTTGGTAATGGACCATTTTTTATTAATTTTGTGTGAATAATACGTTTTTATATTTTATTCTTTTCAAAAAGTTTATGTGGGTCCTCTCCCCCACTTATAAAGAGATACATCTTCTCCTCTACTCTCCACACATAAAAACTATTTTGTTTAATACAATACCAAAAAAATAAATTAATTAATTACTTTATGATGTCCTATAATCCCTTTTTTATTATAAAACCCTCATAGTAAATCTATTGGTGTAAACCTTACAATGTTGTCTTAAGAAGAGGTATTGTTCTTAATTGAGATTTTTTGTTTTATTTCTTATTCCACCTCTTTAAAATATTATTAAATAATGATGATAAAATAAAATATTTGTATAAAATATACTTATATGTTATTATTTTAGTGGAATAACCTATATCCATATCCTCTTCCATCAAATTGGAAACAAAACCATTGTCCATGGGTAAGGTGGACTACTACCTCACAAAATGATGTAATTCATTTTCATCATTTCCTCTCACATATATTTTTGATTATGTATTTAATGTATATATATTATATTCATGAAAAATATATCATTATTTAAAATTATTATATCATATATTTTCTTACCTTTTCACTAATTAAAAATGATAACGACATACGTTTGTACATGTAGATTAACATCTCCATGAAGCATTGTGAGTCATTTTTCATCACCATATAACATTTATGGTATATATAATTATAAATAAATAATATTATATTATATTTATAATATAATTAAAATTATTTAATGATAAAATATCACATACCTTTTTTCCATCATAATCATTGAAAAATGGAAATTTTGCTCATGTGTATGTATGTCCAACCATCTCCATGATTGTAAAGTAGTTCATTTTTGTTGGTCGGAGTGGATACTCAAGAGGGGGGTGAATTGAGTTCCAATTAAAATTTCTATTTTAAAACTTTGTCTTAACAACCCCCAAATAAAGTACTTAATTAAACTGTAGTGAATTTATATCAAAGTAAGGGTTCGGTTGGGTTCTCAAGGGATTGATTATTTCCCAGTTAATCAAAACAGAAAGGATGATTAACTTTTGAAACCAACTTACTGATTTACAACTAATATAAACACTTGCGAATTTAATTATCAAAGTGACTTTAAAACAGTTTTGGTTTTCAAGAAATTAGCAGAAGAATTAAAGAATAACATTGAAAGATATAGAACAACAGATATAACCAAGAGGTTCAGTCTCAAGCCGAGACTTAGTCCTCTCAAAAATTTGTATAAATTTGATCCACAACTTGGATCGGGGTTCACAACAATTTACAACTGTCCAGGTCCAAGACCTCTACCACTGTTATTCGTGGGAAACAAAACAACAGAAACCAGCTATCTAGGTCACACACGACCTCTACCACTATCTCAGTGGGAAATAGAAGATGTAAGAGTTTGAGTGAAGATTTACAGATCCTCCAGTTAAATTATAGGAGACAATGTGTGTGTTAAATGCTGGAGATAACACACATAGCTCGAAATGTGAAATAATGAATCACAGAGCAGAGATGTAGAGTTTATAAATGGCTCTAGTGATTGCAATGAAGCATTGGACTCCTTGAGTTTGATCAGAGATGATTCTGAGTCCTTGTCTGGTTTTTGTCTGAAAAACAGAGTGTCGTCTGCTTGGCATCCAGATTCAGAGATAGTGAGAAATGTAGTGGATGAAGTTCTTCAATGTCCTCGTGGAAGTACAGAACTCTTCTTGAGTAAGCTTGAGTGTGTATGAGGTTCTGTGTTTTTCTAAGACTATCTCATCCACCACTCTTTGTGCTCATATATGTCTTGTCATTGTTACTCCAGTATATATGCACTAGCAGGGGCTTCTTGTATTTATGGCATGAGCTCCAGTGAAAGAAATGATTTATTTTTGCAGGTACGAGGTACGGTTCCCTGACATCCAACAACCTTCATTAAATAAATTAAAGAGCATTAAAATATTCCTAATATGACCATTGGTTATATTAAATAAA
This sequence comes from Viscum album, assembly GCA_963277665.1. Taxonomy (NCBI): domain Eukaryota; kingdom Viridiplantae; phylum Streptophyta; class Magnoliopsida; order Santalales; family Viscaceae; genus Viscum; species Viscum album. Next base: position 434,839,525 of record OY728136.1, read on the forward strand.
GATAAAGAAATTCAAACAGCTGTTTATGACTATCGGTGAGTCCAGTAATCGGTAGGTCATCAGCATCAGCATCGGTGAGACATCTTCGGTGACTCAGATGATCAGCATCGGTGTGTCATGATCGGTGACTCATTTGATCTTGGATCTATGTGTCATATTTGATGACTCATTTGATCAGCATCGGTGAGACATCTTTGGTGACTCATTTGATCAGCATCGGTGAGTCATGATCGGTGACTCATTTGATCAGCATCGGTGAGTCATGATCGGTGACTCATTTGATCTTGGATCGGTGTGTCATCTTCAGTGACTCATTTGATCAGCATCGGTGAGTCATGATCGGTGACTCATTTGATCAGCATCAGTGAGACATCTTCGGTGACTCATTTGATCAGCATCGATGAGACCGTTGTCCTTCGATATGGATCGGTGTGACCGTTGTCCGTTTGATATGGATCGGTGCGACCGTTGTGCGTTTGATATGGATCGGTGCGACCGTTGTCCTTTGATATGGATTGGTGCGACCGTTGTCCGTTTGATATGGATCGGTGCGACCATTGTCCGTTTGATCCAGAGGAGTTCCAGAATACTTGTAAATCAATAACAAATAGATAAAAACATGATCCAACCAATATACATAGATTCACTAAGAGATTGTGATTATGTATATGATAAATCAAACTGGATTAAGTAATTGATGATTTGTGATTATTAAAACAGCAATCATAGGAAGAATTCAACAATCTTCCAGAGGGCTCAAAAATCTCCCCCTTTTTGATAATCACAAATCTTAGTCATAAATAAATATAATATATCATAAATAATAAGGCATAATAAGAATAAAAAAATAATGAGATATAAATATCCCCCTGAATTTATGCCCTTAAATACTTATGCAATCATTTCCATAATGAGATATAAATATCCCCCTTGAGAGATGCATCTCCCCCATATCCCCCATAGATCCATAGATATACAGATTTGTCCCCCTTTGGGATAATAAAAATGGAGGGAAAACAGATAAAGAAGAGATTAAAAGAATGCATCAGTGAGAATAAAAAGAAAAGAGAATAAAGTTTATAATACATCACAGTAAAATCACAATAGGGTTCACCCTATCAAAAACAACGCACAACTATTTCTGTGGATGTAACGGGGCTTTGACTTTGTCAGAAGAATCAATGGTTGGTAAGTTGGAAGGCTTGGAGGCAGGTGGAACTGGGCGAATTTGAAAAGGTGGTAAGATGACTATGGAGGGTGGAGGAGAGGATGCCACTAGGATTTGTTGTGGAGCTATAGGATCTGGTTGAGAAGATTGCTGAGGAAGCGGTCGGAGTTGAGATAGAGCTTGAGCAACGGAGATCTGATTTGGAGCAACATCATAGGCACTGAGAGGGTCAGCAGTAGGAAGCACAATGGTGGTGGCTTGTGCATTCAGATAAGGCTTCAAAAGATTTATGAAATTCTGAATAACTTCTGCACCATACTGCATAGCCTTCTCAAAATCATCCTTATTCTCCATGAACCGTTCCAAGGTTGGAGTAAAATCTTGCAACTATCGAACTTGAGTCTTGAAATCTTGAGTGACTGGAGGTAGTCTCAGATTGTCAGCTAACAATTTGAAATCCGCGGTCATCTCATGCTTGGTATAGATTTTTGAAAAGTAGTGATCAGCCTTTTCCTTGATCTCTCTCTGGGATTTAGTGGCATCTGCTGAATATATTGTTACCATCTTATGAATGTGATCATTGTGCTCCTTCATCTTCCTCAACGAGTCCAAATCAAGAACTTGTATAATGGCGGCCAATTCATCATGAACAATCTGCCTTAGAGCCTCTAGCTCACGAGTAGTGATTTTGGTTACTTTGGCTGTACTGGCTTGAGTAACTATCTGAGTTATCTCAGCTTTCAAATTTCTCAGATCAGAATTCTTAAGTTGTTCAATCAGATTCCTCAACACTTCCATCATACCAGAGATGGTGGATCTAAATTCGTTGGATAATGAAACTAAGCCAGATTGTAGATCCTTAAGAATCTGATTGAGAGAGGCTATGTACCTGCCAATAAACTCACTAGTATTGGATAGGTCTGGTTTAATAGCATTTGAAATTTATTCTCTTACTGTATCTCTCACAACAGTAATAAAATCACTTTTGAACTTATCAAAATCAGACTGAGAGATGGTAGAACTAGGTAGATGAGCATCTGTAGCATCAACAGCATGAGCAGACCTTGCCTCAACTGGTTGGCTTTCCATCATAACTGCAGTAGATTCTGATTCTTCTTCTTCTTCTTTAGAATACTCTAAACCCAAAACAGTAAAACCAGGGTAATCATCCCAAATAGCGGCACATAGAGTATTTTCGTTTTATAATAACTTTCTTTTCCACTGATTTCAAGAGAATCACTCTTGCCATTAGCATCTATTTCTGGTACAGTTTGATGTGTTTCTGTTGGAGGTACATCAAGACCATCCACTGGTCGTTTATCACCATCATAATCATTATCATCATCATCTCCATTCTCATTTCCATTTTTCACAAAAACGTCACGGTCAGATACTTCAGTGTCACTAGCTTCTTCATCACCAATAACTAGTTCTGATTCAGGTAAGGGTTAAGGTGGACTGGAAGATCCAAAGTCTATTCTTCTCTTAGGGCTCACAGTATCAGGATCACTCCTATCATCAGGAGGTGACATACTTCCTTCTTGTTTTTCAGCTTCTTCCATCCTTGTTTACCAGACTCTTCAGTGTCTTTATTCCTTTCAACATCTACTTCATCCTCATCATCAGAATAAATTGGCTCCTCATCTGATTTCAAACCAGGGTCTCTCAAACCCTTCAGCCTCTTTCCATGATCAGTGGGATTGTAAGATTCATACAACTTGTCCTCATCAGCAACCCATCATTTATTCCATGGGTTCCAGTTTATTTTCATCCGTTTACAAATTTCTTTGTTAACACAAGAAGCACTATCAGATTCGGCTATCTCATCAGCTTCATCAACACATTCCAGATTCTTTAACATAGCAGAGATCATTTTGGAATAGAACAGGGCAGTGGTTTTCTTAGAAGTTTTTACCATTCCAGCTATGTGCACCATTAGATATCTACACAAATTGATCTTCTCATGGGTATTTAGTAAAAACAATAGAAAAACATCCTGATATTTTACAGCAGCATAATATCTTTTCCTGAGGCAAATTTGGTGCTGAATAAACTTAAAGAGAAGTCTACATTCACCATCCAGATCTGAGGTTGTGATTCTCCTTGACTCTCTGTTTCTAGTCAAAAGCTCTAAAGCTAACTCATAAGAGAATTATTCAGTGGTTGGAGGAATGTTTCCAGCATAATCCTCGTATCGACCCTCATGGGGTACATTCAAACATTCAGCCCATTGTTTAGACGAAAAAGATATTTTCTTTCCTTTCACTACAGAAGAAATTCTGGTAGCCTCGACACCATCTAAAGTAACTTGCAGATTTATATAAAACTCATGCACTAGCTTTGGGTAGTATACACAAGTGTTATCTGAGAACCAGGCTTTCTATCCTTGCGAATCTAAATCTTGTAACAACAGCGACTTACTTGTCAAAAGACAGGCGGAGATGACTTCCTTTTCTACAGCAACAATCTGAGTTTCCAGGTTAAGATTTACTGATATTTGAGTGTTACTACTAGACTCTCCTCGAGCACTCTTTGAAGGTGCAGGACTTTTTGATCCTTTGCTCGGTCTCTTATGCTTAGCCATTTGACGATTCTGGGGAAAGCAGGAGTTCGAAGGTTCGAAGTGGAGGAGAAGAGAGGAAATAAGGTTTGGAGGGAAAGAAATGAAAGGTCGATGGTTTGGGGAATAGAAATAGTCACGTATCATTTATTTCATCATTTAGGGTTCCCATAATAAAGATAAAAGTAGTTAATTAATCAAAATAAAATAAAAAGTAATATAAAGAAAGATTGGTTTCACATATCAGTTTCACAGATCGGTTTCACAGATCAGTTTCACAGATCAGTTTCACAGATCAGTTTCACAGATCAGTTTCACATATCAGTTTCACAGATCAGTTTTATAGATCTATCATACACAATTCTTGTTTAATAAAATTCATTCTTTCAGAACATAAAGGCTTTGTTAAAATATCAGCTAATTGATGTTCAGAACTAATAAATTCTAGAGAAATATCACCTTTCTGATAATGATCTCTTAGAAAGTGATGTCTAATATCAATGTGCTTAGTCCTAGAGTGAGACACAGGATTCTTAGATATGTTGATCGCACTAGTATTTTCACAGTTGATTGAAACCTGTTTAAAATCAAATCCATAGTCCAATAAAGTGTGTTTCATCCATAGAATCTGTGCACAACAACTACCAGCAGCAATATATTTTGCTTCAGCAGTAGACAATGCAACTGAGTTCTATTTCTTACTACACCATGATACTAGGGACTTTCCAAGTAAATGACATGTTCCATATGTGCTTTTCCTATCTAACTTACATCCAGTAAAGTCAGCATATGAATTATTAGTTAGGTCAAATGATTGTCCTTTTGGATAGAACAAACTTAAATTCACAGTATACTTAAGATATTTAAAAATCCTTTTAACAGCCAGTAAGTGTGATTCTTTAGGATTAGCATGAAATCTAGCACACATACACACACTAAACATAATATCCGGTTGACTAGCAGTAAGATAAAGTAAACTCACAATCATGCCTCTATAATAGGTTTGATCAACGGGTTTCCCAGTTTCATCAACATCTAATTTACAGGTAGTACTCATAGGTATATCACTTTCCTTAATACTATCTAAACCAAAACTTTTTAATAAATCGTTAGTATATTTACTTTGATTTAGAATAATACCATCTTTAGTTTGAAAGATTTGAAATCCAAGAAAATACTTAATCTCTCTCATTAAGATCATTTCAAACTCATTTTGCATAACCTTTGAAAATTCAGTACATAAAGAATTTTTAGAAGATCCAAAAATAATATCATCAACATAGACTTGTACTATTAACACATCTTTTGAAATCCTTTTTATAAAAAGAGTGGGATCAGCTATTCCTTTTGTAAATCCTTTTGAAATAATAAAGTTTGAAAGTCTTTCATACCAAGCTCTTGGAGCTTGTTTTAAACCATATAAAGCTTTAGAAAGTTTAAAAACATGATTTTGAAAATGAGGATTTGAGAAACCAGGTGGTTGTTCTACAAAAAACATCTTCAACAATAAAACCATTTAAAAAAGCACTTTTCACATCCATTTGATATAACTTGAAATTCAGATGTGATGCATAGGCAAGTAAGATCCTAATAGCCTCTAATCTAGCTACAGGTGCAAAGGTTTCCTCATAGTCAATTCCTTCTTCTTGATTGTAACATTGTGCGACTAGCCTAGATTTATTTCTAATGATGTTTCCAGATTCATCAACTTTGTTTCTAAGCACCCATTTTGTGCCTATGGTTATAGTGTCCTTAGGTCTTTCTACTAATTTCCAGACTTTGTTTCTTTCAAATTGATTTAGTTCCTCTTTCATAGCCATTACCCAAAATTCATCGTTGATAGCATCATTGATATTTTTAGGTTCTAATTTTGAAAGAAAAGCTTGATGTTCAACCTGATTTCTTAGAGAAGCTCTAGTCTATGTTCCTCTATCTAAATTACTTACAACAGCATCTAACGGGTGGTTCTTTAGAGTCCTAGTTGGTATAGAAAAGGTAGGACTCGAGATTTCAAGTTCATATACAGGTTAAGGTTCAACAGAAGCAGGTTCTGGAAAATTTCCAGAACTGGATGTTTTAACTACAGGTCCACTGTCTTTATCATTAAGGTTCAAACCAGAGAGATCATCTTCAAGATTTTCAAGAGTGGTCTTAGGTTCATGTGGATCAGTTTCATAAAATTTGATGTGAACAGATTCTTCCACACATTTGGTTCTCTTATTGAAAACTCTATATGCTTTACTAGAAATAGAGTAACCTAGGAAAATTCCTTCATCACTCTTGGATGCAAATTTGTCAAGATTGTCTTTAGTATTAAGAATAAATAATTTTCAGCCAAAAACTTTTAAGTAGTTAACCTTAGGTTTCCTATGGTTCCACAACTCATAAGGGGTCCTCTTAAGAACAGTTCTGATCAAGACTCTATTGATAACATAACAAGCTGTATTTACAGCTTCAGCCCAAAAATAAACAGGTAGTTCATACTCATTAAGCATAGTCCTAGAAATTTCTTGTAGGGTTCTATTCCTCCTTTAGACTACACCATTCTGTTGAGGTGTCCTAGGGGCAGAGAAATTGTGATTGTAGCCACTATGTGAGCAGTAAGATTCAAACTCATGATTTTCAAACTCACGACCATGATCACTTCTAAGAGTTTTAATCTAAAGTCCACTAAGGTTTTCTACAGTCTTGGAGTATTTTAAAAAGTAAGAACAAGCTTCACTTTTGTGAGATAGAAAATATACCCAAGTATATCTAGAAAAGTCATCTATAAGAACATAGACATAATGCTTCCCATTTAAACTAGAAACTCTATAAGGTCCAAATAAATCCATGTGAACCAACTCGAGAGGTTGAGAAGTTGAAACTTCTTTCTTTGATTTAAAAGAAACATTATGTTGCTTTCCCTTTTGACAGGGATTAAAAACATTGTCTGCTGGAAATTCAAGTTTGGGTAGGTTTCTAACTAAGTTCTTCCTAACAAGTTTTCTAAGTGAATGCACATTGCAGTGTCCTAATCTTCTGTGCCAAAGCCAAGACTCTTTATGAAAAGCATTTAAACAAGTAATATTTTTCTTAGTTAAAGAATTTAAATTGACAACATAAACATTTTTATTTCTTAAAGCAGGAAACACTAAAGCATATTTAGAATTAAAAACATTTCAAGAATAATTTTCAAATTTAACATAAAAACAATCATCACATAACTGAGAAATACTTAACAAATTGTATTTAAGTCCATCAACAAATAAAACCTTAGAAATTAATACTGAGTCAGTGTTACCAATCTGTCCTAAGCCGATGATTTTTCCTTTTGAGTTATCACCAAAAGTGAAAAACCCTCTATTAACTCTGACTAAGCTTTTAAAGCATGAGAAGTATCCATACATATGTCTTGAACATCCACTGTCCAAATACCAAGTCTTTCTACAGGATCTCTTTAAGCAGGTTCCCTAAAAACAGATTTAGATAGGAAATGATTTCGGTACCTAGATCTTCTTGGGTCCAGACAGGTTAGTAATCAAAGCTTTTGGTACCCAAATTTGCCTTATGGGTATCATGAAAGTTGTAGGATCAACAGACTTTGATAGATAAACTTTATTAGATCCTTAACTATGAATATAACTAGTTGAAGCATATGAAGTTTCATAACTAGTTACATTCTATCCAGATTTAGGAATGAATTTAGTTTTGGTAATTTTCCTTTTTCCAGGTTGGTATCCTATACCAGTAGTGTATCTAGGTGCTATTTGCTTACCTAGAATCTGAGTAAGAGTATCTTTACCATTTGTAAATTTCTCTAAGTCTTTCTTGAGTTGCTCATTAGATAATTTCAGTTCAGTGTTTTCTTTAATCAACTGAGCATTCTTTTCCATTTCAATATCAACATCAGATATATGTTTAAGAGTTAAAGCATATTGTTTCTTTAAACCTTTGTATTTGTCTTTTATCTCATTACAGGTTTCTTCTAACATATCACAATATTAAAATAGTTTAGATTTTGACATGTTATCAGAGTCATAATGATCTTCATAATAATATGAATTTGAAGCAGTAGTTTCAGATGTTACCTCAGAGGTGTTTGTCATAAAACACATGTTTTCCTTATTTCTGTGTTCAGTTTCAGAAACTTCAGATTCAGTGGAGCTATCCTCAGAAGCGCTCCAAGTAGCCTTCATAGACTTTTTGTACTCCCTGTCCTTGTAATCATACCTCTTCTTGTATTTCAACTTTGGGCAGTCTTCTTTTATGTGTCCCTTTCTTTTTCACTCATAGCAGACAACCTCATCTATTTTGTAAGATTTCTTCCAATCCTTTTTCCAATGACCCTTGCTGTCATACTTATTTTTGTAAGTCGATTTTCTGAAAAACTTCTTCTTCCTATAAAACTTTTTAAACCTTCTGGCAATGTGAGCCATCTCAGCATCACTATCAGAAGCACTTTCACTGTCTTCACAGCTTGAAATTTCATTTATAGCTTGAATCTTCTCCTTATCCTTGTTCTTTGAAGTTGAAGTCTTGAAAGCAACTGACTTCCTTCTAGGTTCATCTTCTTCTTCTTTGTTAACCTTGAGTTCTTCTTCATACATCATAAACTTTCCAATTAGTTCCTTGACTGGTAGTTCACCAATATCACATGATTCTCTAATTGAGACAGAAGTTCCCCTCCATCTTTTAGGTAGACATCTCAGAATTCTCATAATTTGTTCCTTTGATGGAACATCCTTTCCCAGAGAAGTCATTGTGTTGAAAATTTCATTAAACCTGAGATACATGTCAAAAATGGGTTCATCAGGCTTCATCTTAAAATTATCATACTTAATAGTATAAGTGTTCAATATCATTTCCTTAACATTAGATGTTCCTTCATGAGAAACAGATAAGGTATCCCAAATTTCATAAGCAGTTTTACAAGCAGATATTATATTAAATTCCTCATCTCCTAAATCATAGTACAATGCATTCATAGATTTGCAGTTATTATTGTAGGTAGCCGTAGTAGCTTCATTCCAAGTAGTTCTAACAGTAGTAGGAATTTTATATTTTGATTCTATAGCAGTCCAAATATCAAAACCCATGATTTCTAAATGAATTTTCATCTTGATTTTCCACTGAGCATAGTTGGTGCCATTGAAAAATGGTGGTCTATTGGTAGCAACACCTTCAAGTCTATTATCCATGATAGCTTACTTAAAGCAAATATTTTGAAGAGATAAAAATTTAGAAATCAGAAATTTAAGAACTTTAAAATACAACTAAAATCACAGTTGAAAAATAGAGTACTTTAGAAAATATTTAAACAACCTCTGATACCAATTGTTGGTCGGAGTGGATACTCAAGAGGGGGTTGAATTGAGTTCCAATTAAAATTTCTATTTTAAAACTTTGTCTTAACAACCCCCAAATAAAATACTGAATTAAAATGTAGTGAATTTATATCAAAGTAAGGTTTTGGTTGGGTTCTCAAGGGATTTATTATTTCCCAGTTAATCAAAATAGAAAGGTTGATTAAATTTTGAAACCAACTTACTGATTTAAAACTAATATAAACACTTGAGAATTTAATTATCAAAGTGACTTTAAAGCAGTTTTGGTTTTAAAGAAATTAGCAGCGGAATAAAAGAATAACTTTGAAAGATATAGCACAGCAGATATAACCAAGAGGTTTAGTCTCAAGCCGAGACTTAGTCCTCTCAACAATTTGTATAAATTTGATCCACACCCTGGATCGGGGTTCACAACAGTTTACAACTATCCAGGTCCAAGACCTCTACCACTGTTATTTGTGGGAAACAAAACAATAGCAACAAGTTGTCCAGGTCACACACGACCTCTACCACTATCTCAGTGGGAAATAGAAGATGTAAGAGTTTGAGTGAGGATTTACAGATCCTCCAGTTAAAGTATAGGAGATAGTGTGTGTGTTAAATGCAGGAGATAACACACACTGTTCGAAATACGAAATAATGAATCACAGAGCAGAGATGTAGAGTTTAGAAATGGATCTAGTGATTGCAATGAAGCATTGGACTCCTTGAGTTTAATCAGAGATGATCTTGAGTCCTCGTCTGGTTTTTTTCTGAAAAACAGAGTTTCGTCTTCTTGGCATCCATATTCAGAGATAGTGAGAAATGTAGTGGATGAAGTTCTTCAATGTCCTCGTGGAAGTATAGAACTCTTCTTGAGTAATATTGAGTGTGTATGAGGTTCTGTGTTTTTATATGACTATCTCATCCACCACTCTTTGCGCTCATATATGTCTTGTCGTTGTTACTCCAGTATATATGCACCAGTAGGGGCTTCTTGTATTTATGGCACGAGCTCCAGTAAAAGAAATGATTTCTTTTTGCAGGTACGAGGTACGGTTCCCTGACATCCAACAACCTTCATTAAATAAATGAAAGAGCATTAAAATATTCCTAATATGACCGTTGGTTAGATTAAATAATGATAAATAAATTCAAACAGCTATTTATGACTATCCGTGAGTCAAGAGATCGGTAGGTCATCAGCATCAGCATCGGTGAGACATCTTCGGTGACTCAGATGATCAGCATCGGTGTGTCATGATCATTGACTCATTTGATCTTGGATCAGTGTGTCATCTTCGGTGACTCATTTGATCAGCATCGGTGAGACATCTTCGGTGACTCATTTGATCAGCATCGGTGAGTCGTGATCGGTGACTCATTTGATCAAAATCGGTGAGTCATGATCAGTTACTCATTTGATCTTGGATCGGTGTTTCATCTTCGGTGACTCATTTGATCAGCATCGGTGAGTCATGATCGGTGACTCATTTGATCAGCATTGGTGAGACATCTTTGGTTACTCATTTGATCAGCATCGGGGGGACCGTTGTCCTTCGATATGGATCGGTGTGACCGTTGTCCATTTGATATGGATCGGTGCGACCGTTGTCCGTTTGATATGGATCGGTTCGACCGTTGTCCTTTGATATGGATCGGTGCGACCGTTGTCCTTTTGATATGGATCGGTGCGACCGTTGTCCGTTTGATCCAGAGGACTTCCAGAATACTTGTAAATGAATAAAAAAGAGATAAAAACATGATCCAACCAATATACATAGATTCACTAAGAGATTTTGATTATGTGTATGAGAAATCCAACCGGATTAAGTAATTGATGATTTGTGATTATTAAAATAGCAATCATAGGAAGAATTCAACAATTTTCCAGAGGGATCAACAATTTTTTATTACCATATTTTATGGTTGGTTTTAAAAGTATAATTTATTTATAAAAATGATAATTATTTTATTATTATTATTCTTTATAAGATTAAATAATTACCTAATTGACCAAAGTTAACCTTCTGAATTCATTTTGGACTTATGAGGTGAATATCATCAACATTTGTGACATGAACCTAAAAGATTAAGTAACTGAATACATAATTATAATAGATAAAATAAAAGGAATAATAAACTTGAAAAAAATTATCAATAATGTAAATAATTAAAATAATTCTTTTATTTAGGAATATAAAGAACACATGTGATGAGTTGGACTCAAGGTAAGGGGTCTCTCTAAACCACTTTTTTTGGGGATTGACCATTATCTCTCTAACTCAATTTATATATATCTTTAAAGTTATGTAATGATTATAAATTTTTTATATATTTTTATACCACTTGTATACCTAGATTATTTTCACTTCATTTGATGGGTTTATGCATGCCCTATGTCCTTTTCTCAAATGCCTAAATTATGAAATTTCTTTTCATTATGATATGAGGCAAGATTTTGCAACCCATTTTATTTATATGGGTAATTATTATGTTTATGAATTATGATATATTTCCTTTTTTGGAACATATAATTAGGAAAATTATATTGTGGGTGCGCCCAGATAGCACTCCAATGCATTGGGTAAAGTTTTTTTCTCTTGAAACATTATTTATGGGATTTTGGGAGTAAAACTAATCCACTATGGGACTCTCACCCCCATGTGATGTTGTATTAGAATTCATCCTTGAATTATTATTATTTCATGTTTTTTTGTTTCTTCTAAATTTCCTATGTTGATATGATATTATCATACCATTTTATTAGTGTTATGCTTCCATGTGATTACTCGTGATTCTTCTCTTTTATGATATCATGTTATAATTTTGACTCACATGTTATGCTTCCTTATCATTTTTATTCCTTTACGAAGATTTTTATATCACCCTTTTATATTAGGTATTCCCTAGGTTATATTATACACTTTTAGGAGCTCAAATGGATTTAGTATCTCATTATGTATAATAAAATAAGGATTTCATGTTTTAGTTTCCTTTCAATGTATTAAGAACCTAGTCTTCCAAATACATTAGGCCTCGTGATCTTTGGGTTGTGAATATTAGATATTTATGCTAAAAATAATGTAATAATATGTGTAAAACACTTGGTTCACTATATATATGGTTTCAATTGTTTTTTATGTGAAAGAAATATTACTATAATTCATTTTATGTTTAAATTATTCAGTTGACTAGAGTAATATTTTAAAAAAGTACTAGATTATTAATGATTATTTTTATAATGAAAATATCAGTCTAGGAATATTTATAATAATATTTTTTTAATGGGTTTCAATGCTAAAAACTATTTTTTATGTATAATATATAACATTTAATTTCCAAATAAATGAGTGTTTGGTTATTATGAATAGTTTTTGTATAATATAGTTTATTTATGAAATATAATGATTAAAGAGAATGTGTAATGGGATTTTACATGTTTCTAAAAGTTTATTAGATGATAAAAAAATTTATAATAGTTAATAAAATTGGGAATTGAAATATATAGTAATATATTATTTTTTTGAAAATATGAATGGTGATTTGATATATTTGGCTGGGATCATAAAGTTGGTGTTATGGTTGTAGAAAACTTGTGTTTTTAATGTAATAAAAATAGTTTTAAGATTTATTTTTTTCTCATGATATTGAAAAATGAAAAGTATTATTTTAGTTTAAATTAAATGTGATTTTATTTGTAGTATAAACATTACTTGTTTTATTAATGAATTTATATGTTCTTAGGGAAAATGATGTATATTTTTTTTAAAATAATATTAGGTAATATGACTTGTTGTGATGATTGATCGAGAATTTAATGATATACTAGAATTAATAATTGGTTAAGCCTTGAATAATATGAAAATTTAAGTTTTTAATTGAGAATATAATGATATTTTGTAATTAATAGTTTATTAATTATGGAATGATGCACTAAAATTTATGGATAAATTATTGATGTAAGGATTGAATGATATTCTAGGTATTTTTTCTATTAAATTTTCATATAGAATGGGGTTAAACTTATGGTATGTTACACATTGGTTTTTATTTTTCTTCAAGGAAATTATATGATATGAAATATTCCTTGGGTTAACCTTCTCTTATATTATTTCCTATTCCTTTCCTTGTATGGATGAATTGGTTTGATATATAGATATTAATCATGAGTTGAGGCTATGGTTTCTAGGTGGCTTCATTAGAAAGAAATGTTTTATGATGTGTGTGGTTATTAGTTGCTGAAAATACTAAAATCTATTCATTATAACATATCATATCCAAAAGATAATATTTAACTCCATTATATGATTAGCGTCATTATGGTATTCTCTGGATATTTTTCTCAATCCTTTTTACATATAAATATCATGTAAAAATAAATTTTTTTTTAATGAATGTAAGATAAACACTCCTTTATAGTTAAATGATGTTTAATAGTGATGTTTTAAAGATGATTTTTTTACTGAATTTAGAGTAATTTTTTCCCACTTTCTATAAATTATTTTGAGATATATCAGTTGTATTTAATTATATATATTTTTCTTGGGACAAGTATTGTACCCTAGATATTTGTAATAAATATTTAGTAATTTTTGAAATAATTTTCAAATTATTAGTCAATTTCATTTATGTTAATACATCATGCAAGATTATTTATATTTTTTATCATTAGTATAATTATTAATGATCAATTATATGTTAAATAACTCTAAAATTTATGTATTTATTCCCTAGTATATTGTCAACATCCTATGATTGAGGAACTAACTTTAATTACAAGTGAAATTTTTCAACAAAAGTGCAGTATTATTGGAGTCTAACATTATGAAATTGAATCAAATAAGATTTTTATATGATTTTGATACATGGGTAAGTGGTAAAACTGAGACTAAATATTGAGACTTGGTATTAATGTTTTTCATTTATGTATATCGATCTTAATAATATTAAAATCATTATTCTCTAAGGGGTATGATATTGAGTTGATCGGATTTGATGAGTTATAATTTTATGATTTTCAAATAAATTAGTATTAATGAGTTTTATATTTATTCAGATTTAGAGTGATTAATAATTATTTCATACATAATTATCATCACAATGGGACATAATATAAAATTTATTGGATATTATTTTAATGTTATTTGATTAATATAAGACTATAATTTTAGTTACATTATTAAATTTCTAAAATAATTAATTATGTTTTCACAAATTTTTTGAATTATTTAACTAAAACTAGTGGGATTAAATGAGATGAACTGATTTGTTTAATATTATGTTTTTCTATGTTCATAATTGTATTAATAATGATGACTAAGATTGATGATATTGTGATATAATAGAGTAATAAAGGGTGGATAATGTTTATAATTTAAATATGAAGTATACAAATTTAGGGAAAGTTTTTATTATAATGTTATAAAGTGATTGAAAGTGTGATTGTGTAATTTATTACTCTTAAATGGCGTTGATAAATGTAGTTACCTATGCTATGTTTTTTATTATTATAGCTAATTATTTTTTAATGTAGATTTAAATGAGTAATTAGTGATGAATGAATACGTTTGGATCATGATGAATTCTAATGTGATTTTATGTCGAGTAGGTTATATATAACCAATTAATGCTTAATAATTAATTAAGGGGTTGATAGGTGATGGAATTACATAGTATGATAGGAATTTCCCATTTTAGAATATACCAGTATGTAAATTTTAATTATTTTTATATAGTGTCATGTCATGATTCTTTTTATTCAATATTTTCATAATAGTGGTCAAACATCTAGATTATCTTGGAAGTTAATTTCTCATATTAAATAATTCATTTTGATACTTTTCATTATTATTTTATGATAGAAGTATGATGAAATGGGAATATTGATGTTTCTTGAGAATTAATTAATGTAAGATTAATACCTATATATTTTGAGTATGGATTTTACTAAAAAAATTACTTAAAATGATTGACATAAAATAATTCCTATCCTATAAATAAATGATTTTAATATTGAAAAATTTATTTGAAACCATGCTATTAGAAAATAAGTACAGTTTGAAAAATGATATATGAATGATTTTTTAAAATCATATTAACCTAGAAAGATGTTTATTTTTTTATAAATGATTTATTAAAATGGTATAGTATGAAAATTTAAATTGAAATTGAGGAAATTTAATTAATCATGAAATTGTATTTATGATATTAATATTATTTTATTATGTAAAAGATAGGTTGTTTTAAGTACAGAAATATGATTGAATAATGATAATGATTATTGATGAAGAAATTGTTATTTGGGAAAGATGAATTTATTAAAAGGTGTGTAATGTATGATGAAACATGATAAAAAATAACAAAGGTTTAATTTCTTGGAAATTATTGATGATTGATCTATTATGATAACAAGGGATAAATTTTTTTGATGATTAATCTATTTTTTGAGAAAACTGAGTGTAGAGGCTCTAAAATTAGAGTAAAGAGAGGTTGAAAGAGTCTGAAGGAGGTTATTATACATTTTTTCTATTGAAAGATGGGAAGAACATCACAATAGAGAGAGTTAGAGTAGTAGTACACCTCTTTGGTCACTCCCTTGTTCACAAGACCATCAGCAAGGTGATTTAGTTCATGAAAGATGTATGTGATTATGTAATTAATGGAAGCAAGAATTTATAGACAATTTTCCCATTTCGATATCAGCTTTCATGAGAGGTGAGTCTCTCCCATCTTGACAGCTTGAATAATGGTGGTAGAGTCACACACAAACCATATATTTCTCCAATTTATTTGTCTTTCCAAGAATATATATCTGATAAGACTACTCATTTCCACTTCCAGGGCAGTGACATGGCCATAAGGACCATATAGGGTTTCCACCACATCACCATTATGATCTATAAAAATGGCCACATATCCTAAAGGTCAGGGATATCCCCTCAAGTCCCCATCAATGTTGAATTTAATCCATCCAATGAATGTGGGAGTCCAAAAGACCTCAAGTGCACCATAGGGTTTGGGAAATTTACCTATGATGTTCATTCACCTCATGACAGAAAGATCCCTCATCATGGTGATGTAGTGTTCATCATGCAGTGTGTTTTCATTTTTCATTACCTCAATAATGTCAACAATAGAAATTTGAGAATTGAATATCTTATTATCATGAATGGATGCGTTTTTATTCTCCAAATGATATTAATCAGCTCTACATGGGCCACCCTGAAGAGGAATAGAAGTTTCCTGGATAATTGAACATCGAGAATAACAAGAAAGAAATTATAGAAAGTGTCTTCGTATAAGGGAAGAGTCTCGATGATATCAAAGACAACTTTCCAAATATAATAATTGGTTTGAAATCATAGAAATATATGATCAACATACTCCCTATGTTAATGTAATAGGACACACTTTGAGAAAAAAAGAGATTCCAATACGCTGAAGATTTAAATCAACATGCACATAATTGGTAGAGAATCTCCAGAGTAGTGTAAATATGGATGATAAAATCCATTTTTTGATAAAATCACCGATAAATTTGAGGATTCTTTGAATTGTGTGAATATAAATTTTCTTGGAGTCGAGGATTTTAATTGGAGATGGTTCCCATATTATCATGTCCTCCAGATTTAAAAAATTATAGTTAGAAAAGGTTGAAGAAATATCATCATGTAGGAGATCCAGATTAGTCATTTAGTCTTTAATTGAGATTTTGTGATTAAATTCTTGATCATAGGAGTTAATTTAGTCAATAAATGGAGTTTTGGCCTAGTTTTTATGCCAAAATCTAGAAGTAGAGTTTATGTTTACAAGCTAGTGAAAGTGTATGTAGATATTTTGGAAGAATTTCTTTTAACTAGGCTAAATGGAGGACACCATGTTACTAAAGTTTCCTTCAATGATATTCTCTAAAAATATGGATCTAAGGAAGGACAAGGAGATTGAATTATTGATGATTAACATCCAAATAAATTTATAAATTAGGGACTGGTTAAAAAATTCCATAATTTTTATTCCAAGGCCACCAAGGATATGAGGCATGAAACATCTTTTTACAAGAGGTTGTAATTATTTTTCTTTCCAAAATTATGCCACTCCAAAAAAGTTCCTCATCTTTGAGTTAATGTATTTAATCATATATTCATTACATGAATACACCATGAATGAATAAACCGTCTTTGAAAACACCACATTCTTGGATAGACAAACTCTTCTCACTATTGAATGGGACTTGCCTTTCTAAGAGGCCAAGGTTTTTCTAATCTGACTCAAGGAATTGGTGAAAAGAGAATCCCAAGGTCTTCCCTAGAACATGGAAACTCCAACATAAGTAAAAGGGAGAGTTCCATACCATATTCCCAAATCATTATAGATATAATATTTCTTAGAATTTAGGATACTCTTTCCAAAATAAATGAATTATTTTCTACAAATAATTTCCTAACCTGACACACTTTCATAATAAAAAGGGAACTCTTTATTTTTTTGATATTCCTATTATGTACCTGAGTGAAAATGATAATACCATCAGCAAAAAATAGATGTGATAGGGTAAAAGTTCCTCTTTCTTCCCTGATGATTTTTATTTCACCCTTGTCCACCATATGAAGAATAAGCCTGCTAGATAATACTCTACAATGGAAAAAGATGATATCTGAAAGAGGTTATCCTTGTCATACTCCCCTTGAGCATTTAAAATATCCTTTCAAGGACCCATTTATAAGAATGAAGATATGAATAGAACAAATCATGGATTTGATCCAATAAATAAATTTCATGTAGAATCCAAAGCTGTGAAGAAAATTACCTATATATCCCTAGTCAAATATGTCAAATTTTTTCTTAATGTCAAGCTTAAGATCATTTTTTCCTCCCCTAGTGTGCTTTAAAAAGATATTGATACAAGATAAGGTAGTGAGAAAGAAATCATATATGTTTCTCTATTTAACAAATCCAAATTGGTTCCATGATATAATTCAATCTGAGATACTAGTAAGTCTATTGGAAATAATATTTTTAATGATTTTGTTAAGGGTTTTGACAATAGAAATCAGTCTAAAGTGGGCGATATCACTAGCATTCTCAACTTTTGGGATCAAGGAAATAAACTAGGAATTGAATCCTTGAGTGAAGGATCCACCTTTAAAGAAGTGATTGACAAGCATTTAAACATCATTCTAAATGGCATACCAATAAAATTGAAAAAAGTGATTTGTGATCCCATCTGGTCAAGGTGAACATTCTTTATTATGACCAAATACTACTTCCCTGATTTAAATATCTAGAGGAATAGAGTTAAGAAATGATTTTTCACCCTCAGTGATAAATTTAGGAATGATATTATCCTTTAACCTCACATTCTTTGGAGGGAAATTGAAAATATATATGTAGATAGATACAATGTGGATTGAAAGAGACCGCCTTTCCTTGAGAATACGATATCCATATTTGATAAGAGAGAGTGGAATATTGATCCTTCTAAACCAATGAAGGGAATTAAAGAACTTGTTGTTTCTATCCCCATCAGTAAGAAACCTAATTTTCAAAATGCCATTTCTAATTTTTTCCTAGATCTTAATGGGATTTTGTAGCTTAGAGAAAATGACATATTCTTTATAAATATCTATATAGAAATTATTTCTAGTAATGGATTCTTAAAGATCAGGGAGAGAGAATTCAAGGGCATAAAACTCTTTGTTAAGTAGGTTAAACCTTCTATTTCTCCAATGTTTCATTTTGATCTTGAGAATTTGGAGTTTCGGAATCAAAAATAGAGTATTGGAACTGAATTCATCTAAAACACAAGTGTCCGGGACAATTTTAGTACATTTTGGATGATCAGTCCAAGAATTATTGAATCTAAAATAAATAGGTTGCCTCTTCTTATTGTTAATAAAAATCACTGGTATTAGGTGGGGATCAGATTTATTCTTAGACAAAGTAACATAAGAAATCAATCTCCAATTTCCATGGGTGGAATCATTCAAAAGGACCCTATCAATTCTAGTTTCTCTCATTCCATTTAGGTGCCTTTTATACCAGGTAAATTTGGAACCCACAAGGTTAATTTCTGATAATCTGTCTTCCTCAACACAAGTGATGAATTCTTTGATGATGGTTGTGCTAAATACAGGTCTTATTTTCTCATCAACATAAATAAGTGAGTTAAAATACCCAATAATGACCCATGAGTCCTCAATAATATTGAAAAAACTTTAATATTCCTCTATAATTATATCCTCTCAGGGTAGTTGTTAGAGGCATAAAAACTGAGTAGAAAATTTTCCGTCTAGATTTATGGAAGCTATATGTAATGATATGTCCATACTCTTGAACAATAGAAAGATTTTCTATATTATTTTGAGCCAAAATCCAAATCCAATCTTGGTTACAAGTAGTCAGAGTAGTTTCCAGAATTGACTACACACTCATAGAAAAAGGGGTACCTTGACCAGAGTATTTTCTCTTTGGCTCAAAGATTCCAATGATATCAGGTTTATACCTACCTAAAAGGATCCTAATGGAACCCTTTGTGCTAGCGTTATCTATTTCGTGGTAGTTCCAAAAAAGTATCTTCATTTTGATTTTGGTTTGGCGATGAATCACCACTTTTGTTTTATCTCTAGTTATTGTATTCTTTTTTATTTTCTAGAAGGTAATGCCTTCATTGTAGTAGTAGATAGTGTCCCTTTTATAGCCTAATAAATATGGGAATGTTCTATGGATATAACTTCCCCTTTCAACTTCTTCATTGGAGTGCCATTTTTTGGTATTTTCCACTGATTACAGAACATGGGTCTCACTTGATTCATTCTTTGTCTCTACAACCTTTTTATTTCCCATTAAAATATCAACTAGGAGATTACCAAGTAGAATAGATACATTTAAATCAGATTAAATGAGATTAAACATATATTCATCAATTTTCATAGAAAAATAAATGGAGATAATATCTAATGAGATGGCCAATGTTTTTCTGATAGACTCTTTTATGAGATTATACTATTTATCATCCTTAAGTGAAGTTTGAAAGGTCTTAATGATGTCTTCTAGACAAGTTGTCTATTGTTCTTCTTCATCAACCAGTACAGTCCATGATGTGCTTGTACTGATAGGTTTTTCCCATTTTAATACCTTAACTTGATCATTCAATTCCTTTTTTTCCATTACCCAATATTTTAGACATATTACCTCTTGAGACCTCCTTCTAGGCCCAGGTGTTGTTAGCTGGCTTGGCCATCTTTTTAACTACTTGAAAATTTATTAAAGCATGACTCGCCATTTGGTAGTGTTTTAAAAATTGAGGCACGTTCTCAAACTCAAATATAACCTCCATATGATAATCATTTTCAACCAGAGAGACTTATTCTGGTGGAGGTGTCTCCATATTAATCTTGATAAGTACCCTTTTATACAGGCCTATGTCTCCATTGATAGTTCATTGATCAATCTTCAAGGGGGTGTCTATCCCAAAAGATAAGTCATTGAGGATTTTGAGATACCATTAAACCTGTGGAATCCCATGAATTGTAGTAAAAACATAAAAAAATTAGTTCCTTTAGTAAAAAGGGTAAAAGTTTGGATCCCATTTAGAAAGCTGAAAATAATAGGTTTGAGGTTGAGGTTTCCAGCATGCTAAGCCACATCAAGATCCTCTTTTCTCTCAAGTGTGACATGGAAGTATCCTTTTTTGATAGTAATTAACCTCTATTTAGTATACTTCCAACAAAGAGATATTATGTCTTTCATATCAATATAATACCAAGGTTTGAAACGTTTTTTATAAGAGATATGACCTAGGAATAAGAACTTACAAAGCTCTATTCTTTGCTTTATTATGTTTGGATCTGAAACCATTGTGATGGAACCCATCCCCTAAATTTTTAATAGAGGGAGGTTTGTTAGATTCACTAGAATCACTCACATATCTAGTAAGGGCCTTTGTGA
This sequence comes from Viscum album, assembly GCA_963277665.1. Classification (NCBI taxonomy): domain Eukaryota; kingdom Viridiplantae; phylum Streptophyta; class Magnoliopsida; order Santalales; family Viscaceae; genus Viscum; species Viscum album. Next base: position 434,860,508 of record OY728136.1, read on the forward strand.
ATGATATATCTTTGGGTGGCAGTATGGAATTCCCTACACCGAAATTATTCTAAGGATATGTTAATGCTCTTTCCCAATCTGTATTGAATGATTTCAAGAGAAAACAAGATCTTTATTAGAAAATAAATCGATCATCATCAATTTGAAATGAGTAACTTCAAAAAATATCCATCCTCTACTCCTTCTACTGGAATTTCCCTTTAGGAGATTTAATTTAGTCATGATTAATAAATTATTTTAGAAGTGATATTGAAAATTATTTTTATTTAAAACATTGTACTTTATTCAAAATATATTTTTAAGGTGGAATATTTTTTTATTTTAACATTATGTTTTGGGTTAGGAAGTGGGTTTTTTATGAAAACTTTGGGTTTTTTATCTTTATTATTTATTATAAATTGGAATTAGATGATATATTGTCATAAATAAATGATTATATTTTTGAAACTTAATGGTTAAGGTTGACGTTGAATGAATGGTTGTGGTTATAACCTTTATGACTGAAAATTATATTTTTTTTATTGAAGATATGTGAGCATGATGCATAATAATATGTTCTATTAAGTTTTATGATGATTTAGTTTATTAAAATTTTGTTGTAAGTGCTTTTGTGATTTAAATAAATTTTCTAAAAAAAATTATGAGTTTAAAATTGGAATTTTAAATGAGATGTGTTAGGAATTTAATACAATCCATTTTGGGAAATTAAGCTTAAATTAAAAATGATAAAATTTTGGAAGATCGAATGAAAGGTTTTGTAAGGTATATCATGTGATTTAAAGATATAATGAAATGATTAAAGAATCATGGGTGATATTTTATAGAATAAAATATGTCAATTTAACATATTGATTAATTTATGATTTTGATATTGGTTATGATATATAGTGTTAATATTAAAAAATTTATATTATTATGTTATTTTTTGATGTGTATGTTTTATTAGTTAATGGAAAATTTTAATGAATTGAAATTATCATTCCATGTTACATGATAAAATAATGTATGTGTTTTAAAATTAATATGATTTTATTTTTACTAAATAAAATTATATGGGATAAAATATTGAAACTTTTTACATGTTCAAGTTTTTTCTTATGTAAATAATTATGAAGAATATAAATAGAATTATATTTGTGGAGGGAATGTTTTTTTATTATAAATTATGGTTTTACATGGGATTAAAATTATTATGGAAGAGTATATATAATGAGGTGATAGTATTTGTTTAGGTTCATTATTGATACATTTATTTATTGAAGGATCAATAAATTTTTATTACTTACATTAATTTTAGTGTTAATAATGCTTAAGTTGTGTTATTTTAATTAAAATATATCATGTATTATTTTTATAAAATATTATGTAACCATCCCTTTATTTTTAAGTGCTTTTTAAAACTAATTCAGACTTATTTAAAATGAATAAGGCAATGTTTATCTATGTATCAAATTTGTTCTAAAAGATAGATATATGTGATTTTTATGAGTTAATGTATTATTTGGTTGGAATAAGAAATTATTTTTATTGTGTTATTATAGTTTACATAGTATAGATTCTTCAAATATGAAGTATTAGAAAATTACAATATTAATAGAGAAGGATATTTATGGTTTAGGTCTTGTTTGGTTATTTTTTATTTCATAGTGAATTTTTGATTAATATAAAATAGTTTTTATGATTGTAAATACTATATTTTGATATGGTGTAATAATTTTTTGTTGAAATTAGAGGTTTTATATAGGAATTTTTATCAATTAATAGTGATTTTTTAGAGATAGTGGTCAGATTTCAATATTAAAGATGTAGAAAACCCATTTTAATTAAGATATTATGTGTTATAATTTGAAGAACAAACATAGTTATGAGTGGAAAAAATTCAAAGTATGATTCATGAAGTTACCCAGAGGTGATATAATGGAATAAAATGGATAAATGTGGAAACTAAAACCACGGTGTAGCTGGTATATTAGGATACATTGAAATAATTTGGAAATATAGTGACACATGGACGATGGTGGTGGTGGTTACCATATATGGATACCATACCTTGTGATGGAAGCATGAAATTGAATCACATATAATTAGATCATAAGGATAAGCATGCAATATTTGGATATAGTGATACATGGAGTATCTGGAATGAACAAAGTAAATGTGTGCCTTAGAAAAGAGGTACTATGAAAGATTTAGATAAGAATCATGATTCAAGATAAATAAATTGATCTGGTATTGATGGATTTAAAATAAGGTAAACATTATCTATTTTTCCTTAATATGTTATTGGAGGTAGAATGAGAGTTAGAAAATTAATTTGGAGAAGGATGGAAAACATGTTGATAAAGGAATTACTGGACCATGCCAAAACTATAATGCTTACTCCATGGAGGAGGAGGCTATATCATATTAAATACCCTAACAAAATTTAGTGTATTTATGTCAGGGGATGGATGAAGAATTGTTTTATGAAGTAGGGGATCACATCACAATATTCTTACTTGGGAATAAATAAAATCTATGTACGAATACTTTATGTTATAATCTGTTGAACAACTTCATGGTTGTCATGAACCATTATAGATACCCTGGTACGTAGATACCCGATCCGGATCTGACATATCTCATACGGAATTCTTGATCCCCACAAGTTGGTGACAAGAACCCAGCATCTTAAATGATAAAAATGGAATGATTTTCAAAAAAACAATGAAATATAAAAGATACAAGTCAGTATGATCAACAATCCAAAGGGATAAAGTACCATAAACTGTGGGTAAAACAAACCCAAAATGATATAGACCTAAGTTACACAGAAACTACAAAGATAAAAATCAGAAAAAACATGTAGCAGGTGGATCACATCTCTACCCGTTACCCTTATCACTCTAGGTCCCAACGATCAAAAATATCCACAATTTACAATTGATTATTTCCCATTTCTCAAAACTAACAAAATATAATCAACAAATGCCTAAAGGAAAAGGTATGATGTGAGCTAAACTGCCTTGAAGGGTCTCACCTAGTGTTCTATAATAAATTCCATAACAATAAACCATTTATTATTTAGATTTAATTAAATCAAGAAATGGAAAGAAATTTACCTATTTTAAATAAAACATGATTTGATACTTAAAAAGATGGAATATATTTCAAAATATTATTAAATGAAAAATTTATATAAAACAATTTATATAAAATATTTTTCATGAAGAAAACCATTCTACAAATCAATGGAATGTAATCATAAAATAAAACTTCTCATAGAATCATTTGATAATACCTATGATATGTTAATTCTAGGTAATATTGTAACATCCCAAAACTTATGTCTCATATAATGATAATATTATGCTTTTTTTTTGTTTAAATATCTTGAAACTGAATAAAATTTAGAAGATAAACACAAGGATTTTCATTTATACAAGACAACGAAGTGTTTACAATGTATCTAGATCCCAAGAAACAATTATACCCAAAACTACCTATAAAAAACCCTATCAAAATTAAAGGGAGACCACCCAAAACAACGAGAACCCCAAGAAATTAATATGGGTCCTTAGAATCCACAATAACAGACAAAAGAATGGCCAAATCCAATTCAGACACACAAACCACCAATGGTATGATGTGAACTATATTCTTCTTTTTTATTGAGTTTTAGGACACCCTAAGGCTTGGTTTTATAATAAACTAATTTGATTGTGGCCTTGGGTGACCTTATAATTCTAACGGAAATAAAGATAGTTGTTGGCCTTATTGGAGAATTAATTAAAAACATGTGAGTGTAATTTAGTTTTCCAAATAATTAAGTTATGGATTGAAAATTGTAAAATAACCCCTAATTATGAAGACAAGGTATAATATTTTGAGTTATACTTAAGTGATTTTGAAATGTGATGAGGAATTCAAAACACTTTGCAAATATTTCAAATATATTGTAAACATTTTCATTTCTAATTCTTAAACAATGTTTTAATTAAACTATGTTCGATTTCTTGTTGGAATATGCTCTGATTTCTATTAAACTGATAAATATTTTTATATGGATATAATGAAATTATGATTATGCTTTAAAACATTAGGTTTTATAAATAATTTTAGTGATACTCTTTGTTAAGACATTTGTATTCATTAACCTTTCAAAGTTTAAATAAAAATCATGTTTTGAAAAGTATTTTCTATATAGTTGAAATGGATGTATTAATTTCATTATGATTTTATATAATTTTGAAAGTCAATTTTTATAAAAAAAAATTAAGCCCACTAGGGCCAGCCCATAAGCCAGGCTGAGGGAGGCAGCTCACGCAAGGTGGTTGACCCTAGCCTTCAGCCCCAGCCCAGGCCGGCCCGAGAATGGGTCTAGGTTCCCCGAAGGGCTCACAGGAGAAAATGGGGGTTTAGAGTGTGCCATAGTGGTCATGAGGTCATGGCAAGGCGGGGGTAGGCCAAGGACTGCAGGGGAGGGCACCCATGTATAAGGCTCCCTATGTCTGTACTATGTTTTTTTCTAAGCCAGTTTTTAGACGCATTGTCTTTTAAAGGGGTCACAAATGTATTGTTGTTTCGATGTGGGACCAGTTTTCTCTGGTGGAACGGAATCTAGGCCATTGGATCTTGTCGTACGCGATCTGGTCCATCGATCTGGATCTAGTGCTCGACCCTCAGCAGTCGCGAAATACCACCACGTTTTTGTGCACCGTCTGATCAAACTCGAATCTAATCTCGGTCGTCCAAGAGTTTTAAAACACAGAGTCGATCCAGGGCCATCCGATCAAACTTGGATTTAATCTAAGCCTCCCAACTTTTTTTTAAACCACACATGATCCCCATCCATCGAATCAAAGCTAGATTTGATCCTCACCATCTGATCTTCTTCTGGATTTCTTCCTGTATCATTGTCTTCTTCCTCGTGGCATGCACTGCACCAGTACCCCTAGACCCTATATTGCACTTTTTTCTTCACCCTTGACAAACGCCGGTCCCCCTCTTTTCACATGGTTTCCACAAAGACCGACCCCTAGTATTTTTTATAAGCCATTTGGGCCTCGCATCCCATGAAATTTGTATTAAAATATTCTGTGTAGGTATAATTTATAAAAAACACACCCGAGGCACCCTAAGAACCCCTTAGTTCTTTCCACTCAAGCTTCCAGAAAACCTCAACAAGTCTCCTCTAAGATCTCCAGAGTTCTCTCAAGATCCTCTTCCTCCTCGAGCTAAGGTAAGGGATTTATATATTCTTGCTCATTGATTTGAAGTTATATATTTATGTACCCTTGTATGTATATATATATATATGCAATTTTTGGTTTGAGTTTGAACCCTTCTTTACCCAATTTAGAGCTTCGGGATTTTGAGTTATAGGGTATTAGTAGACCTGAAGCATAAATACCTCATATAAACATATTTTCAAACCTTATATACATAATCAGTTAAGTATATATATAAGGATAAATATATAAATATATAACCCCTCAGATTTACATAAACCCCTTATATCAATATTTAAGATTTCTAAACGTGAGCTTCGAAGTTAATTTAAGAACTTAAAAATGCAAGGAACTATATTTTGTATAAGACTTTTTACCTGATTATGTATGTTATTATATATATGTATGTATAACCATACGGTTTTAATGGAACCTCCTTGAGGTTCAGTTTCAAGTCTTCTATACTTTGAAGTTCAAGGATGAAATAGAATTTTGTTATATTTTCATATATGTATATATATATATATGGTCACACATGTTATAAACCTAACAAGGCTTGGTTTTTAATTAAGTGATAATGGTGTATTAAATATGTTTTAAAGTATTTATTACTTATGAGAAATTATTAAACCAAGTTTAATTATGAAAACTCCTATATATACACTTTGTGTATAGTTTCCAAAACCCTAATTTCATGTATGGATTATCAATTTATTAATTTATTGATGTAACTAATACTTGTGAGAATTTAATGAATATTAGTCTCTTTTTAAGCCAACCCAATAGGTATTTATGTAAATATGTATGTCCTAATCCATAAAATAGTTAAAACTTGATTTAGTTAAATAACTTTTAATGATATTATCCTAATTATAATTTCATGTTTCAAAGGTATTATATGATTGATCTTGTTGTGATTTATGATTAAAAAGAACATATACTTTTGATTTGACCAAAATAAATTAAAGGATAAAAGGGTGTGTTAAAACATGCGATCATGTTATGCTCAATAAATGTTTTATCAACTGTGGTGATTGTTTTTAGTTAGGTCGTGATGTAATCTAATTGCTTGATCACTGACACTTTTATCAGCATATTAAATAACAGGTATTTTCATTCATGGAATAAGGATTTTAAATTAAAGAGTTATCATTTTAACATCTCATATGGAAAAACCCTTATCATCCATTATTTGATGTGATTTAGTAATTATATCATGTGAAATGAATGTGTAATAAACCATGTATGACTTCGATAAATTGTTACTGTCATATCTTCAATGTTATCTGTCATATTATGTATTTTTGGATTAAATGGTTTCATTTTACATTTTATTTATATTTTCACTCAATGATGCATGCATGTGTCATACCATAATAATGAGATAAGAAATTAAATTAATAAAAGTTTTATGATAAACCTTGAGTAATGTGAAGTAAAATTTAAATATTTATAGTGCTATAGACACCTTTAATATCATAGTTTATAGGACATATGAGGAATGTATTGGACTAGTATGTTTCGGGGTCAGGATCGACAAAAGTAAGCCCTCCAGGTTGGGGTCCGGTTCTAGTAGACCCTCCAGGTTGGAGTCCGGTTACAGAGGCTCCCCGAGATAGTGTTTGATTATAGAGGATCTCCGGGTTGGGGTCCGGTTATAGTTAGCCCCTAGGTCCTGGTATGAGGGCTTGACATAGAAATTAAAGTATGGTATTATACTTTCCCTCATTATGTGTAAGATAATTAATTAACCAAATGTATATTCTACTAGTATAATATCCATGGTTAAGATCTAGTACTTATTAGTATCAGAAAAGTAAATTCTTATGGCATGAAATATGTTTGGCACTCAGTGATCTAGTATTAGGTGTATGAAATTGAATTTTTTACCTTTACACGCAACTCTGATTATTAATTACTCTTATCAATTTAATTTGTTCTTACATATTTATATGTTATACCTATTAGAATTTATTTTATTTATTACTCCAAATTAGCATGATGATAAATGAATCATGTACCCTTTTAATTATGTTAGCATGTTTTTAATTAATCAGTTTTATGATATGTTACATGTGTTACAGCTTTTATTTAAGAAAAGTGTTTTATGGAAAGGTTTAAATAATTTTTTCAAAAGTTATAATGGTTTATTTTAAAACCATTTACTCTTCATTTGTATGCTCACCCTATGTTTTTTATTAAAAAAAATTAGTTATCAGTTTGAGCTAAAGAAGTATGACATAAGTTAATGGTTTTTTAGAATCTAAACCGAATTCGATCCTCTGTATGGGACATGATGTGTAATTTATCAGTGCATGTTTTTGTTAAAAGTCACACATCATGATCTCAAGAATCGGCCGCTGGTATTCTAGGGTTCAGGTCCTCATAGTTGGTATCAGAGGATTCAGTTTAGATAACTCTAGAAAACTAGAATGCAAACAAAGAAAAATTTACATAAAATTTTCTAAATATGAGGATCTTCCTAATTTTTAGATGGAAAATGAAGGTAATAGTCTCATTTATCTTCCCAAGGAGGACCTAGAAACCATAATTTCCATATCCATCCATGAATATTTTATAAACTATGCCCATATCTGTATGTCATGAAAACATATCTATGACGTATCCAACTCTCCTCGGGTACTTCAACTCCACCAAGGAGCGGGTTTCGACTACATCATTATGATGAAAACCCAATTACCATCCTATGCACGATGAGGAAAGTACTATGAGGGACTTTTTAGATACTTCACCGTAGTGGAAGGTATCTAGTATCTTAGGGATTTCCAAGAAGCTGCAGCAGCGGGAGACCTCCGCATAGCATATATGTGTCAAGTCTTGTCCTATGGCCATTATGGTCAAGTAATAGAATTTTACAACCTTTAATTTGAATCCTCACGTTATGTGTACAGGCATCAAGTACATAATGATGTCTCTCAGCTATACACCCCACTTTCCAGACTCTAGAGACAATAGAAGTGCTCCCTTGAGATTGAACCAAACTGCTCGAGTTACATATGGTTCAGGGAAATTGAGAGTTTTGAAATTTTTTTGGGGATTCATGTACTAGGGGACTGGGGAAACCATTAGCCCTTTCCTTTTTACATACCAGTGGTTATATGAGAATACAACTTGTTGTCTATTCTTTATCCTATATTTTCTTTGTTTATACTTTTAGATGGGTTTCACTGATTGGAATTTCATAAAAAAATCAGATGGAAGTACAGACTCACATATTATCACTCCCTACCAAGATACTAGAGACCATCATGGTCAAAACCTATGAGTAAAAGTACCCACCTTTCACAAACTTATGAAAAATGTGCAAGAAACATTACGATATATAAAACATTCTAGACATTATCTGCTCCTTCTAGGGGAATGCTTACTTATACCACCGCATAGCCATAGTCCAACTGGCCGAGTATAGGCGAAGGGAAAGATACCACGAAGGGATTTTCCTATGCTTCACTCTAGCCCAGAACATCACAACTAGAGTAAGGTTTCAAGAGACTAATTTGTAGGGAAACCTTTGTACATCCTACATGTACCAACTTTTCAGTTTAAGATTATATGACCACATCTATAACATAGATATTCTCAAGCAGGAGATGGTCTAGCGATTCCTTAGAGACTTTGTCCATTCAGACATCTCCGAACTTTCCACCATCCAAGCCACACTCTAGAAGCCAAAATAAACTATGCATGAGTTCAAACCTTTCTTCCCAAGGTGTGTTTGGGCCATAGAAGTAGAGGAGTTGAACACCAATATGGGAATTCACCTGGCCATACTAGATTACCCTTCACGATGGAGGATGTGGTGAAGTTTGTAAGGGAGTATTTTAATGAGGTTATGTGAAATGAATTGTGAGGATGAAATTATTTTTAGGGGGAATATTGTAACACCCCAAAATTTTTGTCTCGTATAATGATAATATTATGCTTTTATTTTGTTTAAATTTCTTGTAACTGAACAAAATTTATAAGATAAACACAAGTCTTTTCATTTAAACAAGACACCAAAGTGTTTAAAATGTATCCAGATCACAAGAAACCATTCCACCCAAAAATACATATTAAAAACCCTATCAAAATTATAGGGAGACCACCCTAAACAATGAGAACCCCAAGAAGATAACATGGGTCCTTAGAATCCCTCATAACAAATATAAGAATCGACAAAGCCATTGCGGCCACACTATGCACCAATGGTATGACGTCAACCATCATCATCTTTTGTCTTGAGTTTTACAACACCATAAGTCTTGGTTTTATAACACACTAATTTGACCATTGGCTTGGGTGACCGTGTAATTATAACTGATACAAATATAGTCATTGGACTTGTTGGAGAATTAATTAAAAACATGTGAGTGTAATTTATTTTTCCAAATAATTAAGTTATGGATTGAAAATTATAAAACAACCCCTAATTATGAAGAGAAGGTATAAAATTTTGAGTTACACTTAAGTGATTCTGAAATGTGATGAGGAATTAATAACCATTTGAAAATATTTCAAATATATTGTAAAAATTTTCATTTCTAATTCATAAAAAATGTTTCAATTAAACTATGTTTGATTTATTGTGGGAATATGCACTGATTTTTATAAAAATGATAAACGCTTTCATATGGATATAACAATGTTATGATTATTCTTTAAAACTTTAGGGTTTAAAAATGATTATAGTTATACTCTTAGATAAGACATTTTTATTCTTTAACCTTCAAATTTTAAGTAAAAATCATGTTTTGAAAAATATTTTCAATATAGTTGAAATGGATGTATTAATTTCCTTCTGATTTTACATAATTTTAAAAGTTAGTTTCTATTATAAAAATTAAGCCCTCTAGGCCTAGCCCATAAGCTAGGCCGGGGGAGGCAGCTCACGCTAGGTGGTTGAGCCTAGCCCTCAGCCCCAGCCCAGGCCGGCCCGAGCATGGGTATAGGTTCCCTGAAAGGCTCGTAGGAGCGCATGGGGGTTTAGAGCGCACCACCGTGGTCATGAGGTTATGGAGAGGTGGGGGTAGGGTGAGGACTGTGGGGGAGGGATCCCATGTATAAGTCTCCCTATGTATGTGCTATGTTTTTTCTACTCCATTATTCAGAGTCTTAGGCTTATAAAGGGGTCGTAAATGTCTTGTTATTTCGATGTTGGATGAGTTTTCTCAGGTGAAACAGGATCTGTGTCATTGGATCATGTCGCGCGCGATCTAGGTCGTCGATCTCAATCCAACGCTCGAACCTCAGCAACTGCAGAATACCACCATGTTTCTGTACACCGTCTGATCAAACTCAGATATAATCTCGGTTGTCCGAGATTTTTAAAACGCCACGTCGATCCTGGGTCGTCCGATCAAACTCAGATTTAATATGAGCTGCCCAACTATTTTTTAAACTGCGGACGTGCCCCCACCATTAGGTCAAGGCCAAATTTGATCATGACCATCCGATCTTCTTCCAGATTTCTTTCCATAGCATCATCTTCTTCCCCACAGTGTGCACTGCACCATTTCCCCTAAACCCAATATTGCACTATTTTCTTCACCCCTGAGAGCCGTTGGTCCCCCTCCTTTCACATAGTTTCCACAAAGATCGACCCCTAGTATTTTTATAAGCCTTTTGGTCCTAGGATCCCAGTAAATTTTCATTAAAATATTCTAAGTACGTATAGTTTATAAAAAACACACTCAATTCACCCAAATAACCCCTCAGTTCTTTCCACTCAAGCTTCCATCAAACCTCAACAAGTCTCCTCTGAGATCTCTAGAGTTCTCCCAAGCTTCTGTTCCTCCTCAAGCTAAGGTAAGAGATTTATATTGTCTTTCTTGTTGAGTTGAAGTTGTATATTTATGTACAATTATATATATATATATATATATATATATATGCTTCTTGTGTTTTGAGTTTGAACCCTTCTTTACCCGATTTAGAGATTCGGGATTTTGAGTTATAGGGTATTAGTAGACCTGAAGCCTAAATACCTCATGAAAACTTATTTTCATACCTTATATACATAATCAGTTATGTGTGTATATATATATATATGTATGTATGTATATAAATATATAAATATATAAACCCTCATATTTACATAAACCCCTTATGTCCAGATTTATGATTTCTAAACTTGAGCTACGAAGTTAATTTAAGAACTTCAAAATGTGAGGAACTATATTTTGTATAAGAATTTTTACCTGATTATGTATGTTCTTATATATAAATGTATAACCATACAGTTTTAAAGGAACCTCCTTGAGGTTTAGTTTCAAGTCTTCGATACTTTGAGGTTCAAGGATGAAATAGAATTTTGTTATATTTTCATATATATATATATATATATATATATATATATATATATATATACGGTCACACATGTTATAAACCTAACATTTTTTGGTTTTTAATCAAGTGATAATGGTGTATTGAATATGTTTTAAAGTATTTATTACTTATGAGAAATTATTAAACTTAGTTTAATTATGAAAACTCGTATATATACACTTTGTGTATAGTTTCCAAAACCCTAATTTCATGTATGGATTATTAAAATTTAATTAATGTATTGATGTAATTAATACTTGTGATACTTTAATGAATATCAGTCTTTGTGTAAGCCAAACCAATAGGTATTTATATAAATATGTATGTCCTAATCCATAAATTAGTTCAAACTCGTTTTAGTTAAAGAACATTTAATGATATTATCCTTATTATAATTTCATTTTTCAGATGTATTATATGACTAATCTTGTTGTGATTTATGATTAAAAAGAATATATACTTTTTATTTGACCAAAATATTTTAAAGGATAAAAGGGTTTTTAGAACTATGTGATCATGTTATGCTCACTTAATGTTTTATCAACTACGGTGATTTTTGTTAGTTAAGTTTTCATGTAATCTAATTGCTTGATCACAGACACTTTTATCAGCATATTAAATAACATGTATTTTCATTCATGGAATAAGTATTTTAAATTAAAGAGTTTTCATTTTAACATCTCATATGGAAAACCCCTTCTCATCCATTATTTGATGTGCTTTAGTAATTGTATCATGTGCAAATAATGTGTAATAAACCATGTATGCCTTCGATAAACGGTTACTACCATATATTCAATGTTATCTATCATATTATGTATTTTTTGATTAAATGGTTTCATTTTCCATTTTATTTATAGTTTTACTCAATGATGCATGCATGTGGCATACCATAATAATGAGATAAGAAATTAAATTACTCAAAGTGGTATAAAAAACAACTTGAGTAATGTGAAATAAAATTTAAATATTCATAGTGGTATGGAAACCTTTAATATTAGACTTTACTGGACATATGAGGAATGTATTGGACTAGTATGTTTCAGGTTGTGGATTGGTAAAAGTAAGCCCTACGAGTTGGGGTCTAGTTACAGTAGACCCTCCAGGTTGGAGTCCGATTACAGAGGCTCTCTGGGATGGAGTTCAGTTATAGAGGCTCTCCGTGTTGGGGTCCGGTTATAGTTAGCTCCTAGGTCATGGCACGAGGCCTTGAAAGAGAAATTAAAGTTTGTTATTATACTTTCCCTCATTATGTGTATGATAATTAATTAACCAGATGGATATTCGACAAGTATAATATCCATGGTTAAGATCCAGTACTTATGAGTATCAGAAAAGTAAATTCTTACGGAATGACGTGTTTAGGACTCAGTGATTTAGTATTCGGTGTATGAAATTGAAGTTATTACCTTTACGTATAACTCTAATTATTCATTACTCTTAGCTATTTCATTTTTTCTTACATATTTATATGTTATACATGTTAGAATGTTTTTTATTTATTACTCCCAATGATCATGCCTATAAACAAATCATGTACCCTTGTAATTCTATTATAATGTTTTTAATTAAGTACTTTTATGATATGTTACATGTGTTACAGCTTTTCTTTAAGAAAAATGTTTTATGCAAATCTTTAAAGAATGTTTTCAAAAGTTATAATGGTTTATTTTAAAACCCCTTACTGGGAATTTTTATTCTCACTCTACATTTTTTATTAAAAAAATTCAGGTATCAGTTTGAGCTAAAGAAGTATGAAAAAATTGGTTGGTTTCCCAAAACCTGAACCGAATTCGATCCTCTATATGGGAAATGATGTGTAATTTATCAGTGCATATTTTTGTTAAAATTCACACATCATGTTCTTAGGCACTGACCCCTGGCATTCTGGGGGTTGGGTCCTCAAAAATATGATACTCACACTTCTCAATAATGAACACGACTCTATATAGGTGTGAACATTCAAATAAAAGTACACCCTGTTAGGGGAACCCATCAATGGAAATCTTTTCAAACATGGTTTAGTTAGTGTTGTTAATGTCATTCAATTTCTAAGGAATCTAAGTCCTATAATTCTAATCTCGGTTACCCACCAACTTCCTAGAACGAAATTTGATTCAAATAATCATCAATCATTCATTCATGGTAAAATCAATCATTTAAAATCAGTTCAAAATACAATTTCGCACTTTCAGTTTTCAAAATTCCATTCTCATTTAAAAACCAAATCATAGGGTTTTCCTCAATTTATGCCTCTTTCAAATCATATTTAAATTTAATAAATTTTTCTCAAAAATCAACATTAAATCATTTAATTTTAATAATTCATTTGATAAAATCAAGCAATTATTTATCAATCCATCCCACAATTCCAATATCATTGGAATTAAGGGGTTTTCTCAATTTTCATTCCATTTCAAATCACAAATCAAATCATTTCAATTTTGTATTTTTAAATAATTTTAAAACTCATTTCAAAAAAAATTAATAAATTTAAGGTTTCAATTATAGGTAAAGATCATATAGAACAACCAATATTTATTTAGAGGATAAAATCAACACAACACCGACAATGGGATCCTCCAATAATGAAAAATGGATTAGGTGATCCAGAAAATAATACTAGAATCAAGATCTAAAAAAATAGATATTAGATCCATCAAAAACATCATGATCTATAAATATATAAAGATGATAGAAGATGATATTGTAATAAACCCAATGATAGAAGATTCACTTATCGAAATGATATCCAATGAGATTATCAGCACTTTGATCCACAAATAAATGGGGTTTGTGGAGACAGAATCACCTGTTGGGAGCCTTTAAGGACCATGGAATAATGTTATGGTCAAATTAGGGTTATTAGTGGTTAAACTAGAGGGTTTCCAAATTTTAATTAAAAATTAGGAAAAATAAAGAATTATGTGCACGATTTGCTGGAGAGGCCGTATAGTTAAGAGTAATCATTCACATTAATTGTGTGCCCCTACTAGAGATATATATGGGTTTCATGGTTTAGATTTATGATTAAACAAACTATTTACAAACCATGAAAAATTCATTTTCCATTGGTTGCACGATTTGGATGGGTATCCACACCGTTTGGAAAAACCATGCACCCCCTTCTAGGGCACCAATCGTGGCCGCACAGTTTCTTGTGCCAAACTGCATGGGTTTCTCTAAATTTGTTCAAATTTTTCATATCCCTATTGGCTTATAAATTTTTATAAAAACTATTTAAATAACCCCAATGTAATACACAAACAAAAAATGATAAAAAAAAGGTCAATAAGTACCTAAAACAAGGTAACGAGGTGTTATAATCTACCCACCATAAACACTTTATGTACTCAGAAATCCTATCAACAAGTTTCCATGATAAAGTGATGAGGAAGCTAATCCCTCATTAGTGTCTCATGTTTTTAAGTCTTATGTGAATCAGAACCATGCTCTCATAGCACACAGACCAAAGGTATCGTCTTCACATGAAGAACCTTTGAATCAAAATCAAGAATCCTGACTGGATGATCAGTCATGGATAAATTGGGCTCAGAATTAAGATCTTACCATGTCAATATATGAAATGGGTTAGAAAAATACTTTTTATGGTATGATATATTAAATACATTGTAGATCGACATAAACTTGGGTGGAAGTTCTAAATGGTAATCCACTTTCCCCATATGCTAAAAAATCTCAAAAGGACCAACAATCCTTGACAAAAGCTTTCCCTATTTCCCATGATTTTAGTTACACAAACATAGTGAAACTACCAAAAACACATATTCACCCAAATAAAACTCCAAAATTCATCAAAGGTGATCAACATTGAACTTATACTGGCTCTATGTCATCACCGTTATCTGATAAATCAACTAAATCTTATTTGTTCTCTCTTGGGACAAACTTGTTCCAACCCTGGAACATTCGCCAATATTTAACAAAAAAATAGAGATATATAAAGAGAGGCACTTTGATATAAGATTGGTAACTATTATTGTAAGAAAACTCAACCAATTATAGATGGTCATCCCAAGCCCCACCAAAGTCAACAACATAAGAATAAAGAATGTCCTCAAGAATCTGTATAGATCACTCTTCCTGGCCACCCATCTACATAAGATACTCTGTTCTCAAAGTAAACTATAATCCTAGTGCCTCCTCAAGGCCTCTCCAAAAGAGAGAATTTAAATAAGGATCCCTATTTGAGACTATAGTAGATAGAACTACATGTAATCTAATAATATACTACATATAGAGATGTCCTAGGTCCTTAAATAATATTGATCATAACTCATATCAAAATCTTTAATTTATAGGTATATAGAAACCCAAGCACAAAGTAAATAAATAGTTCTTCCCACTTCCAAGTCAACACTAGAAGTGGTTGAAGTAAACTCGAAGGACTTTGGTGCTTGGATTTTTCTTGTTAGAAGGTATAACAATGAGATACATAGTCAGTGATGTATCATGTCATACTTATAAATCATAATAATTACCTCATATCATAGAACATATTTATGGTTCTCAGGTGCACTTACCATTGGGAACTATGAAAATTCCCAATCATGACCTTTCTCAGGGGAAAAGGTATGAAATACCAATTATGGAAACATAGGACACCCTCTAGAATGAATTCTTGCTCACTGATGATCTCCCAACTATAAATAAACTACCTAATTTCATGGAATTACTCATCAAGTTGCTTCTCTTTAAGAATCATCTCAATAAGAGAGGAGGTCAACTACACACTTTTCAAAACAACCTCCAAATCAATCTCCCTGATTCCCAAATGAAACTACACAAAGAGGGCCATCAGATTCCACTCTTACGATGATTCTTTCGTGTCCTGGGTTGGAATTTTCCTCCTCAAAACAATAGCGATGACATTACCCTTAATAGGGGAGTTTTCAATGTTGAAATTAAAATAATGTAGGTACTCCAGCAGATTCCTCTGTTAGAGATTTATATCTTTTTGGAAGAATATATAGATTATATTTTTTTTGTCAGAATAAACAATAAACCTTTCTCTAAAAAGGTAATTCTTCTAACTCTTAAGATAATGCATCATAGTTATGAGTTTGAGATCATGGTTTGGGTAATTATTCTCATGTGGCCTAAGTTATCTCGAACAATGGGATACCACATGATCACCCTACATCAAAACATATCCCAAACCCAATCATGATGCATAAAAAATACCACATATCCCTACTCAACCTCTATAAGTGTCAACACTGGTGAAGAATTCAAAATGCATTTCAAACCAAAAAAATAACTCCAAAATTTCTCTTCCCAAGGGAACTTCACTCCTTTATGAGTGAGAGTGATCATTACATAATTCATCTTTAAAAAATATTTTATGAACCTATGGTAATATCTTGTCAAACCTATGAAGATATGTATCTCAAAAACATTATATGGTTTCTACCATTTCATAAAATCTTTCACTTTCTTAGGATAAATTGAAATACCATGTTCCAAGACCACATGTCCCATGAAATTCACTTCCCAAATACAAAAAATTACATTTTGAAATCTTCTTGTAAAGATGGTGATTTCTGCAAACTTCAAAAATTGATCTCAAATAACACACATGGTTCTTCATGGATATATATTAAACCATAATTTCATCCACAAATACTACCATGAATGTGTTAAGTAACTCATGGAATATCTTTTTCATCAATGACATAAAAAATTAAGGATTTATGGTGTAGACCAAATGGCATAAAAAGATACTCATAATGGTCATACCTACTCCTAAAGGTGGTATTCTGAATTTCATTCTATTTTATTCTTAACTGTTAATAACTATACCTAAGGTCAATCTTCAAGAACCACTTTTCCCCATTCAACTAGTCAAATGGGACATTAATTCGTGGAAATGGATATTTTTTTCACTATAAATTGATTCGTCTTTCAATAATAAACACATAGGTGAAGTGTTCCATTATATTTCTTCTCAAAGAGAATAGGATCTACCTAAGGTGGAACACTAGGGTTCATAAATCCTTTATCTATAAGATCATACAATTGAGTGTTCATCTCTCTAAGTTCATCTATTTCAATACAGTAAGAGGTAATAGATACTAGGTGGGAACCATGTACAAAATTAATAGAGAACTCTACCTCTCATTCCGGTGGAAACCTAGAAATTTCAATTGGAAACAAGCTAGGAAACTCAATAAGAACTATAGGTAGATCATCACTTAAATATTCTCAATCCCTGTTCAAAGTAAACACCAATATTAACCTTCCCATGTCTAGAAAAGAAGGTTCATCTCTACTCAACCATGTGTCTCTTTATCCTTGAAAAACACATCGCACCCCCATCGTTCATAGTAATGGAGACCTACTGAAGATATTAGTCAATTTATTCCTTAGTATAAATCATTAAATCCTTCTTAACAATAATTTCGAGATGTTTCATGTTGAGAACCAAAAAATTCCAAGTAAGCTTAATCTTTGATAAAGAGAAAACACAAGAAGGAAACCAAAGACCCTACTCTCTCTTGGTTCTGAGGGGCATAGTAATATCCATCACATAAGACAAAATCAATATATGAAGGTTTATAAAATTAACAATATGAGTCAGTATAAATGACTAAGATGAACCGATACAAAATAAAATATTTATTATAGATGAATATTTAATGATGGTCCCTCTAACAGAAATTGGACCCACATTAGCTTCCTATGGAGACTCCTTTATTTCATTAAGAAGATTTATTTTGGATGTATCTAGCTGGAAAACCTTATTTATCGAAGAATATAATTTAACCACAATTATTTTTAGGGTTTATGAGACCATTCCACTCCATAGAACATAAAATATATGTAATAACTTCTATAGGTGTCCTAATCCATCGAACGAACTACAGATCTTGGGTGCCTCAGTGAAATCTATCCTTGAATGCCCCAACTTTCTACATTGTAATAATGTTAAAGGGCATATTCCAAGAACTTAAGGATGTCTATAAGATGTATTATATCTTGAACCATCATGATACTCATCATGGTTTCCCTTTACTTTAAAGGAACTCACAAAACTACCAATGGGACAAAAGGGAACTCCCATAAACCATGAATTACCAACCATGTCAAGATCAGCCATCAATGACCTGTCCAGCATGTAAGTATAAGATGTGAGATTCAACATGAATAATTGATATAAGATATTAGAATTAATACCCATCCCAAATTTTTTTTATTTTAGTTTCTTATTTTTCGCTACCTCATGAACAAATAGAACCGGCTCCTCAAAACATTTTTTACAGTGAATCATGGTTCTTCCACCATAATAGAGGTTAAGGAACTCTATAAAAATTTCCAATACCATCAAATCTAGTTAGAATTTATTAGTAAAAATAAATCTAAATTCTTTCCACTCCAATCCCTCGTGTTTATTCATCATCTCCATCAAATCCCACCATCTCCTACTAGGCCCCTCAATCTTGAAGGTATAACATTTCAATTTAATCAATTAAAGAATATCCAATAACTCAAAAGAAGTTATATTTTTTCAACCAATCCTCATCCTCTTGAGGATCATTAGAACCTTGGAAATATTGTGTATTTTGGTGAATAAACTCTTGAGAATTACTCCAAGATTCACCCATTTGAGGTTCTACTACTAGTGCCTCAATAAGAATGAGTCCATATATCTATCCTAGATCATGGACAACACACACCACTATATTAACCACCATTATCTCAACAATATTATAGACAATTGTATGATTCATTTCCAATAGTTTTCTAATAGGTTCCTCTTATGGAATATTCAAACATTTTCTCAAAGGCATAATGCTACAAAACACCAATATACATATTTGAAACATTTTTAATTATACACATATATGAAATTCAATCTAGAGTTAAAAGGAAAATAAATCCCTCAAATCAACTGGTAATATACTATTAGCAGATAAAAAATTCTTCAAGGACACTTTTCCCAAACACCCATGGTTACTTAAGGCTCATTATGATGAGAGTTGGCTAAGCACTCACTTTTAACAACTTCATAAGTCCCAATATTCATAACTCATGTCTTCTAAGACAACCCATACTGCATACTAACATCAAGGAAAGATGAAAAACAATCACCTATGACACCACTTTGTCATTAACCATCCCGGATACCCTGGTACGCTGAAACTTGAGCATTTTCTGACATAACCTGAAGGGTATTCCTGATCCCCATAGGTTGTTGACTACCACCTGGGGAAAGATTTTTCCACAAAATAGTGGAAGATAAAATATACAAGTCAATATTATAAACACTCCAAAAAGGAGAAAATAATAAAAACAATAAGTAAAAAAATCCAAAAATGGTACATCACCAAGTGACGCAACAACTACCATGATAAAACTCAAAAAACCCACGTAAAAGGTGGATCACATATCCACTAGTCACCTTCATAACTCAGAGAACCAAGGATCATGAACATCCACCACTTCTAAGTGTCATATTACCTTTTATTTAACTTAGAAAAAGATAATCTAAAAAATCCGGAAGGAAAAGGTAGGGTGTGATCTAAATAAACCAGTAGGGTATCACCAAGTGTTCCATAATCAATTACATAATAATAAACTATTTATGATTTCAATTTAAATAAAACAATTCATTGAAATTCAACAGCATATTTTCAAAAAAAATCATACTCAAAAAGATGATAGATATTTCAAAATAGGATTAAATAAACAATTCATATAAAATAATTTATATAATATAATTTTAACAAATAAAATAGTTTTATAAATCAATGGAATGTAATCATAAAATAACATATCTCATAGAACCATGTGATAATATATATTCTATGTTATTTGAAGGTAATAGGATCCTCACACTTCTCAGTAATCAACACAAGTCTAGATAGTGTTTGCACTCAAATTAAATAACACCCCATTAAGGGAACACATCATGGGAAATCATATTGAACTTGGTTTAGTTAGTGTTTTGAATTTAATTTCATCTATATGGAATAAAATTCTTAGAATGCTTGTATTAGTTGCCCACTAACTACCCATTCTCACATATGCTTCATAAAATCAATCATCCCTTCAATCATGTGAAAATCAAGCATTTCAAATCATTTCAAAAAACAATTTTCCACTTTCAATTTTCAATATGCCTCTCTCATTTCAAAAACAAATCATATGTTTATCATAAATTCATTCCTCTTTCAAATCATCTTTCAATTTAAGTCATTTTTCTCAAGAATCAACATTCAATACATTCATTTTCTCAAGTAAATAAATCAAATAAATTTCTCAAATCAAAACCTCATTTACAAATCCATCACACAATTTCAATATCATCATAATTAGGGGTTTTTCTTAATTTCAATACCATTTCAAATCACATATCAAACCATTTCAATTCCCAGTTTTTAATTAATTTAAAAACTCATTTCAAAACAATTAAGGAATTTAATGTTTCAATTTTTGGTAAAGGTCACAAGAAACCCCCTACCTTTATTCATCAGATCAAATCAACACAACACCCACAACAAGATCATCCAATGATGTTCGAATGTGTATGAGATCTAAAAAACAAACCTCAAATAAATATCCAAAAAAATTGAGAATATATATATCAACAACATAATGATCTATAAATATATAAATAGGATAAAATAGGATATCTAAATAAACAATATGAGAGGAGATTCACTTAATGGAAAAAGATCCAAAGAGATTACTAGAACTTCGATATGAAAAGAAAATGGTTTTGAGAAGTAAAAAATTACCTCTTGAGAGCCTTAAAGGACCTTGAAATCATGTTAGGGTAAAATGGAGGTGATTATGGGTTTAAAAAGAAGGTTTTGGATTTAAATTATATATTTCTGAGGAATTAAAAACTGTACACATGGTTTGTCAGAGAGGTCTTATGGTTAGAAGTAAACATGTTCCTTAACCATGAACCTCTACTGGAGTTATGGATGGGGATTATAGATTGGACACACGGTTAAAATAACCATGAAAACCCCACTATCCATAGGTCTCATGTTTTGGATGGGTATCCACACGGTTTGGACAAACCGCTCTACCCCTTCTAAGAACCAACCTTGGTCGCATAATTTATTGGGTAAAACCAAATGGTTTTCCATAACCATACACAAACAATTAATTTTCCCATGGGCCACTAAATGTTTTTATAAATTCATAAAATTGCCCCAAAGAAAGAAAAAAAATAATGTATGATCAAAAAAATGGTCAAGAAGTACCTAAAAGAATGTGAAGGTATGTTACAACAGTGGATTTCAGGTATTAATATGCAGATTGGTAATGGGGAAAGAATATATCACTCCATAATACATGGGTTTTAATATTATATATAATATTATGTTATAATATAGACCCTATAAATATTTGGTTTTATTCAAGTTAATTCTAGAATAATGTATCATGTTGCAAAAATTATGCCAAACTACAACCATGTACAAACTATATATTAGGAATGATGGATCACACTATAATATAAGATCCATGTGACACCCTATAGGTAATTTTTATGTCAATTTTTTGAGTTTTTATTTATCTATTATTTAAATCTTGATGTTCTAGGGTTTCGGGGGGCCAAAATTTAGTTTTTTAGGGGAAAAACTATGGTGAATAGTTCATTTAACCATGCTGCTAACTATGCGATAGTGGCTGGTTGGGGGACAATGTGATTTTTTATAGTTTTAGAATAGTTTTTCAAACTATTGAAGGTATATGGGTAACCAAGTGTCTCTATTTCTTGTATATAGGAGCACAATTATGGTTGGTACATATTTTTTATAACTGTGTGGCCAAACCGTGTG
Source organism: Viscum album (assembly GCA_963277665.1). Classification (NCBI taxonomy): domain Eukaryota; kingdom Viridiplantae; phylum Streptophyta; class Magnoliopsida; order Santalales; family Viscaceae; genus Viscum; species Viscum album. The sequence continues at coordinate 434,882,862 of OY728136.1, forward strand.
AATTTATAGCTCATAAAAATTTTGTAATTTTAATGAAATTTCTCTTGGAGGCCTATTTTCCCCTCCCACTCATGTTCAAACCCTCCATATATTTTAAAATTCTCACCAATAATTTTTGGTGGATTATCCTTGGATCCTAGGTGATTTGGAATGAGGTAAGTCTTATTATTTAAGACTTCATCATCCTTTTCCCCTTATCTTCCTTTGTTCTTACTTTTCTAGGGAAGTATAAACCCATAGTGGGTGGTTTAGATGAATCAAAGGGTTTTAATGGGGTGTTTGTTGTTTATCTATTGTGTTTTAGGTGTGTAAGGCCTTATTTTTATCTAATTTAGTGGTTTCCAAATGGAGATACAAGCTTGAAACCATTTTTAAGGTTGGTGTGACTATTTAACATAATTTCTATGGATTACCTTGAAATTAATAATCACCTTTTTTGTGTTTGTTAAGTTTCCATTTATATGATTTATGTTTGATATTTATTATATGTTTGGTTTGATCCATGGTTTCAAATTATCAATTTAAGGTTTAAAGTGTGTATTCTAAAAGGATGTGGCCTAAGCGCACTCCAAGTGTTTGATAAAATGGATCAAAATGGATTTGTGGTTTGAAATGGATTTATAAAGAGTTTTTAAAGATTTTTTACCTTGAGAAAGTTGTTTTTATTAAATTGTAACATGTATGTTTAACAAAATTTCATATGATATATTTTTTTATGTAAGGACCTTGTGATGGGTTTATGTTGGGAATTGAGTGTCACTTGGAAACATGGGGTGTGAGAGTGTGTTTTCCAAAGGACTTTGAGTGAAGTTTGGGAGGAATACTAAGAGATATTCCTCTTATTGTCCAATGTACTAAGAGAACCTTTTAAAAGAAGAACTAGAGATCTCTTATAGTTGGTATTGGGGAACACTGTGAGTGCTTCCACCTTGTTTAGCTGGCTAGAAAACTATATTTTAGATATTATCACATTAAACCTTTATGGTTTGATCCCTCAGTGTACATTACTCATGCTGGGTTGATTTACATGCTTTTATAAATTATGTTAGTTCCTTTTTGATGTGATATCATGTGATATTCCCATTTCAATTTATTTGGTTATATAGGAATATTGTTTATTCTTAGTCCTATTTATTTCTTTTTTGGGTAGGTTGAGCATGTTCATTACATGTCGAATTTTCTTCTCAATTATATCCATACTAATAAATGTTTTAGAAATGTGTTTTGTTTAAAAAAACCAAATGGATTTCCCGATTTTTATTTCTATTAGAATGTTTTGAAAGTGAAATAATTTTGTAAAATTATTTTTCAAACTAGTTTATTGGTTGGATTAGTTTATAAGTATTAAATATATTCATGGTGGTATTCTACTGAGATTTGTGCCTCACACCCTATATATAAATTTGGGAATATGTCATCTTTTTTTGTAAAAAATAGGTAAAGGAAAGGGAACTATGAATATATGTGGCTCTTTATAATTATTGTTTTTTATGGTCTTGATGGAGGATACATAGTCTCATAGATTTTTCTTATGAGGATTGATTTAAGAGTTTTGTACCTTTTAGGATGTGTGCATTTTCCATGATTGGTCTCTTTCCTAGTATTTGGATTTTATGCTTCTAACTAAAGATACCATGTTTATGTTTCATTATGTCTTTTTATGTATTTGAGGATATAATGTTTTATATGGTATGTGATTTAGTCATTTCTAATTTTCTCTGGTTATATGTTTATTTTTCATTCACTCTAATTGTGTTGGTGTGGCCATCCCATTTCATATATGGGTTCTTTTGGTTTAATGTGGGTGAAATTGTTCCTAATAGGTTATTCATTATGCCTGGTGCTAGTCACCAGCCTATGGTGATCAAGAATATGCTTTGGGCTATGTGGGTTGCTAGCTTGGGTGATTGATCAGGTTAAACCATGTCAGTTTTCTATAAATGTTTATCATAGTAGCTTGTTTTGGGGGTTATTTATAGATAGGATATAATACCATTATGAATCAAGAGGTTGGAACAGAGGAGTTCCTAGAAAACTATTCATCATGTGGAAACTCGAGTTTCCGTGGGTGGTTTGGGATTGTATTTACATTTTGATCCTAGTTATGGGTTATTTTAATAATATTTTGATTCATTTATTTATTTCTTATGGGTTATAAGGAAATACCATGTGTTATTTTTTAGTTTTACAGAAAAAAAGGGAGGTTTGTAAGAGGTACATAGTTTAGGAAGATAGTTATTACTAACCTTATGCAGACCATGTAGACTTTTTTATCATTGTCTCGTGAAACTTACATGGTTGGCACATGGTTTGCTTAAGTGTGCAGCCAAACCATGCATAGTGAAAAATGTTTAATGTTTTTATTTTTTTACCCTTTTCCATTTTAAGGATATATTAATGCAAATATTGTTTGTTGAGACCTATTTTAAGGGTTTATTTTTATTTTAATTGATGATTTTTGAGACTCAATTTTGTATTGATTGAGTGTGTGTTTTGTGTTTTATAGACAATTCCTCATGGAAACGACTCATATATACATAGAGAGGGTATTTTGGAGCTTCCCCATAGGATAATACTCACATTGATCCATCTTTGGTGGAGTTTGTGATCCGAATGATCCAATCCTTGGGCTAAGTGGGTGGTTAGAAATAACCAATGATGGTGGACCATGCTCGGGATTTTACTAGGAAAAACACATCGGTGTTCCATGTAAACAATGGTTATAATGAACTTTAGGAGTGGTTAGATCATATGAATATGATATTTTAATTCTTAAAGACCCTTAAGATCTCAAAACGTGGCTTTATCACCTATATTCTAGAGGTACCAAGTAAAAAGTGGTGGGAATCTATGTTGCTTTAAAGGTGGAATAAGGATCTCACATGGATAACTTTTAAAGAAACTTTTAATTGGAAGTTAAACCACAATACCTTGAGGGTAGATAAGGAAAATGAGTCTTTGATGTTTTTAAGGGACTTAATCCATGTAGTCTATCCCTTTTCATGATTTTGAAGCTCGTGATTCTTGGAGGAGATCTAGAATAATTCTAGAGGGGTTCAGCTGCTAAAATATGGATGTATAGAAAATTTATGTGGTGTAAATGTTTCACATCATGTATTTTCAGTTCATATATTTGCATGGATGATTCAAGGGTTATTACATGGTGTGTATTAATTTTTTGTTAAAAGGTTTAAGGAGATTTATTTTTTGGAGAAACTTAAAACATGATTATTACATGACTTTTTAGGGTTACATGTTGTGTAAATCCCATGTGCAGTGCATCAATAAAAGGTAAAATAGATCGGGTTTTTCTCAAACCCTATTATCGTATCTCGAATTTCAGGCGATACACATCTCCTATTCTGGATCTTTGAGATTCCTTCGATGGGGATTGATCCTTGGATTCTCATCTTCAATCGGTGGTGATCTAAGGTGTCTTATACTTCTTTTCTTGTAGTTATTCAATCAAATTCTTCTAGTTTCTTCTTCCCATGAGATATTTATTGATATCTATGTTTATCATAGAGTCTTTATTGGTTATTTGTTGTTGAAGTTTTTCCACCACATCCTTGGAGGGATTCAGCTTTTTGTGGTATAGGTGATTAGGATCCAAAACATTAGTCCTTTCATGTGTGAAGAACATTAACACCTTTGAGGTAGGGGATTTGTTTCTTCTATTATTTTTTTTACATGCAATAATAAATTGAGAATGGGTTATCCCTTTGTATGGAAATGGAATTAAACTAATAATATATTGAACCATATTAATAAATAATTGGTTTGCACTCGCATGTTTATGTGTTTTATACTGTTGTGACAGGTTGCCTCTTGATTTTATAGATAATTTGATATTTATGTTATGCTTTGTTAGAATGTTATTAGTGTTGGACTAGAATGTTTAAATTAGTAAAGAATGTAAATATTTAATTAATTGATAATTAATTTTCTTAAGAGTAATTAAAGAAGAGTCATGTTTTTAATATGGTGGTTGATGTAATTTTATGATAGTCTAATTGAAGAAATATGCAAGTTTAATTAAATATGATCTTCTATATTTAATGGAATTGATAAATAATGTGAAGAATGTTAATCATAGTTGATAATGATAATAAAAAGGCATGATAATGGGAATTTTTTAATGTTAAGAGCATGTTTATCTTTTGATAGCTTGTTGTATCTTGATGACTTAGGTTTCCCATAGTTGGAACCTATGATAATGAATCAGTTAATTGATGATGAAATAATAATATATTTTGTGATAAAAGATAATTTTTAGGTTTCGAGTTTCCTACCTACTTGTGAAGGTTGGGTGCCTTGATTTTTGATCACTAAGAGCTCATTTATGTGTAAAGGATGGATACCTTGTTTTAGGGCCTATATTTCCCTATTTTCTATTCTTGTTTGTTTCTTGATACTTTTTTGATGTTCTCCAAATGTGAGCTTTGATTTTTTATATTATATGGGATGGGGAATACCAAATGTGATCTGATCCTGGAATGGATAATGTGATGTGGGCGGTGAGTCCTAGATAATGAGGTATTAGTTGATGAATATGATGGAGATATGCATCAGGATATGCATGTGGGTGTAGGGGATGACACTGTAGATGATGGAATGGGTTGAATTTGGGCTTACCCATTGATGTGATGATAAGAGTTATGATGCTCACTTGTGAATATGTTTAATGGTCGATGGTCAAGTTTTTTTATTTACATACTTTCCCCACTACTTGAGGTAGCTAGATGTTCTTGGTTGTATCTTTCCTCTTATTGGTAGCTTGGGATGGTTTTCTTAGAGTACTTAGATTATGGGAAAACGATAATAATGAATAATTAATTCTTAACCCATGGGGTTGGTGTTTATGAAGTGAAGAAACTAAAATGATGATAATCTTGATAAACCATGGGCTTGGTTTGGATTGTGTCTAGAGGGAATGGACTTTACAATAATATAACATAATGTAACATGCATTAATTTTAATGGTTAATTAGTGGTTAGTAAATTAATTAATTGAAGTATGTTATAAAAAATGGAAGAATTAATTAATGCAACTCTTTTAAATTTTTGTGTGCTTATAAATATATGGTCTTAGTAGTGGAATTCTGGAGTTTGGGAGATATTAGTAGTAGTTGAGTCTAATTCTAGGAGATACCCATGGTATGGTTTTCAGATATATTATTTCCTATATATTCTTTTATTTTATACAATACCCCACCCATGTCGGTTTGTGAAACTAACACCCAGTGGACTATGGGAGGGTGTTTTCCCCAATATCCCATTGAGAGGATGGATGGATGACTACCCCCTCTGACCCCGCTCTATTTTATTGGTAGTTTCTTATATTGGTATGCACAATGTTTAATTTTTCCATATATGTTTGTAGTGGGTTTTGGTGTCCTGTAGTTATTTTACACAGATTTATTACTGGATACTGTATCCAAATTATTATTATAAGTATGACATGTATAGGATGTGATGACTTGATGTACATACTAAGTGTATGAGATGTGATGGATTGTGGTATAATACATGATATATGATATATGTTATATGGGATGTAGTGGCTTCCATAAACTATATGGTTACTATATATGGTGATGTGATATGGGATGCTATGATGATGTGATTCATGAGGTGTATGTTCTGATTCCTTTCCTAGGTGTCTTCAGGATAGCCTATTTTGGTGAGAGATGGATCATGATGTGAAATGATGGGGAATAGAGGAAAACTTTTAGGGAAGTGGAAGTGGATGACCTTGATGTTTTATTATTATATTATATTTTCTCTTGTATGTGATACTTGGTGAGAGTTAGCCATGGTAAAGCTAAGAACATGGTATACCTATATAGGTGATGAGTTAGTTTCACTCTTGTTCATTGTTCTTTAGCATTCTTTCTTTATCTTTTTTCCAAGAGGATCTGAGGAGGATTCTATTGAGTATAATATTATTCTCACCCTACTTATATATGATCTATTTTTTAGGTTAGCAAAATAAGGTTGGATATTGGTCTAGATATTACTATATTTTGGTTTTATAGGAGTTGTTTGGGATTTTTAGTATCTTCCATATTTACCTTTTCAGTACTTGTAGTTCCCCTTTCATTTTTTAGTACTGTATAGAATGTCATGTTTTCCAGTGGTATTTCCTTATATATATATATATAATAATTTTTTGATTTGTGTATTTTTCTTATCTCTCTCTTCGGTATGTTCTCTTAGAGAGTAATTCCTCCCCTATGCCTGTTTATTATACCCTTGAGGCCAGCCCCAAACCTAGGGCCTACTGGAGGTAGGACTCAGGTAGTCACTATCTCTCTCCCCTCATTACAGTATCTTTGTTGGGAGGGGGTAATGAAAAGTTTGTATCATAGGTTGAGGTTAAAGGATATTATGGATTTTGGATTTAGACATAAGGGAGTTTTCATTGGTTGGTGGGGAAATGGTATCAGCTAAGTTTAGTGAGTAATGTAACCACATGAGATAGACTAAGACATGGGTATTTAGATCCCTCTATGATCTGATGTGTATACCTTTAAGTTCACTGAGGGTACTTAATGAAGTGATGCTGGTTGTAGGGTAGAGACATAAGAAAGGATCATGCATCATTCTTCTTTATGCCTATTTTGGAAATGGGAAGACCTTGGGATAGGTTAAATTCATAACAAGATAATTAATTAATTAATTAATTAATGTTAAATGTTATATATTCAAGGTTTTGGAGCTCTAATAGTTTTTATTTTTCTATGTATGGACCTAGGTCGACATCCCCATCAAGTTCGCACCGAATTTGTTCAGCAAGATATAACAGCAGATCACTGCAGTGTGGAGGTTAGCGGCCATGATTCTTAGAGGAGGACACTTTGATAGTTTCATCACTTGATTTCATATAAGTATATGGGATCCATTTTAGATTTGGTCACAAAATAATGGTTAGATAAGGTTCATAGAGCATTCAGTTAAATCCATGCTTATAGGGAGCACTTAGTTTCATTGGCTGTGACAATACTACATTGAGTAGTGAGGGGGTGGTCGCTCTTATTCCTCGGGGATTATGAGGAGTCGACAATCTCATGGGATAATTTTCAAGACCATTTTTTAGAAATTTTTCTTTATTTAACACTAAATGAAGCTAGTTTTCAAGTGATTATTCCCTATCGATATGAGAGTTCCATCATGTGAGAGTTTTGGATATGTTTTAGGACCCTTATACGATGTGTTTTAAACCTATTTCTAGAGGAAGAGGCCAGGGAGAGGCATTTAAAAGGAGACTTTTTGTCCAAATATCTAGTGCTAGTTCACACCATTCATACTAAAGACACATCTCACGGTGCTCGAGAGAGTAGAGGTTTTTGGTAGGATGTTATCCAAAACTGTATCCTCATGATAGTGGATTCATTAGGAGTCCTAAAGAAGTATACCTATGGTATGAGGTTCCTAGTTATCAGGATAAAAGAGATTTCAGTTTGTTGGTGGTGGTATGTCCAAGCCCTAAAAATCTCTTTCCTCTGGGGGTGGCTCCTCACAAAACTATTCCAAGTGATCAAAAGCATTTTTTCTTATGTAATCCAAGGTTATTATTAGTGATAGTGCTAAATATTTCTAAATAGTCCAAGTGTATTAGGTATTTTTCTTCAAGTTCCTCCATTGAGGTAGTTTTAGTATAGATAGTATCAGTAAGGCGATCTAGTCTAGAATCAGCATAAAATAGATATTTCAGGAAGATTATATAATTGAGAAGCTCCAAGTTATCAAATATTAGAGTGTAGCTGTGGTGGTGGTAATTAGCTGGGATAGAGAGGCCATGAAGTAGGTCATGGTCTGATTTATTCTTTATCATTACTAGTGTTATGTGATCCATACATCGTTTGAGGTACCCTTTTCATGTTTTCTACATGGGTGTATGCTTTGTTTGAATTAGGAGTGGCACACTCCTTTATATCACCAACCATTGTCCATGCTTTGGGAAATGAGGAATAGATCCATTCAGTGCTCTTAGCAGTGACTACGTCAGTTGGAGGTTGAGCTAACTTGTATGAAGTATGTAGATATTATGAGATATTTTGGGGAAGTATTGCTCATGGGGATATTTCCTATGATTATGGAAAAAACTATATGATATCATCCTCATAATGTACTGGTTGTATTTATTGAAAGTTGTCATGGAGTCTTTTAGGAGGAAGTATGTGTTTTAAGATGCTGATGGAGAGCCAGTAGTGTTTGTTGGTGACAAAGACCCTTATATGGGTCAAAGACATGTTTTTAACTTGTCTTATTTATTGTACGATCTAATGTAATGTTCATTAGAGGTTCATAAGTTTGTGTTTCCTAGGGTTATGTAATAGTTCCTAGACGCCTATCTAGAGTAGGTTGTGGTTTTATCCCCTTGATGGGAGATCAATTTTGGAATCGACCTACAGCCAGGTGGGTCTCCTATCTCGGTGTCTCTATATATGATGGTGCCTCATGAGTTTCTAGAGTTGTGATTATAGCTCAATGATCTAGTGCAGTGATGTTTTTTCAGCTTAGTGTGTCATATTAAGGTGAACCATTTTTGTTTGTAAAGAAGTCCGATGGAAGTTTTCATCTTTGTATCAATTATCATCACATGAACCAATTGAAAATGAAGAAATTATATTCTCTTCCGATAATTGATGACTTATTTGATTGGATAAAGGGGGAAAGTTGGTTCTCAAAAATTGATTTTTGGTTAGGATATAATCATATGTGGGTTAATGATGATGATATTAAAAATACTAATTTGTGTTGTTGTCTTGGTCATTACACTTTTTTTTATGTTGTTTAGTGTAAAAACTTCTCTAGAAATTTCCATGGGGTTGATGAATGCAATGTTTAGAGAGTTCCTGGATAATTTCTTGGTTTTTTCATCAATGACATCCTTGTGTACTCTTTGTATGAAGAGGAGAGCATAGAACATATACAGGATATTTTAGGAGATCTTCATCAGGATAATTAATTATATATGTTTTCGAAGTGTGATTTTTCTCTTATGAAGTCTGTTTCTTGGGGCATGTCATGTCTCAATAGAGAGTACGTGATAATCCTTCAATTATAGAGGTAATTTTTTCTTGGGTAGCCCCTAAGATAGTGGTAGAGGTGTGGAGTTTCCTTGGTCTTTCAGGCTATTACAAGAGGTTTTTAGCCAATTTCTATCAGGTTGTGACTCCTCTAAAAGATTTGAATATTAAGGATTATGAATTTTTATAGACTGACCAGTTTCATGAAGCTTTTGAGTACCTTAGGGGTAATTTTTTTTGGTTCTATAGTCTTATTTTTCTGCAGGAGTTCAATTTGAGGTTTCATGTGACACTTTATGTCTTGTATTGGGTTGTGTTCTTATGCCAAAAAGATCATTTGTTTCTTATGGGTCTTGGTAGTTATGGCCCCATGAGTATAAATATTCCATCTATGATATTGAGTTGGTGGAAGTGCTATTTTCCTTGAATTTGTGGTTATATTACCTCATTGGTGAGTGTTTTGTGATTTTTACCAACCATAAGAGCCAAAGTTATATTGGTCGCGTTGTCATGACACATCAAATTGATTATGTTTTTAAGGTTTATTTATAGTCTAGGTCATACCCTAGTTCTTCTCTCAAGGAGCGTTGATAGGTTTTGAGTGTATATTTTTAATAAGAAGAACAAAAGAGGGGGTGATTTTGTAAACAATTTTAAGAAAGTAACTTAACGTAAAGAGTTGTAAAGTTAAAAGACAAAGTGGATTTTGAAAAATATGAGATAAATAACTGATCATTGCTAAGTTACTATAGAACTTGAAGAGTTCATTGTTCTTAATTGTTTATTAGGTTTTGTTGCAATCCTTTGGTTGTGGGATGACCAAGATCTTGGTTCCCCTCTTTCCTCTTAAAATAATGCACAAAGAACCACCCCTTGACACAACAATTGTGTTGTAAAGGTTTGGACCTCAATCAAATAGTTAAGTCTACCCAAGAATGATGAAATATCATGTATGTGTGAGAGAAATAGGATGCTTGTGTTCTCTAATCAGAACAACTTAATATTCCCACTTGAATCTCAACCCAATCGGTATTGAAATGAGAAATGTTTCACTAAATTAAACCAAATTAATGCATTCAGAGAAGAATAATATAAAGATTAAACATAAGTTAAATAATTCAAACACAAATTTCACAAAACCAGTAGAATATAATGAGCCATAACTCCCTCTTCAAGTGTGTAACTCCCTCGTAATGAGCACCCACTGTTTAGCTCATCATCGAGAGGAGGAGAAGGCTCGAGTGGAACTCCATCATCATTGTTGATCCCCCAATGATGATAGTGGCCTCCAAAAATTCTTTGATGAGGAGAGTACTCCTTTGGGTCTCCATAATACCAAAGCTTTGCCTCCTGGTCAAACTTGCAAATGGGGATCCCAAGGTTCCATTTTATAGGAAAATGGGAAGGTGGTTTTGAGCACATAGATTTCTTAAAACCACTTGTCACATGGTTTTAGACCTCCATATAGCCTTATCTAGATTTAGAGAAAATAAAAAAGTTGTATCCCCACATATTTTATATCTACCCCGAATGTTCGGCATAATTTGGACAACTAGATCCTGAGATATGGACAGATCACAGCACAACACTTTTGACTTCATGCAAATTCAATGTTCTAGAAAGATCAGGTCAGTAAGACCATCAGATGGCTGAATAAGTCCTGGGTTCTTTCAGATGAAATGTATCCCACTAAATTTTATACTATTACACAAAAATTCAGCCCATTTGGATTCACGGTTCAGAATAAGTGTATGGATGATCCCACTGGTGTGCATGGATCTTGAGCAGTTTGGTTCATTTTTCTTAGACATCGTCATGGGTCCTCCAAATCACCTCCTCCTGCAATGGAATAATAAAAACATGTAACATTTCCCTTTTTAACAGTTATAAACACAAAATAAATGATTCAAACATGGAATTAAATTTGATATTATTTTTATAATTTTCAATATAAAACAAGTTTATCACAGTGGTGTAAGGGTGAAAATGAAATAGTGAATCGCGGTGTGATCACACCCCCACACCTAAACATTTTCACTCATAGGAAAAGTCATAATTCTAAAAAATATGCATGTAGATATTTAAAACTTCATAAATATTTAACATTAAATGAAAATTTAATTCCTAATAGAAATGTGATCAAAGAAAAAATCACACTAAGTAGTTATTCTCAATGATCATTGAAAAAGAAGTCTCAAAAATTGTATCCAAATTAAATTCCAAGAGATGCATGATACCAATAAAATAAAATAATTTAAAAGTTAATCATGTCACTAATTCTCCACGTGTGTGTGTGAAAACTATTTCATGCTACTCTTTCCACTTTTTATTGAGTAAATATAAGTTATTTTATTAATTGTCAACTTACAAGATCTTTTCCACCAAACTTTCCCCACATCCTTTGCAATCAAAATTCAAGACCCACTCACTTAATCATTCCCAGAAGTCAAACCATAAGCTCCCAACCTAGATATCCCCATATGATATACATTTCTTCACTCCCCTAATTTATTAATTTTTCAAAAGTTGCACTTGGAACAAATCTCACACTCTTCTCTCAATCCATGTTTTATCTCCTCAAAACACTAATTTTAATAGTTATAACAAGATCAAAGGTCAAGGAAGGGTGGTTTTTGACCTACCCAATATACAATATTTTTTTGAGGGCATACAATAGTCAGATAATAGGTAAACACACAAAGGTCAATCTAGTACAGTAATGAAATAGATCGGATAAGGAACGAAGAAATGGAAAAGTGATTTTGAAAAGTACAGAAAAAACAACCTAACTTAAATTTACATTCCATTAAGTAGTAAAATTTCACACATCAGGGTTGGGTAAAAAAATGTGTGGAGAGATTAAGTGATTCAATTTTCCTTTAAACTATTAACACAAAAGAGAACCATTTTTCTCAAAGGGTTTAAAATGATACAACCATTTATATCATCGACAAAGAACTAAATTTCAAAAGAAATTCACACCATAATATTGAATTCTTGCTAAAATACACATTTCATTAGAATTTTTTTTGAATGTTAAAACAACATGAAATATAGACATTCCACATGAATTTTCAATAACTTCCTGGATTAAACGAGCATCATTTTCCATGATAATGTGGGAATAAAAAATAATATTCCAGCACAAAGGTGAGTGAGAGAGAGTTGGGGAAAGTAAAAATACTATTCAACAATATAAAAAGAGAAAAAGAAGAAAGATGATGAAAATTACTAACTACCCATTAATATACCAATCCCCCCACACCTAGAGTGTGCACTATCCTCATTAGAAAAATAAAATGCAGGAATGAAGGATAAAACCTGGTGGGTGTCATTCATAGACTGCTTCTAGAACTTGGAGTTCCTCCATCGGGGACTCTAGAAGGGTTTTGTGGAAGTGTTATAGTCACTGCCCATTAACTATGAAAGTTTTCTTGGTTTCTTCAATTTGAACCTAGACAACACCAAATAGAGAGACATTTGTAACATTATATGGTCCAAAACATCAGGAACGAAGCTTACCTGGATGCAACTTCAACCTTAATTTATAAAGGAGGGCCTTTTACCCAATGTGGAATTGATGATGAAGGATGAGATGGTCGTGGGAAGCCTTGGTTTGCTCCATATAAATCCTAGATTTCTCATATTCATCTCTTATCATTTCCTTAATATCTTGAATTTCCAGCTTCCTTTAAGAACCAACACCAAAATAATTAGAGTTTCATTTTTTGATGGCCCAATAGGCCCAGTTCTCAATCTCAATAGGCAGGTGTCAACTCATTCCAAACACAATCCAATAGGGTGATATTTCAATGGGAGTTTTGAAAGAAGTATGGTATGCCCATAATGAATCATCAAGTCAAAGACTCCAATATTTTCTATTCGGTTGAACCATTTTTTCAAGAATCTTTTTTAACATTCTATTTGACACCTTGGCTTGACCATTGGTTTATGGATGATATGAAGTAGACACTCTATGACTGGCCCCATACCAATGCAAAAGTGACTATATTGTTCGGTTGAAAAAATGACAAATCTGGTCACTAATGATGAACCTAGGTAATCCAAACCTATAGAAAATTTGGGTTCTAAAAAATTCTACAACTGCCTTGGAATTATCAGTCCTTGTAGCTCTTGCCTCTACCCATTTGGAAACAAAATCTACTTCCAAAGGAATGTACAGGTTACCAAATTAATTAGGGAATGGTCCCATAAATTCAATTCCCCAAACATAAAAAATTTCATGGAAGAGAAAGGGTTTTTGTGGAATCTCATTTCTTTTAAAGACATTCCCCATTCTTTGACAGCGAGGAAAAGATTTTCAGAATTCATGGGCATCCCGAAACAATGTGGGCCAAAAGAGACCAGAATTGAGGACCTTGCAAGTAGTCCATTGGGGACCAAAGTGGCCCCAACAAGAAAGAGTGTGAAAGAACCTAAGGACAGACTGAAACTAGCTATCAGGAACACAACTCCTAAGGAATTGATCACTACATGTGTTCCAAAGGTAGGGGTCATCCCAAATGTACCAATGGGACTCATGTTTTAGATGGTCGGCCTAGTTTTTTTTAAATCAATATGAATGCAAGATGCTACCAAATAATTTAAAATTTCAGCATAATAAAGAATAGCATCTTGCACTTGGTACTATTTCTCATCAGGAAACATTTCATTTATAGGAATATATATAGATGAGTAAATGTCCAATTATGGGTGGATCCAACTGATATGGTCAACCACCACATTATGTACTCCTTTTTATCTCTAATTTATAGATTGAATTCCTAAAGGAGGAGCATCCAGCGAATGAGGCCTGGTTTGGCTTTCTGTTTCTCAAAGATATATCAGAGGGATTCATGGATGGAGAATACAATGACTTTGAACCCTAAAATATATAAATTAAATTTATCCAAGGAAAACACTATGGCAAGGAATTTTTTTTTTTGTGGAGTAGTTTTCATGGTCAAGGTCCAAAGTACAGGAGGTATATAAAATGACATATGGAGCTCAATTGACCTATTGTGACAAGACTTCCCCAACAGCATAGTTGGAGGCATCACACATGATCTCAAATAGTAAATCCCACTGAGGTGGTTGGATTATCAGGGGTGGCGTGAGGCTTCATTTTAACTTATTAAATTATTCCTCACATTCTTTATCAAAAAAAAATTCTTTTTCTTTTTGGAGTAACTAGAAGACTGGGAGTGCAATCGTACTAAAGTCGTGAATGAAACAACGGTAAAATATAGCATGACCTTTGAAATACCACACATCCCATACATTTTTGTGGAATGGTAAGGAAGAAATTACATCCACTTTTTATTTATCTACTTGGATACCATCCCCAAAAAAACATTCCCCAAAACTATACATTGTTTCACCATGAAATGGAATTTCTCAAAATTTAATTCAATATTCTTTTCAATATAGTGATGTAGGACTAAACCAAGACTACTCAAACATTCATCAAAAGAGGATCCATAAATAGTAAAATCATCCATGAAAACTTCCATGCAATTCTCCAGGTAATCCAAAAAAATACTAACCATACATCGCTAGAATGTACCCAAAGGATAGCACAGACCAAATGGCATCCTCTTAAATGAGAATGTGCCAAAGGGGAAAGTGAAGGTTGTCTTTTCCTGATCCTCATGGGAAATATGGATCTGAAAGTATCCAGAATACCCATCAAGGAAATAGTAGTGGGACATACCCTCTAGCCTCTCTAGCATTTGATCAATGGATGGAAAAGGTAAATGGCCCTTCCTAGTGTGTTGTTTTAGTCAGCAATAGTCTATGCAGACATGCCAACTATTCTGCACATGATTTGGAACCAATTCATTGTTTTCAATTTTGATTACTATAAGGCCAGTTTTTTAAGAACTACGTGAATGGGATTGACCCATTGGTTGTCATAGATGGGTTAAATTATTCTAGAAACTAATAATTTTGTTACCTACTTTTTCACAAATTCTAGGAGATTTGGGTTTAGTTGAAATTGTGCCCGCCTCACTAGTTTAGCCTCATCGTTTAATAAAATATGATGTGCACAAATTGATGGGATAATACCAGGAATGTCAGCAGGTTTCCATCCCCAATATTGTTTATACTCCCTCCAAAGTTAAAATAGTCACAATTCATGCTCAGGAGGAAGTGAACTAGCTATGATGACAGGCATCTTGTTTCCATTCTCAAGATATGAATATTTTAAATCTTGGGGTAGTTGTTTTAATTCCAATTCAGGGGGATTTTGGATTTATGGGAGTGTGTATGAAATTGATAGGTCACTAATCTCATCTAACTGCTCAATGGTATCATCCTCATATGAGGAATGAGATTTTACAAGATTAGAAGCATCATCAATGGTCATTGGATCCTCAGTGTTCAATAAATCTTCAATCAATGAACATGCATGACACTTTTCTATACCACTAAAACAATCAATGCATGAGTCATTTACTTGCATTTATATCAATGAAGAAAACTAATAAAGGGAATCAGGGGAATGAAATGAAGTTTTTTCAAGGGAAGGGAGTGCATCAATATAATTAACAGAGAAATAGGAATGTTCTTCTGAGGGGTGCTTCATGGCATCAAGGATATTGAAGTGTAAAATGTCTCCACCAAACTCCATAGATAATGTACCATTGTGGACATTAATTATGGTTTTGTTGGTTTTCAAGAAGGGTATCCCCAATACAATCGAGGAATGTCCATTCATCCTATCATCCTCCATTTTAATCACATAAAAGTCAATAGGAAAAATTAAATTTTGAACCCTCACAAGAACATCCTCTAACAAACTGGAGGGGTGTGCGATACTTCATTTATCCAGTTGAACAATAATTCTAGTGGGCTTCAGTTCCTTGACCTATAATTTATAGTAAATAGAGTGAGGAATCACATTCATAGAAGCACCTAAATCAATCATAACATTAGAAAAAGAATACTCCCCTATGGTGCATGAAATTGAGAATGTTCTGAGATCATTTCACTTGGTGGGAAGTGATGGATCTATAAATTCTGAAACATCCCTCCCCAAGCTCTCCTTCTCATCACCTAGAAGTCACCTTTGGTTTGTACACATTTCCTTTAGAAACTAGGCATATCTTGGAATTTGTTTTACAACTTCAATCAAGCGAATTTTTACCTCCACTTTTTTAAAATTCCCCAAAATTTTCTTATCAAGTTCAGTATCCTTTTATTTTCTAGGGTGGGTGGCCCTTTGTGGAAATTGAAGAGGGGTTTTTGGTCTAGGAGACTCATCAATAGACACACTCTTTCCTTTGTAAGGTATTATCTTAGGACAAGGTTCTACATCATTTGGATCATCTCTAGTAGTTGGGATGGTGGTTTCCTTAGGAGGGGATGACTCTAATAGAGGGGTCATTTGGCTTTTTAGTTTTTTTACTCTGAAGGGTGATGGCACTGACATTTCCTTTATCTATAGGGTTAGCTATTGGTTGATAAGGTATTTTACCCGAACCATAGCTCTATATTTATCCCACTGAGTTGGAAAGTTGTTCTAATTGTGTTTATAGGTCATTTATGGTAGCTTGGGTGGTTTTTTGGAATTTGATATTGTTGGCATCCATTTGTTCCATCATGTCTTCTAAGCTATGATTAGGTTTTGAAGGGGTTTTTTGGAAAGACCTTTATTGTAGTTGAGGATTTCTGGGTGGTGGTGGTTGACTACTCTACCCTAGTTGGTTCCATGTTTGTTGAGGTAGGTTTGAATACCCCCCTTTTCTATATTATTGGTTGTCTTTCCACCCAGGATTGGATGGATAGTATGGTTCTTTCCTAAAGCGTTGGTTATATGGGCGGCCTTGAAAGATTTCCTTACAACTCTTATAAGTTTCTCTTAGTTGGGGGCATTGATCAGAGTAGTGGGTGTCATAAGAACATA
Source organism: Viscum album (assembly GCA_963277665.1). Lineage (NCBI taxonomy): Eukaryota > Viridiplantae > Streptophyta > Magnoliopsida > Santalales > Viscaceae > Viscum > Viscum album. Next base: position 434,899,806 of record OY728136.1, read on the forward strand.
TACCACAATGGATGGGAGTAGGATATTGGGATTTCCCTTGGTAAAGGGAAAGTTGTTGAATAAGGGTACTTACATCTTTGAACTTCGTGTCCACCTTGCTCTCGAATTCGGTACTTTTCAGCTCATGGACACCTCGAATGGATACATTGGACATTGAACTAAATTATTGAGTGTTCTGTGCCATGTTATTAATTAAGTTCCTTGCAGAAATTGGGGTTTTATCAACTAGCACACCACCTACAGCAGCATCAATCATATTTCGGTCAATAGTAATTAAACCTTCATAAAAATACTGAATTAAAATTTGATCACTTATTTGGTGGTGTGGATGGCTTGAACATAACCTTTTAAAGTGTTCCCAATATTCATGTAATTTTTTCCCTTGATATTTCCTTAAACCACATATTTCTTTCCTTATAGTTGTAATTCGAGAGGTTGGGAAATATTTTTCAATAAAAAGACGTTTCATGTCTACCCAGCCTCTAATTGGTGAATTAACATAGTAAAGCCAATATTTTGTAGTGTCTTCCAATGAAAATGGGAATTCTTTGAGCTTTAATTGTTCTTAATCCACATTTTCTAGTTTTAATATATAACACATGGTATGAAATAATTTAAGATTCTTGTGTGGATCTTCTCCAGCAAGTCCATGGAATCTTTGTAATAAAAGATTTAAACCAAATTTAAGTTCAAAATTGGGTGACTCGCCTTGTATTTGAATGTAAGTGGGTTGGATATCAACATCTGTTGAGGTTAATTATTTTAGTTTTCTATTGTTTTCATCCATTTTAAACACGTTAATTTCAGGTTCTAATTTTGTTCCATAAGAATATGGTTTTAGAAAAGTCACGAGTTGTGGTGTGTCCTCCTTCAAAGGGTTGTCTTGTGCATCTCGGGGTTGCTGACGTAATATCCTCTCCAGTTTGGGTTTGAAAGGTGTTAAGTCTCCTAGATTAGAACTCATCATACACATAACTTATAAAATAAATAAATCAGAACACAAATGTATATGAAAATTTAGAAGATAAAACAAATAAATATTCACAAAAAATTACAAAAATGTTATCAAAAACACCCACTAAAACCAAAGTGCTCCCCGAAAATGGTGCCAAAATTTGGTCGCACTGTCATGAAACATCAAATTGATTATGTTTTTAATGTTTATTTATAGTCTATTTCAGACCCTAGTTCATATCTGAAGGATAATTGATAGGTTTTGAGTGTGTGTTTTTAATAATAAGAACAAAAGAGGGGGTGATTTTGTAAATAATTTTAAGACAGTAACATAACGTAAAGAGTTGTAAAGTTGAAAGGCAAAGTAGATTTTGAAAAATATGAGATAAATAATTGATAATTGGTATGTTACTATAGCACTTGAATATTTCCTTGTTCTCAATTATTTATTAGGTTTTGTTGCAATCCTTTGGTTGAGGGATGACCAAGATCTTGGTTCCCCTATTTCCTCTTTAAATAATACACAAATAACCACCCCTTGACACAACAATCATGTTGTAAAGGTTTGGAACTCAAGCATAGAGTGAGGTATACCAAATAATACTATAATCTCATGTATGTTTGAGATAAAGAGGATTTCTGTGTTGTCCAATCGGAACAACTCATGATTCCCACTTGAATCTCAACCCAATCGTTATGGAAATGAGAAATGTTTCACTTAATTAAACCAAATAAATGAATTCAGAGAAGAAACATATAAATATGAAACATAAGTTAAATAATTAAAGCACAAATTAAAAAATACCAATAGAATATAAGGTGCTGGAACTCTATCTTCAAGTGTGTAGCTCCCTTGCAGTGATCATCCACTGTTTAGCTCGCCATCGAGTGGAGGAGGAGGCTCGGGTAGAACTCCTTCGTCATTTTGGATCCCCCTATGATGATAGGGGCCTCCAAAACTTATTGTAGGGGGATATTACTCCTTTGGATCTCCAAAATACTAGATATTTTTCTCCTTGTCGAACTGGCAAATGGGGATCCCAAGGTTCCATTTTATAGTAAAATGGGAAGGTGGTTTTGAGCACACATATTTCTTAAAACCACTTGTCACATGAGTTTATAACACCATACAGCCTTATCTAGCTTTGAATAAAATAAAAAATTTGTATTCCCACATCTTGTATGTCTCCACTAAAATTTTGGCATAATTTGGAGAACTAGAGCCTGGGATATGGACAGATCACAACACACCACTTTTGACTTACTGCATATTCGGTGTGCTAGAAAATCAGGTCGGTAGGGCCACCAGATGGCTGAGTGAGTCTTGGGTTCCTTCAGATGAAATTTATTCCACTGAATTTTGGACTAGTACACAAACTTTAATCCAATTTGGATGCACTATTCAGGATAAGTGTGCGGATGAGTCCACTGGTGTGAATGGATCATGCGCAGTTTGGGACATTTTTCTTGGACATCATCATGGGTCCTCCAAATGACCTTTTCCTGCAATGGAATCATCAAAAATAGTAACATTGAACTTTTTAAAAGTGATAAAAACAAAATAAATGATTCAAACATGGAATGAAATTGGTTATTATTTTCATAATTTTCAATATAAAACAAGTTTAGCACAGTGGTGTAAGGGTGAAAATGAAACAGTGAATCGCGGTGCGATCATATGTCTTCTCCTAACATGAATTGAACTTTCAATAATGTTGTTGGATTGAATTATAAAAGTATTATGATTTCAAGATTTATTGTATTCTATTAAAGGGAAATTTTGTAGTATATGTGATAATAAGGATTTCATGTAGTAATGTCGTGTGTAAATTTAGAGATTCCTAAAGAGTGATGGAAAAACTCTCAGTGATGCATCTAGTTGTAGGAGAGGATAGAGGTAGATGTTTTTTGTTCCAGATAATAGTGTATTAATATTTGGTGTAGTACGTGGAGGATTAGTAGCTAGAAGATTATGAGGTGAAGGTATAGAGATATGAGTTGTTTTTAGTGATTCCATTAATGGTTGGTCTGAGTATGGACATCACTAGGTGTTATTTCAGAGAAGTATTTTTATTCCTTTGTTGATTCATGAGATGGTTCTATGTGAGTTCCATAACTCACCCTTGGAATTACATCTCATCATGACAAAGATGTATCGAGATTTGAGAGGTCAGTTTTTTTATCCTAGGTTGAAGCATGAAATTGCGAAGTTTGTTTCTCAGTGTTTGATCTAACAAAAGGTGAATGTTGAACTCCGTGTTCCTAGTGGATTTCCCCATATTCTAGGTATTCCTCACTGGAAGTGATAGGAAATATTTATGGACTTAATTACCATTTTACCTCATCCTTATAGAGGTTATGATGTTATATGGGTGATATTGGATTGTTTGATGAAATCATCCAACTTTATAGCAAACATGGAGTGGATATGAGTTGAGGTTTTGTAAAGGTGGTATCTAGAGGAGGTGGTGTGACTCCATAGAGTCCTGAGGATGATCATCTCTATAGAGATCCTTGTTTTAACTCTAGGGTGTGGAGAGGTCTCCAATGAGATTTTGGTTCTCAATTATTGCTTATCACTACTTTTCATATGCATATGGACATTCATAATGAGTGGAACATCCAGACTCTTGAAGACATATTGAGCTCATGTGACATAAATTTTGGAGGTTTTTGAATGATGAACATTAACTTGGTTGGGTTTTCATACAATAATGGTTTTGAATCCACCCTTATTATGGGTTTGTTGGAAGATTTTTATGGATAACCTTGTTATTATTCATTGTGTTGGACTGGGGTCAGCGAGTCAGCAATTCTTAGGCCTGAAATAGTAAAGAATATGATAGATATGGTATAACTAATTCATTAAAGGGTGAAGTTATTTTAGGACCATCAAAAATACAATGGAGATCATAGGAGGAGAATCCTATAATTCTATATTGAAGATCACATGTTCCTAAAGGTGACTCCTTGTCATGGGAAGTGAATGTTGGTCATGGGAGAAAGATTTTCCCTTGGTTTTTTGAGCCTTCTGAGGTGTTGGATCATGTTCGAGTTATGGAATATTATGTAGATCTTCCCCATATAGAAGTCAAATAAATGATGTTTTTCACATGTCATAAATCCATCGTTATCTTTTTTATTACTCTCATGTAATCTATTGGGGAGATATTGATGTTGATGATGATGTGACCTTCGAGGAGTGGCTTGTGGAGATCCAGGACTACCTGGAGAAGGTGTTTTCATGGCTTGTTATTCCCTTGGTTCATATATTATGGAGGAATGGTAGTGTGGAGGAGATTACCTGAGAACATGATCCGTAGATGTGCACTCAATATCCTGAGTTGTTTGATTTTTATCTGTTCTCTTATAACGTTGTTCTCTTGTGTATTTTTACCTTTTTGGTTTATGAGATGGTTTTATCATATTTCTTATTTTTTATTTACTCTTGTTTTAGAGGTATCTTCCCTATTAGAGTGTTTAGGAGATGGTTATTTTTTTTGTGGTTTATTTCTTATTTTCTTTGAGTGAGGTGGTTGATCTCTAGTGATGGAAAGATATTTTAGAGGTATCTCATAGGGTTTCAGTTCATATGACCCTTTCAATTTTCTCTTTGGGTTTGGATTTGGATTCTCAAGGATGAGAATTATTTGATTGGTATCTAATGTAAGGTCTCATATCCATGTAGTCTGAACCTTTACATGTTTCTAAATTCTGTATTGCTCTTAGGAGGCTGGGAATAAATATATGGGGGGTTTTATGCTAAAAGATAGATGTAGGTATAATTCATGGCGTGAAAATGTTTCATTCTGTGTATTCTTAGTTCATGGATTATTATGGAATGTTAACGGGGTATTACATGATGTCTGTTTATTTTGGGTTAAAACATTCTATACATAGTGTTTTTTAGTAGAAATTAAATCTCAATGATTACACGACATGAAAGGGTTACACATCATGTAACTCCCCTATGAAGTTCATCTATAAAAGGTTAATTGGATTGGGTTTTTCTCAAAATTTATGGTAGTCTCTTTAATTTTAGGAGACTAGAATCCCCTCTTCTGATGCTTTGAGATTTCTTTAATAGGGAGAAATCCTTGTCTTCTTATCTTCAATCTGTGGTGATCTAAGATATGTTTTACCTCTTTTATCATGGTTCTTCGATCAGATTCATCCCATTTCTTCATTCTATGTGATGTCTCTTGATCTCCATGTTTCTCATGGAGTATTTATTGGTTATTTTTTAGTGTGGTTGTACCATAGAATCATTGAAGTGATGCAGCTTCTTATAGGAGAGGTGACCAGGATTTCCAATGTTGGTATGTTCTTGTGTGAATAACATTGATGACTTTGAGGTAGGGTATTCATTACTTATGTTATTTTTTTACATATAATCATAAATTGAGAATGATTAATCCCTTTGGATGGAAATGGAATTAACCTAATAATATATTGAACCGTATTAATAAATAATTGTTTAGAGATTGCATTTTGATGTGCTTTATACTATTATGATGGGTTTCCTCTTGATTTTATAGATAGTGTGATATCTATTATATAATTTTTTTAGCATGTTATTATGCTTGGTGTAGCATGTTGAAATTGGTAAAGAATTTAAATCCTAAATTAGTTGATAATGAATTCTCTTAAGAGTAATTAATGAAGAGGCGTGTTTGTAATCTAGTGGTTGATGTAATTTGATGATAGTCAAATTGATGAAATGTTCATGTTTAATTAAATGTGATCTTACATGATTAATGGAATTGATAAATAATGTAAATAATGTTAATTATTGTTTATGATTATAATAAACAGTCATGAAAATGGGAATGATTTTAATTCTAAGAGCATGTTTTGATTTTCATAGCTTGTTATATCTTGATGCCTTAGGTTTCTCATTGTTGGAACTTGTGATAATGAATCAGTTAATTCAAGATATAATAAGAACTTGTTTTTTTATAAAATATAATTTATAGGTATTGATTTTCATGTCTTATTGGGAAGGCCAAGTGCCATGATTTTGGAAACTTGAGATATTTTTTATTTTTGAAAGTTGGATAGCTTTTTTAAGGGCTTGTATTTCCTTGTTGGATATGTTTTTTTGTTTCCTATTGCTTTTGTGATGTGATATGGATGTGATCTTTATTTTTCAATGTGATATATGATGGGTAGACCCACATGTGATGTGAACCTATTATGGCTGATGTGATGTGGGAAGGTAGGCCCAGATAAAGTGGAAGAAATTGATGCCTGTGATGGAAACATGCATCAGGATATCTATGTGGGTGTTGGGTATGACATGGGAGATGTTGGAATGGGTTGAATCTGGTATTGTCCATTGAATTAATTCTGAGTGCTAGGATGGTAACCTGTGAATATATTTAATGTTTTATGGTTGGGTTTTTTATTTAATTTGTGTTATTTTTCCCACTACTTGAGGTAGCTGGATGTGCTTGGTTGTATAGTTACTCTTAGTGGTATCTTAGGATGGTTTTCCTAGAGTACATGGATTATATAACTATGCTAATAATAAATAATTATTTCTTAACCAATGGGTTTGGTGTTGATGGAAACTAAAAATATTAAAAGAATCTAATCTTGATAAAATGAGGATTTATTTTGGATTATTCCTGGAGGGAATGGACTTTAGTCTGGTTTAATGTAATGTATTGTGGATTAATGTTAATGGTTAATTAATGGTTAATGAATTAATTAATTTAAATAAATGATTCTAAATGAAATAATTAATTTATTTTCAGATTTTATATTCGTGTGTGCTTATAGGATATATGGTATTATCAATGGTAGTCGGGATCCCAAATGATGTTAGCTACATTTGATTCTAAGACTAGGTGATGCTCACAGTGTGGTTGTGAGTTATATTATATCTTGTATATTCTATGATTTCATATGATATTGTACCCAAGTAGGTTAGGGAAACTGACACCCAGTGGACTCTAGGAGTGTGATTTCCCCAATATCCTGGTGGGAGGATGGATGGCTGACTACCCCCTCTGGCCCCACACTCTTCTCTTAGTAGTTATTTGTGCTAGTATGGACAGCATTTAGCTTTCCCATATATGTGTGTAGAGTTCTATAGTGTCATTCAGTTATTTCACACACATGTATTACCAAATATAGGTTCCAAAGGATTATTATAGGTATGATGTGTATAGGTTGTGATGGTTTAAGGTACTTACTCGATGTATGGGCTGTGATGGCTCGAGGTATAATGCCCAATGTATGATACATGTTATACGAGATGTGGTGGATTCTTAAAACTACATGGTTACTATATATGGTGATTTTATATGGGATGATGTGATGATGTGATGCATGAGGTTCATGTTGTGGTTTCTTACCCAGGTTCTTCAGGATACCCTATTTTGGGGAGAGATGGATCAGGATGTACAATGTTGGGGAGGAGCAGAAAACCAATGGGGAAGCGAGAGGTGGGTACCCTTGATGTTTCATTATTATATTATATACTCTATTTTTTGTGATACTTGGTTATAGTTATCCATAGGGTGTTTGGGAGGTTACTATACCTATTTAGGTGACGAGTTAGTTTCAATGTTTTTCACTATGCTTTAGCATGCTTTCTTTATATTTTGCATGAGAGGCTTCAGGGAGGGTCCCACTGAGTAAAATATTATTCTCACCCTATGTATATATAATTGTTTTGGAGGTAATATAGATTAGGTTTTAGATATAGATAGATATTACTAGCTCATGGTTTTGTAGGATCTATTTTGGATTCATGTTCGTTACTCTCTTTACCATTTTGGTACTCGTAGTTCCCCTTTAAGTTGTTTTAGTACTGTATGGAATTGTATGTTTTTTTTCAATAATGGGAGGAATTTTATTAAAAAAGGATGGGATTACACCATATGAAAGGATGGAGTTTTGTTTACATCACAAATATAAAGTGGGGTCAACTCAGCAAGGAGATCATCACTCCACGTAATAGCATGGGCTACACCCATGTTTGCCAGAGCATCAGCAATCATGTTGGATTCTCTATAAGTGTGTGTTGCAATAAAGCTGATGGAGGAGAGAGAATGTAGGCAGTCAATCCAGAGGGAAGTGAGCTTCTAAGATAGGTGAACTGTACCCTGCCAAATAGCTTGAACAATGGTAGATGAATCACTCTCAATCCAGATGTTGATCAAATTACGGGCTTTAGAAAATGAGATAGCATGGATAACACACTACATTTCAGCTTCTAAGGAGGAGGTAGATCCACATGAGCCGTAGAAGCATCCAAGGATCTGGTCCAAATTATTTTCGAAGATTCCACCACAACTCGCTAGTCCTGGATTGCCTTTGGAGGCCCCGTCCACATTTATTTTTATCCACCCCATAGGCAGAGGTTTCCAAAAAACTTCCATCATAAATTTGTGACAAGGGAATTTCTCGTCAACTCCAATGCGCCTCAAGATCCCAAGATCTCTAACAGAGTTAGAGCAGTGATCGTTCTGAATCGAGGCCGCCTCTCTAATAGCAATGAGAATTCTCATTTTACCTTCATTGAGATTAAATAAGTTTTTGTGAAATATGTAGTCATTCCTGCCATACCAGATCACATGAAGAATCTCTGCAATAGCCTCCATAAACAGATTCCTGATTTTCTTAGAATCCAAGGTTTCCATGCATCTCTGAATCTGTGAAGTTAGAGATGTACCAAACAACCATCTGCAGTCAAATATATAAAATACATGATTCCATAGAGCAGAAGCCATATCGCAAGATAGAAATAGATGATTGATATCTTCCCTATGTTGATTACACATACAACATTTAGAGAAGAGGTTGACCCCGAAAGCCTATAGACCGGAGTCGATGGGAATCCTACCATGTGCAATACACCACACCAAGGTAAATCTCGAGGGTTTTATCCACGCTTTGTTAAAGTTTTTGAACCAGTCAAGAAAGTTGTTATCATTGTTGAAAAGGAAGTTGTAATAACTCTTAGAGTCTAGAATGCGATTATGGGCAGGCTCCCATATAATAAAATCATCATTTTGCAAGAAGGAGTAGGAGTCAACAATGTTCTTTATTTCATCTGGAAGAATGACATTTTGAGAGTGTATAATGTTCTTTATGGTATCATTGATGTTCAAGGGGGAGTGACCAGAAGACAATAAAGAAATAAGGGGGGAGCCCGTCTAATTGTCCAGCCAAAATTTTAAGTTGGAATCTTTATTGACCATCCATCTAGAATTAGTCATAATAACATTTAACGAACGTTTGATGGAAGGCCAAATAGAAGACATGCAAAAATTAAAATTTTTGTTCCTCAGTTTTTCAAGAAAGCGAGCTCTAAGAAAGTAAGTGTCAGGAGAGTTATTACAAATAAGGTTCCATGTCATCTTATCATGAAGGGAATCATTAAAGAAAGTCAGATTTTTTATGCCAATTACACCCTTATCTATGGGTTTACAATAGGTGGACCAGGGTATGGTGACCATTTTCCATTCAAGAGTACTCCATGTCCAAAAAAAGTTTTTGATGGCAGTATTAATGCGTTTTAAGAGACTCACCGGCCATTTGTAAATCATCATAGAGTAGACAAGTTTAGAGACAATAGTGGATTTAACCAAGAAAATTCTACCAACCATAGAAAGATTTTTCCCTTTCTAGGAGGAAAGGTTCTGAAGAGTATGATCAATAATAGAAGGGAAATAGGTAGCCTTAGGTCTGCCCTAAAAGATAGGGACACCCAGGTAAGTAAAGGGAAACGTGCTTTCCCTAATGCCAAGATCGTTTGTGATCCTGCTTTTCCTGCCATAGGGGAACTCTTTTCCAAAGTAAATATAAGATTTTTTCCAATTGATATGTTTCCCAGAGATAGACTCATAGCGAGAGAGGATGACTTTTAAATTGTTTAAATTCCTTTTTTTCCCCTTCCAAAAAAAAGGATTATGTCATCCGCATACAAGAGGTGAGAGGGGGCATTCCGGTTCCTGGAGGCAGGTATCGGATTAAGGTCACCATTTTCAATAGATTGTGAGATAAGTCTGCTTAAATAGTCTTCAGCAATGGATAAAAGGATGGAAGAGAGAGGGTCCCCCTGTCAAACCCCCTTAGAACATTTTAAGTAGCCCTTTGGGGATCCATTTAAGATGATAGAGATGTGGGCCGAATTAAACAAGGTTCTGATATTGTTTAAGAAAGTATCATTGAATCCAAAGTTGGCTAGGATTTTAATTATAAAATTCCAATCAATATTGTCGAAGGCTTTGGCAATATCAAGTTTTATGGCAACATTCCCTCCTCTCGTTTTTGTTATTGAGTAGATTCGTTGATTTAGAGGCAAGACAAATACAATTTTGTATTGATCTTCCTATTATGAAACCAAATTGATTCCAAGAAACAATTCTATTATTAATAGGATAAATTCTATTCACAATGAGTTTGGTAATAACTTTCATGAGGGAATTTATCAAAGAGATGGGTCAGAAGCTGTGGATATCATCAGCATTTTCAGTTTTGGGAATAAGCACCAGGAATTGGGAGTTGAGACCTTGAGGGAGAAGGCCACGAGAAAAAAAGGCTTTAACCATGCAACATACATCCTCTTATAAGACATCCTAGTGATTTTGATAAAAGTCATTGTTAAAACCATCAGGTCCAGGGGAACCATCTAGATTAAGACTAAACACAGCATCTTTAATCTCTTGGTCCAAGGGAATGCTGTTAAGCATAACATTCTCTTCCTCAGTAACCAGATTGGGAATCACATCAGGGTGAAGATCAAAATCAATACCCAGGCCATTGAGGAGATTATCAAAATAGGAGACCACATGATTGGAGATGTTTTCTTCCATGTCAAAAATTTGATTTCCTTATCTAAGGAAGGAAATAGGTCTACAAGCTTTTTTAACCCTATTAAGGGCATTATAGAATTTGCTGTTTCTATCTCCATCATTTAACCATTTAGTTTTGAAAATTTTCTTTTTGAGGTTCTCCATGAAGTTCAAAAGAGAAATCAACTTAGAAGATATAATTAATTCATGTTTAGAGGTGTCACTAATGTTGGAGGAGGTTGTATGGAATTGTATGTTTTCATTTGGGATTTACTTTTATATATATATATATATATATATATATATATATTTGTGTGTCTGTGTCTAATATGGTGTTTATTTTTGTATATATCTCATCTCTCTCTTCCATATGTTATCTTAGAGGGTAATACCTCCCATATAATGATTTATTATACCCTCAGTGCTAGTCGCCAACCCAAGGCCCACTGGAGGAAGAACTCGAGCAGTCGCTCTCTCTCTCTCCCCTCATTGCAGTATCTTTTTAAAGAGGGGGTCTTGAAATATTAGAGAAAGGAAACTACTTGGTGTTAGAGTACACTTCTTGGTTTATCGATTTGGTTCATGTTTCTCCAAAACTCCTTGCAAACAATAATATCAAGGCTCAATGATTTAAAATGGGATTGAATCCTAAGATCAGATCCATGATTATTATTTTATTATTACTAAACTTTTTAGAGGTGTATAATAAGGTGGCCATGTATGAGGTAGATATTTCCAAGAAGATAAGTCTCAGGGGTGTTCCTTCTAAGGGTGGTAGCTAGATCTCTTCATCTGGTAAGAAGTAGAAGTAGGAAGAATCTCATCAAAGTAGTGTTAAGAGTGAACAACAATAATTAGATACATCACTAGTGGATTCCATAAGGATTAATCAAGTAATATACTAATAGTAGATTAAGGTTGGTCATACCAACCCTATTTACCTAGAGTCTCTGAGGACGTACTACTAGTGTGGATGTTAGGGACATCTCCAGCACTTCAATCATGATTATTTGTAGGGGATCGTTGTTGGATCCACGTTATCAAGGGTTATCAAGTGAAGTATGATGCTTCCAAGGGTGGAAGATCTCAATATCATGTTAAATGAGGTTCTCAGAATGTAAGGAAGGCATAGGGTGGGTCTAATTCAGGGTGTCTTCATGAAGATGATGTGATACCATAGGATTCATATTTTGGTCTAATCATAGTGAGAGGTATAGTGTTTATTTATTATTTTATGTAATCTATTATTTTTGAAATGGGCACATCCCATTATTTTAACTCACTCAATTTTCTTGATATCCTGGGTATGCATGTAATGTTGATGCCTTTTTAAGTATTTACATACCCTATTGGGTAAGAATAAGGAACAAGGTTTCAAGTGCCCAAAGTATCATTTTATAGTTTCTAACATAGATGTAGTTTTGGATTCCCTCATGTTGGGCCTATATGTTTTTGGCCTTGTTATAGACATGGAATGGTTGATCTTTTATAAGTCACAGATCGACTATTATCATTGTAGGGTCTAGTTTCTTACTCTTAATGGTATCACTCACATCTTCTAGTGTAAGTGGGATTCATGATGAGGGAGGGAAGGACCGATTTTTTAAAAGATAGTTTCGATTTCATTCTAGTTTTCTTGGTTTTTCTTCAATTCCACAAATCATGGTTCATAGGTTTGTCCTTCGATGGTCATGAACAAGTAAAAAGATGTGTTTTTAGAGGATTATTAAGGGTTTCTTCTCTATTTAGCAGCCTATTTTACTATCTAACTTCTCCATATGATGAGTACCATTTATATACCATATTTATAGATAGATATGAGTGAGATAAAAGAGTTTAAATTTCTACTAGAGGACCTTTAGGGTAAGGGATTTATCCATCCCATTATGTCACATTGGGATTCACCGATTATATTTTCAAAGAAGGTGGATGGAATTATCTATATTTGCATTGACTGTCATAAGATTAATCAAGTGACTATAAAGAATAAGTACATTTTTCCCATGATTGATGATTTTTTAAATATTCTTAAAAGAGAACATTTTTTCTCGCTAATTGACTTGAGATTAGGGTACCACTAGTTGAGTTTCTAGGAAGAGTATGTCTCTAAGACCACTTTTCAAAGCGATTATGAACATTTTGAGTATTTGGTTATGAAATTAGGGATGAACAATTCTCATGCGGTCTTTCTGGCCATGATGAACAAGATCTTATACCTCCTTCTTAAATCATTTTGGGTCGTATTTGTGGATGACATTTTTATGTATTAAAAGATAAAAGGGGACCATTATAGCCATCTAGAGGTTGTTTTGGGAGTCTTGAAGATGCATTTTCTACATGTAAAGATATCCAAATCCAAATTATTCATTTAGGAAGTGATTTTATTTGTCCATGTTATATCTGAAAGAGGAGTTTCAGTGTATAAAAATAATTTTAGAGAAGTTATGTCTTGCGAGTTGCATAAGAATGTGTTCAATATCCATAGTCTTTTGGGAATTGGCAAGTATTATATAAATTTTTTATTTGAATTCTTCAAGATAGATTCTCTCTTGATTGCTTTTACTAAGGAAGAGGTAGAGTATGAAGGGGATGAGAAGTTTCATTATTCTTTTGATTAGTTTTAGGCCCATTAAACATCCACATCAGTCTTGATTATTTTCGATCCCAGAAAATCTTATGATGTGTATTGTGATGCCTATGATGTGGGATTGGGGTGTGTACTGATTCAGGATAATCATTTAGTGTCATATAGCTCATGAAAGTTATGCTCACATGATTGGAATTATCCTACACATGACCTAGAGTTAAAAATATTGATGCATGCACTAAAGAAATGGAATATTAACTATTGGGTAGTGTCTTATTTTCTATTCAGATCATAAAATCTTGAAGTGTAACTTTATCTAGAGGGACATTAACCTTCTATAGAGATTTAAATTTGAGTATATTTATATTTTATATTTTGGTAGTGTTAATACACCTGACAAGGGTAACTTAATCAGCAATGTGTTGAGTATAAATCTTCAAGTGTTGGCTATTTGGGAATCAGTGGAATACTAGGGCCTATTGAGTATGTTTACTGATTTGAGTCTAGATGTGTAGTAGGATAGAGTGTATGTGTTATTTAAAAGTGTGTGGGTCACACCATATCATATTTATTAGGTTATTAGTTAGAAATTATCCAACCCTGAGTGAGAAAATTATAAAATTTATAAATTGTGGGAATACCACATGTGATTGGTCTCAATATCCTAATGGTTATCCGCTTTTCCCAAAGTGGATGGTATTTATTATGAGCTTGGGGAAAGAGGTTATGTGTGAGGGGAATAATTCATGTTAGGTTTTGAAAAATGGGGTGAACAAGTTGTTTTATACCTTGATAGGACAATATTGGTGTCCTGTGATAAGGAATTTAATAGTAGACTTCATGTCTTGATGTTTGACTTATAGAGAATCAAAGCTGAGAATCAGAGACTAGCTGGGTTTCTATAGAGTCTCTCTATTATTGTGTGTAAATGGGATGAGATCTTGATATATTTCTTGATTGGACTACCTCATAATTAGAATGAGAGATATTCTATATGGGTTATTGTCGAATGTTTGATGAAATAATCCCATTTTCTTCCCATAAGAGTGTTGATGAACATGGAGGACCTCAGAAATTTTTATGTTTGAGATGTTTTTAGGATTCATGGAGTTCCATCAATGATATTTTCTGATGGGGATTCTTGTTTTAATTCTTGATTTTAGAAGGGTCTCTAGAAGTCTTTTAAAATAAATATGAAGTTGAGCACTGTGTATCACTAATGGATGGATGATCAGTCTGAGTAGACCATCCAGACTCTCGAGGATATGCTCTGAGCATGGGTTATTTACTTCATAGGTTCATAGGAAAGTTAGATATTATTTTATGAGTTTTCATAAAATAATAGTTATCATTCATCGATTAGGATGGCCTCATTTAAGGTGTTATATGGGTGGTTTTTCCATTCACCTCTTCGTTGGGCTGAGGTGGGTGATTTCTCCTTACGAGGAATGAGTATCATCTAGGAGATAAAAATTTTACTACAGTTGACTTAGAAAATAACAGAGATAACTTACAGTTGTTAGAAATATTACATCGATCTAAATAATCACCCACTGTATTTTGAGTTTGGTGAAAATGTATTTATTTGGGTATCCATTTAGTTGGGACACAATCTCTTAGGAACGTAGTGAAATATGACTCCATGTTATGTCAGGTTGTTTCATATTGTGGAACATATCAGGAAAATATCCTATCGGTTGAATTTTCCACTATGTTTGACCTTGATCCTTGTCATATATCATATTTCCCAATTTAATAGATATCATCCAGACTCATCTCATTTGTTAGAATGGGAATATTTAGAGTTTGACCTTGATGCCACCATTATTGAGTAGTGTTCTTATATCATGGATTTTTAGAACAATGTGATTTATGCTAAACTAATGCCATTGGTTTGTGTGATTTGGTTGTGTGTTGGAAATATTCATGAGGCATGGGTTATTGCAACTTTTTTGTGGGTTTAATGGCCTCATTGGTTTCCTTATGATGGTGTTTGAGGACTTTTTAGGGACAGGAAGTGACATGGTGGGGAGAATTGTGACACCTTCTAGGTCACTAGTACCTATTTTTTAGTTTTTAATTATATTTTATTTCATACTTTATTTTTTCAGGTGTCGAGGGTCAGAATTGATTTATTTGGGGAGAACATACCATGGATCACGGTTGGTGCACTATTTTTTTAACCATTAGGATAACATTGTGAGGGTGGATAGTTTCCAGAAAATGCAATTTCTCACATTTGAGCATGGTTTTTAAAACCATTCAAGTCCTAGGGGTAACTATCTGGCTCTATTTTGGGGACACATGATCACCCACATGGTTGGTGCATGATTTTTCTATTAGTGATTCTCAACTATGAAAGCCTTCTAGCTCATTAAAATTTTGGATTTCTACCAAAATCCCACTAATGGATTTATAACATAGGGTATTTTTTTACTCTCCCTCTCAAGCATAGCCCCAACCCTTAGATTTCAAGTTTCTCCCCTATCCTTTGTGGTTCATTCTATTTAGATCCTAAATTTGTTGGATTTAGGTAAGTCCTATTATATAATATTTCTTCATCATTTTCCCCTTTTCTTCCTTTGTTCTTCCTTTTATATGGAATTGTGAAACCCTAGTGGGTGGGTTAGAGAAATCCAGGGGTATTAATGTGGTTTGTGTTTTGATATCCTGTTTTTTAGGTGTGTGAGGCCTTATTCTTCTCTAATAGGGTGGTTTTCATAGAGAGAGATAAGATTGAAACCATTTCTAAGGATCGTGTCTCTATTTAAGGGTGTTTTCCATGGATTAACTTTAAATTCATTATCATGTATGATTTTTTTCACTAAATTTCAATTTGAATGATTTATAATTGATGGTTATTCTATATTTCATATCATCCATGGTATTATACAAGGAATTTAATGTTTAATGTGGGTTTTCCAAATGGAGGTGTCCTAAGTTCACTCCAGGTGTTTGATAAAATGGATCAGAATGTGTTTGTGGTTTGAAATGGATTTTTAAATAGGTTTTAGAAAACAATTTCTTTGGGAAAAGTTATTTTATTAAAATGGGAATTTATGTTTAACTAAAATTGATTATGGGATGGTTTTTTATGTAAATAAATTTTGATGTGGTTATTTTGGGCATTGTGTAACACTTGGGATACCTAGGGTGTGAGTGTGTGTTGTCAGAGGGACTATGAGAGACTTTGGGGAGGAAGACAGGGATATTTTCTACTTATTCTCAAGGGACTAAGAGAAAATTTATGAGTATTAATGAGAGAGCTTCCACATGTTGACTAAGAGAATGATAGAGATCTTGTAGTTGGGCTCAGGGAAGGCCATAAGATCTTACACCTTTTTAACCAGCTACAAAACTATATTTTAGATTCAATCATAGTAGAAAATGTTGGTTATATCCCTTACTGCACATTACTCATATTGGGTTGATTTACATGATTTTATGCATTATTATAGTGCCTATTTTGACATGATATCATGTGTTATGTTGATTTCTATTTATTTATTTATTTTAGGATAATGTTTATGCTTATTCTTATTTATGCCTTGTTTTGGTTGGTTGATCATGTTCATGTCATGTGGAATTTATTTCTCTCTTGGATCCATATTTATAAATGTTTTGGAAAAACATATTTTATTATAAATAAAACCAAATGGATTTCAAGTGGTTAATTTCAAGTGGAATTTTTTCAAAGTGAAATAGTTTTGGAAAATGATTTTTCAAGCTAGTTTATTGGTTTTCATGGTTTAAAATCCTTAAATAGATCCATAGTGGTGTATTGCTAGGATTTTGACCTCAAAACCTTTATATGAATTTGGGTGTATATAGACGTTGTTTTTCAAGACACACGTTATGGAAATGGAATTATTCATATATGTGTGTCTTCAAGATTACTTCCATCCATGGTCTTGATGGAGGATTTGTGGTATCATAGGGTTGGATCATGAAGATTTGTTTTAGGGTTTGTGTATATTTTGGGATGTTTGTATTTTAATGTATGGTCACTTTCCCAATATTTGGATTTTGAACTTTTTAATGGATATAACTTGTTTTGGTTCCATTAGAGAATGTTATGTATATGATGTTATAATGTTGTCTATGGTATCTTTGTTAGTCATTGTTATTTTTCTCTAGCTGATGTTTATTTTATGCTGACTCTAATTGTGTTGTTGTTTTCATTTCATTCCATGGATGAGTCATGATGGTTTACCATAGGTAAAACTATTAAAAAGAGGTTATTAATTATGGTGTGTGCTAGTCACTAGCCCATCACATGAGCCTTAGCCCAGTTGGTGAGGTCTCTCTAAGTGCATCCATGAGACCCAGATTTGAAACCAGGTGGAGGCATAATTCTTGGTACTATAGAAGACTATAGCAGGTACCGTAGTAGGTACTGTAGTAGTACTGTGTGGGTACTGTAGAAGGGCTTGTAGCAGTTACTATAGCAGGCCATGTAGCAGGTACTATTCAGTATTGTAACAATCAGAACTATTCACCTTGGGCCACCGGTTTGGGCTTGGAGTCCTTAAGGCCTTTGGGCCACCTAGGCCTTCATGTCAGTAAGGATTTTTGGCCACCTTTAAAGCCTTTGGGTCACATCAAGGCATTTTGTCCACACGATCAATGCAGTTGTCCCTGAAAGACTGTACAGAAAGGAGCATCCCCAGAGGAGGATTCAAAGCATGCACACTAACCAGAGCAGAACCAAACAGATTTGGAAGAATGAGAGGGTATGGAAATGCCATCGGGACCAGCCTGTGCTTGCATAGGAAGCTTAGCCAGATGATCATGTGAAGTTGGAGAGCTACTATCATGATGCAGACGCTGGGGAGGGGAAATTCCTTGTATTTATAGTCTGGTTTAATTCCCTAAGACCTTTGGGTCGTGTAATGTCTCTTAATCATGTGGGCCATGTTATCTTTAATCCTAAAGGCCTTGTAAGGGTTTCCCCTCATCCCTTGAAAGGGGGGTTATCAAAAAATCAATAAAAAAGAAGGCCTTTGGTCCATTCAGGCTAGTCATTGTCCCATGGAAATAGGAAACATGCTTCGGTATGTGTATCCTTCTAGCTTGGCTGATGGTTCAGGTCAGCTCAAGTCGGTTTCCAACAAGTCGTGACTATTTGGGTCTCACTGGATGTGATGGTTGTGTCATGAAGAAATACATTACTCCTAAATGAGGATAATATAAGTAAGTATTTATAGAATCTCACTAAAAATATTTCTTCATTTTAATTAAATCAATTCTTTTTAAACCCTAATTACACTAATACGTCAGCTTTGTGAGTTTTTCTTTGAACTTTCCCAATACTATGTTTTAAATTATTAAGTATTATACTTGTGATTTTTTTATAAATTTTTTATTTTGATTAGACCTTTAGGTAGATGACGATGCCCTTTGATATTCTCAAAACTGGCATTGTTTCTAGTGATAGTTAAATTTTTTTTTTAGGTTTTTAATTTTATTTTTAATTTTATTTTATATTCCCTTTATTTAAATTACTCTTTTTACCTTGGGTATTTTGTGGTAAAATTTTCAGATTGAAATCATTAATGAACAACTATAACCTCAAGAAAAGAAATAATTCATCATTGATTCCACCCCCCCCCCCCCCATTCTGAACCAAGTCCATAGATTAATGTCTCTATAACCATGGTGGGCGCTGATAAAAATCAAGTAGCAAGATGAGTTTTTAAAGAGACCTAGGGCTATGTAAGCCCTCACAGTATGGGTGACTATTGAATAAAGGATTGAAACAGAGTATCCTAGCACCCCTTGTTGATACCAACCACTTCAAGAACAATATTTCAATAATTTCAATGATATCAAATAGAATTCAATTTACCATACTGATATATAATGATCCAAGTGTACATCTGGGAAGCTTTCTCAATCTCTATAACACATTCTAATTCTATAATGTTTCAACCGATGTGGTAAGACCTTATATTTTCTGATTTTCATTACATGAGAAAGCTCGAGATTGGGTGAAATGGTGAGCAAAAGTTTCCAATGTCAATGAGAAGGGACAAAACATAAATGAATTCATGATATCAAAAACAATGATTGGACGCTAGCACAAATGGAATCATTAACCAAGAATATAGACATCATATGGGCCAGCATAAAAACCCCAAGTTACATATATAGAAGAAAAATATTATACTGATTACATTCATGATAATCAATTTTAGGGTTGGTGGCCTGAACAAAAAAAGGAATAGGATATCAATAAAGGAAATAAGGGTACGAACAACAAGTACCCCAAGAGATACACAAACAAGATAGGTCCATGAATTGGAAGAGATGTTACCTAAATTAATGACCAAAAATAGGTTTGTACTCAAGTAAATAAAAGAATAATCAAAAAACCAAATGGTTGGATTGAAGAATATAGAGCATCAGATTGGCCAAATTTATGACTAGCTAGAGAGAGACCCCGAGAAGTACTACAAGGATTCCATGAAGCATTACCACATGAATATTTAAATACAAAACTTCTTAGAAGTGGAAAGAAGACACAAGGAAGTGGAATAGAATTGATATGATAACAACCAGAGGAAGAAAGTGAAAAATAAGTTGAAAATGGAAAGGAATAAGTAGTTAAAGAAGCTAAAGAAGAACCACCACAGTACAAGCCAAGACTATCATTTCCAAAAAAAAGTAACAATTGAAGACCGACATGAAAAGAGATAAATTTTTTAAACACGTTAAAATTTTTCATATTAATATACCTTTTATAGAGGCTCTCTCAAAAATGAATACCTATACAAAATTCATGAAAGAGATAGAAACAATTAAGAAGAAGCTATAGGAAATTGGCACCATTCTACTCACATGATTGTGTTCAGTGGTGGTATCAAAGGACCTGCCTAATAAGAAATGTATTCTCAGTAGTTTTATGGTTTCCATATTTATCATAACTAATAAATTTTGAAAATAATTGTGTGACTTAGGTGTGAGTTTCAATATCATCTTGTACATGACTTTCAAGAGTTTGGGACTTAAAGTATTTATTCAATTATCTAATTCAATAGTGAAATACCCAAGAGAACTAAATGATGAAATTTTGATACAAGTTTACAAGTTTATGTTTCTTGTATAATTCTTATTTCTGTATATGGAAGAGGAGAAAAATTTACTCATTCTAGGAGACCATTTTTAGCCACTGGGCGTGTGCTGATCAACATCCAAAGTAGAGAACTTTTTCTGAGATTTTTCTATGATCAAGTAAGTTTCAAAATCCACCACACAATGAAGAATTTTGTTGTGAGATTGGTAAATTAGTTTAAATAGTAAAAAACACCCAAAGTTGATGGTGTTGCTGAAAGTAAATTGGTACATAAGATAACTTCCATTATAAAAGAGGATGATCAACTTAAAAACACTAAAAAGAAGAGATAGAGAGATAATTTGAAGGTTCAGACCTCTGGAACTATAAGAGTGAACAACACCACTAAATTTTAGAAAGGATAAAAAGTATGGATGTAACATGACCTTCCATTTAGTTCATCGGGATTGAGGAAGAAATGGTTGATCGGACCAATGGAGATCAAGGAAGTACTATCATCAAGATAAATTAAGTTGTTTAGAGAGGAATGACAGGGGTCAGCCTATATAGAATTGAAATAACTGAGAACATTAATGGACCCCAACTAGGTACAAAATTTTCAATCATCCATAACATGATATTAAGTTGAAGGAGGTAAGGTCGAGCCTATGAAGTCAAACAAAAGCACTTCCAGGAGGTAACCCACGATTTTTGTATTTTTGATTTGGTTTTTAGGAGTTCCTGATTTCACTTAAAATATTTCAAAATTCATTGATTATGTCCTATAATTTTACTTTTATATTTTTATTTTTTATAGGACCATCAAGACCAATGATGAAAGAAAGCATCAAAAAGCATAAGAAGAAGCTACATGACAATTACACGTCATGGGATAAGTACACATTATGAATTTCTATAGGCAGAAAATTTACAACCAACATTGAAGCATAATTAAAAAGGGTATTGATAATTTTAATCTTGAATTTTTATAATCTATTCCCCACATTCAACTATTTTATACCTTTAACTACCAATTTCTTTACCGTACTTTATTCTTTCTTCAATCAATTGAACTTGGAGACATAAACTGTCTAGGATACATTCTATTCCATGATTTTAAATTTATTTGTTAAAAAAATTGAATTATAAGAATGAGGAAAATAATTATTAAGGATAAGAATATGGATTAAGATTTGAAAAATATTTATTTTAGGAGTATGTTAATCATTATAAATGAAATTATTCTGATATTTGTTCATGCTTTTAATTTCTAATATTTGCATCACTTGATTTAATTATTTATATTAATTTCCATGAGTAGTTGTCCCAACCATTATTATCATTCCCAAGACACCATCTGCACCCAATATTTCACATTATTTCTATATTATATTTCTTGTGAAACTCAAGCATGTTCTCTTATAGGACTTGATTTGTATCTTATCAAAGCTATGACTGAACATGCTCACTTTTAATATGATTAAGTAATATTTTGTTAACAGTTTTCCTAAAAATAAAATTAAATTAATCCATTTTAAAGCCCATAGAATCTATAAACAACCTTTCTAGGTAAGATTAATGTTAAAATACCATGTTATCCTCTCCTACCTTGCTCTAAATATTTTTCAAGATTACCAAAAATAAGAATGGGGATAATTTTCATGAGATTTTGGGAAGGCATATTCATTGTATTTATTGCACACCCTCTTGTAAAAAAAGAAATTTTGAGTCTACATAAATTTAAAAATCACCATTTCATGATCGATGATCTTGTTATAACTATTAAAAATAGTTTCATGAGGAGATCATTTGGGGTTGGGTGGTGGCTATGAGATTTTTCCCTAATAAAACCTTCTAAAAAGAAAAATTAATATTAATAAAAGATTTTTTTTTCATTTATTTCATTTCCTATATTTATGAGACTACTTTAAGATGTTTGGGGAAGAGGTGACTTCCATTAAACTATTTTTTATTATCGTGTAGATTAATATAGAGATAAACCTTCTTTTATAAACTTACTTGGTTTTCATCATTTACCTACCTAACTTAAGCCTCTGAGCTTTTTATCCTAAATAGTGAAGCCCTCATGATTATTTATGATTTTCTTCTTTATACAGTGGAGATGATAGATGCCTTGAAAGCCTATGGTAAGTGGCATGTTCTTGAGGTATGTTCATCGATCTATTTATTCATACCTCAATGATGGGTAGAAAAATTCACCTGAGGTAAATTATAGTGGTTATGCATATTAATAATGAATGGATAAATGAAAATAAATGAATGAAAAGGATTGGATATATAATAATATGAAAATTAAAATGCAAGGTTAATTTTAATTCTATGAAAAATAAGGTGTTGATAAAATTTCTACATGTGATGCATGAACATTCGACTTTTTATTTGATCAATTGTTTTTGTAGAATTTGAATTTAGAAAAATGGTAAGGTGAACATTTTTTGTAGTATTTTGAGATTCCATCCTTGAGGATAATTATGAATTCAATTTTAATGGGATTTGATAATTACATTTATTATATAAATTTTTGATAATAAAATTCATTGATTCTGATGATTTTTATTATTAATGCATATATGTACACCTGATGTTTTCTTCATTTTTTGTCAGAATGCTATAATTTATTGGAGATAAGAAAATGGAGTGGAAACGATCATGATATCCACTTAAAAGAAGTTTTTCCACAAAGAAAGATGATCATGGAGAACTTCCAAGGCCCAATAATGAATAACTAAGGAAAAATGAGGCTTCTAAAGCTGAAAATCTACTGTACACATCGTGTAATAATTACACTTCATAAACCGATGAAATTTATGAATAAAATACAAGTCACGAAGTAAAGAAAATTAGCCTGGAGTGAAGATGAAAGGTTTTAAGGAGTGACACATATGTATCATGCTATGAAACATGTGAGGATTACCCAAAATGCATGCAGGTCATGATTTCATTACACATGGTGTAACATTTACATGACATGTAATCATTACACGATTTGTAAAGGTAGGTATGACCTAAAAATTACCATATTTGATATATTTTGGGGTTTTAACCTATTTTATGGCCCGACGACCACTTATGAACACATTTTGACCTTCCTAAATTCTATTTAATGTTTCACAAGACCATATGGAGTCTATAAATATAGTGTTAGGTTGTTGTTGTCAAGGAGATATAGAGACTAAATCTTAGAGTGAGAAGATGTGTTGTGAGGGGTCCTCGCCAATTTCATCTCCTTTTTTCATTATTCTTTCTTTTATAACTTTACTTCCCACTTATTATTTCATCACTAGGATGAGGGGGTAAACCCACCTTGTTCTAGGGTTATTTATTAGAAGGGGGAGGATTTGTTGGATATTTTTCTTTTTCTTTATTCATGTATTTGGTTTACAACAGTTCATTCAATCAATTTCCAATACCTTTATTTTAATTTTATCTTGACCATTGGTATTTGAATCATAAAAGAAAATTATAAATTACACAACTGGATACCCTGAATTAAGACATGACCATTTTCGCCTTCAAGGAAACCATGTTTAAATATGGTATTGAGAAAAATCAATTCGACAAAACCCTAAATTATTGAACCAATGTAAGTAGAGTATTTTCATTTCAAGGAGGAGATACCATGACTGTTGGATCTTACTCATCTTAAGTATGAAACCAAACATGTATTAATAAAAATATTCTAAATTAAAATTTCACCTGAATCATAAAACTACAAAACCCTGATACTCTTTTAAATCTGATTACAAACTAAAAAAAATTGTTGTGCTTTTCTTTTTTTTTTCTTTCATTTTCTCAAAACTATTTTAAAAACTATAAATATTCTTTGTTTCAACTTTCTCAAATTAACCAAACCTATCATTTCTTCACATCTTTATATATTTTAATTAAATTAATTTTTTGAAAAACTAATTGCACTAATTCACCTTCTCTGTGTGTTCGGCATCAAACTTGACCAATACCTTATTTTAAATTATTAAGTAGCATATTTTTGAGTTTTTTATTAAAATTTTATTTTTATTAGACCTGTATGGAAATAAAAACACCCTTCAGGTTTTCCATTTAATACTATATTCTAACATGTTTTAGAGTATCATTTGTATAAAGGTCAGTTAAACCATTTCATTATGATTTCAAACATAGTGCCTAATATATTAAATGTTTGGGAATTCATCTTAGTACATTTTGAGTATATTTATGATTAGGTGACAATGTTCTATTGTTCTATATTTTGACATTGACATGATCATTATACCTAGAGGTTTCCTTTAGTATTATTGCATTTGTATCACCTTGGTTTGGATATGTATTTCTTATATAGATGTTAGAAATCTATTTTGTAGTTTCTATCATTTGAGATGTGTATTGGTTACACATGGATATATATGAGTATATACAATATGTTACTCCCCATGAAATGAGTGGCCTCATATAGAAGAATGTTATGTATGTGTATATGATTACAAATAAACATATGCATATGGTTCCTTCTTATGATAAAATGATTATACAATTGCTAGATGATGATTATGGTTATACACAATTAATCTATATTGATAGGTAGTGTACCCCTGGGTATGGTTTTTTTGGGTGGGTGTGTCACGACCCCCTCCCCACAAAGTGTACCCCTCATGGGCCGGCAATGTGAAAAGGGAGATAATGACCCCCGAGTCCCGCCTCTAGTAGGCCCCGGGTTGGCGACTAGCACCGAGGGTATAATAACATACAAATGGGAGGCATTACCCTCTAAGAGAACACATGCAGAAGAGAGAGATAGAATAGACTCCAATCAACTCCAACTTAGAACTGAGATATAAAAGGAAACCAAGTACATATATGAAATGTCATGAAAAAGTACTACAACTGAAAGGGAAAACTAAAAGTACCCAAAAGAAAGTAAAACGACAGCGACCACAAGCCCGAACAGCTCCTCCTCCAACCGCAAGCTAGTAGTAACCAGCTTGATCTCCAACCTGCTCCAAGTGACCTGAAAAATAGTTTATATATACATAGGGTGAGTATAACAGTATACTCAGTAGGATCCTCCCCAAGCCTCTCGTGCAAAAGTAAAGAAAGCATGCTAAAGCCCAGTGAACAACAAGTGAAACTAACTCATCACCTAAACAGGTATACTATGTTCCCAACGTCACCATGGCTACTCTCACCAAGTAACGCATACAAGAATATAGAATATAGTAAATAATATCAAGGGTACCCCGCTACTACTTCCCCACTGGTTTTCCGCTTTGCCCCAACGACATACGTCCTGTGCATCTCTCTCCAAAGGCTTGCCCGTAGACACCTGGGCGAATCTCCACACCGTCCTCACAACCAAAAGTAACCAGGTAGTCTCCGGGAGCCACCACAGCTCGCATAACGTGTATCATACATCGGGTATAATACCTCATGCCATTACAACCCATACTCCGAGTAAGGATCCTCAAGACATCATAGCCTATACACGTTACACCTATAGTAGTCCGTAGGATACTATATCCAGAATATATGTGTGTGAATAACCACAAGCCATTACATCCCTCTACACATATATATGGGGTAACTAACCACTGTGCCTCATGGAAAAAGTATCTACCAAGAGAAGAGAGCGGAGCCAAAGGGGGTAGTCAGCCATTCAACCTCCCATCAGAATGTTGGGGAAAACACCCCCCCGGGGCTCAGAATCCCCGGGGTGTCAGTTGCCCTTACCGACAGGGTGGAGTAGCGTATAGAAACACAAAAAGTACAGAATATATATGTAACTCACATCAACACTATGGGAATTACCTAGTCTTAGATACAACTGCAGCTAACGTCTCTCAGACTCCAGGCTGCTATTTCAAAGACTAGGTATCCTATAAGCACACAAACATTTGAAGAGCTTTATTAGATTACTCCATTATCATTTTATCAGTTCCACCGTACGTTAATTAATTAATTAACCATGAACAATTTACCACATTAAACTAAATTGGCATCACATTCAAAACTACTCCTTTTTAGGATTCACATCACTATTAAATTTTAGTATCTCCATCCCCGTGGATTTTCACCATTTAATCAAACATTCATTATATAGTTACCTTCCCACATTCCTGGGCATTCTAGAAAAGCATCCTATGGTACTAAACACAAAGGAGGCTCAACACGGTGAGTAGATATACTACCCGTCGAGTCTTTGCCGCCTATAGAAAGAGAATAGACCCATCCTCCATCGAGAGGCTAAACACGGAAAGCATGTGGCATACCCCGCGTGTCTTCGCCTCCTTCGGAAAGAGGGTAAGCAAGACCAGCTGCCTTGAGCAGTGGGGAAAAGTAAAGAAGATAAACAACCAAACCAAACCACCAACATCAAACCATCACATTCATCTCATACCATCATCCTTGGTGTCCTCCCCGACACCCATATGCATAAACCGATGCATCTTGCCACACTAGGCCTCATCCGCTGCCACAACCACAAGTCCCCATGCCTCCACATATCACAACATCCATCCAGGATCACATCAAATCACCAGCATTAGGAAATCAAAGATCACAAAATGGGCTCTCGGCCCTTTAACAAGGCATTCAGCCTTCAAACAGAATGAGCACTCAGAGCTCCAAACCACAAGGCATTCAGCCTTACAAGCAAGCGGGTAACTCAGAACCCTTTTGAAATTATCGAACTAATAGTTCTTTAATCCATCTTGAATTGAAAGATTTGTTATTCGTAGGTTCCAATCATGGATACCTAATCAGTAAGCTATCACAATTAAATAACCATGCTTACTTCCCTAATTTGATTATCCTCAAATTAGAACAACTACAACAACTGCAATAACCAGATTAATTTACATGCCTCTTTATCTTTAGCCAATTAATTAATAATTAATTCCAGCTTTACGTTCTTTATCAATTTCCATCATGAACGAGCAACTAATTAAAGAAAAACATAGATATCACTCTATCTAGGAAAACATGAGGCAAACCGTTATCACAGTATAAAGCAACAACATGCGATCAACCAATTCTTTTAATCCGGTTCAAGTATTTAATTAGGTCAATTTTCATTGTGATCCAAAGGGATAAATCATTCTAATTCTACGATTGCACATATACAATTAGAGAAGCCATGAATCCCCTACCTCAAACAGTTCCTCACGTTCTTTATCCACAAAACAGGTCACGATCCTCCCCTCGCGACAACTGCATCCACCGGAGGATGCTGCGGTACGAAAGTACCAACCAACCCCAAGAAAACCCATTAGAATCTTGGAAATTACATGGTATAAATATGTAAAGGAGGATAGGAGAAGATGAACCCCAAAAGAACGACGATACAACATACCTTATATCGAATATTGATCGGCACGGCTTAGTTGCATCCAAAACAGAGCAGAACCAATCCTAGGAGTAAAGATTGATTGTACAACTCCTACGGAAAGGATTGAAAGGTTATAGTACCTCCTAGTTGAGAACAAAGGGAAAGAACAAGGAAGAATGGTATCTCGTCCCTTTTAAGATTTAATGGGGCGACGGTTTAAGATCCGGTTAATTCTGCATTAAAAACGGATCGCATTAACCCACGCGGTTTGACCAAGTAAAACATTCCAAGCCTTAGGAATAATTAATATAGGATTCATAGAATTTTAAACGACCTGAAGAGACCTTAAAATAAGGGTTTAAATGTATTTTTCGTCAAAGGAAATGTCAAAAGGGGCAAAATTGTAGGAGTCTGGAAACACTGTTCACCCACTGTTACTGTACATGAAACCGATCTGTGAAACCGATCTGTGAAACCAGTCTGTGAAACTGATCTGTCACACCGATCTGTGAAACCGATCTGTCAAACCGATCTGTGAAACCGATCTGTCACACCGATCTGTGCAACCGATCTGTCAGACCGATCTGTGAAACCGATCTGTCACACCGATCTGTGAAACCGATCTGTCAGACTGATCTGTGAAACCGATCTGTCAGACCGATCCGTGAAACCGATCTGTCACACAGATCCGTGAAACTGATCTGTCAGACCGATCTGTGAAACCGATCTGTCACACCGATCTTTGAAACCGATCTGTCACACCGATCCGTGAAACTGATCTGTCACACTGATCTGTGAAACTGATCTGTCAGACCGATCTGTGAAACCGATCTGTCACACCGATCTGTGAAACCGATCTGTCAGACCGATCTGTGAAACCGATCTGTCAGACCGATCTGTGAAACCGATCTGTCACACCGATCGGTGAAACTGATCTGTCAGACCGATCTGTCATACCGATCGGTGAGACCGATCTGTTACTGTTCATAAAACTGGAAACACTGTTCACAGAACTGGAAAATTGGAAAAGTGTTAGGGATAAGTCCCCTTGACCTCCCGGAACACCTCCAACACCAAAATTCCACAAAGTAATGGACCGGAGAGGTCTGGGCCATTACAGGGTGGGTGTGCATATGTGTTTTTTTATGTGTCTATATGTGTGCTTCCTCCTATAGATGATGATATATGATGGACATGTTTGATGGATTGGTCCCTTAGGTAGACATGTACCCCAACTTGAATTATAAGCATGGATAAAAGTACATTTGGCTGATTCCTATTATGGAATGCTTAGAATTTTAGAAAATATTGTTTAAATTATGTTATCATCTCTTTATTTGATGATTAACTTTGCATTTTTGTGTACTTGTCTACTTTGTTCTAATACATTTTACACTTGGTTTTATAATTTTTCAGTAGATTTTAGTTGTGACATACATTGGATATGATATACTCACACCCTATATGTGTGCCGACATTGTTACACATGATCCAAGTAAAGGAAAAGAACCTAAGCATAAGGGTTGAAGGAACCGAAGCATGGGTGGCCATAGAATGTGGTGTATAGAGTTAAAATAAACTCTTTTAGAGTTTTTATAGATAATATTAGTGAGGTTATAAGGGATATCCATGGGTGTTCCATTTAGGAAATCCTATAAAGGGGACCTATCATTTTATTCCTTAGGGGTCATTTGGTTCCTTGAGTACTTGTATATGGTTATTATGTCTAGTCTCACATGTTTGGAGAGTTTTATGGGTTATGTTGGACTTTTTCATATATTTATATTTTATATTTATTTTACATTATTGAACCATCCAAGTATCATTTATGGATAGGTACATTGATGGAAGAATGGTTTAGGCATTCAGCTATCCAATGTGTACAATAGTCATGCCAAAAATTTTGTGTGATATTTAGGTATTTTTATGTAACAATAAAGAGGGAAAATCATCTTTCACTCATGTATCACTTGTCTCTGAATGTTTAAACTAGCCTTGGGTGATCAAGAGGTGTGTATTAGGTCTTATAGTGAACTGGATCTAGTACTATTCATGTATTCAAATCAGGTCACTAGAAAATGGCATCTAAGAAATGTTAAGGACTCTTGAGTGTGAAATTGAGAGAAGTCAAGAGATAGGACTAATTGGGGTATAGAATAAACCCATAAATATTATTTTTCAACATATTTATAATATAACCTTGAGCTACAAAGGAACATTAGGATCGATTTTAACTTTTTACATGATCTAGTTCCACTTTCTGAGTCTCATGTATCAGGAATATATGTGTTTAGGTAGTCACCAGAAGTATGACATGACATATAACATGCTTCCTTGTGTTTATTTACTTTTTATTAGAATAATTTGAATTTTTTTACTAACTAAAACCTCAATAATAAATAAATAGTGTTGTTTTAAATATTTAGTTATGATTTGTAGGTTAATAAAACATGTTCAATTAATTTAGTTGGATTTGAAAAATATTTTATCAATATTTTTATTTTCACCGACATTATCACTTTTAAAGTATAGATTTTAATATTTAATTTAAAATGTTGTTTTAAAGAATATAATCATTGATAATAAAAAATGGTGTGTATGAGAGAGAAGGTGAGGTCATGAGAATTTTATTATTATGTAGAGTTAAATAATAAATTTCCCATTTCATGGAAGGGAATATGAAGTGATTATATTTATAAATATATATTATATTGTTCCTTAAACCCCTACTAATATTATGGAAGGGGATGAGAATCATAATATAGCTGCTTGAACTCTCATTGATCCTCAAGTTCTTGAGGGTTTAGCCTCACTACATCAAGTAGTAGGATGGATAGCACCATGATGGGAACCCTCTAATAATAATTTTATCTAAAATTTTTGGTTCCAACCTCCTCCTACCTTTTAGAGTGGAATTTATCCATAGGAAAATAATAGAGTGGTTTGATCATATTCATTGAACTTTTAAGATAATTGAGAATCAATGGTATTATTGGGTTCAACACACCATTTTTATAGTGTAAGTAGTTGGATATTGGTGGTGGAACGTGATGGTTAAAGTAAAAAAGGATTAGTAAATAACCTAGAAGTGTTTTAAAGAATATCTTTTTGAAAATTTCTATCCAAACACTATTTTCCAAGTGAAATATCATGAGTTTGTGGATATTAAATATAGAGTGATTTCTATGATGGAATGTTTCACTAAATTAACTATCCTACTCCACTTTTCCTTGTATCTTAGTGGGGATGAAGAGTCTAAAGCTAAATAGTTTACGATGGAATTTCTGGAACCATTATAGATGCAAGAGAGGATATATAACATCTTGACGTTCACTAATGTAATAATGAATGTGGTTCTAAATGACAATGGTTCCCAGGTAAACATTAGATATGTTTATTCATTTAGGGAATGAAATTGATTCTAGGAAGAAACAATTTGGGGTGGATTAAGGTAGGTGGTCAAGGTGGGAGTGTAATATCTCCTAGTTTTGGGAGATCTCAAATTCAATGTTTGCAATGTGGTCATGTAAAACAAATTAGATCTATCTATCCCTTTGAGTTGAAGAAATTATATCAGTGTGGCAATTATGGTCATCTCTAGATATTTTTTAGATATATACTATCTAGTAGTGTAGGTTATCAACCCGGATAGAGTTAGACCTCACATGATTAGACCAGTGGACACACTTCTATGGGAAACTAGCCACCTTATAGAATATCTTGATGGGGAAATAGGATAGTGGGGTAGAATTAGTAGTTATTGTAACCTCCTTCCAATTATAGAGTATATTCTCATAGTCATCATGCTATACTCTTTCAAATATATGGAATATTTCAACTCTTGACTTATAGATCATTGATATTATCTTAACTAGAGACTTGTTAACCTAGGTTAAAACTATAATGGATATCTATAAGTGGTGAGATTTATTTTTTTCTCCTAAGGAAATCAGGTACACTTCTCATAGAGCGTAGGAGTTATATTCTACTTGAGTGGATCCTAATTCATGGAAAGTGGGATCCACTACAATAAAAATTTCTAGTCTTTTTCCTTGAGAAGTAGAAGTTAGATTTGTAGGTTATAGAAACTATAGTAGATCTTTATCCGAATGTGTTCCCTAAATATTTTCTAGGACTTCCTCCCAAGTGTGAATTGGATTTTAATATTGAATTTTTTTTGGAACTAAACCTATATAAATTCCTCTATAAATAATATAACTAAATGAATTATGAAATTTGAATATTTAGTTAGAAGTCATGAGGAAAAAAGGGATTATTAGACTGAGTAATTCTCTATGGGGGTGCTCTAGTTATCTTCATAAAGAATACTAATGAAATTATATATCCCTAAATGTAATATAAAAAGTTAAATCGAGTAACTATCAAGAATAATTACATTTTCCCACAATTTGATGATATATTTGATTATTTAAAGGTGGAATGGTTTTTTCCCAAGATCAACCTCTGCTTAGGTTATCATAAGATTTGGGTGAGGATAGAATACATTCCAAAAATGGATTTTTGAATTCACTATGGTCATTTAGAGTATCTAGTAATACCTTTTGGTTTTACTAATTCTCTCACCACATTTATGGAAGTGATGAACCATATCTTTCGTCCATTTATGGACTCTTATATTATAAAATGTTTAAATGATATTCATGTGTATTAAAAAATGTTTAAAGATAATGGAAATAATCTTTAAGTTGTTATGGTAATATTAATAGAGAATTGGCTTTAAGAAAAAAATTCAAAATGTTTATTCTGGATATGTGAGGTTAATGTTTTAATGAATGGGGTATGAGAAGTATGAATCAATATACATCCTAATAAAGTGGGAGATGTGATGTATTGGGAAGTACCTAAGAATGGTTTTAATATTTAAAGATTCTTAGGACTTTCCAAATATTATTCTTTATTAATTCATTTTGTTTTTGATATTACTACTTCTACGAGTGCTTTGGTGAAGAAATGGTAAAATTTTGTTTAGTAAAAAATAATGAGAGATGAATGTTAAGGAGATAAATTAGAGGATTGTGAAAAAACCTATCTTGGTTTTTTGAAATTCTGGTTAAAGTTTTGAAGTATATTGTGATGTGTGTAACATCCCACCACCTCAGACCACTAATCCATGCCTTGATTTATGGTTGCTAATGTACCTCAGGTGCACCTCCCTATATTCTAGAGGCTTTAAAATAGCTATAGGGGTCTATGGTAGTACATTGGATAGATTATACCCCCAAACCAGAGTGCATAATAATAAATAAATAACCAAACATCACCCACTGTAGTAAACAATCAGAGTAAGAGACCAAAATAAACAAAAATCCATCAATATCAAATTCCATGTAGAAGAAAATAATGATATAGAAATACTAGTCACCCACTGTTCCAATCACATATATAAAAAAAAGGAAGATAAATAAAAACCCAAAAAAATCCAGGGGCTCCACTACAATCCTCAATCCTCACCTCATTGAAACATCTTAATCTCATCTGAGCATCTCCAGCTCGATCATGCAACCCTTGTCCTCATCCCAACCTAAACCTATAACAAATGAGGGTTTCTTGAGTACCCAAGTGAAACGATGGTCTAATAAGTGTGTGAGAACATAAATATGTAGGGTACCACAAATGTAGTCTCGTACTACACCAGTAATGCAGTGATATATGCAAGTGACATTCTCAAAATAAATAAATAACTATTGATCAATAAATAAGATAAAAAACCAAAAATATATACCTTTACCAGTATCAGGGTTTCTCTGAGAATGTAGTATAGATCATGTTATCTTGTGTACCATTAACTATATTTCTATCGATCCTTAAGCTTCTGATCCAGATCGACCATACCTATTTTATCCAGTGTTAGGGTGTATCTGAGAACCTCATGATGACTATATCTCTAAATATAACAAACCTAGGTCTCCCCAATATATATATAAGTATCAAAAACCTGGGAAATGCTCCTAGAAAGATCTATCCCAGTAAACTATATTAACCCTAGAACTATATCCATGGAAGCCCCATTAATACTAACACAAACCTTCCCTATGGTATTTTTCTCATCCAATAGCAACATAGACCTCCCATGAAGAAGTTTTCTCACCCAAAATCCAAAATCTCTCTAAGTGAATTTTCCATGAACAATAAGAGACTGTCATTATAGGTGTTTTCCATATATAAAAAAATACCACCCTAAGAGAATATACCAATTCCAATGAAATTAAAACTACCCCTAAGTTCATTATCCATGTCATTTATAAAAATAATTGAAAATAATGAGTTGTTTGAACACTTAAACTCACCATCACTATCCATACCCAAGAACATCTTCTCCCTAGGGTCAGTCTCTCATTGGGGCACATACTGTAGTCCCCTAGGTTATGCCATCAAGTCAACACCCTACATGGGGTCCTCATCTCAAAATATAAGCCTCAGACCAATGCCCATAATATGGAATCACTACTACAAATTGGCGTTTGAGCAGTGCCCACTTTTATCAGCGATAAATAGAAAGCACTAACAAAAGGGGAACCTTTATCAATGCTAGCTAAAATCACTAATATAGGTAACTTTTATCAGTGCTAAAAAATAATGATAAAGGTTAATTTTTATCAGTGTTATTCTTAACACTAATAAAAAAATTAATTAAAAATATTATTAATATATATATATGTGTGTGTCTGTGATTATTATATTTATATTCAAAAAATAATATTTATTTATATGCATTAATTAAAAAAAATTCATGTTTAGAATTAACATAAATATGATATATTAAAATATATTTTTTAATAATTCAAATATATATATGATGTTTCAAAAAAATGATTTATAAAATAATAAATAGATATATATATATATACATAAATACTTATAAAATTATAATAAATATTTTTAAATAATAAATATTTTTATTATATTTATAATTATATATATTTATATATTAATAAATATATATAAATATATAAATATATTTAAATTTATATAAAAATATTTATAAATAAATGTATTTATAATTATAATTATGAATTTATATTTTTTTTAAATAATCATAAAATTATATTAAATATTTTTTAATTATATATATATATATATATATATATTTCTAATTGTATATACTTATATATTAATAAATATATATGATTATATATATTATTTTATAAATACATATAATTATATAAATATATTTATAATTATTTAAAAAAATTATAAATATATTTTTTTATAATTATAATTATAAAAATATTTATATATATTTCTAATTATAAATAAATATATATATATTTATATATTTGTAAATAATTTTATATTTTTTCTTCAAATTTATATTAGTCAAAATGTTTAATGGTTTATTTATATACATTTATTATAAAATGTGTATATAATTAAAATAAATATAATATATTAATATTTTATTTAAATAATTATATAATATATAAATAAATATATTTATATATATATAAATATATTGATATTAAATAATTTAAAATATATGTATGTATGTATGTATGTATATGTGTATGTATCTGTGTGTGTAGATGGGTATGTGTACATATGGATGTTTGTAATTCACGTAAATGTTACAAATTCACTTTTTAATATTTTTGTAATATATTTAATTTAATTTGTCTATTTATTATTATATATTCATTAATAATGGTAAAAATATATTTAATCATTTTTTAATGTTTATTTATACATGTATTTATTTACTATACGTGTAATATTTTCAATATGTTTGTAATTTATATGAGTAATATTTATTCTTTTCTATTTATTTTGTTTTAAAATTTAAAATATGTTTAAATTTTATATAGTTAACTTATTTAATTTATTTTTTAATAACATTTATATATTAGGTACTTGGGGGTACAATTACATTAAACACACATACACCGCACACACACTGGCCTAAAAGGCAGGTCATAGCCCCCCCAAGGGATAACCCACCCAACAAGCTGCTTTATTACATAATATTTTTGACCGGAATGAATCCCATTACATTAAATTATAATTTTTAATTTAAATATCAAATTATAAAATTATAAATATATATAATTTTTAAAAAAAAATATTTATGAAAGTATAAATATATATATATAATTATAAAATTATAATAAATATACTAAAATAATGAATATATTTATTATATTTATAATTATATAATAATAAATATATATTTATATAAATATATTTATAATTATATATTAATACTTTTTAAATATATTTATTTATAATTATAAATATAAATAAATAAATACATATTTAAATAATTATAAAATTATAATAAATGTATTTCAATAATAAATATATTTATTATATTCATAATAATATATTTATAATTATATATATATTATTTTTAAATAAATTTATTTATAATTATAATTGTAAATAAATAATTATATATTTGAATAATTATAAAATTATAATAAATATATTTATTATATTTACAATTATATATATTTATATGTTGATAAAAATATATATAATTATAAAAATATACCAAAGTGGTGCGGACCA
This sequence comes from Viscum album, assembly GCA_963277665.1. Taxonomy (NCBI): domain Eukaryota; kingdom Viridiplantae; phylum Streptophyta; class Magnoliopsida; order Santalales; family Viscaceae; genus Viscum; species Viscum album. The sequence goes on from OY728136.1 coordinate 434,936,057, forward strand.
TGACATATAATTATGTAAATATATATAGTAATATAAATATATTTATAATTATATAGAAATATTTTTAAATATATTGTTGAGGAAGCCATTGAATTCTTTACTAACTACCTATCTAGGGTGGAAAGCATTGGGCTACCAAAATCTTGTCACACTGGGTGGTATCTAGACGAAGGAAGTTCTATAATAGATGTTGTTATAATCAATATTACAAATCACGAGCAGGCCCACCTTTATGTTTTTCATAATTGTTTAATGGTTTCCCAATATATTGAAATCAACAATGAAATCTTAAGCATTTGAATCCATCAAGGGGTGAAATATGGATATCAACTACACAAAATCAACATTTTATAGGATGGTTATAAGACTATATTTTTAAGGAGTCATGTGAAAATTTGGATTCAATTTCAGAATGACTTCAATAGATAACTAGAGTACTAAGTGTGCATGTATTATCTTATAATGGTTATTTAACTAACAGTTATACATTCTGTACAAATGACCTTGATGAAGGAATTACCATGCAAAATAATGGAGTTACACTTGCGTTTGGAGAGATACATGTATATAGTAACAAGGATGAAAATATAATTTATGTGAACATGTCATACTTTATAATCATTAAACAAATATGGGAGCTGGATTATACAACATCCAAAGTGCTGATTTTTCACTGTAAGTGGATTGATAACAGGAGTATAGTTAAAATATATGATTTGGGATTCATGAAAGTGGATTTTAGTAAGGTTATAAAGATGAATCATTTATATTGGAATCACAGGAAGTATAAGTATTTTTTGTTCCAAATCCCATAAACTGAAAGTGGTCAATTATTCTGTTATCAACCAAAGCCACTAAAGGCTCAGATGAAAATTCAACTAAGGATGACCCTTTGATTGGGATATCACAATCATTTCACAATATTATTAATATATATAGGGTCTTTTATGTCAAAGGAGACCACAATTAAGGTATTTGGATACTCTATAGAGGGTTCAAATCCCTTCAACCTTTAAAAAAGAGTTTAATAATTAGGTTAATTTTTTGTAATATACATTGTGTTACCTCATGTTATATTTGTTCACTACTTAATTTACATAAACTAAATTAAATGTTTAACCAATTATAGAGATAATGAATTTTACACATTATGATTCTCCCAATCCTGAGTAAAAATAGGTTTCTCAACCTACTATTGCTCTCGGTGCATAGGTGCAATGTCCTCCTACACATTATGATAATACCAATCCAGAGGAAAAAACATGTTGATGATGTTGAACCCGAGGAAAAGGTAGATGGAGAAGAATTGAGGGCCCAAAAAAATAGAATCATTGTATCATTATAGTGTTAGAAAAAATTATTAAGGTGAAAAATAAAGGCATCAAATTCGAGTTCAGACAGAATGTGTGCATCCAGTCTGTTAACCATAACAAGGCCATGTTCAAAAGTTTTATTGGTCTCATCACTCAAAATCGTGTGTCAGTTGATGTATATTCATGGAACCATGTTTTTATCATTCTTAAGAAACTGATTTGGTAATAGATTAGGGTAAAATTATGATATCATTTCTTTATTTTACTAAAAACTAAAATAATAAATCATTTACTTACACTTCATTATCCCTTTCAAAGTGCATTTATAGTAGATGACTCCCATAATAAATCTATATTAATTCATGATGAAAAGTCTCAAATATGATTTCACACAATTCTAATGAAATTTTTTCTCAAATATATTTAAGGGGAAATAAACCCACACCCACAACATACGTATCCATACCTAATAATACAATAATCGTGGGATGCATTTTCTGTCCATAGTGAGGAAATTTATTTTTAGGTACAATGTAGCTGGTAATATATTGTTTGAAAATATGTGTATTAATCACTTTGATTAAGAATTATTAAGTTATGAAACTAAAACTAAGTTATTAAAATAAGTAACAGGTAGAAAAAAACATACCTCTACCATAAATCAAGGAAGGGGTATGCTTTACTTAGAAAAATTTAGTACATATTTTAAATATACCATAATAATTTTATATAACATGAAACAGCAACATAATTATGTTCCACTATTTATATATATATTGATGAATCCAAATCTTCAAACACTTACATACCACATAATGTGTTATAGAAGGAGGCACATGTGAATAAATATGAGATACTAATAGATGAAAACACACAAAAAGTGTGTGAAGCATGTTTAAGTATGACATAACAAAATAAATTAAATCACTATTACATAACAATGATTATTTATCTTCTTATATTTTCTATCTAACTTATACATAGGAATCATCAAAATCTATATTGTATTAACACCTATTATTAGTGTCCTTAGAGTGGTTAGAACTATATGCCTGCATTAGAGGTGTAGGTTTTAGGGTGACACCGTAAATATATTTTGAGAAAATAAAAGAATATGGGAATAAATGTAAAAGAACAGAATATATTAAGGAATGATTAGTTTTTCTTGAATAAAAATTATCTTGGTAGTCTAAGTTTCTAGAAAATGTTTTGGGGGGAAGCAAAGAGAAGAAAAAAATCAAGAAAAACCTCTATGTAAAGATCTCCCCCCATCCCCACCATCTTTGAGGTGATTCATTCCCCTAAAATATATTTCTTAGATGAGGTAATCAATATTCTCATAATTGTTTCTATGAAATGTGAATCAGGTAGACAATGATACCTTTCTTATACTAATATTATATTGTTTGAAAATGATTGTGATTTATATCTATCAACACCCACCCATCACCTTATTGTGAGGGATACCATGTTTAATATACAAGAATACACTCTATACAACAGAAAACTTACAACATGTCACGTGAGAGTAGATATTATTGTAGCTCTTTAGTCAAGTGTCGAGCTACCTGTTCCACTTGATAATGTAGATATTCACATGGTTAAGGAAGCTATTTTAATATTCATATCATGGAAATAAAATCTTGTAAAAACATGTTAACAATGAGGTATTTATTTCAAATTTATTTTTCATGCTAAACCTTTAACAATTAATGAAAAAAGGTTTAAACTGATGAATGTTATTATAGGAAGACAAAGGGAAGGGGTGAAATGAAAGGTTCAATAAAAATATAAAAGAATAATCCACCAATAAAAAAATCTTCACAAAGAACCTTTACCATTCCCATTTAATAACCATATTTACTAACATTAAAGTTTCATGAGAATACAAGGCTACAAGTGGTATTAATCACATTGTTGATTTTGAAGAACAAATATACAAAGAGGCCATTTCAGACTTCATTACTTTTGATAATGTAAATTAATTCCTCAAGTATAAATTTCTAGGAGTCTTAGTTGTAAATGTATACATGAGGAGTGTTTTCATGATTTTTTTTTCCAATAGTTGATTTACTATGTTAATTATGAATAAATATAATTCATATTTTTTCAGACATCTAAATCAATAATACTTGAAGGTAAAGCCCTATGAACATAAATATAGACTCATTAGTCCTCACATCACTTCTACAGACCAAACAAAAATGAAATCAGCAAAAAGTGATGCAATAGTAGAAAAACTGGATACAACATTTGAAAGAAAAATTACGGAAGATAGAATATTTGCAAGGGTAAAACTCTACAATTTAATAATATAAAATATATTTTAATTACTTTCATTACTTATTCCGTTTTTAGGCAGCATTGGTTATTCATTATGTTCAATTTGGATACTCTAAATATTTATTTCTTGGATTTACTACATAGATACTCAATAACCCGGCCACATGTAATGACTTTTGTCAATTTTTAGTACACTATATCCAATGTTTATGAACTATAATTCAAGTTATATATTTTATATTATGTTTTAATGAGAATTATTTTATAATAGGGAAGTGTTTAAATATCATGAAAATCATGGCATGAGGATATTCCATGCACAAAAGGATCCTATCGACTTCTACAAGTGGATAAGTATTAAGGTATATATAATAATATTTCAATATCAAAACACATATAAAAAATTGTTATTATTTTTATCAATGTTTCTGTAGTGTCGGAAACAAACCAATGAAAAATATTATGGTTAGATGTTTGAAAATTTATCAGAGATATTATACACCATCAACAAACAAGAATCCCAAAAGAGGTATTTTCGAAGATAATTACTATTTTATTTAAATTATTTCTTAATACTTTGTGTATTTATGTTTTTCCTACACTACCTTGAATGTCAAAAGTCCTAATATTCACAATACCAAATAGATTTGTTTAGAAATGAATGTGTTGCATACCTGATGTCATAATGTACACAAATATCATGAATATGTGACTTCTTATTACTTATTTAGTTGTTTTTATCATAATTTTATCTACTTATGTTAGTTAATTTTATCATCATTTCTATATAATAATTATTTTTTTAATTTTCACATAGATAATGATGAAATGACTTTGTCATCAAGTAATATTCACTCATGTTCTATGATCGCGCAAACAATCTAATACATGATGTACCTGGTATGACTCAAATTTTTTAGTTTCAATTTAAAATTGACATTTTATTAATGTATTATTTCATATTTATGATTAATTTTTCTCTTTACAGTATTACTAACATAATAATTGTTTTATAATACTGGGGGGTTCTTTTTCTCAGGTTGAGGTGTTTTTTTCAAAGCTTCTCATGCTCATGTGAGATTGGACTTTAAGGATGCAACTGAGATAATGACAAAAAAGAAATGGGTCAAGAATTTATACAACCATCATTCAAATGTGAATTCCTAAAACGTATTTAATTAATTTTTTCATCAATTTATCTAATATTTTTAAGTTAATTTCCTTACCATTTTTATCTAATACTTATTTAGTTGTTTTTAAATTTATTTTGGGAAGTCATATTTTTTATTCAACTATCTACAACAAGCCATAAAAGAAATAAATTATTCTTTTCTAATGGAAGTGGAAACCCTATGCTGCCTAAAATATAAACTGTTTTAAGGAGTATGGGGTTTCACTTCTATAAGAATGGAAAATGTTCTCTATTTTCTATATTTTTTCCAATATTTGAAAGAAAAACACATATTGGATACTCAATTAGATGCAACACAATATGATACATAGTGTTCTTGATATGACTCAGGTTGTATGTTTTTAGTTTATAATTTACATTTTAGTTCAAAACATGTATCACATACTCAAAATTGAGAAACCCCATTAATATTTTGTTGATGCTTTAGGACATCAATTCATAAGTCATTTGTGATGTGTATGAATTAGTTTCACCTTAATCTAATGCACAGTGTGGCTAGTATGACTCCAAGTGAATATTTTAATATTAAATTAACTTTTATTTTATTAAAAATAAAAATTGAAATAATAAAAACGTAGGAAACACATTAATATTATTTTTATACTATTGTAAAATGATCCATAAGTCATTTTTGATGTATAAGAATCAACCACGCATCAATCTGACATAGAGTGTGACTAATATGACTCCAAATGTGTCTTTTTATTTAAAACTAACATTAATTTTATAAAAATAAAAGGTGACTTATTTAAAACTGAGTAAATTAATTCACATTGTTTTGATACTTTATTAAAATGATCCATAAGAAATTAGTGACATGTAGGAATCAGCCTCACCTTAATCCAGTGCATAGTGTGGCTGGTATGACTCAAAGTGTTTGTTTTCAATTTAAAATTGAAATTTTAGTTCAACACATGTGTCACTCACTAAAAAACATGAAAATGTTCTCTAATTATATTTATAATTAATTTAAATGATTAATAAGTCATTTTTTACATTTAGAAAGAATTATAATGTCAAAATGACTCGTTATTTGATTGGTATGACTCAAAGTTTTTGTTTCCAGTTTGAAATGACATTTTAGTAAAAACACATAGGTGACATACTCAAAAATGAGAAAACAAATTCACATTGTTTTAAAATTTTGGAAAATAATACATAAGTCATTTTTGTCATGTATGAATCATCATCACCTCAATATGAGGCTTGGTGTGACTAATATGACACCATGTGTGCCTTTTTATTTAAAATTGACATTAATTTTAATAAAAAGAGAAAGTAACATACTAAAAATCATGAAAAACATTAATACTATTTTTATCATTTCTGAAAATGATCCATAAGTAATTTTTGACATGTAGGAATCAACCCCACCTCAATTTGATTCATGGTGTGACTAGTATAACTCCAAGTGTGTCTTTTTATTAAAAATTAATATTAATTTTCGTAAAAAGAAAAAGTGACATATTGAGAACAGAGATAATGAATTACTATTGTTTTTATAGTTTAGTAAAATGATCCATAAGTATTTTTTTATGGGTGGGAGTCAACTGAACCTCAATATGACACACGGTGTGACCGATATGACTCCAAGTGTGTCTTTTTATTTAAAATTGATATTAATTTTATTAAAAATAAAAAGTGACATACTGAAAAATGATAAAAATTCATTTAAATTGTTCTTTTACTTTAGTAAAAAGATCCATAAGTTATTTTTGATATTTATGAATCAACCTCGCCTCAATCAGAAACATGGTGTGATCGGTATAACTCCAAGTTTGTATTTTTATTTAAAGTTGACATTAAATTTAGTATAATTAACAAGTGACATGCTAAAAACCTATAAAAAACGTTCATATTGCTTTGATACAATAGTTAAATGATCCACAAGTCATTTTTTACATATAGCAATCAACCTCACCTCAATCTAACACACAGTGTGACAGATATGACTCCAAGTGTGTCTTTTTATTTAAAATTGACATTAATATTATTAAAAATAACAAGTGACATGAAATCCAACAAATTTTTTTTTATATTTTAATAAAATGATCCATAATTAATTTTTTATGTGTATAAATCAACACCACCTTAATCTGATACATAGTGTGACTGTTATGACTCCAAGTGTGTCTTTTTATTTAAAATTAACAATAATTTTAGTAAAAAGAACAACTGACATATTGAAACTAATCAAGCACACTCATATTATTTTGATACATTATGAAAATGATCCCTAAGTAATTTTTTACATGTAATAATAAAATTTACCTCAATATGACACATGGTGTGACTAATATGACTATAGGTGCATCTTTATTTGAAATTGGTATTAACATTGGTAAAAAGAACAAGTGACATACTAAAAACCAAGAAATAACATTTTTGTTTTTTTATAATTTAGTAAAATGATTCATAATTAATTTTTGATGTGTAGGAATCAACCCCAAAGTAATTTGATGAACAATATGGCTATTATGACTCTAAGTGTGTCTTTTTATTTAAAATTGACATTAATTTTAGTAAAAAGGACAAGTCACATACTCCAAACTAATAAAATGAAATAATATTGTTTTATACTTTAGGAAAATAATCCATAAGTGATTTTTGAAATGTAAGAATCAACCAAATCTCAATATGATGCACAGTGTGGCCGGTATGACTCAAAGTGCCCGTTATTTGTTTAAAATTTTCATTTTAGTTCAAAACAACTGTCACTCCCTAGAAACTAATAAAACACTATATTATCGTATTTATAATTTATGAAAATGATTTTGAAGTATTTTTTATGTGTAGGAAGTAGTCTCGTGTCAAAATGACACACAGTTTGACCGTTATGACTCAATGTGCATGTTTTACGTTTAAAATAACATTTTAGTAAAAAACATAGGTGACATACTCAAAACTAATAAAATGAATTTTTATTATTTTTATACTTTAGAAAAATGATTCATAAGTCATTTTTGACATGTAGTAATCATCCTCACCTTAATCCAAGTCATTTTGTGACTGATATGACTACAAGTATGTATTTTTATTTAAAATTGACATTAATTTTAGTAAAAAGAACAAGTGACATACTCAAAACTGAGAAAATAAATTCGTATTATTTTTATACATTCATAAAATGATCCATATGTAATTTTTGATATATATGAATCAACCCCACCTCAATTTGACGCACGGTGTGACCGATGAAACTCCAAGTGTGTCTTTTTATTTAAAATTGACTTTAATTTTAGTAAAAATAATAAGTGAAACAATAAAAACTTTAAAAAAATTGAATTGTTTTGATACTTTATTAAAATTATATATAAGTCTTTTTTTATGTGTATGAATCAACTACACCTCAATCTGATGCACAGTGTGACCAATATGACTCCCAATGTGTCTTTTTATTTAAAATTGACATTAATTTTTGTAAAAATAATAAGTGACATACTGAAAATCAATAAAATTAATTCTAATGTTTTTTATAATTTAGTAAAACTATCTATGAGTCATTTTTTACATGTATAAATCAACCTCACCTCAATCCAATGCATAGTGTGATCAGTATTATTCAAAGTGTTTGTTATCAATTTAAAATTGACATTTTAGTTAAAAATGTGTGTCACTCACTGAAAGACAATAAAATTTTATCCAATTGTCATCATAATTTAGTAAAATGATTCCTAAGTCATTTTTGACATGTAGGAAGTAGTCTCATATAAAACTGACATACAATGTGGTCGGTATGACTCAAAGTGTGTGTTTCCAGTTTGAAACGACATTTTTCTAAAAACATAGGTGACAAACTGAAAACCAATAAAACAAACTATGGTTGTTTTGATATTTTATAAAAATGATCCATAAGTTATTTTTGATGTGTAGGAATCAGTATCACCTCAATATTATTCATGGTGTGACTGATATGACTCCAATTATGTCTTTTTTTTTAAATTGATATTAATTTTAGTAAAAAGAACAAGTGACATACTTAAACCCAATAAAATTCATTCATATTATTTTTTTAATTTAGTAAAATTATCCATAATTCATTTTTGACATTTAGAAATCAACCCCACATCAATCTGACACACGATGTGACTAGTATGATTCTAAGTGTGTATTTTTATATAAAATTGACACTTTATTAATGTGTTATTTCATATTTATGTTTAATTTATTTCTTTATAGTATTAATAACATGAGATTTTTTTTCTTATATATTTTGATTCATTTTTTTTGGTTAGGGTAGTTTATTAGGCAACTGGTACTATTATTGGGATTCTTTGAAAGGAGGTCACAGGTGTGCCAAATATGATGAAACATTAATGTTTTTAAATGTTTGGGGATAGTAATTCAAAATGTAATTATACAAAAAAAAAATTGTTTGAAATGTATATAGTAGTGTTTTTTTTTATTTTTTATGTAAAATTTATTTCCATTAAAATATTTATTTTCATACATGTGCATTTTTATACAAGTTACAGGTGTATTTTCTACAGTGTGATTTATTCAAACATCACACTGTAATAGTTGGAACTTTATCAGGTCTTTTTCTATTGTTGATAAAGTGGGGCCTTTATCATCACTTTTTTAGTATTGATATTGGTCCCCTTTTTATAATTTTTTAGTGTTGCTAAATTTTCTCCCATCCCCCTTAATGATGTTAATGAAAACATAATTTTTTAGCATTGTTAAAACCCTTTTTGTGCACTGTTAAAGGGAAGAACTATGGTAGGAGGTGTCATGTTCACCAATAACACCATACATAGAACAGCCTCATATGCATCATAGGGTAAGCCGTACTAGAAACACCATAGTAAGGTGGTTTATATCCCATCTCTAAGTCATTTGGGTCTAACTATGTTGGTTCCCACACCCAACCCAAGTCCATCCTACCAATGGTCCATCCACCAAAACAAGACATATCTTGAGAGGAAGGGTAACTCACCCCATACCTAGTCTATCATGACTAATAGCTCCAAGTCATCATAAGGTTTATCTTATGGCCCATCAAGGGCAATCGATATCAAGGGCCCCAATACAAGGACTACTAAGTCCTTTTGGTTTCAATTCTTTTGATCAGTACCCCTAAAGTGTTTTAAAATTAATAGAATATTGTTATTCCAAACCTCATACATTGATGGTCGAGGTGTCAATGCAGAACTCTAGTTATGAGGTGGTCTAATAACATTGTAATTTTTATTTCATAGGTACTCAAGTAAATTTAGCAATTTGATTTAAAATAACTATTCAAATTAAATTAACCAGTTTAGTTAATTGAGGGGTTCATCACCTTAGCGATTATCCCACACACACACATGGACATAACATCATGTATAAATTCCTAGAGCTAGTTTTAGGACCACATGCCCCATTTCAAATCCATTTCCCATTAGCATCACACCCGACAACTCTTTACCCAAGCTCGTCCAACATCATCTATGTTCAACTAATCACATATCTCACAACACAAGGCCCCAAAATTAATTATAATCAAGTGTATGACTTCTTGAGATGTCCTCTTCCTAGTAATATTAAAATCTCTAATTCAATTGGATGATTCCATTATGCTTTAGTGGAATCAAAATGAAAACCCAAATTGGTGGAAATAAAAATTAAAATAAACCAAATATAAGAACAAATGAGAGAGGATGTGGGTGAATCTCACCTTAAATAATTAAATAACCCCCTAAAATATCCAAAATAAATGAGGAAACAAGGATGGATAGGAGAGAGGGTTGGATAGGCCATGTGTGCAAGAGGGAGGAGGAATAGGTCTACCCCCTTAAGAAAATAAGGGGGTTGGTAATTTGCATGCTCAGTCCACATGATTTACCAAACCATGCACCAATCATGTGAATTGAAATTGCCTTAGTCTAAAATATGTCACGTGGTTTATCTAAAACTATGCAGAAAACCATACACAATCCCCCAACCCAAACCAAGACACATGGTTCACCCTATAATCAATATGGTTTCCTCTAAATCATTCACTGATTATGATAGAAAACCATGATCTATAGAAATTGAACTAAAAATATCATAATGACCAGGGTGATATAAGATTTATATTAAATCATGCACACCAAACCATTCACCCTGACAAGAACCCCTCTAAAAAAATTCTGAAATTCAACCATATCTTCCCAATACTTTCTTGAACAACTGAGGAACCTCTTGATCCTTGAATAATATCCAAAAACATCATCTCAAGAATATCAACTTTTATAATTCTATTCTAAAACCTAGGTCAAAATTCAACCTATCCACCAATTCAAAAATTCAAACACCTTCTAGAATTTTTATTCTCATAAAAACATGGATCATTACAAACTCCCTACAATAACACTTCATATACTTGATAAGTCTCATCAAACACATCATAAATGGTTCCAACATACTCTTGTCTACAATTCATAAAAAATGATCATGTTCTATTCTTTAATTCTCAACATGCCTATAAAGGTAAATCCCAATATAAGGTGATAATCCATAAAGATAGGATCCACCACTCGAATTCATCACTAAAACCCCCAAAACGGAACTCTCTCATGCTCATATATACTGATACACTCAAGGAATACTTTCCTGATTAATCATCCAACTCATAGTTCTCCCCACCATAAGTAACTTCCCAAATAGCTGATTATAAGTCCTAGTTCTCCCCACCACCCGAATCGTCTACTGAAATATATTCCCTATGGTCCACTGATCCATTTAGTGCAGTTCCTATCACACTTCTCCAAACCATACATGAAACCAATGGTCCAATATTGGTACCCCTCTTCATTCTCAAATTCCAAACCAAATAGGATGAGTCTCTATCATCTAATAAATAATTACAAATATGTCATATTTTCCCTGAATTCCCCATCCAACTCTCAAAACACACCGATCATATACAAGATGATGCACCTGATGTAACTTTCAGCTCACCACATACAATTACACATGTGAACCCATGTCAAACCTCTTCATTCCAACCCACCTCAACAATATTGAACTTCAATTTCGACATGCCATTAACTCACCCAAAAACAATTCATTAGTACAAAAGTTATCATGTGATCATACAAACATTCCTAAAAATTATATAACTAAATCCTAGTGAAACCCCATAATTAGGTCATTAACCAACCAAAAACACCATCATAATTTTATATGAACACCGATGTTCACTGATCCGATCATCCTCAGATCCCATCAAATATATCCTAAGACCAAAGACAATTATTAGTTTTAATAAATCATCCCAATTAAATTTACTCTAGAATTCACCCACTAATCAGCATTAAATTTCAAAATCGATTGTCTAACGATAGGTCCTACACCACCAAGACCATCCCCAATTGAGGTCATACCATCATGACCGAATTCATGCTCTCCACCAAATGAGTTCCTTTGTATTCACACCACTGAGCTATGTTTCCAATCATTACAACCATCACTCCATCCATTACTGAATGTAATGTATAAACATGGATGAAACCAATCATACATAAGCTCTATTACAAAACAACCCTTTTTATAACCTGTTCTCAATCCATATAAATTTCATCCATTAAAACAACCAAATTTGAATTCATGGTGAAGTTCAAACACTTTAACATCTGACGGTGCACTCTTGACTACATGATTTCAATTATAAATCCCTAAGAACAGTTCTTGATGGATCTCATACCATGCGCATGTTTTTCCTTAAGGCCACACTACTTTAACTATTAGTACCTAATCAAGATCGGCCCAGGTTGATCTTTCCACTATACCTAATCTATTTTAGATGTCTCTTCGACTACTTAAGAACTTTACTCCCTTTTTATCACTTTCAGAGAAATTGTGGTCATGGAATTCATCAAGACCAATGTCCCTCAACACATCACACAACTTCTCATCAGTTCCCAATTCAAACAAAGACATTCATAACAATCACAAGCACTACATTAAACTCATATCAAAATGAATAGGCATATTCTCCAGTACCACCCAACCGTAGAACCTGAATCATACTCTCATAAATCATTGTCACCCAACTTAGCCTCACATTCCCAAACCATCATCTAATCATGCCTCTTGCATGCCTCAGTTATATCCATCATCATTCTAAGTCATGATCTATCCATGCTCTTACTTATATAGAAATTTTTTTATTAGTAAAAATTTCAGGCACATGACCATTCCTGCACTTCAAAACCAGCCTCGATAACACGGTGCTAGCACCCAAATTTTCAATCCCTCAAACCCCAAGTCATTATCATGCCATCATCATAAAATCAATTGAACCTTCTATACATCGATCTCAAACATGAGAATATACCAATTCTTACCATCCTTAATACACTAGTAATATTCGGCTAACCCGTATCACAAGCTAGCTTCCAAAAACAATATTCACTGACCCACTAAAGTCCATGTCAAGTCTAAAGGTCTCTAGGTATCCCACCTAAACCAACATGTCTAAAAACCCATGGGACATCATCCATGCACTTGTATCAAGCATCCCACACTATAAAATTTTCTAACCAACCACTTATGGCTCCCATATATATATACTTGGGGTAGTATGCTAAAAATAATCAGCCTATTAGGAATTTATTCCCATCGAGCATCCACCAATGAGACTACTCCCTCAAGAATCAAGATATCATAATTCATCACTACTATAACCAATATCATCTTCCTAAATGATCTATGTTTAGGATATATAACCATGAGGTTAAATTATATATAATTTCATTCCAATATATATGGAAAACATTCGTATAGGTTTTTATATACACTTTAAATGATCGAACCCAATTAATAACCCCCAACCATGGGTTCATTTCTTAGGTATAGAATGCATGTTTAAACCTAATAGATCTATTTCAACTCTGTAAACATGGGACAACATCAACATTATCATCATCATTCATCTCACTATAGATCCAAATGACCTTCCATTATAAGAAAATATATATGCATGGTGGTCCAGCTAAAGAGAATTCCACTATGAACTTATATGAGAATACATTTTATGATATATTTCTAAAAATTTAAATAGTTGGTCCTATCATCAATAAAAAACACACAATAATAGGCCCATAAGTCATGTGAATCCCTATATATCAAAAATTATGAATGAGAATCCTCTTTTCTCTATGTTCCAAGAGTAAAATCCAATTATTGGATTCTTAAAAATAGGATAGGATCCATAAATTCATTAAAAATAATAAATATCAAACATTATGTGTGTCACAAAAAAAGTGAATATCATATAAACCAAAACATTGTATATCAATAACAGCAATCCCAAGGCACTAGTAACGTAGACTTTTAATCGAAATGGGTGTTTAGGGAACACTATCCTGATATCCATCATATTATTTGACACATTCCAACATCTCTTGTCTACCATACCCCAAATAGCAAAACAAATAAAAGTTCATTGTATGATACTACTTTGTAATGTTCTACCTCCCTGGACCACAAATGGATTCCCAGACCAACAATCACTATTGTGCCTCAGGTGAGTATCCCTTTATGCCATAGGTTGTTGATTAGAAGAGAGGGTATAAGGTAATACATTGGGGAGATTATACCCCCATAATAGAGTTTGTAATAATAAATAAATAACTAAACATCACCCATTGTAATGAATAATCATAGTAAGAAAAAATAGTAAACAAAAATATATCAAAATCAAATTCCATGTAGAAACATACACTCATACAAAAAGACAGATCACCCACTAGGACGATAACATATATAGAATTAAAAAAAGGCCAAGTATGTAATGAAACCCTCGATCTTCATGCCATCCTGATCTATGAATCACATATAATCTCTTTCATCTCAATTATAAAATATAGATCCTTAGCCCAAGATGGACTTGCAACAAGTGAGGGATTCTCGGGTACCCAAATGCAATGGTGGCCCAATAAATGTGTGAGTATACAACTCAATAGGGAACCACCAACACAGTTTTGTAATAAACCATAAATGTAGTGATATGTGCATGTCACATGATTAGAATAAATAAATAATTGTTGAATAATAAATAAAATAAACTAGCAATACCCACTCCGGTCATGGCAGGATGTCTCTTAGCACATTGGGTGGGGTGTGCCAACCAAAGTACCATATACCATACCATTCTAGATCCTTAGGTATGTGACCCTGATCATAAATACCTACTTCATCCAATGTTGAGGTGTCTCTGAGTATGTCATGATGATTGTGCCTCTTAATAAAATAGACCCAAGTCTACTCAATGTGTCTATAAGTATCACAAACATAGGGAATGATCCTGGAAAGATCCATCTTATTATTCTATATTAGTCCCAGCTCTATATCCTTCCCAACCCCACCGATAGAACTAAAAACCTCCATGAAATATATTTTTTCTCAACCAAGTCATAATCACACACATAATATAGACCTTCCTTATAATAGTTTTCTTAGCTATTAGCAACATATACCTCCCTTGTGTGAGTTTTCTCAACCAATAGTAACATAGACCTCCCCTACGAGAGTTTTCTCAGTCATAATCCAAAACATCCCCAAGTGCATTTTTCATAAAAAATAAGATACCGCCCCAATGGGTGTCTTCCATAGATAAAAAAATACCACCCCTATGGGATATACCAAGTAAAATAAACTAAAAATCTCCCCCAATAGAATTTTCCAAAACATTTATAAAAATAAAAGAAAATGAGGGGTTGGTTGAATGTTTAAACTCACCATCACCATCCATAAAAAAGTGCACCATCTCACCACGATCATTCTATCATCAGGGTGCCTATCATTGTCCCCTAGGTCACACCACAAAGTCGTCACCCTACATGGGGTCCTCATCCCAATACATAAGCCTTGGGTTAATTCCCATCACGTGAGGTGTCATAATCCCTGACAATGATATACATATAAATATATCATAATCCTCATAGTCTAATACATACCAGAAACACCCAAGTGATGTGGATCATAACCCATATTTAAGTCTCTAGGGTCAAACTGGGTTGGTCTACACACCCAACCCAAGTCCATCCTGCCCATGGTTCATCCACCATGGGTATATTTTTATCAATGAGATGGGTCACTCACCCCATACCCATTCCATCGATATTAATGGGTCTAAGGTGTCATAAGGGTTATATTTCATCCCACTAATTCCAATTGATATCAAGGGAGCCTAAGAAAGGGCCACTAGGTCCTTTTGATTTTAATACTTTTGATCATTGCTCATTAAGTGTTTTTAAAATCTATTTTGTAAAATTAGTTCAAAAATCATTCATCGGTGTTCAAAGCATCAAGCTAATACACTAGGTATGAGGTGGCCTTGGCACTTTGTTCCTTATATTTCTTAAGTGATCAAGTAAATTTACTAATTTAATTGGATTTAACTATTTAAATTAAATTAAGCAGTTTAGTTGATATATGTTTTATTTTATTAGTGGTGATCTTGCACACACACATGTACATAAAATAATGAAAAATTCATAGATATAGTTCTAGGACTACCTAACTCATTTCAAATCCATTTCCCTTTAACAGCACAGCTCTACAACTCTTTTCCCAAGCTCATCCAAGGTTTTCCAAGCTCAATAATTCACCTAGATCACAAAAAAACCCTCATAATTAATTAAAATAAACTATAATTAATTATATAAATCAATTATAACAATTTATAAATTAATTAAAAATTAATTTATAAATTAATAATCATCGATGACTCACTAGATACCCCTTTCCCACCACAACCATAATAAAAAACTCATGGAAGACCCATAGCAGACCCTAGAAATCATTCCAAGTGAAATCCTTATTATGAATCATTGATTCCCCAATAATTTAGTTTTAAATTTTAAAGAAAAAACTAATAAAATTAACCATGTTAACATTCCTCATTGAAACAACATGTGTATGGATTCTCAAGACATCTACTTCCTATAAAATAAAATCCCCTGCTCAATCATTTGATTCCTCCAATATTTAGTGGAATCAGAATTAAAAATATAATATAAGGAAACCCAAATTAAGATAAACTAAAGATAAGAGGAAAAGAGGGAGGAAGAGGGTGAATTTCCCATTAAATCGCTAAATAAAACCTTTGAAAACATCTCAAATGGATGATGAATCAGGGAGGAAGTGGGGAGGGTTCAGATGGCCTGTGCATGTGTAAGGGAGGATAAAGAGGGGCTACCCTTAATAAAATTTTTGGGGATCAAAATTTTTCTACTTTAATGATCCACATGGCTTGGCCACATGGTATACCAAACCGTGAAACAACCGTGTGAATTGGCATTGTCTCAGTCTGTAACATTTTGCACACTTTTTCTGCAATTGTGTGTAAACTATGTGCCAAACCCCCAACCCAAACTAAGCTACATAATTCACCATGTAATATTCATGTTTTATTATATATAATGTGCTAACTATGTCATAAAACCATGATATATATAAATTTAACTGAAAACTTCCTCATACTTAAGGTGTCTCATGGTATCTCTTAAACTATGCTCACCAAACCTTGTACCATGGGAAAATCCATCCAAAAAACATTTGGAATTATATTTAATGCTCTAGAGAGTTTCAATAATTCTCTTGGAACCTCTTATACATCAAAACATATCCAAAAACATCATCTTAGTTTTCTCAACTCTCAAAATTCTATTATGAATCACCATTTAAAATCCATGCCTTCCTTCAATTCAAAAAAAATCCTTCAAGAATTTTCGTTCCTATACAATCATGAGTCACTATAATGCCTCTTCTATATATATTGGATGCATGTTGATGTATTACCTTAATGTGGTGACTTAAGATTTTAGGTAGTTATCACCTTCTAAGAATAATTATCCATCCCATAATTTAGATCTATCCATTATAGTGCTTGCTCACAAGTGTTGGAGACACTATATATTCATTAAGAGATTCATGGTATATACCATCCATAAGATTCTCAAGTGTATATTTTCTCAGATATATCTCAATTTGATATAGTATTGATTGTTTTAATTCTTACAATATTTTGATTTTGACCTTCCCTATTCTCCTAGTAAGGGAAATGTTGAAGCTGTAATCTTTAGTAAAATGTCTCAACTTTAAAAGGTGTGAGAATATAAAGATGAAATGAAGTTAATTTCCATTCTAGATAAACACCATATTTATGTCATTAAATATTATAATGGTATTTATTTTTATTTATGTTTATCTTGCATCATGAATTTTAGAATGGGTGAAAAATTCTCATATCTTCGACTAAGATTATAACATCATTCAAGAGAGACTCGATAGTGAGGATATCCTAGAGGTTTGGTCTCAAGATATTGATTCTTTTATCTATAATCACTGAAGCCTAGTATTTTTTACCAGTATTTGTGAATATTTTGTGAGGGGTATCACTTATTGAATTGGATTATTTTCCTGAGAATTTTTGTGATTTATCAAGATGTGTATAGGAATTTTTGATGGACTAGTATGAAATAATAGATCTAGTCTTGTGTATCTATGTCACATATGTCATCAGGTCAAGTAAAAACTAAAAAACTAGCTTGTAAGTTGTAGAAACTTCCAAAGCCCATGTGGAAATGGGATGAGATGACCATGGATTTAATGAAAAACATATCTCACTCTCTAAAAGGATAGGATATAGTGTGGGTAATTATTGATCACCTAAATATGATAATGCATTTGTTAAATATTTGGGATTCATCCACAATGGATAAATTGGGGAAACTTTAGGTTAAATATGTCATGAATCTCTATAGGGTTTAAACTATAATTATTTATAATTGGGACTCAAGGTTCAATTCTAGATTTGGTAAAGGGTTGCAAAAAGATCTTAAGACTTAGGTTAAATTAAGTATAGTTTATCACCCTCAAATATATGGTCAATTTGAGAGAAACCTTTACATTATAGAAGATATGTTACATTATTATATCCTTGATTTTTTTGTATCTTTTGAGGATAATTTATCACTTATAGAGTTTGACTACAATAACAGCTATCAGGGGTCTATCCAGATTGCTCCATTTGAATGACTCTATGGTAGATAATTGTCATTATACATTATACTAGATGGATATTAGTAGTTATTTTATGATTTTTACTGGAATTTGGAATTTCGAATAGGTGAAATTGATCAAGAAATTGTTGGGGGATGTACAAAGTTTCCAAAAAAATAATGATAGTGGGTGATAACCCATGGAATTTTTTTGGTGATTATTTATTTCTCTGAGTCTCCCCTAAATTAATTTAATAAAATATGGGAAATTAAGTAAGTATTACACCTCAATTCATTATACCCTTGGAGTTAATAGAGTGTATTGGATATATGTCTTACTAGTTATCCATACCACCTTGGTTTAGAGTGACGCACAATGTTTTCCATTTCTCATAACTAAGAAAGTATATAACTATCCCTACTCATATTATTTGATTTGATGATATATATTTAGAATTATATGGTTCCATTATGTAAAAACCCATTTCTCCATCAAAAAAGTGAGAAAATATTATATGGAAAGATCACTATTAATGTATGGGTACAACAGTATTATAGTAATCTCACATATGAGACTTAGGAATCTAAACCTAAAATGAATATCCAATGGTCAAAAAATTTCTCCCATGAAGCTAAATGAGGCTTCTTGGGAATGAAAATAATGATAGTGGGGAGGTTGAAAAGACTCTAACCTCTATGAGTGGGTATTATCAATTAATTAAAGTATTTTAGTCTCTCTTTGGGTAAAATTTAGATTTAGGGGATAATTAGATGAGTTTTGGAAAATAGGAAAAAAATGAGGGACACTACAAAAGAAATTACATTTAACAACACACATTTTGTGTTGTTTAAAGTAATCAAAACACTCCCTTGATTTTTTTGGGAAGTAGTGTGGTTAAAAATTATTACCATTTAATAACATGTTATACTAATTATGGTACATTTATAAAATGTAATTTGAATCTTACCAAAGTGGTAATGACTCCTCTTAATCCTTCATGAAACTCAGGTTAAAAAATGAGCATGAGTGAATTTCAAAATATACAATAGAATTATTGTAGAACTATAGTGGTATGGGTATTATAGAAGGTATTTTAATAGGGTACTTTTGTAGCGGGGATATTCACATGAATTGGGATTTCAGTCTATGTATTGGGCCATTAGACCATTGGGCCTCCAAGATATCAATTTATGGTGGTTAAACTATAATAAATTAGCCTTAAGATGATGTATTAGAGTATTTTAAGCCACCAATAATTGCTAATCGAACATAATACGAGAAAGGAGAAGGTGGAAACACCACTAGGTTTTGGCCCCGCACAGTTTTATGCGGTTCAAGGTTATAAGACTGCATCATCAGGTGCTAAGAAATATATAGACATTGAAGCAGAATTGGGAAAGAGTTGTTTCAATGCATTCAGGTTAAATGTGTATGGTCTTTGTGCCTCTGAGACTTCTGGTCAAGTATTATGGGCCTCTATATCATGTAAGGGTTCTATGTCAGCACAGTTAAAAAGAGGGTTTATTCATAAATAAAAAATATCAAATTATTAAGTGGTATATATATAACATCTCATAAAATGTATTTTAATTTCTTAATTACAATCAAAACTAATGTAAAACTTTTCATGCATGTATTTATTTTTTTCAATCAAATTGAATTTTCATGAAAAATGTTGTTTAAGTTTCTTATTTTCAATACTCTTCCTTTTTTTATTACATTTCAATTCAGATTTTTTCCTTACCCTGCAGCTAGATCCTATGTAAAGGTAGTTACCCTATTGTGTAAGGGTACTCCTATTATATAATGGTAGATTTCTCAATGTATACAGCTACTCAAACATGTATAATGGTACTGTCTAACTTGGGTAAGGGAAACTTACTTCTTGCGTAAAGGTACTCTGGTATATGTAAGGGTAATACCTGATTACGTAAGGGTGAGTCACTGGACACATAAGGGTAGTCCTTAACTATGTTAGGGTCATACCTTGTTCCATAATGGTAAGCCTCTATCTATGTAAGGTTACTCTTATCTACATTAGGGTAAACCCCTAACTTGTGTAAGGGTACTCCCTGTCTATGTAAGGGTCATGCCCAATTTTAATAAGGGTTAACTCTATCAAGTAAGGGTAATCCCTACTTGCATGAGGGTAATACCCAATTGTGTAAAGGTTATTCCCAATCATGTAAGAGTACCACCTATATAGTGTAAAGGAAAATTAGCTCATGTAAGGTTATCCCTTCTCACATAAGGTTATTTACCTGGCTCATATAAAGTTCATACTTATCTTGCATAAAGGTCATACCAATCTCACATAAATGTAATATTGTGTATGGGTTTATTAATTTTTTATAACTATCAAACCACCAATTTCCTATAATTTGTCCATATAGCCTAAATTTTGTATTCTCCACCTAACTTATCATCGCCTCACCATTATATTTATACTTTGGGGTTCATCGCCAGTGATTTATTCATTTTTTTGGGTGTTGTGAGGGAAAAATTCAGATTCCCATAGAGATAAAGATCAAGAATAATAAGGAGTTATCTATACCTAGTTCCTGAATTCCATTGAAGCTAATCATCTTCATTATTGTCCAAATATAGTATACGGGTTTTATGGAGAGTGGTGGAGATCTTCATATATTGTCATGATACATCCTCATGTGAATAAATACATCAAAAACTCGAGTATCATTTGATCTTCTTACAAGTTCTATTATTAGAACCTATCATCATAGGAAGTTTAATCCATATTTCTAGTTTTCATTTCTTATTTCAATGTATGGTGTTGTATCCTTCTTTTTATTCATGTATTATGAGTTTCATCTAGAAAACCCCTTGGATGATTTCTCTATTTCTTTTCTTCTTTCATCTCCTTTAATTCTAGCTTCTTTATTTTCTTTAGTAATAAAAGTTTTTTTTGTGGTGTTCTCATCATGCATGTAGACACAAATTATATTTAATCATGTAATATCTTTGTGTTCTTTTATTTTTTTAAGACTCGTTCATCTAGTATACATCATTTCTCTTTCTATTTAATTTTTTAATAAAATTTTATACATAAAATCACAAACTTAGTAACTATATTATTGGATCTTGGTTGTTACATAAGGGATAACTTGATAGTGTATCCATAAAAAAATAGTTTCAAATCCATCTAATCAATAATAATAGGATCAAATAAATTTGATATAGAAAAATTAAAGGGGGTTAGTGATTTCAATCTATATAGGATAAAGATGAATGCACTTCTAAACCATTATGATCTCCTTGATTCCTTGTGTAGTCCTATAATAAAATATGTTACCCTATCCACCAATGGGCATTAAGCTACTATTGAAATACATATCCCTACTGATATTCTTAGAAAGGAACAAAGTCTTATTACCTTATGTTTATATTATAAGGTCCATTGTGAGGTAGCTTATGAATCCAATACTACCCAAATCTGGTGTAATATTGAAGATTATACCTAACAAAGACCTTAGTAAGACATCTATATAAGAAGATACAGTTGAATAATTTTCATATTCACTAGGGAAATTTTTTTAGGACTTGCATTGATGGTTTCAATAAAATCATTATTTATTTGCCTAATATATAAGTTAAGAAAGATAATGAAGATTTTTATATCATACTATTGACCTCATTAGATGATTATTACTATTCAATTACAGATTCAATTATGTATGGTGAGGATTATTTAAGGTGAGAAGAATTCAAAACTATCTTGTTTTCTAAATAAATCCAAAAGAAGAATCATGTTTCTATTAAGAAAGAGTTTGAGGGGATGCATGTTAGAGGTACGGATGAGTAGAGGGGTAAAAGAAGAGGAAAGAGTAATCCCAATAGTTGGTCAGGGTCTAGAGGAAAAAAAATAAACAAACATTGTAAATATCCTAGTCATAGTAAAACAAATATCCACAAAGGGAGAATTCTAAGAATATCACTAATAATAGTGATCATTATTTGTTGGTTGAAAAATATTTTGATACGAATGATGTTCAAGATGATTTTTATAATGATATGATTGTTTAATTGGTCTTGTCTTGAGGATTATAATTTCATATGTGTTTCAAACATGATTACTATTTTCAAATAATGGGTAGTGGTATTGTTTCTCTAGAGTTACATGATATATCAATCAAATCATTAGAGAATGTTAAATGGGTACCCTATTTGAGGAGTAATATTATTTCCATATGTGTTTTAGATTTTAATGGGAATTATATTTTTCTAATTTAGGGAATCATAGGATCTCCAAGGGGTCACCCACTATTATGAAAGGAACTATAACATCCCTATATTTCAAAACAATACTATGTTCGATAGCATATAAAATATGTAACACTGAGCCTAAAAGAACCACAAAATATTATTATTTAAATATTAAAGTTATAACCTAGTATTTTAATTGATGGGTATAAATAAGATTGAAAAGATTATGAAATAAATAAAAATTTCATGCCTAATATAAATTTATTGATAAATTCTTAGGAAATAATCACTAAATTTTTAGTAAATCCATTTTATTCAAAAAATAGATTTTATTAATTTTTTTGAGAGAATGTTTTAATTAATTTATGTAAATTTTAGAAATTATATTTTATAAAAATAAAATCATTTTTGAAATTGTAATATCAAAATTATTTTAGGGTGAAATTTTGGGATTTTTTGAAAATACTTTTTCCAGTGAATAGTGAAAATAATGATTTTTTAAAAATAAAATTTCTTTTAGTCGAAAGGTCTCATTATTATTTGAATTTTATCTTAAATTAATATAGGTATCCTTTAATTTAAAGAATTATTAATATACATGAGATAAAATATTTTAAGTAAATCATATTTTCTATGATATATATGAGTAATTTTCTTAACTATATTATTAATAAATCTATATTTATTTTAAAATATGTTCAAACATGTATGAAGTAATTAAAAATTTAGGTTAGGGTTTCTAGTCTCAATTTTTTTCTATAAGACATGTATCATATTCACCACTTGTTTATTTCATATGGTGTATAGATTTCCCCTTTGATATGGTATATCATTATTACCTTTATATTCATGGTATTTAAAATTTCATTTGAATTTATCTCTTTCATGGAGGTTGTGATTCAAAAATTACCAAAGCGGTAAGGGTTTATTTCACAATCTCATCATTATTTGGGATATTTTATGATTAAAACTATTCTGAGATAATTATATGATCTTTTTATATTAAACCCAAACTATTTTATTCTACTATAGTTATTTTGTAAAATTACAACTTTTCCTTTCATCTTCCTCTCTAAATTAATAAAGAAACCAAACTTATTTGTTTAAGGAAAACTGACCTTGTTTATCTTTTGGTTAAGAATATTTTTCTTTAATATCCATGTTTTCTTTAAAAAAATCAATAATTTTTTTTCTATTTTCCAATGATTTATTAATGCCATCTTACCCATGTTTTACTTTTTATAAAAAGATTTAAAAGGAATATTCTTGTCCTTTTTCAAAGGAGGCACATTTTACCAAAGCTGTGAACAGAATATTTATTTCAATGTACACTGCACAAATAGTTTTCCACGCCATCATGAATAATTTTTATTTGAAACTTTAAAATTTTCCATGATTCTTTTCAAAGAATTTTTGTTCTATAATATTTAGTAAATTTTTGGATTTTAAAGAAGTGATTTCAAAATGAATGGAGTATTTTTCTTAAGAAATTTTTTTGTGATATTTTAAAATAATTTACATTAATGTCAACATACTTTGATGAATATTTTTCTTTACTGAGATTATACTCTAATGATACCATCCACCGTATTTCTCTGGCAGAAGTATTGAAATTATGTACACTTGTTCTTCTAATATAGACATTTATTGATTATTTTTTGATTAAGTTGTTTTATTTATTCATATGATGAATTCATTAGACTTATTAAGTTATGGATCAGTCCTAAAATTATATATCCCCTTGATGAATCAGTGGGTATGATAATAAAAAATAGATTGGGTATTTTTCCAATGCCTTACCCATTTATGTAAGATGTATTAGCATGTAGCCTTTATTATATGTAATATGTCTTGGCATGAAGACTCAATGGTAAGTTTTATATGTCTTCAATTATGAAATCCATCATTATGAAATCATTTATTGATGTAAATGTGATTGTTCCAATAGTTGTAATATCCATGGATAAGTTTAAAGCTCACGTGATTATTTATATGACATTATTTGCTCATCATTTACTCATGTCATATCATTCTTTCTTATTCATTCTATAATATATTCCACTATACATATTACCTTAATAATAATTTAATATCACCATTTTTCATTTCCCCGTAATTTTAAGAAGTGTACTATGATTGATATGAAATGATATGTTGGAGAGAATAATGATGTTCTCAAAGAAAATACTTTGTTTTATTTTATGTTTTCAAATGTATGTGTGATTCTAGTTTGTATCTAGTTTACCAATACTAATAAACTATTCATTCCTTTATGATGTTATCACTTGTATCTAGTTCCAATTTAATAAAATAACCATTGACTTTGGGATACTAGGGTCAGGGTCTTTATAGTTTTTATATGAGAACATTTATTAGAAACCTTATATTTATTAAAACATAGATTATAGAACATAAAACTATGTATTAATTTGAGTATATGTATAATTATAGAAATATATAATAAAATTTTCAATAATGTAGAAATAATATGGTTTTCCTAGAAATATATCCCTATCTAGATACTATAAGTGGGCATGATTTTGGCATAGATTCATCTAGGGGTAATAACCCCAAAATTAGTTGGAAAAATATATCTCAACCATCATTCTGGTTCAAAGTGATTAGTTCCTTACTGTGCACCTGGTTTGACACTATCTAGGTATGTACGAGGGGTAACTTATATTTTATTTATGAACAATTATGATGAATGAGAGAGTAAAACATATAGAAACCTGTGATATTCCATTGTAATATGGGATAAACCTAATGTATCCTAGGTTGAAAATTCTAATATTGATCACAATATTAATGTAATATATACCCATTTTGAGAATTTATGTGATGGGAGTTTAACTTGATTATGGTTATTCTGGGAGACATTTATGGGAATATAACCTTTTGGTTTAGTATATATTTTAGTGAAAAGGTTATTTGAGGAATAATGATTTTATATTTTCTGTAAATAAGTTTAAAGTTATTGATAACCTTTAAGATTAATATGATCATTGATATTAATGTAAATATGGTTAATTAAGATAAAAGGGCTATTAATTTTGTTTAATATAATTTTTATCTTATAGATAGCCATGGTATTGAAAATTTATTTGGTGACTATGTGACTAATATTATTTTTTAGAAGTTTTCTATTTTGGGTACATTATAAGATTAAGTTAAATAGAAATAATTTTGTCTAAAATGGGTTTTTATTTGAATAATATAGGTCGATATATCTTTCGGAAGCATATATGATTTTATTGTGAAATTATTTTGGAAAATGATTAATATATTTTGGAGAATATATGACCAGAACATTACGTATTTTCTATAAGACTTTAAGATTCATTGATGTTATTTGGAGATAAATTTTCAATTTATCATGGAATAATATGCGATCAAATACTTATAATATTTGGTTTTTAATCTTAATTAGTAATATTTTGAATAATTTTAAGGATAGTTATTTATCTAATGATTTAAGTTGAACATTGGGTATTATTATTAAGGATTTGGAGATTAATGTTGTATTTCCTCATATAAAGTTTTGTTCATATTATCATAAATTATGCAAAAAAATTTGGATTTTTATAAATTATAAATATATTTGGAATAAATTATTATATTTCCATGGAAATATTGATACATTATAATTTTATTTTAGGGCTTTGAACATGAAAAAAAAATCAATTTAAAAACTCATGGTTTGGGAAAAAATATGATATTGTGGTGGAAATTGATTAAAGTATAAAATTATACTTTTCATTGATTATACACTAAATGAGGATAATATTCATTGTTAATATATATAATATTCATGTGATTTATTATTAATAAACACCATTTTAGTGCATTTTACACTTTGAACATTATTTCATATTATAATTGTAATTCCTTCTTAAAATTCACTATTACATGGTACATTTTTTAACATCATTTAAAGTACCAAATGATCTTGATTTTATTTTAATATTTAATTTTCAGGTTTCTCATTACATTGGTAACAATTCATAATTTTGGAGTACTTGAAGATTTATATTGGAATACCACCATAGTTAGCCTTGAACAAACAACATTCTAGGTGAAGTAAACTGGACAGCATCCCAATAAAGCTATTGTATAGGCCAATATCCTAGCCCAATAATTCTTCAAATTGAACTTAATATGGAGGAAATCATGTTTAACATTTAATTCAATAGTTTAAAAGGAAAATTCTGATGTTTTAATGGAGTTCTAGGCGTCCCAAGTTGGAGATAAAATTTGGGGGCAGATTCTACGACCTGGAAAAACATCCCACCATTTTACACATATCTCATAAAACATAAATTATTTTTGGGATGAAACTTTACATAAAGTTGGGTGATATAATTAGATTAATTTTATTCTTATATGGATCACTCTAATTCGGCCATATAGAATCATATTTAGGAACTTCTGTTCGGTGGATGCAAGTTGGTTGCCACCTTGGGTCAAGAGTGGAAAAGTCCAAGTTCCACAATCTTTCCACCACCCTAATCCTACCATAATCAAGTGGGATGAATTTCACTATTGTAGGCTCAACCCAAGGCTCCAAAAATTCCTATTTAAGGTAGTGGTGTTGGAGTATTTAATAATCTTGGATACTTTCTTTCATTGTAATGTTATGTTGCCACTTTTCCATTATAATGTACTTCCTCAATTGTAAGTTGTTTTAATTCATCTTAGTTCTCAATAAAATTTCTTGATTTCCTCTTATTTTTTTATTCTACATATCATGTTGATTATTTTTCCTAAAGGTGTGAATTTATTCACACCATACCTTGTGAAATTTATCACACATCAGTGGAGTGATCATTATTTTGTTTTTTTTAACTTCTTCAATTCCACCCTCATAAGTCTACTTCCCGCTTCCGTTGAGAACATGTCATCAATGGAGAGATAAATATTTTATGGGTTGATCCAAGGGAGTATAAAGGGGTTTTATTGAATGTTATTTCTCACTCTCCAAATGATTATTAACTAATTTTATTTGAGTTTCTTTTATTCAATGATTTTCTCTCTTCCTCTTCCATATTGAATTTATTCAACACACTTTTATGTGCTAATAAGATACTTTACCTAGGAGTGATCATGAAAATGATACTACAAGTGTATAAGTTATTATCATGTGTTTTTTAAGTTGTTTAACCAGTAAGTGATGAGTTTAGTTTTGGTTCATTGAATGAATCCTTCTCGAGTTAATCAAATTGAAATCATTAAAAAAAAAATTCATCCAATCCACCCCAAGTGATAACCTAGGATCAACTCATTCTATTAATTTGAATTCACTTAATACTCTTAGTGTTCACTTAAACCCATATAAAATCAACCCACTTTGGCCACTTCATATCCAAAAACAATCCATATAATGTGTGTGTCTATAGGTTTCTTCTTAGTTATCTGAGGAATCAACAACCCAAGCTACTCTACATTTGACTGCTTAACCCTAAAAACATGGGTAAATTTTGGAGAGACCAGTCATATAATTATATTTTCTTATTTTCTTAATATAGATGTTAAATTAATTCTTCACTCTAGTAAAATTATCCTGAACCAAAAACATTATCCTATTACCTTCATTTCTGATGAATTGATAGTCTTTTCACCCCTCATTTTTTACGGTTTTATGGTCGTTAACTTTCCCATTATCATGTTCCATATCACTCTATATTAGTACTTGAACATTATTTTTCTACTCCATGTCTATGATTTAACTTCTCACTAATTTTATACATATATGGGATCTCAATTATGTGTTATTTCAGATAACCATTATCCTTCACACTTCCCTTTTAAAAAAGAAGTTTTATTATCCCTCTCTATAATGTGGGTTTCCAATAAAGGTATTTTCAAATATTGAACCTTTGATGACTAAGATAAAATTATGAGTGGGAATTTATTTAATGGGTTTACTCTAACATGCCAAGATTTTAACAATACTTTATATTTGATAGCGTATACAATATGTAACACTGATCCAAAACAAACCCTGAAATAATATTATTTAAATGTTATAGTTATAACATAGTCATTGAATTAGTGGGTATAATAGGATTAACTGAGTTAGAAAATAAATATAATGATCTTTATCAATAATAAATTTATTTATTAATAATTATGTAATAAGAACTCAGTTTTTAATAAAGTCATTTAATTCTTTAAAAAATAAGTATTATTCAAAAATGATTTTTATTTATTTTTGTGGGAGAATTTTATAATTATTTTTTAGAAATTTTAGAAATTTTATTTGATAAAAATAACATTATTTTTTAAATCATCATATTAAAATTATCTTAGAATGAAAAATTTGGATTCTTCTAAAAAGAATTATTTTTTAGTCAATAGTGAAAAATATCAATTTTTGAAAAACTATCATTTATTTTAATTAAAAGGATTCATTATGGTTTGAATTTTATCTATAAGTAAAATATATATCCTTTAATTTAATATAATATAATTTATTAAATAATAATCATCATTAAACATGATTTTGTGAAAAAGTTTATTTTTTGTCTTAAAAACACATTTTCTAATAACTATTTCTGTGCGTGCAGTGAAGTTTTGTCTTAATAAATAAAATTAATCACTATTAGCGAATTATTTTAATTAAATTTATATATTATATATTAGATCAAATGTTTTAACATTCATATAATGATCTTTCTAATCATGAAATAATAATAAATACAGTTTTATGCTTAAATTTTATTTTTCTAAAAAATGATTTTCCTCACATTTTGTGCGCTTATTTTAAAATAAATTTATTTTAGTTAATGAAATAGAGTCTTGAAAAATTGATTTCATATTTTTAATCAGGATGATCAAATTTTTTAAATATATCCCTTTTAGTTTGGGTCATTATGAATAGTAACCTTGGTAAATATTTCTCATCTCGCTAAGGGTAAAATAGGTAAAACATAGTTAAAATTTTGGTGTAAGGATTTAAAATTACTATAACACTTGTAAATATAATTTTGGATGATTTTATTTGGGTCATTTCCACAAAATTGTCAAATACATGGAAACATGGTTATTCTATTATTGCATTTATATTATTTTAATAAAATGATAAATACAAAATGTCACTCTCAAGAATTTAATATCTATAAAATGTTTACATACGTATAAAAGAGATTGTGTTCATTTATAAATTTTTATTTGAAATATAAATTAATTTTCTTATCCCAGTAATTTTTTTTAAATTTTTTATGATTGAATAATTACCTTAAATGCGTACGCAATGCTAACAATTTATTTATTCAATTAATCGAAAAAATAATATAAATGATGTTAAAAATATTAAATATAGTAAAATTTGGGTGAATTAAAGTGTAATAAGAATCTTAAAAATAAATATTATATATTATATATTATATATTTTTTAAAGGTTTATATTCTAATTACATTGTTGTTATGTTGTTTTCAAAGTCAAATTATGTTATTAGTTCTTAAAATGACATTAATAGTATTTTATGTGAAATATATTATATTAAATTTATTTAAAAATAATAAAAAATCTTGAAATGTGACAATTAGAATGAGAAATAGTCAAGAATTTAATCCATTTTTCATTTATTATCCAATTTTTACCATACAATTAAAATTAAAAAATCATTAATATTGAAAATGTCATTACTATGGTTAAGGTTAAAATTGGTTAACCAATGATTTAAACCAAGAGATATGGATTAAAATATATCTAAACATGTAAAAAAAATATTGTATGATTATATTAAGACCATATCTTCATTATATTAGAATACATGTCATTTTGGAACCATTTTACATGTGGTAGACACATGTTTTATTATAATATTTCTTGTATTTATAAAAATAGCATTAATGATATTTTATAATAAAAAATAATTTTATTAAATGATTTAAAATTGATAAAAAAAATTATATTCATGAAATTGAATTGTATCTGGTTTAAAATGTCAATCACGATCCATTTCGGGGTCATTTTTTCTTAGGTGGTAACATTCTTTACCCTTAAAGAGTAAAAAACATTAATATCATGGTAATTATCAAAAGGTTCAATGGGGGCTAAAACAAAGAGATAGGGTTTAAAACATAACCTAAACTTATTAAAATTTTATTTAATGAGTTTATTTGTACTAATAATCATATTAAATTCAAATTATAACCATTTGGAGTCATTTATCCCTGAAAATTAATTTATATTAATTTAATCTTTAATAAATTCCAAGAGTGTTTCTCCCATCACTTATAAAAGGACATATCTTATCCTATAACCCTAAAACCTTTTGAGCCTACTATCTTAGTCAATACCTACCATAATACCTTCCTAGATCCCTTAACCTCATTTTATATCTTTTTCCCTTGTCAAAATATCATCCCCTCAAGGCTTAAGGTGTATTCCAAAAATAGGTTTCTTAACAAAGAGTTATAACCTTAACCGAGTGTTTTCAATTTTATTTCTTATTATACAACCTATAAATCCATGGTATCCATTCTAAAATATTGATTTAGATATATCAAATATACTGAATTGTTATTATGATGATTGAACAACCATTATCCACCTTATTTCCATCTTACAAAAAGTGGAAACATCGCTCATATATACATACATCTTATCATCCCCCACATAGCGGTGTAATTCATTTTTCATCACCACTTTAGTTCTCTGGTTATAATAATGTATTTAATAAATATATATTTTATTTATTATATTATTATTATTATGAAATTCTGAATTATAATTTACCATTTTTCATTCCATATTTCAAAGAATGGAGACAACGTTTATGCGTACATGCGACCTATCGTCTCTATGAACAGTGTAATTTATTTTTTTGTTTATGAATTTTATGGATATATATATATATAATATATATTTTATTTATATCATGGTTAAAATATGTAGATTATAGAACCATGCGAAATATTCGAGGACCAAAACTACCGAACCAAAACATACTTGTAAAATGAAACAGTTATCACCAAGAATAGTGATTTTAATAAATAATTGTTAATAAACTGGTGATAAATGTTATAATTAAATCATATATTAAATTATATATATTATGGTTCTTAAATATATTAATAATAATTTTATATTTATTATAAAGTATATTCAAACATGTATGAATCAAATCAATCTTAAGATAAGGGTTTCACATCTCACTTTTGTTTCCATGAGACATATTCCATATTCACTATTTTTTTCTTTCATGTGGTGTATATATTTACTCTTTAAAATGATATATCATGATTCCATTTGTATTAATAGTATTTAAGGTTCTATTTGAAGCTATATCTTTCACAAGAATTATGATTCAAAAATTAGCAAAGTGGTAAGGGTTTATTTCACAATATAATTATTATTTGAGACTGTTTATGTTTAAGTATCTATTTGGGGGATTATATAATATATCTATATTAAATACAAACTATTTTATTATCCTTTTTTATTTCTAAAAATTACAAGTTTTACTTTAATTTCCTCTCTAAAGTACTCAAGATATTGAAATAATGTTTTTAAAGAAAACTGACCCTGTTTTTCTTTTAGTTGGGAATCTTTTTATTCTATGTAAATTTTTCTTTAAAATGTTTTAACTATTATATAATATATTATTAATTTCATTTTTAATCATTTTTTTCATTTTATACAAATGTTTAAAATAAATATTCTCGTCATTTTCCACTTGAGGCCCCTTTTGCTGAAGGTGTGAACAAAATATTTTTTTCAATGTACACTGCATGAACTTCCTTTACCAACATTATGACTAATATTTTATTTTAATATTCCTTTAAAATTTTATAATACTCTTTTCAAAGAAATTTTTTTCCATAATATTTTTGGAAATTTTTTTATTTTAAATAAGTTATTTCAAAATGAAAAGGGTATTTTCCACAAGAAATTTTCCAGTGATCTTTTAAAAGTATTTTCATTTATGCTAAAATCCTTTGATGAGTATTTTTCTTTAATTATTATATAATATAATGATAAAATTCATCATATTTATCTGGATGGTTTATGATCAATTTGACAGGGTATGTATTAACATTTTATATTCTATTTATTCCAATATGGATAGTTATTAATTATTTATTGATTAATTTATATAGTTTATTCATATGATTAATACATTGTAATTATTAAGTGATGGGAGATCCCATAATTATATATTTCTTTGATGCATCAGTGTGTCTCATGATATAAAACAGAGTGGGTATTTTTCTAAGTTCTTATCCATTTATGTAAGTTTTCTTGTCATGAGGCCTTGATTGTATGTATGATGTCCTAGAATTAGGCATCAACGGTAAGTTTTAGTTGTCTAGAATTTTGAATTCCATCATTATGCAATTAGTTATAGATTTAAATATGATTATTTGAGTAGTTTTAATATTCATGGATAAGTTCCAAGCTTATCTAATTATTTATATGGAATTATTTGATCATCATTTATTTCTATCATATTATTCATCCCATATTCATTCTATGATAACTTTTTTTGTATAATTTATCTTAATGATAAACTGATCTCACCCATTTCTTATTTTTCATTTCCATAAGATGAAAATAAGTGTACTATGATTGATATGTAAGGATATTCTAGAGAGAATAATTATTTTCTCAAATAAAATACTTTTTGTATTTTATGTTTTCAAATATATGTGATATTAAATTATGTATCTAGTTTACCAAGACTACTAAAATATTTGGTTATTTAGGATGTTATTGATTGTATATAATGTCAATTTAATAAAGTAATCCTCGGATCTATAATACTAGTGGTAGGGTCTTTATAGGAACCCTCACCAATGGTCTTTATGTATTATATGGTAGGAGACATGTGAAACTATTAAATGTGACTATTATCCACAAGAAAGATAATACTATGTTATGGAATGGGAAGTTATGACATGTTACTTCAAGAGGGATGAATGAACTAAGAAAAAAATTAATCTTAAATGTTGTAAACCCAAACATACTTCCCTTTTCTGAATAATGTTTTCTTAATAAATCCAAATGTGTTAGTTTTAAGAGGACCATATATAGAGTTAAAACCCTTTTAGAATATGTAAATTATGATTTTTGGGGTCCCTCTAGGACTGGTTCCCATAATTGGGGACACTATTATGTGACCTTTACAGATTATTATTAAAGGAATGTTTGGATTTACATTCTCAATAAAAATCTGAATCTTTTGAAACTTTTAAAATTTAGAAATCCAGTGTTGAAATTGAATCTATAAATAAAATCAAAACCCTTAAGACAAATAATGGTCTAGAGTATTTGAAAAATGATTTCATAAACTATTATAGTTTTTAAGATATTATTATAGATATAACTATAGTGGATATCCCATAATAATATAGAATCATGCTCTCATATTCTTGTCATCCCAAGTCCTTTTGGGCCGAAGTTAATTCTATAATTGTCTATTTGATCAATAGATTCCCCTCTAGTGACAATAACTTCAAAATACCTGAAGATATGTGGAATGGTTCACCCCTTAGTTTATCCCATCTTAGAGTTTTTGGTTTTACTACATATTACCATAGTAGGGATGATAATCTCGAACTGATGGCTATGAAATGTGTTTTTTTGGATACTCACATGGTGTTAAATGGTATAGCCTTTGGGTTGATAATCTGTGTTTTCATACGTGTATAATCAAATATGATGTGGTTTTCTATAAGGCTTCTACTACCAAGATGAAGGCCTTTGATACTTTACAGCCCGAACAATATGAACCTATAATTTTGAGGTTATTTTAGAACCTAAAATATTTCTTGAACCCAAGGCCGAAACCATTAATCCTCCCCAACCAGCTTATATTGAATAAACTTCGACTAGTTTTCTGAATCTGAATCTGAGGATGAGAGAGATGGTGGCTTAAGAAGTTATCAATTGACTCATGATAACACCATAAGAACCATAAGTCCTCCATCCCATCTTACCAATTTTGGTGTTGTTGTCTATTCCTTTAATATAGGCTTTGACTTAGGCAATGATGAACCCCTAGAGTTTTAAATAAGCTCTAAAATATGAAGAATATTGGAAGTGAATTTATTCAATGAAAGGTGAAATCAATTCTATTATAGAAAACTAAACTTGGATAGTTGTTAACAAACATGAAAATGCGAAAATTATAGATTGTAAGTAGATTTTTAAAAATAAATTAAATAACCCCACTGAAAGAAAAATTAAGTACAAATATAGTCTTATTATAAAGGGATTACTCCAAAATGAAGTAATTGATTAAAGTGATATTTTTTAACCTATTTTCAAGCATTCCTCCATAGGATTTTTATTAGCCTATACCACCTGGAATGACTTCCATGTTGAATAATTGGATGTTAAAACTACCATCTTACATTGTGAGTTATATGAACATATTTATTTGAAATCCCTTAGTGGATTTTCAAAATATTTTAAAAATAGTCATGTTTTTATTTAAATAAACTCTTTTTATCACCTTAAGTAATCATCTAGAAAATTTTATATGGAGTTTGACTATTTCATGTTGAAAAATTATTTTATTAAAATTAAATATGTTTCTTGTTTTTATTTTAAATCTTTCAAGCATGTTTTTGTTTAGTTTCACTTA
This sequence comes from Viscum album, assembly GCA_963277665.1. Taxonomy (NCBI): domain Eukaryota; kingdom Viridiplantae; phylum Streptophyta; class Magnoliopsida; order Santalales; family Viscaceae; genus Viscum; species Viscum album. The sequence continues at coordinate 434,971,639 of OY728136.1, forward strand.
TATGTTTATGATATGATTATAATTTTTAAATACATCAGGTTGATAAATCAAATAAAAAACCAATTTTATAAGGCTATTGAAATGATATATTTAGATAAATCAAATAAAATTCTTTGTGTGGATGTCACAAGGGATAGAAATTATATGGTGTTGTATTATTACTAAGTTTATTATATAAAGAAGGTGTTTAAAAATAATTTTCTTGATAATTTGAAATCTTTTAGCATTTATTTAGTTCAATACATCAATTTATCATTTTCCAAATCCCATAGTAGTGATTATAACATTTTTTACATGAATAAAACCCATTATGCTAACATAGTTGGTAGCCTCAGGTATGCCATGTTATTCTCTCATCCATATATGTATTTTGTTGTTTATACCTTTATCAAATTTATAGGAAGTCCTAGAAATCCTAATTGGAATGCCTTAAAGTGATTACTCAGGTATGTATCTATATATTATTTTTTATGTATTTGTTTTTGAAAAAATATTTCTTATAGTCAAGATGTTTTTGTGTTTATTGATTCTAACTATGTTGCAAATATAGATACTAGAAATCCAATTACTGGTTATATATTCTTATGTTGTGGTGGTATAATTTCATAGAAAAGTAATATATAATCCATTATTTCCCTTTCCACCACTGATTCTGAATATATAACATTAACTAAAGCGATAAAAGAAGCAATTTTTCTTAAATACTTAGATGAAACGCTCAACCAGAGGCAAGCCTCTGAATTTTATTTATGTTATGGTAATATAGAAGTGTTATGTGATAGTCATTATACTTTAAATATTTCTAAAAACATGTTTTCCATGGGATATCAAAACACATAGATATAAGATTGAATTTTTTTAGGGATTTCATTGAAAATGAAACAGTATGTGACATCAAGCTGTATACTTCTGATAATCCAGATAATAGTTTGACTAATACTATTAAATTTTCCATGTTTAGAAATTGTTTAGGAATTATGAATGTAGTCTCATTTAAATGTCCTAGTTTGTGAGAATACCATCCTATTTAAATTATTTTTATTACAATGGTGGATATTTTTGAAGATTTTCATGCATGTATTTCTTTTTTTGCAATCAAAATGAATTTATATGAAAAATGTTTTTTTCATTTCTTTTTTTCAATATTCTATATTTTTTTATTACTTTAGAATTTATAGTTTTTTCTTACCCTATATAGATCATACATAAAAGAAGATACCCTATTTCTTAAGGGTACTCCTGTTATATAATGTTATATTTCCTGATATGTAAGGGTACTCATGAAATGTGTAGAGGTAATGTCCAACGTGCATGAGGGTAACTTACTTCTTGCGTAAAGGTACCCTGGTATGTGTAAGGGTAATACCTGGATACATAAGGGCCCCAAAAGGGTGCATCCTAGTGGTTGCATCTCTACAGGTCTCATGGGAGGTCTCAGGATCGAGTCTCCCAAAGTACTTGTAGGCACAATAGCTTCTTTTTTCTTTATAATCTCCCTCCTCGAACTATTGTAATACCCGGTTACATAAGGGATAGTCTTTTTCCATGTAAGGGTAGTCCCTAACTACATAGGGGTTATATATTATTATGTAAGGGTAATCCTCCATCTGTGTAAGGATACTCATGTTCACGCAAGGGTAACCCCCTGACTCGCATAAGGGTACTCCCTATCTATATAAAATTCATTCCCGATTTGTGTATGGGTTAAATCTCTCGTGTAAGGGTAATATCTAGTTGTTTGTGGGTAATACCTAGTTTCATAAAGGTTATTCCCAGTCATGTAAGAGTAATACTGATGTTGCATAAAGGTAAATCAGTTTGCATAAGGGTAGTCCTTATCATGTAAGGGTCTTCACCTAGCTCATGTAAAGGTTATACCTAGCTCATGTAAAGGTCAAAAAAATCTTGCCTTGGAATCCCAAAGATGCATAAGAAACTACCATTAAAAATTGAGTTGGGGTTTGTTTATGGATCGCTAAACCATTTTATAGACAGGCATATATAGTACAACAGGTGAAATATTGACAATAATCATGCCCAAAACATTAATTCTACAACAGAAGATTCAAAAATAGGATGGGTAAAAAATGTCACAACTAATGGAAGAATCCATCTAGTCATAATATTCTTATAACATAATATGTCTGGAAAAGATCCCAATTATTCTATAGTAGACTACTCCTAGATTATAGAATCTAATAAGAACATCATAAAAGGAAAAAAAATAATTCAACTTCAGAACTCGTGAATTAATACTCTTCAAAAAAAGGGTAAACCATTTGAATTCTACCAAAACCTAGTATAACTAGTTTACTAATCAATACTCTGATATGATTTGACCCTTTTAATCTTGAATATTGTATAAACTGTTGTGATATACATGATTTGTATTGAGCATAGATATTTGAATAATGATTACACTAGGAAATTTTTCTTGTATAACGAAAAATAAAAAATAAATTCACCAAATTGGGTACATGAGAAATTATTTTCAAATCTATGATTGTTCAATCAGGGAAGGGTAGGAACATTCCAAGATAGAAACTGACCTTCTCTGTATTAAAAAATTAAAAAACAATTTGTACTTTTAAAAATTTGATGCCTTCGATAAAATTTTATAATATAAATATACTATTATAATATATTTTAATATTATAATTATAATATATGTTAATATTAGTATTATTTATATGTTAATTTTAATATAATATATGTTAAAATTTATGTTTTTTTTAAATATTTTAATAAAATTTTATTATATATATAATATATTTTAATATTTATTAGTATATATATGTTAATATATATTATTATAATATTATAATAATATAAATTAGTATATGTATTATTATATATATTATTATTAATATATGTTAACATATATATTATTATATGATAATATATGTTATAAAATTTATGTTATTAAAAAATGTAAGATTTTAATAAAATTTTATAGTATGTATATAATATATGTTAATATTATTATAATATGTTGTTAATATATGTTAATACATATATTATTATGTATATTATTACAATATATATTAATATATATTATGTTATTACAATATATATGTTATTTTAAATATTATTATAATATATGTTAATATTGTGGCTTCATCCGCGGTTGAGTGGTACTCACCATGACCTCCACTTCCAAGAGACTAGGGTTCGATTCCTAGTAGACCTTGGGGGATTTATGGGTGGTGATACAGGCGGTGGCGCGGGCAGGTAGTGACACTAGGTGACACAAGTATGATGATTCAAGCGAGCTAATGTAGGCAAGGGGTGCAGACCCAGTTCCACATTGGTGTAGTGTAGGGCCTTAGATCCACGTAATGGGATTTCAAACCCACTAGGTCTTTGGTTCAAATTATAATGGGTTAGCTTGGTTGTGAGCCTATCCTTAGGGGGTTTCTGAGCTTTTCTATCCCACTAATGTTAGTGTTTCTTTTTCTTATAACCCCCAAGACCTTAAATAAATAATTTATGTTAATATTATTATATATTATAATATGTATTAATATATTTATATATTATAATATATGTTAATATATGTATATATTATAATATATGTTAATGAATTTTATAATATATATAATATTATAATATATACCAATTTTCTATTATTTCATTGCATCCTTGGTTTTTAATATTATAATATATGTTAATGTATTTGATGTCGGTAGTAGTTCGAGAAATAATTTTAATACACATTTTTATATAATAAGTGTACAAATGAATACTAAATAAAATAAAATATTATACATAATTGAAATTTTGAAGTTAGTGAAATTTAAAACTAATACACCATAGATGTTGATGTGTATGTGTTATCTAGTCCCACACCTTGTCTCTGCGATATTATGCCAATATCTAATAGTTCATTTAGTAGGTTATATAGCGTTCCTAGCTACAGGTCCAGATGTGATTTCTTCAATAGTGGGTCTAACAGTGGAACTGAAACCTAGCCTCTCATCCATTCATGTTTTGAACTGAAAATTGGAAAAAACTGGATTAGGGGAAGGAAAATCATTGAGTGGGACCCCCCAATCGGTACCTCGACTAGTGTCATAGGTAGTTCCCCACTTAAAATGAGGGTCCTTGGGGAACATCCTGAGTGGATCCATCTATGATAGGGAAGGTGTTGTTAGTGGTTATATAATATTATCTATATTCGTCTTAGTAGTGTAATAATGTGGGTGATGTCAACATGAAGGTTGGTCCTCAATAATGTCTAAAGTATTAGTAAAAACATAAAATGGAATGAGTTGAGAGTAAGGATCATGCTCAAAATATATAGATATCCTCTCTACATTGTGTAGCATGCCTCTCATTGAAAAAATGAGAAATAAAGGAAATTTTACCCCCTCAATTCATTATACCATTTGAGATGTTGGAGCATGTTAGAGTTATGTATTATAGTTTGGACCTAAAACCTAGGTTTAGTGTGATTCACAATGTTTTTCATTTCTCACAACTAAGAATGTATATATTTTTTCATACTCGTATTGTTCGATTTGATGATATGGATTTAGAAGTATAATGTTCTTTTATGGAACAACCCATTGGTTCATCCATAAAAATAAGAAAATATTATGAGAAAAGATCACTATTAGAGTATAGGTTTGAGGGTAGCATAGTCAGCTCTCATATGAGACCTGGGAATGCGAAGAAAAAATAAATATCCAATAGCTGAAACATTTATATTATGAAGATAACATAAGCTTCTCAATGAGGAGAATCTTGATGGTGGGAAGGTTGTAAAGATGCAAGACTCTGAGAGTGGGTATTCTCTATTAATTATAGTATTTTAGTCACTCTTTGGCTATGATTTAGAGCTATAAGATAATTAGAATATTTTAAAAGAGAATGAAAAGAGGAGGTCCACTAGAAAAAATTGATAGTTAACACACGTTTTGTGTTGTTAAAAGTAATTCACAACAAACCCATGAATGTTGTGATAATTTGAATAATTAATGTTAGAGTTGGTTCCCTATAACTAACTAATTTATAATTTATATTTTCGAAATATTCATAGACTTGAATATTAATAAATAATTTACCACATAATGATTATTATTATATGTAAATTTAATGTGTTAATGTCCTAGAATATATTCACATAAAAATAGGTCACATGAGTTCTCTACTATGATGAGAACCATGAGATTCTATGATGAAATCTGTTAAATAAATTCTATTATTGTTAGGGTGTCATTCTATGATGGGGAATTTAGTATGTTTACTTTCAAGTATGAGTACTTGTTAGTGGATGATAATTCTTCTCAAGAATGTCACACTTTATGGGCTCAAAAAAATGGGATCATGAGGATATACTTGCCAATAAGAATTCCACATGTTTGTGTCATTGGAATTCCTATCTATGATCATGTCCAATGATCATTAGACTTTAATTTTATTATTAATTCATGTCATGAGTTATGTATTTAGATGAATTATTGTAAACTATGATGTCATATGTTTACGGTGAACTTGGGTATGTTGGGTTCATAATTAGTGGTATTATATTAATGAATAATATGATAAAGTATTTATCACATGGAAGATGATATCTAGTCCCTTTGATTGAAATGAAACTATCAAAATAAATTCCATGGTTATGGTGTGTGGAAAGGTTAATTTTTTGAAGACAAAGAAAGATGTATCCAGCACATAGGTAGATGACAGGTTGTTCAACCTGCTTGATAAGATATCAATATCAAGGTGTCATATTACATGATATGTTTTTATATTTGTTTTTCATCATTATGACATTAACTTCTTCTTATTCTTGGGTTCCTTTTCGTGTTGTTAAAAATTGATATTGGACTTTGGTTTAGTTTTCCTAATGTAAATAATAAAGAATCCTATAGGTACACACACTTGGTTTTTCCATTTTTATCAGCTAAATATGGTCTATATTTAACATTTGGAATAAAAATTATTTTCCATACAGAAAAATAAAATTTATTCTGTATTTTTCTGATCACAAATATGAAATAAATATTTATTCATTATAGAGTGAATATAATATTTATTTACTTGTTTATTAAATGAATAATATTCATTTAAATATTTATTCAAGGTTCAATAAATATCTAGGAGGATGAACGGACTGATTATTATGTCCAATGATAAGTATTTATTTACTATACTTTAAAATAACATTTATCATTCTATGGGTTAACGCATGAAATGGAGAAAACTAATATTATTATTATTTCACATGGCATGGGGAACTTTATGGTTTTAATATATTTTTAAGGGTATATGTGTATTTATGAAATATTTTAACCCTATCCCTAGGCTTATAAATAGAAAGTTATATCCATTTTAGATAAAAACTATTGTAGATAGAAACCATTTTAAATAAAAAATCGTTGTAGATACAATTTTTTGTAGATACAAAATGGTTTATATACAAACCATTTTTGATATAAATAGTTGTATATGTAATAATTTGTAGATACAAACTATTTTAGATGAAATCTATTGTAGATAAATCATTGATCTCAACATTCCCAACATAGTGAATTATCTCTCAATGAATAATTTCTTTAGGTTTTTCTCTAAAACATGAGATAACTTTTTCCTACTTCTCTCTTCCTCTCAATACTGAGAAGAACAAGAGAGTTTCCTTAAATATTGAAGGAATTTCAGGTGGTCAATGTGAACAACACAATATGATCAATTGACAATGATAATTCCTAACGTTCCATCAATATTTTTTAGAGATTGAGGGAAAACATGTGAATCACCACTAGAGGGGATCTTCTTTGGGTACTAATGATGAAATAATAAGACACCAAATGGGGTTCAAAAGATTAACACCATCAATAAATAAAGAACTTAAGACTAGGGAAATATTTCTTCTTGTGTTTTAAATTAATTATATATTTAAAGAGAAAGAGCCATTTTGTTTTGGAATCCTTTTTCAATTTCATCAAACAAAATTTTTGTTCATATTTTTACACATTTTGTACATTGTGGTATATCCGTTTAATTTGAAAAAGGATGAGTTGGACTAGACTATAATAGGTTCTTCAACTACATCTAGAAGCCTCATGTGGTATTAAAACAGTCACATTTAAATTTATAATTATTTATTAATTATTGATCATTTACCTCTTTAAAATTTGGTTTTCATTTCAAAAATATTCATATAAACTGATTTTCTATATCAATTTTTCCCATATTCTTTTCTAATTCATATAACCCAAATAAAATAAATAATAATTAAGAACCCATTCAGATATTTTGGTGATTCTACCTAGATAGTACTGGAGTACACGACATGTATACTGAAGTTATACATCATGCATCCCAATACATTACTCTCGGATGAACTGTGAATATCGTGGATGGTTTTGTAATAAATACACATGGATTTGTTAAATATATGTCATGTGTTGACCATAATATGATATAAAATGTCTTGACAAACTACATGTTGTGTATTTATTGTATGTCATGTATTCCATGTGTTCTCGTGGTGGAAACCTTACAATCAAATACGCATCATGAATTAATTACAAGATGTGTAAGGAATGATATCCATGTAACAAGTAGGTTACATGAAGTGTATCAGTTATACACACCATGTGACTCCCAAAAGTTCACATAGATATACATGCCCAATCCCTAAGCATTTCTCACAAATATATGTTGAGTAAGATACATAGTTTGTAGTTGGATGTACACCTTGTGTATCCATCCTATTAACACAGATAATTAAAAATAAATTTATTACCCTATTAAAATTCATCTTTATGTTCTTTTATGTCATTTATTGATAGTACACATCATATGATACGTTTTACAGGATATTAAATTCTTAATTTATTTCCACATAATATTTGAAACTACAAGTCGTGTATAGTCATTGCATACTAAATACTCCACATGCACTGAATTAGTACACGCAGTGTAATTTTCATGTGTTTAATGTATTATTTATTCAAAATAAATTCCATGAAATTACCTCACGTGTTATGTACATGATATTTCATGTGAGTACATTTTATTCAACAAGGACCATACTGAGTGGTTCGAATAGGCACTTTCCATGCTGCTTCTAAGTATAATCTATGTGCTTATTTTGTTAATTTTATTAAAAATGGTTTAATTAATGTATTTAAAATCATAGTGGATAGGAATATCTAAGATTTATTGGATGTAGATTAAGATAAAATGAATTAAATGATTAATCAAATATTTAATCAGATTAATTCTTGTGTGTTTTATCCTAATGAAGAATGAATTAAAATGATTTCTAGCAAGTTATTTTAAATTCATAACCTTTTTATGTATATGACTAATCATGATCTTATACCTGAACTGTATATGTATTATTTTTATTTAATTTATTTTTTATTGCATGATTTGTTAATTATTTATTATTAAATTAAATTTGATAGTTTTTGTGTCTTCTCTACCTCCATTATGTAGGACTTGTATATCCAAGGTTTTATTAATTTTCTTTACCAATAAGTTGGTTCCCATCTCTTACATGTGATTACAATACATATATAATTTTGGAAGTATCTAAATGAATGGATATGATTTAAGACATAGTTGAGGGGAAACTAACCCAGGTGTTACATAATAGGATGGGCAAAATATTGAAACTCATGCCCAGACCGACATAAGGATTCCCCCACCCATAGGGTCATAGTTTGATTTATTGTCCACTAAATAAATAAACAAATATATAAGTTCATAATCATGTCATTTATTTATTTTACTTATTCATTTTTCATGGTTTATTTTATGGATTTCAGAAAATGATCACATATAAATAAATAGATTAACATGAAAATATGAAATTAAAATAAAGGGATTATGTGTTAATGTTTTATCAGTATGTGGTTAATCACTTAAGTAAAATTCACTTAATATTAACATAACATGTAAAATATAAAATACTAAAATTTACACATAATGAAAAAAATTCTCTAATCAAATATTAATTTAGACTATGTCTTCCATTATATAAGTTATGCAGCATCAATAGTTAAGTGTCAATTCAGCCTCTGTCTAGAGAATTTTTAATTATCATAAAATCTTAACAAAGATAGTGAGATGACCTAACTGAATTTTTATTGGGTTTAATGGTCTTATTCTATAAAATAAAAACTTTGAGGTATGTGTTTAGAAAATCAAAATTAAGGATTTCAAGATTAGGGGGTTCACTCAATGGATCAAGGAACTGCAAGTCATTTATTAGAAGGACCACCAGCCTAAATACTTTCTTTGAAATTTCATGGACTCTATCATTATTATAAGAAGATAAATATAGCTCCTTTCCAATAGAATATTCTTATTATAGTACATTCCAAGTCCAATAGTGAGGGTTATTGGGACTTCATAAAATAATGATAGAATAATAATAAAATTATAATTATTATGTCTCATATAATTTTTAATCAAATAAAGTAATAATAATTTGATTTTATATTATTATAGTAAAACTGAGATTTCATCTACCAATTTATACCTATGATCAATTCTGGATAAAATTCATCTCTTTACTGGTAGTAACCTCTATGAATGGTACAATCATTTGTGAATTTTATTGCACCATGAACAAATGTTTTATGTTCTAGAATCATCAATCCTTATTCTATCTACTAAATAGGTGGGTGGTTATTCCTTCAATGTATATGAAAGAAACTAGAATGATATTCTATATGTTCTATGTTTGATGTTATTATCTATGTCTATCAAGCTCATGAAATCTCAAGAGAACATGGATGCATATAACATACTCAAGCATATTTTTTATATTTATTAGGATATATCTAGACAATAAATGTTTGAAAACACCAAGTTACTCTTCATGAGTAATATTGAATAAGGTGTGAAAATTAGGCCTCATGTAGTCAAATTGATTAGCTACACTGAGTGTGTAGAGATTCTAGGGTTTCCATTTCCTGATGAAATGTAAAATGAACTCATTCTTGATTCACTACCTTAGATATTCTCCATCATTGTTATAAATTTCAATATGAACAACATTTATAAGTCTCTCCTATATCTCCTTGATCTTATCCACCAAGTAGATAAGTACATAAGGCACAATAATCCTTCTATTCTTATAGTAAACAAGAGGAAAGGAAAAGTGAAAGACCTTAAGGATAACTCTAAGTCTAATTAATCAATGCAATTCCAAACCAATAGAAGGAGGACCAAGGGGAAATCAAAGTATCATGATTTTATTTAATTCTCATATGCATTGAAAGGTCATTGGAAAATAAAACATAAAAAATTGGTTATAATTACTTTAAGTATATTCATCAAATGTAATTCTTTTTTATTTCTTCTTGGGTAGTAAATATAGAATGTTTTATATGTGTATTGAAAAAAAACCAAGTAAGTATAGAAATATTATTAGAATAAAGATGAAATATCTAAAAGATAAAGAAGAGTGATTACTATATCAGTTTAGAGTAGTGCATAGATTCTCAATTGCTTGATGGATTCAATTTAAACAATTTTTTAGTATTATTACCAAAATATTTATCTCAGTTCCAATTTAGACACAATGAGACATTATTTGATAATGTAATAGATGTTGTTATGGTATTTTTCTACTCAATAGTTCTATATTTCTTGAATTAGAAATATTTTAAATTATAAATAAATGATAAATATAAATATAAGACTAATAATACCTCGTTTGAAAATATAATTCTTTATCAAGTAAAACTAATAGTATTTTATAAGTTTATATCCAAAAGAGTGTACTAGTATATTTTTATATAAGACATTATGTATACTAAAAAACTCACTATTCATTTTTTGATAAATAAACCATTATAAATAAAGTTACACCACAAAGTTACTAGATTTGGTTTCTAAAAACTACATGAACTATTCTAAAAGAGTAACTAATAGCTAAGCTCATATACTTCATGTGATTAAGAGATTTTAGGAATGCTCAGTGATGAAATTAATACTCTTGGAAACTAATATAGGAACCTTTAGGCTGTATTCTTAGAGTGTATCATAACCAAGTATTCATCAAAAATTAATATGTGGAGTGAAGGTAATCTCAAAATCAAATTACCTTATACATAAATATTTTATGGTATTAAAAGTGGATCGATGAAATATATTATATGTATTATAAATATTCTATAATTTCTTTCATAAAATGTTTCAAAAATAGAAATATAATCACTAATGTGTGCCAACTAAATTAACTAATGGATATCATATTAATTAAAATATGATAAAAAAACCATCGGTTATAGTTACTAGATTTTAAGGGGAATCGTTTACTAAAAGTTGACTTTAACTACAGGAGAACATTAAGAAACCCTAAATGCATCTCTATTATTTATCCTATAGCCACTAAAGATATTCTATTATTAGTCTAGACTGACTATTTTTCTATAATAGGGATGCACAACTCTTTTTAAATAGTGGGATCGGGCTAGAATTTAATGAATTATAGGATCTAGATACACTTGAGTTGGAAGAGGAATGTAGACTTCACTAAGATTAGTGGGAAGAGTGGTTCCAAATACATATACTATGTATTAAATTAAAGTAAAGGAATTTGTTTATATTCACTAATGTGGGTAATATATATATATATATATATTGAAAAATGAATCTTGTAATGAAGTAGTAAATGACAACATTTTAAGATTGATAAGTATGTATGAATTCAATAATATAATCCATGTACCAAAATTCAAGGGAACCATATGTTTGGATGTTTCTAGACATGATAATGTTATTGAGTATTCAAGATAAACTATACATGTATGGAACAAGTCGGTACTAATAAGGAATGATTGATTATTAAAGGATGAGTAAGATATAGTGTATGAAAAAACATTTACTCCAATCATCATGCTAAAATCCATTTGAATTATAATTTCCATGGAAATTTTCTATGGTAATTATATTGAGCGGTGAAATTTCAAAGAAAATATCCTTAATGGAGACCATGAGAAATATTTTTGTATCATGTAACTAATAAGGTTTGGATACAATAGTGAATGTTAATAAATTATGCAAGTTTCATGTATCCATATATAGATATAAGTGAGCATGGTGATCATAGAATGTTTTTTAAAAATTAATTAGAGTCATGTGTCTACAAAAAGTTAGTGTGGGGATAAGTATTTTCTATAATAGATGTGTTAACAACATATGAAAACAAATAGTTAGTCTTTCCAGTTTTTTAAGATAAAAAATAATTATCTGAGAATGACTTAAAATAGAAACCCAATTCTTGAGAACATGATATTTAGATGTGGATCTATGGGGTTGATTATTATAGTCATAGTAAATATATTGATCATGTATTTAAAATACATGGTATAATAATTCAAAATGGAATTATTACCTAAGTCACATAGAATAAAAACACTCCCTAAAAGCATGTGTGGGCATAACAAGAGATTGTGGATATAATTTTACAATATTGGGTACTATAAATTTATCCTATATGCCATGATATGTACTAATGTTTGATATTACTTATGCATGGAATTAAAATATAAAAATAAAACTAGTTGAACTATACAATCTTGTAGTTAGAACTATCAAATAGTACTTGAGAAAATATAAATGGATAAGTTCCTTGTAAAAGGGGAAATGGAAATACTAGAGTTTAAGGGGATATAACTTCAGTCTTCTCTAAGATCGTTTATGATCTTGGATCACAATATAGCTAAGGTGATATTGTAACCACCTGTCTTTTTACCAAAGTACATATCATTCGTTTATCAAATTAAATTCCTTAAACGGCCCTAATATTGATGCCTAATCAAGCCAAGGAGGTAATGGGTGTGTTTGGGGACCTTTCTGAGCACAAATCCCCAAAATGGGAAGAAAAGACTAGGTCGCATGGTTCAAAAAAATTATGTTGTCTAGCCCAACGGTTTCCCTAAACCATGTGGTTGCAGGCATTGGAAACTTGTAAGCCCCACAGTTTGTTTAAAATCATGCGGCCTGAGGAGCACGGCCATGTAAGGAACTGTAGGTTTTTTATGGTGGTATTTTGCATGGTTTTCACATGGTTTGGAAAAATATGAACCTTAGTAATGTGGGGTAAACCTTAAGAAATGGATTACGCATGGTTTGGTAAATTGTGCTCCTTAACTATCCACCCTTATATTTTTAGGTGAAATTACATTTTTTACCTCACTTAACCTAATAACCCTATTTCTTTTCTACTTTATTCTTCTAGTGGATGAAATGATCTTATTCTATCCCATATCTTACTAAATCTTTCAACCTAGACTATAATTTAACTCCCATGTCTGGTGTCTAATTCTAGATCCATTGAAGGCATTGGATTCATTAAGGTTAGTTCTTGAATATTTTCCCTTCCTGTCTAAGTTTATCTTTGAGTCTGTCATGCTATTTAGGCACAAACTCATTTTCCCTATTTTTAGGGTGTTGGAATATTTCTTAGATCTCTTCCAACCTACTCTAAATATAAGGTCGATATCGAGCGAGGGGTCGACTATGGACTTGATTTAGGTGGTCTCATAATTTTCCACATGAGTTTTGATGTTCTGTAGCTATGCCTTTGTGCCACACACTGTATTTTTCAAAGCACCAATTTTTAATTGAATCCTTCATAAAAAATTGAACCTTGAACCTAGATAAACTCTTATTGATCCTTGTTTAGTAATTTAGAGGATGTTGATATCATTTATGGACATCCCTTGGGTGAGCCAAGTTAAATTTTCCCTTATGGTTAATAGTCCCAATGCCTAGAAATCCTATTTTATCTATCATCTTAATTGGAATTTCCCTTGATATAAGAATGTTTATAGAACCCAAGATGCATCTTAGGTGTTTGGATCAACCTATAAGAATAATTTCCCATGTAATAAATTTCTTTATTTTACAATTTAACCTTCTAAATGTCTCTTTAAGCTTTATAAAATGAATAGCCTTGTTATGAGGAATTGAGTGGATAAATTAACTGTAATGGATAATTCATGATGGTTTCCTTTCTTGAAATGATTTAAATTAATTAAATGAAATGGTTTATAAAGGGTGGTAAGTCCATGTCTATTAATTATGCTATATTAAATTCTTTTTTAATTTTATTTCCTTGTATAAATGAACTCGTCTATGGAGATACATGTGATGTTTTTTCTCATGTGTTATGTTTTAATTATATATACACTTTGATAGTGGTTTTTGTATGATTATAATGGTTCTATTGTAAAGACCCGGAATTTTCATGTATTTTTTCTAATTAAATGGGAATTTTAAGAGTCCGCTAAAATTGATGGCATGTGATTCTGAGGCCCGGTGTTCCCGGAATCAATTTTTGAAGTTTTGTTCAGGTAAATTCAGTAAACGTACAAGCGGGTTTTTATAAATTTTAAATTGGTGCTTGGAATTGAAATCTAGGGGAACCGTTGAACTCACAGCGTAGGTATTCGCTTAAGGAGACTTTCACCCCGATGACAGATGGACAAGGGCAAAAGTTAGTTTTTGAGTTTTTCATGGAAATAATAAAATAAAATAAACTTCATTTTATTTTATTTTGAGCTTCCATGTGGATATTTTAGGTGGGGTCCAATGGAACTAAACCTCCATGTGGAAGTTGGAAGTGGGGACCACCAGACCTTAACCTCCCATGAGAGGTTAAGGTGGTGGTGACCACCCAAACCATAACCTCTCATGAGAGGTTATGGTGATGGGGACCACCCGGGATTAAACCCCCTTGAAACCCCCTTTAATTGGGAGAAACCCTCAACTCCCATAATTAATGAGGGAGAGCCTCTTGACCTCCTCCACCTTAATTGTGCCAACACATATACAATTAAATTGTACCAACGCACCACTTGATTATGCCAACATTAATTAATTGGCTTGCCCCATTTTTAATTTAAGTAACAGTGTTGTTGGAATTTAGGAAGGTTCCAAATAAAATGAACTGTCATAAATTCCATGATCATTACCTACGTTTCCCTCTCTCCTATATATATGGAGCTTGGGAGGAGGATTTGGGATGGCTTCACCAAGTGATGAAGTGATAGTAAAGTGACGTGACGCCCAACACTTGGAGGATTATGCTCTCCAATGAAGAATGTGTTCTCCAACAAAGAATGCGCTCCCCAATGAAGAATGCTCTGCCAATGAAGAATGTTGACCTCCTTTGACCTTCTTCTTCGGGACTACTTCTGACGTGGGATATACTCATCCAAGGCGAACTGAAGTTCTTACTTTGTCTCGTGCTAACGTCAACGAACACAATAGGGGGTTTATTTGTGTGATAATACTTACCTTGTTTTCTTTTGCAGTTTGGGAAAGAATCGTTGCTTCAGCCAAATGCTACAACCCTAAACACGGAGGGTGCAGGCCAAACCAACATGGCTCGACCCCTCCACCACTTTTCTTTGTGGAGTTCTTCAGAATGAAGGAAGGCGACGATGACGACGAAGGCGACAAAGGAAACAGCGCCACCGCATGCGGTCGTCGCGACCCACAGCACCCTGGTCTCTATCACGAATCGGCCCCACGCCACTGTCGGTTGAACCCACCGGCCATGCTAACCACCAGTCGTGCCACCCGCCATCCGAACCGAATGCACCGCCACCCGAGCCCCCCGTAGTGCCCTGGACGCGCCACCGCCCGTGCCTTTCATGGCGCCCCGGCCGCACCGCTTCCCGTGCCCCTCGCAGCGCCCCAGCTTCCCAATATACATGCTCCCCTCGTGGTGCCCGGCCTCTCAAGCTACCTTCGCCCCTTGCGGCACTCTGGCCTCCCGAGTGGCCTGCGCCCCTCGTGGCGCCCTGGCCAAACCAACCTCGTGCCCCTGGCCGAGCCACCCTCGTGGCACCCTCCGGGTCGAGCCGCCCATGCGGTTCCCTCTTGGCCAAACCTCCCTCAAGTTGAACCACAACTAGTCCACGCCCTCATGTCCGGTCC
Organism: Viscum album; assembly: GCA_963277665.1. Lineage (NCBI taxonomy): Eukaryota > Viridiplantae > Streptophyta > Magnoliopsida > Santalales > Viscaceae > Viscum > Viscum album. Next base: position 434,987,557 of record OY728136.1, read on the forward strand.
GCACCCTCTCAACCCTCTGTGGCCCCTCATGGCCTGTTGGGTTGGGCCTTGCGGTCCGGGCCAAACCCAACAGGCTGGCTTGCCCAATGGGACAGGCCAGACCCAACGAGTTAGGCTGGGTCGACCTAAACCAGTTTAGGCCGGGTCGACCTGAACCGGGTCGGCCCATATTGGGTCGGGCCGGGTCGGTCTGACCGGGTCAGACCAGACCCAGACCCACTATGACCCTTTATTTTGGCCATATCTTTGGCACAGGATGTCCGTTTGACGAACCATCAGTGGCTCTGGTAATATTGTAGCATGAAAGTCCCTTTGAGTATACCCCACTAGAGTTTGGGGTATAGTTGAGATACAACCAGGTTGGATCATGCACAAATCCAGCCGGGACCCCAGGACTAAAATGCTAATAACACACAGATCGGGCATGTGATTGATGTGTTGCCTGTTGCAGTGAGACCCTTATGACGTGGAGGACCATTGATATTCTTCTTCATGGGATTTCATGAAATTTGGAGTGTCTACTAGTAGCTCATGTAGCAGATCCTCCCAAAGATGAGCGAGCATAGTGTGGAGACCTAGTAGCTAGCTGAGACCTAATGACTGCTGACCATTTGACTCGGAGTGAATCTACCAGCCCAGTGTGGAGCGCCTTGGTGTCGCGGAAGACCCACGATGGGGGAGCGTGCTTGGTGACGCGGAAGACCCATGGTACTCCACAGGAAGAGTATCTCAGTAGGCTACGAGGGGGAGCGCGCTTGGTGACATAGCATCCCCACAGTGGGGAGTGCCTCTGTGTGACATGGAAGACCCCCAGTACTTGACAGGAGGAGTACCTCAGTAGTCCAAGGTTAGTGGGAAGCGTGCTTGGTGTCGTGGCAGGCCCACTGTACTCAATTGCGCAGGAGTTATCCAGCAGTTGAGGTTTTGATAATGTGACTAGGGATGTTACTAGATACTACCCCTAAAATAAAATCCTGGTTGATCTGAGTCAGTACTTTTGTGTTTCCTCTTTATTGAGATGGATTACTTAATAACTTAGGTATATGTATGGGAATATACCTAAGTAGGGTTATCTATTGATTTAATACTTTGTGGTTTATCCTTGTAGGATTTTGTGAGACCTTGAGGGTCTCAAGGTCCCTAATGTGTATAATTATACTCACCCTTGTAAGGGCTATGCCCACACCTTGTTGTGTTGGATGCAGACGACGAACAACGATGACTGGGGCCGAGAGTGCCAGGACTGGACGGTACCCGAAGGTGGACCATATGGCTTGTCAGTACACGGGGGAGATGGATGGACTTGGAGTGTTGAGGAGACGATTTTTACCTACCCTTCGGTTAATAACCTCGGAGGATGGTTCATTAGCTGTATTTTCTTTTTTTTCAGTTGTATTGAATTTCAGTTGTACTTGTACTTTCCAGGTGGGCTTTATTCTGGCCCCTTTTACTTTCTGCACTCTTTTTTTATACAGTTTATTTGGTGTTTTGTCCAGTTTTGTGCTATCTTGTGTGTGTTATATGTTATAAAGGAAATTCCTTCCCATTTTTAGGTAATTACGCCTTTTGTGCTAGTCTCCAACCCTTGGCCTATGGAAGGAGGTCTTGGGGTAGTCACAGGACAGGCCCCGGGGGACGGGTCGTGACAAATTTGTATCAGATGAGTCAGTTCTAATTCATAAATAGGACTCTGATCTTTCTTTTCAATGAATCAATAGTGTTAGGGGTAGTGAGTGTTATTCTCAGTTCATGGAGTCCAGTGTTGGTGTGGCGGCCGACATATCCATACACTCGGACCTTGACTTCTGATTTCTGACTTAGTGCACGAAAACACTGATTGTGTGTGTGTTTTCAAAAGTTTTCATTAATTCACCTCAACCAGTTCAGCTCAACAGGTATAAATTTTATCCGTAGCACACCTATTTATTTTCAGGATGCCTCCATGCAGACAGCCGGCTAGAGTTCCGAGAGTTGTATGCACTGATAGCCCACCGAGCGACAAGGCCTCGGTAAAGGGCACTTTTCCAGTGGAAGCACCAGCAGTACCACTCCCCATTGGGCCACTGATGCCAATATCCCTAGCAGCAGACGGTGCACACCACTTGAGTTTGTTTCACTAGTTCCAGTGCCATAGGCCACCCAGGTTCAGGGGAGAGACGGACCCACAGGCAGCTGAGGATTGGCTGGAGGCTGTGGTGAGAGTTTTCCTACTGGTAGGGACACCAGCAGACCTCATGGTGATCTGTGCTGCCAGCCTACTAATGGAAGAAGCAGACAGATGGTGGAGCTTGATTCTCCAGGTTCATGACGAGGTGACGCTTCTCTGGGCAGACTTTGAGAGCCTGTTTCAGGCAGAGTTTGTTCTAGAAACTCTTCATGCAGTGTGCATTTAGGAACTACTTCGTCTGTAGCAGGGCATTATGATTGTAGCTCAGTACTCAGCGAGGTTCACTGACCTCTCATGATACTCCATAAATATGGTTCTAGACCCATTCTTCAGGGCTCGGACCTTAGATAATGGGATCATGCGGGAGATCAGGGCTTCAATGATCTCACTCAGCATCCCGATGCAGGCAAGGTTGTTAGAGAGATCCCTCTTGGTGGAGAGTTTCCTTATTGAGAAGTCTCCAGCAGCAAGATCCATAACCAGTCGACACGTATCAGAGTCTTCTATAGCTATAATTATATAGATGTCATGGAGGTCTAAGAGAACTAGACCTACAGGTGGACAACCACATGAGTCAGGATCGGTTGTGAGGGGCACCCGAAGCGAAGACAGACATGCAAGAGCGGGCATTGTTACGCATGTGGTGGGTAGGGTCACATGGCTCGTGACTGTCTGAACCGTCATTCAGATGATCATTAGATGGTCAAAGGACTTCCTAGGTAGAGATAGAGGGTCGATTGAGGTGGTCCACAGGAAGCAGGTGGACGTGGCAGAGGATCTGGTTGTGTAGTTGGCAGTGGGAAATGATTCGAGATATTACCGCCACCACCACCATGAGGTCCACCCCGACCGGAGGGAGTATGTGGACAGGGGAGAGATCAGCTCCAGGCAGTTGAGGCATACGATCATGGAACTCCAAATATGATTTGAGGTATGATCTATGTCTACTCCACTATAGCTACAGTACTTATAGACATAGGTTCCATTCACTCTTTTATTACCACTTCCCTTGTTTGGATCTCGGATATTTTGGCGGAGCTGTTGGCTCGATCTTTATGGATAGAGACTCCTACTAGAGCAGATTCGATGATTAACAGCTGGTTCCATAAGTTTGAGCTTACTCTAGGAGGCAAGAGCTTCGGCTGGGATCTCCTAGTAGCGGCGTCGAGGCCTTACGACGTCATCTTGGGTATGGACTGGTTATCTACAGTCCTTGCTCAGATTGATTGTATTAGGTTCAAAGTGCATTGTGTCCACACGGATGGGACCAGGTTTACCTTCACCGATGAGAAGGGAGCCTTTGCAGCATAGGATGGATTTTCTCTGAGGAGAGTAGTGTCGGTCACTCATCAGTTGGCTAGCCTTACCCTCAGATCTGTTGATGTAGGGAGTATGATTTATCCTGTAGTGATGGACCAGTACACATATTTTTTCCCTGATGATGTCCCAGGTATACATCCTCACAAAGAGGTGGACTTTTACATTGACTTGTACCCCAGGATGACACCTATATCTACACCATCATATCAGATGGCTCCGGTAGATCTTCGTGAGCTGCGGGTACAGCTAGAAAACTTATAGGGGAAGGGATTCATCTGGCCTATTGTTTCACCTTGGGCAGCCCCGATTCTGTTTTCCAAGAAGGTGGATTGGAGCTTGAGGCTTTTTGTCGACTACCGTCACCTGAACCAAGTGACTGTGAAGAACAAGTACCCACTTCCAAGGATTGAATACCTCTTTGATCAGCTAAAGGGAGCACAGTGGTTCTTGAAGATAGACCTTATATTGGGTTATCACCAGCTCAGAGTATGAGATGAGGATGTGCAAAAGACGGCCTTCTGGTGTTAGTATAGCCATTATGAGTTCTTGGTTATGCCATTAGGAGTAACCAATGCTACATCAGTGTTCATGTGCCTCGTGAATAGGATATTTTAGCCATACCTCGATCTCTTTTTCATAGTCTTCATCAACAACATTCTGATCTACTTGACTATAGAGGAGGAGCATGCCTATCATTTGCAGCTAGTACTAGACACACTCCGAGAGCACCAGTTTTATGGTAAACTCTCAAAGTGCCAGTTTTGGATCTGATAGGTTCACTTTCTGGTACATGTCATATCAGAGGATGGAGTTTCAGTAGATCCAACAAAGATTGAGGCAGTACTTGCTTGGGAGACACCTAGGGGTGTGATTGAGGTACAAAGTTTCTTGGGTTTGGATGGATACTACTGAGAGTTGTTCCAGATTTCTCCAGAGTTGCAGCACCACTATCAGCCTTGACGAAGAAGGGGGAACCCTTTGTGTGGTCGGAGAGACTCCATCAGAGCTTTCAGAAGATGAGGTAGAGGCTGACTAGTGCCCCCATATTGAGGCTTCCAGAGGAAGGCATAGGGTACGTAGTCTATTGCGACGCATCAGGGACCGGACTTGGATGTGTCATGCTACAGGAGAGAATATGGATCACATATGGCTCTCAACAGTTGAGACAGCATGAGCAGAACTACGCTACCCATGACCTGGAGTTAGTAGCGATGGTATACGTCTTGAAGATGTAGCGACACTATCTGATGGGCTAGTGTTTTACCATGTACTCTGATCAAAAGAGTCTCAGGTATATCTCTCTCAGAAGGACTTGAAACTGAGACAGCAACGTTGTCTTGAGTTCCTCTAGGACTATGACTTCAATATAGCTTATACTCCTAGGAAGGGGAACGTTATTGCAGATGCACTTAGTAAGAGATCTGGTATACAGCTGCTAGGCGAAACGATGGAGCATCTGGCCTCTTTACAGTTATACATTATAGATAGAGATGGAGCAGCCTCTCTATAGTCACTTACAGTCACTCCCCCACTTCTCCAGCGAGTCAGGGAGGCGCAGCGTGGGGATGCTAATTGCGAGACACGACCTGCTCATATATCCATAAGACAGGCACTTGATGGATTTCCTGAAGGTGGGGAGCACGTCATCCTCTTTAGAGGATGTACTATGGTACCAGTGTCACTTAAGGAGTAAATGTTCGGGGAGTTCCACACATCCCCTCTAGCGGTACATCCAGAAGTGGAGAAGATGTACTAGGACCTCCGACGACAGCACTGGTGGCCGAGAATGAAGAAAGCAGTTATAGAGTTTGTCTCTCGATGCCTCACTTATCAGCAAGTGAAGGTGGATCATTAGGTACTAGTAGTCTTGGTTCATCCCTTAGAGGTCCCATAGTGAAAGTGGGATGGGATATCCATGGACTTTTTGACTGGACTTCCACGTACATCTAGGGGACATGACTCGATTTGGCTGATTTTCGACCGAGTCACCAAGTCGACCCACTTACTACCGATCAGGGAGTAGGATTCAGTAGAGAGCTTGGGATGCCTATTTGTGTAAAATATTGTGCGGCTACATGGAGTACCTTCGATGATTATCTCTGATCGTGATTCATGATTTACTTCCCATCTATGGAAGGGGTTGCAGGAGGCTTTCGGGATGCAGCTTTGTTTGAGCACCACCTTCTATCCGCAGACGGATGGTCAGACTGAGCGGACCATTCAGACCCTTGAGGACACATTGTGTGTTTGTGTCCTTGACTTCGGTCGCAGCTGGGAGGATCACTTGCCTTTGGTGGAGTTTGCATACAATAACATCCATCACTCCACAATAGGGATCACACCTTTCTAGGCGTTGTACGGGTGATCTTGTAGATCACCTTTGTGCTGGACTAACCCAGAGGAGTCAGCACTAGTGGGACCAAAGATGGTACGTGCTACCACAGAGAAGGTTTAGATCATCCAGAAGCATATGAAGACTGCATAGAGCAGGTATAAGTCGTATGATGACAGGAGACAGAGACCTCTAGAGTTCGAGGATAGAGACCACGTCTTTCTACGGGTCTCACCTCAACAAGGTTTGCGGAGATATGGCTGAGGCGGAAAGATATCTCTGAGGTTCATCGGACCTTTTCAGGTCCTCGGCAGAGTTGGCGAGGTGAATACCGCTTAGCTCTTCCACCTCAGTTACACCGGGTTCATGATGTCTTCCACGTATTTCAACTGAGGAGATACGTGCACGACCCTTCTCACATCATCCACCATGGCGAGCTAGACGTCGATGATGGGGTGACTTTTACGAAGGTTATGGTAGAGATCGATGATCTAAAGGATCAGGTCCTTCATGGACGGTTGATACCTCCGGTGCGTGCTCACCGGCAGCACGGGAACCTCCAGGAGAGCACATGGCAGCAGGAGGCTCAAATGCGTGCTCAGTGCCCCCACTTGTTTACCTAGTTGAGTTGTGGCTTACAGGGATGTAGAGGCCTGAGGTGGGGAGAATTTAAACACTTGTAATTTCAATGTAAATTTTTTTAATTAAATGGGAATTTTAAGAGTCTGCAAAAATTGATGGAACGTGATTTTGAGTCCCGGTGTGCCCAGAATAAATTTCTGAAGTTTTGTTCGGGTACGTTCATTAAATGTAAGAACGGATTTTTATAACTTTTTAACCGGTGCTTGAAATTTAAATCTAAGGGCACTGTTGAACTCACAACGCCGGTATTTTCTTAAGGAGACTTTCACCTCAACGGTAGATGGATGAGGGAGAAAGTTAGTTTTTTGGTTTTTCGTGGAAATAATAAAATAAAATAAACTTCATTTTATTTTATTTTGAGCTTCTATGTGGATATTTCAGGTGGGGTACACCGAAACTAAACCTCCATGTGGAAGTCGGAAGTGGGGACCACCAGACCTTAACCTCCCATGAGAGGTTAAGGTGGTGGGGACCACCCAAACCATAACCTCCCATTAGAGGTTATGGTGGTGGGGACCACTTGGGATTAAACCCCCTTGAAACCCCCCTTTAATTGGTAGAAACCCTCAACTCCCACAATTAATGAGGGAGAGCCTCTTGACCTCCTCCACCATAATTTTGTCAACGCACATACTATTAAATTGTTCCAATGCACCACTAAATTATGCCAATGTTAATTAATTGGCTTTCCCCCTTTTTAATTCAAGTAACAGCATCATTGGAATTTAGGAAGGTTCCTAATAAATGAACCATCATAAATTCCATGATCGTTACCTACCTTTCCCCCTCTCCTATACATATGGATCTTGGAATGAGGATTTGGGATGGCTTCACCAAGTGACGAAGTGTTGGTAAAGTGATGTGACGCCCAACACTTGGAGGATTATGCTCTCCAACAAAGAACGCATTATCCAACGAACAACGTGCTCCCCAATGAATAATGCTCCGCTAACGAAGAACATCGAACTCCTTCTACCTTCTTCCTCGGGACTACTTCTGACATGGGATGTACTCATCCATGTAAAATCGTTGTCCGTACTTCTTCCCACACCAACGTCAACGAAAAAGGTAGGGGCTTTATTTGCATGATAATACTTACCTTGTTTTCTTTTGTGGTTTCGGAAAGAATTGTTGCTTGAGCCAAATGGTACAACCCTAAACGCGGATGGTGCGGGCCTAACCAATATGGCTTGACCCCTCCGCCATTTTTCTTTTTGGTGTTCTTTGGAATGAAGGAAGGCAACGAAGGCGACGAAGGTGACGAAGGCAACGGTGTCGCCGCCTGCGGCCACCGCGACCCGCGGTGCCCCTACGGCAACCCAGCCTCCCTGCCGAACCAACCTAGCGTCGCCGCTGGCCGAACTCGCCAGTCGTGTCGCCCGCCGGTCATGCCACCCACAGGTCGAACTGGCTGCATCATCGCTCGCGCCCCTCGCGGTGCCCCGGCCTCCCAAGTCGCCCGTGCCCCCACGGCGCCCCGGCCTCCTGAGCCTCTACGCCCCTCCCGGCACCCCGACTGAACCGGCCTCGTGCCCCGGACCAAGACTCCCTTGCGGCGCCCTTGGGGCCGAGCCACCAACGCGGCGCCCTCTAGGCCGAACCGCCCTCGCACCGACCTGCGGTTGGTCCGTGCCCTCGCAGTCGTTTCGTGCCCTCTCGGCCCTTCGTGGACCCTCGCAGCCTACTGGGCTGGCCCACCCAATAGGCCGAGTTGGCCCAAACTGAGTTGGCCCAGACCGGTTCAGGCCGGGTCAGTTCAACCGAGTCGGACCGAAACTGGGCCTACTATGACCCTTTACTTTCTTTTGGCCATATCTTTGGCATCGGACGTCCGTTTGATGAACCGTCAGTGGAACTGGTAATCTTGGAGCATGACGGTCCCTTTTAGTATGCCCCACTAGAGTTTGGGGTATAGTTGAGATACGACCAGGTTGGATCGTGCACGAATCCAACTGGGCCCTGGGACTGAAAGGCTAATAACTCACAGACCGGGTATCCGATGATGCGTCGTCTGTTGCGTTGAGACCCTTATGACGTGCCAGACCTTTGAGATACTTCTTCATGGGACTTCGTGACAGTTGTAGTATCGACTAGTAGCTCATGGATAGGATCCTCCCAGAGACAAGTGCGCATAGTGCGGAGACCTAGTAGCTGGATAAGACCTGATGACTGTTGACTGTTTGACTCATAGTGACTCTACTAGCCCAGTGGGGAGTGCGTTGGTGTCGCGGAAGATCCACGATGGAGGAGCACACTTGGTGATGCGGAAGACCCATGGTACTCGACAGGAGGAGTACCTCAGTAGGCTACGAGGGGAGCGCACTTGGTGATGCGGCAGACCCATAGTGGGGAGCGCCTCTGTGTGATGCAGCAGACCCATGGTACTAGAAAGGAGGAGTACCTCAGCAGTCCAAGGTTAGTGGGAAGTGCACTTGGTGTCACGGTAGGCCCACTGTACTCGATTGACCAGGAGTTCTCCAGCAGTCGAGGTTTCGATAATGTGACTAGGTATGTTACCATATATTACCCCTAAAATAAAACCTGGTTGAGTTGGGTCAGTACTTTTGTGTTTTCCTCTTGATTGATATTGATTACTTAATAACATAAGTATATGTATGGGAATATACCTAAGTAGGGTTATCCGTTGATTTCATACTTTTTGGTTTATCCTTGTTGGATTTTGTGAGACCTTGAGGGTATCGGGGTCCCTACTGAGTATCGTTATACTCACCCCTGCACGGGCTATGCCCACACCTTTTTGTGTTGGATGCAAATGACGGACAACACTGACTGAGGCTGAGAGTACTAGGACTGGAAGTTACCTGGAGGTAGACCATACGGCTTTTCAGTACACGGAGGAGATGGACGAACATAGAGTGCTGAGGAGACGATTTGTACCTACCCTTTAGGTAGGAACCTCGGAGGATGATCAAGTAGCTGTCTTTTCTTTTTCTTCAGTTGTATTGCATTTCAGTTGTACGTGTACTTTCTAGTTGGGCTTGTATTCTGTCCCATTTTACTTTCAACTCTCTTTTGTTATACAGTTTAGTTGGTGTTTTGTCTAGATGTGTGCTTTCTTGTGTGTGTGTTTCAAGTTATAAAGGCAATGCCTTCCTAGTTTTAGGGAATTACACCTTTAGTTCTAGTCACTAGCCCCTGGCCTATGGAAGGCGGGTTTGGGGTAGTCACGGCACGGGCCGCGGGGGACGGGTCATGACATCTATTGAGCATGATGGTATAATGTTCCATTACATCATGTGTTGATCATAATGTATCACACAATTGAAACTATTAGGACGTTGGGATTGATGCAACACATTTCCTTGTTTGAGTGATAACATGAAAGATAACTCTTCATCTCAAGTGTCGTGAATGATGTCTCACACTCTTATTGGGATGTAGGGAATGCACACTAATTATTTTTATTATAGGCCCATTAGACTAGTCATGGATGTATGAGTTACACCCTAGTCCAACCGACAACTATTATTCCAGGTATATAGACACTTACATCTGCATCTTCTTGATTAATATAGGTGGATGTAATATATAACTATACTATATATATATATATTAAATTATTTTATATATATATATATGGTACATGAACATAAATTTCCTTTTGACCATGAGCTTAACAAGGTTGAACCATAAGGTTTTCTATAGGAACCTGATCATGATGGTTATTTATTTCAACATGTTTTTCCTATTCTCTTTATACCAACACACTGTTTAGTTATGAGCATTGATTGGATTATGTGTAGAACCATTGGTGGTGACCTACTGAGATTTTTATCTCAAAACCTACTTGGTCTACCTTTGGTTCCTGAGAAGATTGTTTTTCTATAATTTTTTATAAGGGAAAGCTCCCTTCTATAGGTTATTGATATGATTAATTACAGTTGGATTTTAGGAGTAGAGGACTGCGAATACACTTGAGATGCTAGTGGAGCAACATTTTGTTCTTTTTTCACTTTTTTTATAGCATGATTGGATGTCTATCCATTTTTTTCCTTTTCTATACTATAATTCCATGAATCCATGAATTGAAATTACCATAGAGGCTTTTGATATTATTATCAGTTTATTAGTTCTATTTACTCTTCCTCTGCTTTATCTTTTATTTTTTTCATATATGCTTATACTGCTATTGTAAAATTACTATTATCTTTGTTGTGACACTCTAATACGAGGTTATATGCTTCCCGTCATGCCACTATCACACCCTCATTTCTAGATAATAACCTATGGAATACGAGGAGGTGCGCTTGAGGCCATGTGACCCACTAGCTCTGGACACGGGTTAAGCGGAGCCCAGGTTAGGATGTTATAAAGTAATATCAGTAGGTTTATTTTTTCTTTTCCTTACTATTTGATTTTTAGAAAGGAGACTAGGAGTTAAAGGAATTTGGAATTGATCTTATTCCTAGATATAGCTAACCCATGTACAGGGGAAATCCAAATTACCTAGGATGGGTAATTTCATTTATTGATTATGCCATTTATAGTTGATATGACTTCAGTGTTTGGTGATGCACTTGAGATATTATTTTATTGATATTATTGTTTTTAAAATGATGTTTTATTAAACATGGACCAATGAGATGAGTGATTTTCATTACATGCATCATTATTAGGTACACTGGGATTAATACGCCATGCATTTTTCCATGTCATGTCTGTTTTTAGTATTCATTTTCCTATTGTATATCGATAGTGCATTGAATTTCAATGGAATTATATAGAAACTTCTTGTAGGTATTGGAAAATATAATTGATACTTAAACTACCTACCTTATCCTAATAGTGATTCCCTAAATAGGTTAAAACAAACACCTTAAGCAGTCAATTATATTATGTTGATCCAAGGACCATTAGTTGTACGGGTTAGAACATGTTATTGGGTGGGTTAAGTGGGTGCCATATTTTGGTTCATAAGGAGTATGGGACCTTATAGCTTGGGAATGGTAATCCATCTAATTCAAATATTTAAAATTGGTTTAAATATTTTAATAACAAAAAATATAAAATGAATATTACTTCTAAAGTGAAATTAGCTATCACATACATGTGAAACAAAGACATTGACTCGAAACTAACCTTAGTAGTGGGTAGTGGGGTATCTCTTATGTTCTTATGGATTTTTCGCCAATTCTATCATCCAGATCTGTCTTTTAGAGCAGGCATAGAGGCGTGATCATTTCTATAGGAAGGATTTATACTTATCCTAGTTTTATATCTACATATTTATTAATTTCTTAAATATATTATGAGGAATGTGTTTGTAATTTTAGTATCATGATACCACAATATCCTCAATTCACATGCCCTGAAGGTAGTGACGACCATTCACATGATATGGGAGGACCTAAGCTGCTAGTGTTTCCTTCAACAGTGCCACCTTTAGAACCTTTTAATATTCTAGATATAGTCATTGGCTCCATATTCTAAGAGGGTTTTCTTTGTATGCTGTAGAATATTCAAGGTATCATTCGACCTAGATTGAGCATGGAAGAGTTGAATAAAGAATTCCAGCGGCAGCATCCTCCACCTTTTTGGGGGATGTCAGACAACATACTGCTGAGTCATGGCTCAAATCTATTCTATCTATATTCGATCATTTGGAGAGCCTATAGAGTGTAGGGTTATACTTGATACATATATGATATGTGATTCAGTCAAGCGGTAGTGGGACATTATCACCCAAGAAAATTAGCATAGAATATTGTCTAGGCATATTTCTAGACAATATTCTATGGATACTTATTTCCCCAGACTTTGATGGATGACTAATATAGAGAATTTATGAACCTGTAGTAGGGAATTATGTTCATTATGGAATACTTTCTCACTTCAAAAAGTTACAGTGGTTCGCTTCTACCCTAGTCGGTGATACTCTTATAACTGCTATGTGATTATAAGATGGACCGGTATACGCCATCTGGCCGTAGGTAAATCTATTCAGGTTGAACATTATTTTGGAAATCATCAACCAAACCCTTATCAAGGAGAGAAATCTAAGGGAAGTTGATGGTGTGAGTCAGGGCAGTTCAGCACCTAGAGCTACCAGTGGTTCTTTTTCTGGGATAAAGAGACATTTTGAGGCTACTCATATAGGTATCAATAGTAATTTTTCTCGTTCTAATAGTGTCCTTTAGTGTTATTAGTGTGGAAATATGGGGCATACAAAAACTCAATGCTTACGTGATCTAGTGGAGTGCAGGGGTTGTGATGGGATGGGCATATCTATCAATTTTTAAGAACATTCCCATCAATTCCATGTGAGTGGGGATCTACTAATTCTCCTTGAACATTAGTGGGACTAGTAGTATCACAATAAGTAGGAATTTGGAATACCATTGGCCAATCAGTCCAAGGTAGTGCTCAAGGCAGAGGCGGTCAGACTTATGATTCTCATCTCTAGTAGGGTAGTCAGGCAGTGACTTAGGGATATAGTACAGAAAAATTACATGCAGTCCAGCTTATTCAAGAGTAGAAGAGCATTGGACCTTCTACTATACAAGGTAATATTATAATACCTTCCACATTAGTTTCTGATTTATTTGACATAGGCACATCTCATTCATTTATATATGAGACTATAATGGAAATTATGGGCTTCAAGATCAAACACTTTCATGGATTTATGATGCTAGATACCCTATTAGGTATCCAATCAGAGGGAATTCTCCCTTATAAGGACAACCCCATCGATAAACAAAGTTATATTTTCATATGGAATCTTTTCATCCTCAACATGAAAGGATTTGACTTAATCATTAGAATGGACTAGTTGGTTTCATACCAACACCACATTGACTTCTATCATAATAGGGTGATGTTTACATCACAATAGGGTGTTAAGAACATGCATAAGGGATAATGGGATGTTAGTATGACTAGAGATAGACCTGAGAAGTAGAGGTTATGTAGTGTCATAGATCATATAGAAGGTCTTTTCTGGGATGACCAGGAGTTGCGACTTGTTGTCTTCCCTCCAGTGGTGGACTCTTTTAGTGAAATATTTCTTAAAGACTTCTCTAGTATACCTCCAATGTGAGAGGTATAATTCACTATTGATATGGTTCCAGTAGAATCAGCATTGACCGTTATTCCATATAGGATGGAGCCTATGGAACTATTGGAAACCAAGAAGTAGTTGGAGGATCTATATGCTAAAGGCTTCATATGCCCCAACACTTCTCCTTGGAGTTCACCAATTCTTTTTTACAAGAAGGAAGAAAATACCCTTAGGATATTTGTGTATTATCATCGATTCAACTAGATCACAATAAAGAATCAGTATCCACTACCTAGAATAGATGATCTCTTCAATCATCTCTGAGGAGAAAATGTATTTTCAAAGATATATTTGAGGTCGGGCTATCAACAAGTGCATTTCAGTTCCTCTGAAATACCTCACAATACTTTTAGGAGAAGGTATGATCTATGTGAGTACCTGGTCATACCATTTGGACTCACGAATGGACCTGTAGTTTTTATGGATCTTATGAATCAGGTTTCCACTCGTATCTAGATTCATTTTTGGTAGTCTTTGTTAATGATATCTTGGTGTATTCATTCTCCATAAATAACCATAAAACCCATCTTCAGATCATGTTGATTACACTAAGAGAGCATCAAATCTATGATAAGATCAATAAATGACATTTTTATATTGAAAAGCTCCACTTCTGGGGTCATATCATCTTATAGTAAAGAGTTTAATTAGACCTAGAGAAAGTGAAAAAAAATGTAGTTTCTTGTAAGCATCCCAATAATGTATTTAATATCCTGAGTTTCTTAGAGCTATCTAGATATTATAGATTCTTAATCCATGATTTATCATTCCTTGCAGCACCTCTTAAGATCTTGAAAAATAAAGGTGTGAAATTTATATAGTCAAAAGCTTGTGAAGAATCCTTTCAGGACTTAAAGGGAAGACCGATTTCAACAATGATATTGATTCTGAAAAATCTAAGAAGGAGATATAGGTAGGATGAGTGAGTCATCACATACAAGTCTCATCATTTGAGGCCTCATGAGTGAAATTACCTAACGCATGACCTCGAGCTACCTACAGTTGTTCATGCTCTACATTGTTGGAGGAATTATCTACTTGGAGATAATTTTTTGGTGTTCACTGATCACAAAAGTCTCAAGTACATCTTCACATAGTGGTATATCAATCTTAGAAAGTGCATGTGGTTTGAGTGCCTACAGTAGTTTGATTTCAAGCTTGCCAACATGCCTAGTAAAGGAAAAGTTGTAGCCAATGCTATGAGCCTAAAGACTCAGACTCAGTCAGTTCATGAATCTAGTGGAGAATGGAATCTTATGGACTTATTCTTAGAGATGCATGTTGATATTCAGGAGGACCATAGTTAGGCTATCCTCTCAGCCTTACCAATGACTTCTACTCTTCTATAATGGGTAAGACTGAGACAGCTATCTGATCCTGAAGGCATATTCCTAAGGGAATTTTTCTCATATTATTATACATCTTTAGGTTGGACCATGGATGGGGATAATACCTTATAGTTTCATGGGTTTTTATGGGTCCTAATAGACATTATAGAGGAGATAATTTGGTAATTTCATGCCACAATATGGGTAGTTCACCCTAGTGTCACAAAAATGTATCGAGATCTTCAATGCCAGTATTGGTGGCCTGATATAAAATGCGGGATTTTCAACTTCATCACTCGTTCTTCCACCTATCATTAGGTAAAGGAATAAAATCAATGACTAGTAGGTATTTTTCAGCCATTGTATATTCTCGAGTGGAAATGGGATGATGTTTCAATGGATTTTAGGACTTGTCTACCCAGATCACCTCATGGAAATGATACAGTGTGGTTTTTCATTGCTCGTTTGATAAAGGGTGCATACTTTTTACCCATTTGTGATACCTTCTCAGTGGACGAGCTAAGAATTTTATACATCAGGGAGGTTTTACATCTTCATGTAGCTCCTCATTCTATTATTTCTGATAGAGACGCTCATTTCATGCCACAGTTCTGGTAGGGGTTTCAGAAGTCCTTGGATACATAGGTTCTTTTGAGTACAGCCTACCACCCACAAACCGATGGATAAAAGGAGTGTAAAATTTAGGTTCTTGAGGACATTCTCTATTCATGTGTCCTTAAATTTGGGAGTTCCTTGGATAAACACATTCCCCTTATCTATTTCTCTTATAACAATATTTTTCAGGCTACTATAAAGATGGTTCCTTATGAAGCCTTATATGTTAGGCCTTTCTACTCACCATTGTGATGGATAGAGGTAGGGGAGGTAGATATTCATGGACCACATATTAGAAAGGAGACTGTAGAGTAGGTTCAACTGATCAGAAAGTTCATGTTGATAGATAAGTCTAGACATCAGTCATATTCCAACAAACACCAGTGACCTCTATAGTTTGAGCATAGAGATGGGTTTTCATCAGAGTCTCGCCCAAATTGGGGCATAGACATATACGAAGGTGAGGTAAGCTCTCATCGAGGTACGTTGGACCCTTTGATATTGTGAAAAGGATCAGACTAGTGGAATACTAGTTGGAACCTCCTTATAGATATCAGTCAATGCATGATGTTTTTAATGTATCTCAGCTTCACTGATACTATCCAAACCCAACACAAGTCTTTCAGCCTGATTTGGTGAAATTGGATATATATATATATATATCCTTACTTCAAGGAGTATACCATTCGTATTGTTGATCAAATCATGAAGATACTCTGATGTAGGTTAGTTCCTTTGGTACAGGTGCTATGGAAGCATTGTCAAGTACAAGATGAGACATGGGAGTGAGAAGCTGATGTATGAGCATAGTGTCTAGAAATATTCAATGATGATACCTCTTTACCCTCAAAAGGAAAACTAGGGGAAAAGTTGGTTTAAGGAGTTGAGGTTGTAATGACTCATCTTTTCACAAAGGTGTGTATTTTTCATTTATCAATTTAATTTACATAAATGGACCTAATATTGATATAAAATAAAGTCATGGTGGTCTCAGGTGCATCTAGGGATCGTTTGGAGCCCATATCCATAAAATGGAAAAACAAATATTGGGTCAAACAATTAGGAAAAACTATATAGCTTAGCTAGTATGGTTTTCCTAAACCATGTGGTTGCAGACAGTGGACACCTATAGGACACATGGTTTTTCTAAAACCGTACAATGTAAAGCACATGGGCGTATGAGGAACATTTGGTTTTTGAATGTGGTATTTTATACAATTTTATCATGTTTGGAGAAACTGTTTTCCTTAACCATGTGGGGTAAATCCTTAAGCAGTGTCTTGTGCATGGCTTGTGCAAAATTTGATAAACTGTGCACCCTTATATTTTAAGGTGAAATTACATTTTTTTACTCAATTAATCTAATAAACCTATTTCTATTGTACCTTCTTCCTCTACTGGATAAAATGAGATTTTTCTCTCTCATATCTTCCCAAATCCTTCAACCTAGGCTTTGAGATAACTCCCTTGTCTGGTGTCTAATAGAAGATTTGGTGAAGGAGTTGGATCCCTTAAGGTGAGTTATCAAATAATCTCTATTCCTATTTAAGTTTATCTTTGAATACATCATGGTATTTAGGTGAAATATATTTTCCCTATTTTCATGGTATTTGACTGTTTCTTAGATATCTTCCAACCTACAATGAATATGAGGCTGATATTGAGTGAGGAGAGACTACGGCCTTGAGGTAAGTGGTCTCATCATTTCCCCCATGATTTTTGATGTTATGTATCTATTTTTTTGTTCCGCATACCAGATTTTTCCGAGATCTCCCTTTTAATTGAATCCTTCATATCAAATTGACCCTTGAACCTAGATACACTCCTCTTGATCCTTATCTGGTAATTTAATGTATGTTGATCTCATTTATGGGCATCCCTTGGGTGTTCTAAGTTAAATTTTCCCTTACGGTTGCTTTTATAATGTATGGAACTCCTATTTTAGCTACCATATTAGAATTTAAATATAATTTCCATTAATATAAGAATTTTTATTGAACCTAAGGAACCTATTAGGTGTTTGGATCAACCTATAAATTAAATTTCACATGTTGGAAATTTCCCTATTTGACCATATAACCTTCTAAATGGATCTTTGAGCTTTATAAAATGAATTTCCATATTATGAGGAATTGAGTGGATGAATTAAGTGGAATGGATAATGCATGATAATTGAATTTATTGAAATAAATTAAATTAATTAAATGAAATGGTTTACAAATGTTTGTAAGGCCATGTCTATTACTTATACTTTATTAAATTCTTCGTAAATTGTATTTCCTTGTATAAATAAAATCAAACATGGAAATACATGAGATGTTTTTTCTTTTGTATAAGGTTATAATAATAGATAATCCTTGATATAGGATGTGGTGTTATGTTAAGGTTTCTATTGATCATGATAGTATCATGTTCCCTTACATCGGGTGTTGAGCATGACATCTCATACCATTGACACTAATAGGACGTTGGGATTGACATGCCATGTTCCCTTGTTTGAGTGATGACATGAAGGCTCACTCACCATCCTGAGTGTCATGCATAAAGTCTCACACTCTTATTGGGATATAGGGAATGTAGATTATTTCTTGATTTTATAGTATCATTAGATTGGTCATGGATGTCTAATTTATTCCCTAGTCCAGCCAGCAACTAGTATTCCATGTATATGGCCACTTATATCTACAAGTACCTGGTTCATATAGGTGGATGGAATATATAACTATACTGTGTATGTAACAACTCAAACTTTTATCAATATAAATTCTCTTCTTATAATTATTTCATATAGTATAAGTCACATAAAATCACTTAAAGAACACAAAACAAACCTTATAAATAAAGAATTATTGAATTAAAAGGATTTTTCATAAATTAAGGAACCCATACTAATGGAATAGTAACTTCACCTTTGGAATAGTAATACGACCCTTATGAATAGTAGAATTTCCAATAGAATAGTAAACTCATCAATGAAATTATGAAAAAAAATTAGCCATCTTATAAAAAATATGTGATATAATTATATCATAGTTTAAGTGAATAAATATTTCGAAAATGATATATTGAGTGTTGGTATTTTTTAAAAACAAAAAATTTTATTTACAATTTTATAATTTATATAATTATTTAAAAAATTATTTTCATAAAATAGATTATTAAATTAATATTTTTTGTCTTATTATTATAAGATAATTTTTTGAGATCTCAATTAATTTTTTGAAATGTTATAAAATTGATTATAATTTTAAAATTGGTATTTTTTTAGAAAATAATTATTTTAAGTAAAAAATTACATTTCTCATATTTAGAAAAAAATAATAATGGATTTAATTATTTAATTCTATAAATCAAAAAATCTTTAGCGTGAAATTTTGGGATTTTTCTGAAATTGTTGATTTTTTTATGAATAGTGAAATATTGTAATTTATAGTATTTAACATTTTAAGCCAAATACTTGAATTTTAACATCATGCATGTCTTAATAAAACATTATTTATTACTTACATGCACAAGTTACTATACTTATTTACAATAATCCACACTATTTCTTATCTTGAGCTAAAATAATAAACAAATGATTAAAATAATCAAAAAACACCCCTCTCCTCCACTATAAATACTTCCTATCACCACCCATTTTCCTCACAACTCTAAATCCTTTAGTTGTTTAAAAATTCTACCTAATAATATTTCCAAGTATCTCCCCTATGTATATGATCCTTTTTTCTCAATAAAATACCAAAGTCAAGTTCCTCAAGGAGGTTCTCAAGGAGAAGAATTCAAGAGGTAAAAACCTCTTTATTTTTCTTTTAATTTCTTTTCAATTTATTTTATTTTCTTATTCCATCCTTGCCTACCATTATCCAATTGACATTATAACTACATTATATTTTATATACTGTAATTTTATTATGTTTATGGAATAACCCATCTTCATTTCTCTTCCCCTCTCCTTTTGTTCAAAAAATAGAAACATCATATGTGATGTGTTGATCTATCGCATTCAAGGATGATGAGTTTTAAATTTCCATTACCACCTTAAAGTATGCTCATAAAACTATTTTTATGGTTAAACTAGATTATAATATATTTATCAAATCTTATTTAATGTTCTTGAACCAGTCTATATACATAATATTAATTAATAAATCAAAAATGGTTCATGATTATTGAAAAAAACGCAGAAATAATCTAAATAACTATCATTAACAAATAATCCTCACATCTATAAAAAAATAAATATAAGACCATTTAATATTAATTAATTTCATTATAAATGTATAATTTCAATTATGGAAAACTATTCTCATTTTACATGATTTCTCGTACATGTATACAAGTAAACTGATCATGAAAACCATGGAAACGAACAGCCCTGAATGATAAAATTGTATCTTATAACTCATCAAAAATGGAATAAATTGATTTAATAAAATTATAATAAATCAAATAAATTTATAAAATTTCTTAATTAATTAATAAATTTATTTAATTTGATTATCCAGGACATTATGATCAAGTTCAGAATACTTTCGGACATAAGGTAATAGATCATTTCTAAACCTCCATTTTTCCTTGGGGTTACACATTCTCTCTCCTTAACACAATGTTGGTCTTAATTATTTTTATATAATTATTCTAAATTATATTTATATGTTCCAAAATTATTTTTCTAGATCATTTCATCCTTATTTGATGATTAATTACATGTTTTCAAAATATTCCCTTCTAAAATCTTCACGATAAGCAAGCTCGATTAAAGGGAACTTTCTGATTTCTTACCCATTTTAAAGTGCACTCTATAGTCTATTTTAATCCACCACTATTTCTATAAAAACACTAATTTTATTATTAAAATATCTTGGTTCATTTTTAGTTTTATAAAACTAATTATGTGTTTTCTTTTTTAAAGAATCTTTAAAATCTTCCCTTAAAGTGCACTAAAGTGGCTCATTTATAATGTTTCTTTAAAACTATTTATAAATGTCTTCGCTTCAGTTTGGAATCATTTATCATTATCTATGACTATATTCCATTATTATTGTCCATGTATGTTTTAAATCTATTCTTTCATGGACACTATCATGATACCGACTTTGGTTATGCCATATGATATGATTGTGATACCCATTTCTTTCCATGGGTATCCAATATATTTATGTTTGATTATTTATATAGCACAAATATTGATGAAAATACTATAATGGGTGTTCCTGGATATTTCTCCAATTAATTGGGTAATTTTTAGTCTCATGATATTTCATGTGTAATGGTCTTGGTGGTTATCATTGACTTATGCAAATCATGTGAAATGGTCTTTCTAGTTAGCCTTGAATCATGTTACTCCACGTGCAATGGTCTTGGTTGTTAGACTTGAATTGTACTTATTCCATGTTGTATGTTATTTCCACATTTCTATGATTTCATTGTTACATGATCCCATGTTCTATATGTTATTATTCAATATTTTTGTTTATGTTCTATACCTTTTATGTCATCATGTTATGTCTTCTAACCCACATTCTATGATTTATTCTTATGCATATTCCCTTACTAGCCTTTTTATATCATCCCTTTTGTTCATGTATTACATAGGTTACCCTATAAACATATATGGTCTCAAAGGGAGTTAGGAGCTCATTATAAAGATTAAACAAAAGATGTTTTATTTTGGCTTCATGATGTTAAATTATGTACCTAATCTTACAAAGACATTACACTTTACGATCCTTGGTTGTATTTGATGGTTAATTATGCTTAAAATCATGTAATAATATATGTAAAACTCTAGGGTATCTATAGTTTGTATCAGAGAAAAGTCTAGTTATTTTTGGAGATTAGTACTAGAGAACTTTATTAAATACCCTAGGGATAATTCTATCACCATAGATAACCTAGATTGAAAATCAGGGAATCATAAAATAGGATATACTTTCCATTTGCAATTTTATCCTTCTATCTTCAAAGCTTACTTTTATTATACTTATTAGCTAATTATTCAATACCTATAATTGTACATTATTTTTCTTAGTTAATGGATGGAAATATAAGAAGTTTTTCAAACAATCAATGTGATATGAAATGTAATGATTTCTCTAATGATATGCCAAATATGATGGGAACGGGTGCTCAAAACAACACTCAACTCGAACAGGTTATGAATAATATGTTGAATCATGTGGAAATACCTCATCCTAATAAATAGTAAGTTGTGGTTGAATACTCCATGTGAAAAAGGCCTCCCATCATTAGTGGATCTTACAATCCCATCATCTCAGAACAATGGATTAACTCCATTGAGAAGATATTCTATATCCTCTAGTACTCAAAAGAAGAGAAAATTTTGTTGTTAGTCTATAATATTGATGGGAGGATTATTATTTGTGAGAACTAATCAATAACACAAATTGCAAGGAAGAAATTGATTCCATGTAATGGAATATTTCAAGAAAATATTTTCCAATAAATATTTTCCCCAAACCCTTCATCTTAAGATGGAAAGGGAGTTCCTCAGACTAAATAAAAATAAATATGATTATTTTGGGGAATACAAGGAAAACTTTACACTGATTACAACATATGAATCTATATTTTTCATGAACCCTGAAAGAAAGGTGGATCACTTCTTTTACAGACTAAATACCAGTCTACAAAAAATATTGGAAATTTGAGACCTCAATGTCTATGAGGATGTGTTTTTGTTCCCTTAAGGTTGAAATATAGATCGAAGACTCTTAGTGGTCTCATGGGCCTGGAGATAAGAAGTGTAAAAGGAGTTTAATATAGTAGGATCAATAGATAAATCCCATCATGGAAATAAATACTAACATCTCATGTGTCAAAATTGTAGGAATAAGAATCCTAGGAACTTTCTAAAGGAAACCAGGAAATATTTTAAATGTGGAAGAATGGGGCATCTAGATATTAACTTTTAAAGGGATGTGAAGAATTTCACCAATGTGGAAGAAGATAGGAATGTTCAAATCAACACTCAAACTATATTTTAGTTTTTAAACTACAAGGAACATGGTCATTATGTGAACCATTTCCCTAATACAAGGGTTATTGGATGAAATCAACAATAATAACCTCCAAGGAAGCAATGAAGGTCATATAATATCACTACTACTAAGGTGGATCCTGAAAATGATGTGGCGATAGTTACACCAGTCATTTATTCAATAATAGTTAATAAACTATTTGATTTCGGTTCTAAAAATTATTTCATATCTTGCAAGTTTAGTAAAACTATTCAAATACCACCTCAAAATATAGAGGTTGAGTTATCAGTGAGAATAGAAAATGGGGAAATTATTGAATCCAAATTATATAACTCCTCCCCAGTTAATATTTTTAGACTAAACCACCCATAAAATCTTATCTTACTTCCTTTGGTGGAGTTTGATTATATATTGGGCATGGATTGGCTAACTTTCTATAAAGACAACATCAACTATCGGGAAAGGGAGATCACTCTTAAAATCCCGAAGCATCCTCCAGTTCTGTACAAGTGTATGGAGGAGGATAAATCTCATTGAGAATCATCATATTATGTATGGATATTACTACCTTAGGAGAAATAATATCTATCTTAGATGATTGAAACAAAGAAGACAATAATACTCAAAGGCATTCACAATGTGAGGGGATACACTGATGTATTCCCTAAATAATTTCCTAGTCATTCTCTTAATCAAGAGGTTGAGTTCTAAATTGAAAATATTCCTAGATATCTACCTATATCAAAGACACCTTATATAATTTTCACCATCGAGTTGGAGGAACTGAAAAAGTAGTTATAGGAGAATCTAGACAAGGGTTTTATATGCTTGATTGCTTCATCGTGGGGTTCACTCATTCTCTTTTTCAATATGTTGGATAGATCAATGTGCCTCTTCATTGATTATCGTGAGCTCAACAAAATCGATATAAAGAAAAAGTATCCCCTTCCATATATAGATGACTTGTTTGATCAAATATGTTGGATAAGTATTTCTCTATGGTGGACCTTCGATTGGGATATCACTTGTTAAAGGTGATGAAGGAAGGTATTCTGAAGACTGCATTTTGAATGAGTTGTAGACACTATGAGTTCATATTGATGCCCTTCAGACACACTAATAATCTAGAAATTTTCATGGACTTAATGAATAAATTATTTAGAGATTACCTAGACAAATTTTTGGTAGTCTTTATTGATTATATT
Organism: Viscum album; assembly: GCA_963277665.1. Classification (NCBI taxonomy): domain Eukaryota; kingdom Viridiplantae; phylum Streptophyta; class Magnoliopsida; order Santalales; family Viscaceae; genus Viscum; species Viscum album. The sequence continues at coordinate 435,011,251 of OY728136.1, forward strand.
CTAATATAATCCATGAGAAAGGAGGAACACGGGGAGCATTTGAATATTGTGATAAAGACTTTATTAAGGGATAGACTCTATAAAAAGTACAGTAAATATGAGTTTTCGATAGTGGAAGTATCATTATTGGGGTATGTTATCACTAAAAAAAGAATATCTATGGACCCTTCTAAAACAAAGGCAAACGAAGAGTGGCCCAGTCCAACATCTGTAATAGAGATCTATAGTTTCCATGGTCTAGCTAGGTATTACCGGCAATTTGTTAATAAATTATCATGTTTTTTAAAAACTATATCCAAGATAACTCATAAGGGAGTAAAGTTTTTCAGGACCAGAAAATAGGAAAGCTACTTTGAATATTTGAAAAAGAAACTTATCACTGCACCATTTTTCACACTACAGAAAATTGGGAATGTTTTTTTGGTATACAACGATACTTCAAAGAATAGATTAGGTTGTTTACTAATGAAAAATGATAAATTGATAGTATATACCTCAAGGTAGTTTAAAATTCATGATCAAAACTATTACATGAATGATCTGGAGTTGGAGACTTTGATTTTTTCATTGAAAATATGGCAGCATTATCTCTATGGGTAAAAGTGTGAAATGTATATTGATTATAAAATCCTCAAGTATATATTCACACAGAAGGAGATTAATATTCTCTAGTGAATATGGTTATATCTCATCAAGGATCAAAACTACTCAATCCATTACTATATTGGTAAATCAAATAAGGTAGTATATTATCTAAGTAGAAAGGATCATGTATATTTATCAATGATGAGAATTGATAAGGATCCAATATTCTTACACATATAAAGTATATATATGGGAATAATTAAGGAAGGAACATCATCAATACTTTCTTAAGTGATTTCTCAACAATCCCTTAAGGAGATAATAAATTATTCTCAAAGAAATGATGTCGAAATTATGAAAAATGTGGAAGATATCAAAAATGGGAAATCCTCATAGTTCCAAATGGATAAGGAAGGAGTCATGTTAATTGGGTCACAATTATGTGTACCATCCAATACAGAGAGAAAGAAATATCTTTTGAATGATGTACATAGCTCAATAATCTCTATTCTCTTAGGGAGTATCAAGATGTATTGATATCTCTGAGAAAACTATCAGTGGTACAATATGAAGAAGAAGATCAAAGAATATACATAAAATTTATTGGTATATCAGAAAGTTAAGGGTGAAAATAAAAATTCTAAGGGGGTGATGAAATTATTACCCATACCAATATTGAAATTGGAAAACATCACCATAAATATTTTCACTGGACTACCAAATACATCTTGAAGAAACAATTCTATATGTTTTGTTATGGATTGTCTTACAAAGAAAGGTCACTTTATAGAAATTCAAGAGGACTTATCACTTGATCAACTAGCATAGATATACATCATAGAGGTGGTGAGGTTGTATAGAGTTCCACTATCAATTGTATTCGGATGAGATCTGAGATTCACCTCTAGGTTTTGTAAAATTATCCAATATGCTATAAACACTAAGTTAAACTTTAGTATGTCCAATCATCTTAAAACTAATGGCTAATCTCAGGAGAATATTTATACAATAGAAGACATGTTGGGAGTGTGTTCTATAGACTTAAAAGGATGATGGGACAAACTTCTACCTCTATTAAACTTCTCTAACAACTATAGTTTCCACTCAAGCATCCAAATAGCTCTATATGAATACCTTTATGGGAAAGGATGAATAACATCAGTATGTTGGGATGAATTTAGTGGATGTAAGATGCTAGGACCTAAAGTGGTCAAAGAAATGGTGGAAAATGTGAAAACTATTCAGAATCACGTCAAGGCAACCTGAAGTCAACAAATAACTATTTATATAATCATTAATGGTACCTATAGTTTAAGGTTGCAGACATGGTATTCCTCTGTATATCTCCATGGAAGAGGATCATGAGATTTGGGAAGAAAGAAAAGATGAGTCTTGGGTACATTATCCCCTTAGGGATTCTTGATCATGTTGGAGTTGTAGCCTATCGACTAGCACATCTACCAACTGTGTCTCATGTAAACGATGTATTCCACATATCTCTCTTGAATAATTCCATACTAGATCCCTCACATATACTAAATTTAGATGTGGTACAGTTGGAAAACGATCTCTCTTTTGAGAAGAAGCTAGTGAATATCTTGGACTATAGGGATAAAGTTCTATGCAACAAGACTACGCACAAGATCAAAGTACTATGAAGGAACGATAAGTATTAAGAGGAAAAATTGGAACTAAAGGAATAAATGAAGAAGAAGTACCCTCACCTTTTTTCCCTTAGTTTATAAAACTAAATTTCAAGAAATAAATTTCATAAGGGGGGAAGAATGTAACAACGCAAATTTTATCAATGTAAATTATCTTCTAACAATTGTTTCATATAATATAAATCGCATAAAATCACTAAATAACACACAAAAACTTTATAAATGAAAAATTAATGAAATAAGAGGCTTTTTTGGAAATTAAGGAACCAGTACTAATGGAATAGTAACTAGACCTTTAGAATAGTAATAAGACCCTTATGAATAGTACACCATCCAATAAAATAGTAAACTTTTCAATTAAAGTATGAATAAAATTTAGGTATCTTATAAACAAAAATATGATATAATTATAACAAAGTTTAAGTAAATAAATGTTTTGAAATTGATAAATTAAGGGTTGGTATTCTTTATAAAATATAAATGTTTATTTTATAATTTTATAATTAATATAATGATTTAAAAGAATTTTTTTTCATAAAATAGATTCATAAATTAATATTTTATTTTCTTATAATTATAAGATAATTTTTTGATACCTTAACTAATTTTTTAAAGTGTTATAAAATCAGTTACAATTTAAAAATCATTATTTTTCGAGTAAAACGTGATTTTAATTAAAAAATAAATTTAGTATATTTAAAAAAAATTATATTATTGAGTTAATTTTTAAATTCTTCATTTTTCTAAATGGTTATGATTAATTTTTATTATTTTTCTAAAATAGTTGAATTTTTAATAAATAGTGAAATACAGTAATTTATGGTATTTAACCTTTTAAGAAAAATACATGAATTTAAATATCATGCATGATGTAAGAAACAATTATTTTAAACTCACATGAAATATTTACTATACTTATTCACAATAATCTATACTATTTCTTTTCTTAGTCCATAATATTAATAAAATGATTAAAATAATCAAAAACCATCCCTCTACTCTTCTATAAATACCACCCCTTGCCACCCATTTTCCTCACACCTATAAAGTATTGAATATTGCCAAAATTCTAAAAAATAATCTTCCCAAGTCTCTCCCACACATCTAGGATCCTTTTTTCTTAATAAAATAACAAACTCAAGTTCCGCAAGGAGGTTCTCAAGGAGAAGAATTCAAAAGGTAAAAACTATTTCCTTTTTCTTTTAATTTCTTTTCGATTTCTTTTCTTTTACTATTATCTCCTAAATTAAACTTATCCAATTGACTTGATAACTTTTGTATATTTTATATAATGTAATTTTATTTTTTTTATGGAACAAACCATCATAATTTATCTTCCCCTCTATTTTTTTCTAAAAATGAAAACATCATTCGTGATGTGTTGATTTATCGCATTCAAGGGCTACAAGTTTTCGATTTCCATTACCACCTTCAAGTATGGTAATAAAACCATTTTTATGGTTAAACCAGATTATAATATTTTTATAACATCTTATTTAATGTTCTATAACAAGTGTATATACATAATATTAATTAATAAAACAAAACTAGTTCATGATGATTGAAAAAAAAATGCAAAAAATAATCTTAATGGTTATCAGTAAAGAATCAACCTTGCATATGTAAAAATGATATATAAGAAAATTTAATATTATTTAAGTTAATTAAAATTATATAATTTCAATTCTAGACAACTATTCTCATTTTACATGATTTTCCATACATGTATACAAGTAAACTGATCATGAAAACTAAGAAAATGAACACTCACGGACGATAAAATTGTATCTTATAACTCATTAAAATGGGTATAAATGGAATTAATACAATTATAATAAATTAAATTCATGTATAAAATGTTATTAATTAATTTATTGATTTAATTTTATTATACATTACATTAAGATCAAGTGCAGAACACATTCAGAAATAAAGTAAGGAATCATTTCCAAACCTCTATTTTTCCTTCAAGTTATGATTTCTCTATCTTAACCCTATTGTAATTATTATTTATTTTTATATAAATATTCTTAATTATGTTTATATGTTCCAAACACAAGTTTCAAAATCATTTTATCCTTATTTTATGGGGAATTACATGTTTTAAAAAGGTTCTCTTCTCAAATCTTCTCGATAAGAAATCTCGGTTGAAGGGAACTTTCGGATTTCTTACACATTTTCAAATGAACTCCGTAATATATTTTAATCCACCACTATTTTTATAAAAACACTAATTTTATCATGAAAAAACTACCTTGGTTCATTTATGGTTTTATATAAACAATTCTTCCTTTTCTATTTTAAATAATCATTAACATTTTCCATTAAACTGCACTAAAGTGGCTCATTTATAAAGTTTCTTAAATGCTATTTCTATATGTTTTCAATTCAATTGAGAATAATTTATCATGATATATTCCTATATTCCCTTATTAATGTTAATTTATTTTTTAAATCCATTCTTTCATTGAAACCATCATGTTACATGCTTTGGTTATGCCTTATGATATGATTATGATACCTATTTCTCTCCATGGTTAACCCTTATATTTATGTTTGATTCTTCATGTGGCACACATATTCATGAACATTTTATAATGGGTACACCTAGATATAACTATAATGCATTGGGTAATTTTTTGTCTCATGAGACTTAATATTCAATGGTCTTGGTGGTTAGCCTTAACTCATACTAATCATGTGAAATAGTCTTGTTGGTTAGCCTTTACTTGTGTTCCTCCATGTGCAATGGTCTTGGGGGTTAGCCATGAATAATTCTTATGTCATTTTTTATGTTATTTCCCAAATTATATGATTCTATGATTAAATAATCACATGTTTTAAATTTTCTTCTTCCATATGTTTGTTTATGTTTCAATACTTTTTATGTCATCATGGTATGCCTTCTAACCCATGTGATATTCTTTTTTCTTAAGATTATTCCATTACTGGGATTTTTAGCTCATCCCTTTTGTTCATATATTCCTCAGGTTATCCTATGTAGATATAATGGATCAAAGGGAGTTAGGAGATCATTATGATATTAAATAAAAGATGTTTTGTTTTTGTTTCATGATGTTTAATTATGTACCTAATCTTATAAAGACGCTAGACTTTATGATCCTTTATTGTATTTGATGGTTAATTATGCTTAAAATCATGTAATAAAATGTGTAAAAGTCGAGGGTCACTATAATATATATATATATATATTTGTGTGTGTGTGTGTTCTATTACTATATATATATATATATATATATATATATGCCATTACTATATATATATATATATATATGTGGTACATGAGAAAACATTTCCTTCCAGACATGAGCCAAAGCAGGTAGACCCACCAGGTGTCCGATAGGAACCTGAGTGGGCTGGTTATTTATTTCATCATTTTTTTTCTTATTTTTTTATACCTACACATTTTTTAGTTATGAGAACTTCTTGAATTACATGTAGATCCATTGGTGAAGGCTTACTGAGATTTTTATATGACACTCTACCCAAGCTTCCTTTGGTGCCTTAGAAGATTATCTATCTATTGGTATTGATAAGGGAAAGATCCCTTCTATAGTTTGTTGATATGATTACTTATAGTTGGATCTTAGGAGAATAGGAATAATCATATGCTCGAGATTCTAGTGTAGTAACCTTTTGTTCTTTTTTTCAATTTTTGTATAGCATGATTGTATACCTATCCCCTATTCACCTTTTTTATACCATCATTCCATTCATCCATTTATTGACACTTTCATAGATTATTTTTATATTATTATCAGTCAATTAGTTTTATTAATTCTTATACTACTTAACCTTTTAATTTTTTTCAAATATGATTCCACTAACGTTGTATGTTTACTCTTATATTCATTGTGCCACTCTGATATGAGGGTATAGTCTCCCCACCATACCACCACCACGCCCTCTATTCTAGTTAGCAGCCTCCATCATATAGAGAGGTGCGCTTGAAACTATGTGACCCACCGGATTGGGGAACGAGTTAAGTGAACCCCAGTTCAGGACATTACAGATATACCATACAGACTTATTACAACCTTTGGTTGTCATATCTATAATAAGAAAGTACATTTTGGCTTTAGATACAACTTAATAAGTGGTTTATAAATCATTTTTTCAATTTTAGGTTAAACCAAATAGTAATAGTATTTTCATTGTTATGTTAATCTTTCAATATGGTGTTATCTAAGATGTCAGTTTTATGATAAGGGAACAAGAAGTAGATACATTCGTATATTACCACTTGAGGTATTTTCTCAAGGTAGTGATGTTATGGTTAGTAGATTCATCACACAAACATGTAGCTATACCAACCCTATCCATCAAAACATAATAGGCCTAATAATTATAGCTATTATCCTTAGAAGCATGTTTAACAAAAATAACTAGTCCATTAACAATTCTATCTATTTCAAGTGAGATTATGTTGGAGTTATTTCCTTAGAACCAACAACCTTTTACTTTAGACTGTATTAATATTCATAAACTTTCATATTGATAAATAATTTATCACATATTGATTATTATCCTACATAACTTTAATGTGATAGTTTTTTAAAGTATTTTTCACATCAAAAATGGTTATAGCAGTTCTCCTCTATGATGAGAACCCTGATATTCTATAATAGTATCTTTTAAATAACTAGTCATATGTTCAAGGTGGCATTCTATGATTGGGAACATCATATATTGATTGTTGTGTGTGAGTATTCATAAATTCATAAAACATATTCTCATGAATTTCACACTTGATGATATCAATAGTGAGAGGATCATGAGTAATGACCCACCAATAAAAATTCTACATGTTTTTTGGCCATTGTAATTACTATTTATATCCATGTGTAATGATTCTTAGACTTTAAGATTATTATTAATACATATCATGTTTCATGTACTTATATGTTTTTTCATAAATCATGATAACATATGTTCATGGAAAATTTAGGTATGTTGGGTGCATCACAAGTGGTATTATATTAATGAATTAATAGATAAAGGATATTTCTATTCCATATTTGTTGAAGTTGATATCTCATCTATTTTATTGAAATAAAACTGTCGAACTAAATTTAATGTTCATTTTTTATGGTCAGATTCATTTCAAGAATACAAAGAAAAATGTATCAAGCATATAGATAGAGGATATGGGTATGAAACCTGTTTGATGAGATATCAAGAAAAAAGGATCATATTACATGGTAGGCATTCATGTGTGATTCTTTTTATTGTGTCATTAAATCTTAACTCTTTATTGTCTTTATGTGTTGCTAGATGTTAATATTAGACTTTAGACCAGCTTTCCTACTACAACTCAGAAAAAAATTCTAGAGGTTCTTACACTTAGTGTTTTCATTGATCTCAATTAAATATTATTTATATTTCACAGTTTGAATAAATATTATTTTTTAGACTTAAAAATAATATTTATTCAGTTTTTTTTACCATAAATACTAAATAAATTTCATTCTACATATGATGAATATAATATTTATTTATTTATTTATTTATTTATTGAACGAAGAATATTTACATAAATATTTATTCAGGGTTCAATAAATATTTATGAGGATAAAAGGAATGGGTATTGGGTTTGGGAAGAGATCTGAATGATTTTGTAGTAAACTGCTCCCAGATGCTAGAATTCATTAACAGATTCATAAAAAATAGTAACTTTCCAACTTCATAACTCATAAACTAATACACTTAGAAACAAGATTAAATATTATGCACTCCATTAGAACCCAATATAATAGGTTTATTCACCAATGATCAAATATGATATTACCTTTACAATCTTAAATATTGGAGAAACTGTTGTGATCAACATGATATGTACAGAGTAGAGATATTTAAATAATGATTGCACATGAAAATTTTTCTTATATAATTAAAATCAAAAAAATAAAGTACCACACAAGGAACATGTGAGACTATTTCCCAATCCAAGACATCACCCAACATTCTGTGTATTAAAAAAATAAAAAAAATTATGTTTTTTTAAATTAATTCTTTTAATTAAAAATTAATATACATATTATATTATAATATATATTTATATTAAAATATTATATATTTTAATATTATTATTAAATATATTTTAATATTACTATAATATATAATATTACACATAATTAAAATTTTGAATCCAGTGATATGTAAAAGTTATACATCATCGATGTCGATGCGTATGTAAGCATCCTCCATTCACACACTGTAACACCACGACCCCAGTTACCCAGAGTCTATGCATTATTACATAACATTAGCATGATCACAAGAGATCAGGTCCTGAAATACCAATTAGTTTAGTAGACTTGGAAGTAATAGATACATACATAAGTTTTATATTACATTATAAAATGGAAAAACAACAACATTGTGTCTCCTTTGAACACACTCATATCCCTTTTCTTATCCATGCAAGTCAGTCAGAACATAATTCTTCGCATCCAGTGAAAAATAAAATATAGAAAGGGGTGATCTCAGATTCTCAGTAAGGATAAAAATATTGCGGAAACATTCATAAATTAGCATAAAAATTTAAAGTAATGTATGAGACTAACACACAAGCCTTTTAAACTTAAACTTAAGTATAATATGGAATATATAAATTAAATAATGTCATTTACTTATTCACATGGATATTTAACTAGTTGAATAATCACATGTAATATCAATAACTACTTTCATAATAATGGAATGCATAATGTTGGACATCATAACCACATAGTCAAGGCCTCATGCCAAGACTACAAATAAGATTTTTTCAAGGCCTTGTGCCAAGACACTAGTTTGTCTTATGATACCTACTGATGCATCAAGGAGCTATAGTGGGATCCACCCATCACTTACTAAGTCCAATGAATTCCTCATATAAAAAAGTTTGAAACATAATATAAATATTAATATTAAAACTAACATATAAAATGTCAATACTTTAACCATAAACCATGGATGGTATAAAAATAGAACATCCATAGTCAAAAAAAATCACAAAACCTTTAATAAAATATATAAGATCATATCATAATAAATCCACTTTAAACAAACATAAAATCTAACAGAGGATGTTGACATAGATGAAATCAATCTAAAATCTACTTGAGTTAAATATTTCTTTCTACATTGAAATCATTAAAAAGTAAAGAAAACATTTATTTTGAAAATATTCTTATAAGATTTTAAGGGAATCCTTGAAAGTGTTATAACGGAAGAAAATAGTTTCACCTTCCATATAAGTTAAAAAACATTCTTACCTTAATTTTTTTAAATGGTCATAAAGTACCTTGTTTTGAAAATGACAGAAATATTACTTTCAAAAAAATTATAAAAAGTAAAACAAGATTATAAATGAATTTAACCCATATTCTTGGAAACATTAAAAATGTTTTGAAATACATTTTTAAGAAACACAGATTAGGATGATAAAGAATTCCCAATAGATGTTTACGCATAGACAACCTCAGATAATAAATAGATAGTAAAATTAACCCTTACCTTGTACTTTTCCTTATTAGAGGGTACGTTAAACTCCTTTATAATAGTTAAATTATTGTTATTAAATTATATAGGAACCACATACATAAATATGATATCACATATGATCTTCTAATATTTCTTTCTTAAAGATATTTCAGTAGTATGATTGTTTCGGGTGTTAACTGATTCGTTTTCCTTTATATGTTTTGTTATATAAGTCATGTTTATTGTGGATAGGATGTATTTTATTCATATAAAGAATCATATTAAGTTCTTAAACATTATTTTTAATCATAAAATGAAAATTATTCTTGAATGGTTATGATGGAGAATGAATCTCATCACGTTCATGGAGACGGTAATCCGTACGTACGCACGAGTGACAATATCATTCTATTGATGGTGAAATTTTATGTAATTGGATGGTTTATTACATATACAGAATCATTAAAATGTTATATTTATTATTTATATAAATTATACTCATTATTATACCCATCCAAATAATGAAATGTTGAATAACAAACTACACCATGATGTGGTGACGGTAAGTCGTACGTACACACGTATGGTGACTTTGTCATTAATAAGATGGATAGAATATTGAATATGGTTGTACCATATTTATAGTAACATTATAGTATGTAGAACTTAATGGATTTATTATTTTTTTTATGGAAACAACAAATAAAGAGGAAGTGGAAGAAGAAAATAACTTTGAAAGAGGTGATGAAATTATTACCTCTTCTTTGGGTGCTTACTTTTGATTTGATCAAAAGGGATCCTAGGGTTGGGATTCTGATCAAAGTAAGGCCTCTAGGATGAATTAATGGTAGTTGGAAAGATATTTGAGCATGTTTTGGCTGTTCCAAATGGCTTTGGAGGTGTGATTTTGAGAGAAGAGGAAGTACCCTTTTATAAGAGAGGTGAGGGTCACTTTAGGAAAATCTTGAAATATTATTTTGTTATAAAATCATTTTTGGTTTATAATGGCTCAAAATGAATTTATTTCAAGGATAAGGTTGGTATGGGTCTCAATACTCTCAACCGATAGGTTTTATACAAGTTCAGGTAACCATATTAACCTTATCTTATAGATTTAACTCTTAGTTAAATAGTTTAACTTTCACAATGTCTTCTTGTATTTTTATATTAAATTGTTAATAAAATTACTATAAAATGAAAATATTACCCCAAGTGGTTCATTAATGACATATATATCATTATATAATTCCTTTTTATGAACCTTATATTTTTAGGAATATTATATCATTTAATAATATACTATATGTTTTAAAAACTCATTTATTTCAATTTTGACACTATTTGGTATTTGGTTTTTGTGAAAGTCAAAAAAAACTTTATTACTTTGAAAAAAATGCATTAAGTCAGTCCTAACATGTCATATTAACCTAGAAAATTAGTTTAATGCATCAAAAGACTCAATTTACATTTATTTGGATATTTATAATATCAATTATTTTAATCTTTCATTAATAAGGTAATTACTGCATCATCATTGTGTCATAAATAAATTTAATTATTTAATGTCTAAAAATTATAAATAAAATATCATCATATTTATAATTAATATTTATAGTCAAATTTAGCTTATGTATAACCCTATATTAAAAGAAATTGGTTATTAAAATTTGAATTTAACACTTTTAACTCTTCTTTAAATAAAATAATAATAAATGTCCTAATCTATTCCAAGTGGATCAAAGTAGATCATATTTTATTCATAAGGTTGATTTTGGTAGAAAAAAACTTATCCAATATAATTAGGACATGTTTTAGGGTAATTATAATATGATTTTTACCTTTAATTACCCTATTTACTTTTAACCGTGGTAAATAAAATTCAAAAGTTACTATTCAAAAAAATTATTTTCATCCTATTGAACAAAATTTTACTTAATTATGTTAACTTTGTCTCTCAGATTTTTGAAATCCAATTCACAGAAGTGGTAAAATTACATTTTATACAAATTTGCAAATGTCCCTAGAAGTTGGGTAAAAGACATTAAAAAGTTCAATAAAATTATATATAACTAATATTATTATAAAATAACTCCATTAAATTATATTTTAATAATATAGGTATTATGTATCTATTTAGACTTTAAAATAAATTTAAATAAAAATAAAAATTATTTAAATAAAAAACTATTTTAAACAATAACGCACCGTTTGGAACTATTTATCAAAATTTGAATGTTTTCAGAAAAATACCAAAAATTCACCCTAAGATAATTTTGATATTCCTAATCAAAAAATGAATTCTATTTTACCAAATTAAATTTTTAGGATTTTCTAATATTAATTTTATTATTGTTCACAAAAGGACATAAAAATTATTTCTTTTAAGAAAATATTTTTTCTAAATATATAATTATTTTAACAAAACATATACATTTCATTATAAATATATTTTATGTGAAAAAATTATAAATAAAAATAAAAATATTTTTGTTACTATTCATATCACAATATTTAATTAATAAATAAATATATCGTTTAAATAATTATAATACTAATGTGTTGTTTCGTAGAAACTCAATCTTGGATATAATGTAAGCAAAGTCAGTGTTGCTTGAAATATAAGCTATATACTTACTTTAAAGATATAACTTACTATGAAATATTGGGGTGTTACATCCTCCCATCCTTCAATAAATTGTGTCCTCGCAATTTGAAATTGTTCTTCGAAAATAAAAGTTTAAAAATAGAAAATACCTTTGTGGAAAACACACATTGGAAATAGGGTTAATAAAATTTAGTCTTAATAAGAGGGAAATGGAAATGAAAAAGTCCCCACCAAATTAGAATTTCTAATAGTACAGCATTAGTGAAAATTTGAGACACATAATTGGAGGGAAAATGTAAATATTTATAGGGAGTGATTGAGGTCACAAATCACAAACAAGTGAACAATAAATAGAAAATTGAGGGCCTCAATGCCATAAATCTATGATGGATTAAAATATCATTGTTTCATCAAAACATAAGGTATTAGGATAAAAAAATTAGTTTTATGATCCATTCTCTAAAGTTTAAGAATTAATTTATTCATAGAATAAGAAAAAAAATACTTGGCAAGTAGAATTCCATACTTTAACTAATTTCTACCACAAACTCATCTTTCACTCTAAAAGATAATAGAACTCAATAATATTCTATTTATCCTAATCATATAGGGTTTCAAAAAAAATGGATTTATAATTCATCTATCAGATCATTTAAAAAAACTACATTATACAAACCAGGACATAATGTAGGCCAGTGGTAGGTGATGCACCTTTGTCACCCTTCAGTTGTGGGTTCAAGTCCCACAGCCTTTCCAGACGTGACGAGTTGTCACCCAGCCTTCAGGTTGTCCTTTTTATCCGAAAATAATATTAAGAAATGTTTTAACCTTGAACCATAGTATCCAATGTCCAACTTAATCCATTCCAACCTTTAGACTTATACAAAATACTTTTTTCCAAACTCATAGTCCAAAAATTTATAAGGAAGGTCAACATAACAAAATGAAGATCTATTTTTTCCAATTAATAACATGTCAATACCTTCATCATGTATTCTCTTAAAACATGGTAACACCCTGAATTACTATAAAGACTTATTGATTACATTTATTCTCCCTTATTCCTTATATAATACTAGATATATTCCTTATATCCAAAAAATTCGAATACTCCAACAATGATGGAATAAACAAACCATTAATCATTTCCAAGGTAGTCAAGAATATCCAATATAATTTATCCAAATCAACCATATATTTTTTCAAAATCACTACCTCAGTATCAGGACCATATTAAGGTTTATCTTTCCTTCAACCATGTATTTTAAAAAATAATAATTTTTTTTTGAGTCCCTTTTCTTAGTACCATATAATCTCAAATAATCAATGAAATAGTACTGCAGTACAATCCTTATTTATTTCCATAATTAATATAACTAGTACATCGTTGATAAAACACTCAAATCACATAATTCATTAATAAAAATATAAGAACACTAATTATTACTCTTCATATTTGTTAGTATCACAACATGATTATTATCCAATAGAATCATTTTGGGTATACTCTGATTATTGGGACATTGATTCGCGTAGTGTTCCAACTCCTTTCAGATGAAGTATTGTACATTTGAAACCATTTTCTTACCCTTTAAGTCGCGTAATTGGTGTCCTTTTTCTCCACACTTATAACAAACTCTTATTCCCTTCAATCATTTACCAAGGTGATTCTTTCCATAGTTATCACATATAGGAAAATCCTTATTTCCCTCCGTCCCTTTATCCATCTTTCTCTCTACCATCCTTTTATTCTCTAGCTTCCCTTAAAATCTATAGGACTTAGAGAATTATTTACATATCTTATTAACACATGATATTATTTCTTCATATGATGAGAATACATGGGAGACTATTTCCTTCTAAATGTTGGCTTAAGACCATGAAATATATGATCCTTCTTACTCTTTGGATCATGCATATTGGTGGAGTTCTCATTCCTTATATTGGGAACCATTTTTAAACAATGAAATACACTTGGTTAGTTTATGAATCACAATTCATAATTCCAAAATTTTAAAATACCTAACATAAATTGAACAGTTTATGCCTATAATCCATAATCATAAAAAAAAAGTTTTCATTGAGGAAGTATTTACTCATAAATCCTTCATAACGGTTTGTAAAGAAAATGTGAATTATCCTAAGCATATCCCCCAGGAGTGTCATAACCAAGAGTGTAGCAAAGCCCATTGTCATGCACCAGTTCTCATTCGATTCTAGCTCAAAGAGGTGTTTTATGGTTTTACCTCTAGATACATCTATACCACAGCCACCTCTACCTGCTCATATCCAGACAGGGATGTACTACTTATAAAATTCACAAATTCTCTACATTACCAAAATTCTAGAAAGTTCTTCTATACTAATCCTCAAATAATATCTTATGGTAATGTTTTCTAATAAAAGTTTTTCTAAATCTAGTTTTCAAGGTTTGTAATAAACATTCTTCGATACCAATTGTAACGCCCCAACCCCAGTTACCCAAAGTAGGTTCATTATTACATAACATTATCATGATCACAAGAGATCAATCCCCGAAAGACCGATTAGTTTAGTATCCTTATAAGTACTAGATGCATACATAAGTTTTACATTACATTATGAAATGGAAAAACAACAACATTGTGTCTCCTTTTAACACACTCATATCTCTTATCTTATCCCTATAAGTCAGTCATAATATACTTCTTCGCATCCTGGGAAAAATAAAACATAGAAAGGGGTGAGCTCATATGCTCAGTAAGGATAACAATATAGCAAAAACTTTTATAAATAATCATAAACATTTAAGGTAATGTATAAGACTAAAATACAAGCCTTTTAAACTTAAACTTCATTATAATATGGAAAATATAAATCAAATAATTCCATTTACTTATTCACGTGGATATTCTACTAGTAAAATAATCACATGTAATATCAATAGCTAATTTCATAATGATGGAATGCATAATTCTGGACATCATAACCACAGAGTCAAGACCTCGTGCCAAGACTAAAAATAATATTTTTTAAAGGCCTTATTCTAAGACACTAGATTGTCTCATGAAACCTACTGATGGATCGAGGAGCTATAGCGGGCTCCACCCATCACTTACTAAGTCCAATGCATTCCTCATATGAAAAGGTTGAAACATAATATAAACATTCATATTAAAACTAGCAAACAAAATTTCAATAATTTAACCATAAACTATGGATGGTATAAAAATAGCACATCCATAGTAAAAAATATCACAAAACCTTCAATACAATATGGAATATTGTATCATAATAAATCAAATTCAAACAAACATAAAATCCAACGAAGGATGTTTACATAGATGAAATCAATACAAAAACTATTTGAGTAAAATCTTTCTTTCTACATTTAAATCATTCAAAAGTAAAGAAAAAATTTATTTTGAAAATATTTGTATAATCTTGTAAGGGAATCTTTGAAGGTATTATAATAGTGGGAAATAGTTTCACCCACCATATAAGTTAAAAAAATCATTCTTACCTTAATTTGTTTAAAGGGTCATAAAGTACCTTGTTTGGAAAATGACAGAAATATTCCTTTAAAAACATTTTATAAAAATTCAAAAAAATGTATAAATGACTTTAACCCATATTATATAAAATAGTAAAAATGGTTTGAAATACATTTTTAAGAAACACATATGAGTATGATAAATAATTCCCAATAGATTCTTACGTATAGACAACCTCACATAATAAAGAGATTGTAAAATTAACCATTACCTTGTAATTTTCCTTAATCAAGGGTAAATTAACCTCATGTATAATAGTTAAATAATTTTTATTAAATTATAAAAGAACCACATACCTAAATATGATATCATATATGATCTTTAAATATTGCTTTGTTAATGTCATTGTTTCGGGTGTTAACGATTCATTTTCCATTATATATTTCATTACATAACTCATGTTTGTTATGGATAGGATGAATTTTATTCATATACAGAATGATATTAAGTTCTTAAACATTATTTTTAATCATAAAATTAAAATTATTCTTGAATGGTTACGATGGGGAATGAATCTCATCGTGTCCGTGGAGACGGTAATTCATACGTACGCACGAGTGACAATATCATTCTATTGATGGTGAAATAATATGTAATTGGATGGTATATTACATATAAAGAATCATTAACATGTTATGTTTATTTTTTACTTCAATTATACTAATTATTATACCCATCTAAATAATGAAGTGTTCAATAACAAACTACCCCACAACGTGGAGACGGTAAGCCATACGTATGCACGTATGGTGACTTTGTCATTCATAGGATGGATAGAATAATGAATATGGTTGTAAAATATTTATAATAACATCACAGTATGTATAAGGTACTTGATTTATTATTTTGGTATGGAAACAACAAAAAAAATACTAAGTTTAAGAAGAAAAGAACTTTGAAAGAGGTGATGAAATTATTACCTCTTCTTTAGGTGATTCCTTTTGATTTGATCAAAAGGGATCCTTATGTTGGATTTCTGATCAAAGTAAGGCCTCTAGGTTGAATTGAGGGTATTTGGGAAGATATTTGAGAAGTTTTTGGCCATTCCAAATGGATTTGTTGGTGTGATTTTGAGATAAGGGGAAGTACCCTTTTATAAGAGAGGTGATGGTCACTTTAGGAAAATCTTGAAATATTATTTTATTATAAAATCATTTTCGATTTATAATGTCTCCAAATGGATTTATTTCGAGTATAATGTGGTTATGGGTCAAATTCCTCTCAAACAATAGGTTTTAGATAAGTTTTGGTCGCCATACTAACCTTATCTTTTAGATTTAACTCTTAGTTAAATAGTTTAACTTTTACAATGTCTTCGTGTATTTTTATATTACATTGTTAATAAACTTACTATAACATGACAATAGAACCCCAAGTGGTTCATTAATGAAATATATATCATTATATAAGTACTTTGGACAAACCTTATATTTTTAGTAATATTATATCATTTAATAATATAGTATTTTTTTAAATCATTTATGTCAATTTTGACACTATTTAGAATTTGGTTTTTGTGAAAGTCAAAAAAATTTGATTACTTAAAAAAATACATTAAATCAATCCTAACATGTCATATTAAGCTATAAAATTATTGGAATGTATAAAAAGTCTCAATTTACATTTATTTGGATATTTATAATATCAATTATTTTAATCTTTCATTAATAAGGTAATTACTGCATCATCATTGTGTAATAAATAAATTTAATTATTTAATGTATAAAAATTATAAATAAAATTAAATGGTGTAGGAAATATTTTTTATTTCTAATTAATATTTATAGTCCAATTTATCTTATGTATAACCCTATATTAAAAATGGTTTAGTTATTAAAATTTATATTTAACACTTTTAACTCTTCTTTAAATAAAATAATAATAAATATCCTAATATAGTACAAGTGGATAAAAGAGGATAATATTTTATTCCTAATGTTGATTTTGGTCTAAAAACACTTATCCAATAGAATTAGGATATGTGTTAGGGTAATTATAATATCATTTTTACCTTTAATTACCCTATTTACTTTTAAATGTGGTAAATAAAATTCAAAAGTTACTATTCACCAAAAATTATTTTCATCCTATTGAATCACATTTTAATTATTGATTTCAACCATATCTCTCATATTTTTGAAATTAAATTCAAAAAAGCGGTAAAATTATGTTTTATGCAAATTTGCAAATGTGCCTAGAAGGTGGGTAAAAGAGGTTAAAAAGTTCAATAAAATTTTATATATCTAATCTTGTTATAAAATTATTCCAATGAATTACATTGAACTAATATAGGTATTATGTATCTATTTTGAATTTAAAATAAATTTAAATAAAAATAATTATTATTTAAATAAAATTCAGTTTTAAACAATAACAAAGTGTTTTCACTATTCATCAAAAATTGAAAGTTTTCAGAAAAATACCAAAAAACCACCTTAAGATAATTTTGATATTATGGATCCAAAATTTAGGTCTATTTTACCAAATCCAATTTTTAAGAGTTTCTAATATTAATTTTATTATTTTTCACAAAAGGACATAAAAAGTAGTTCTTTTAAGAAAATAGTTTTTCTAAATATATAACTATTTTAACAAAACATATACATTTTATTATAAATATTTTTTATGTGAAAAAATTATAAATAACAATAAAATTTTATTTTTTACTATTCATATCACAATATTTAATTGATAAATAAATATATCGTTTAAATAATTATAATATTAATGTGTTGTTTTGCAGAAACTCAATCTTGCGTATAATGCAATCCTAGTCGGTGTTGCATGCAGTATAAGCTATTGATTTACTTTAAAGATATAAGTTATTGTGAAATATTGGGGTGTTACAAACACCTTACATAACATCCTGGTTAAAAAGGTATGCTCTCTTTTAGGTTTTGAGGGTTTATTCTTCAAGTTTATAGGGTGTATGAGATATTATGGGAGTTTCTATCGATCTTAGGTTGGTTGCAACCTACATATCACATTTACATCGTAAATGTATACTTTAAAGTGTAAATATGTAACTAGCCACAAGCTGTGAAAATCAGTTTTTGACATGAAATCAATTTATCATGTAAAACCCCTTTTATATCATAAATGTTTTGTTCAGGAAAAATTAACTTAAAGAAACATGTTTTTTAGTATACTTGAATTAATAGAAGATTAACATTATAAAATAGGTATTTTTTACATGAATCCATCATGCCCAGTGAGTTTTATTCACCAGCCTATGCAACTCCCTCTTTATTCATTATACAGTGGTATCCCTCGATCCCTAGGCTCCTTTCATCTGTGTTTGGGTGTTTCAGTTTCTCCAAATCTCTCTTTTTGGTGCGATTGATATCTAGTATGATTAGTTGTCTCCCTTCAGGTAAGTGTGACATATCTTCTTCTTTATTTTTCTTGGTTGGGAAGTGGCATTAGGTTTCATATATGGGATCTATTGGTCATATAATTATTCTTGTTTGAACCCTTCTAGATTTGTTGTGTGATCATATTTGTGGGGTCATCCCTTATATTGGTTGTGGTGTGGAATGAAAGTTCCTTAAGTTATGATTTAATCTATCCTCTATGCTAACTATTTTTCTTATGTAATTCAATTCTGAGATGTGGTAATCAATGTTAGGTCCTTAGTTTGTTATTTTATGTTCATACTAGTGTGTGGATCCCATTACAGGTAGTGTGTAACCCAAGTTTGAAGTCAGTGGTTCTATATCTAGCCTATATTGGATGAACCATAATTTATATTGGTGTTATAAATTGTTTTATAAATAAATTGGTGTGATTAATTTATGTGTGTGGATGGTTTTGTGATAAAAGATGGGTTTTCCCTTGTTTTGGTAAGATAAAAGGTGTTTTCAAAGCATTGTGAAATGAAATATGAAATTTGTTTTCAAATAATGTTTTTGATTGAATAAAGGGTTGTTTAGAATTGTTTATGAAATCTGTAGAACTTTTAAATTGATTTGATAAATGCAGCACATGGGAAGCCTTGGGTATTTATGTGGAAGGTGTAATATTGGGCTTCATCCATTTTACAATCTGGGGGATCACTCATGGGATTTTCCTCTACTCCCTAGTCATGCGTTCTAGTTACTTTATCTTGACATTGTTGGGGGGTTCACTCATGGGGTGTTCCTTTATTTATTAGGCTTGTGTTCGAAGGACTTGAGTGTGCACTAGTCATTGATTATGGTATAGGTAGTCTGCTAGAAATATTTATTATCCTTGGCTCATTTACCATTATGCTTCAGATTTTTACTATTTTGGATTATGATATACATGTTTTAATAAATGTGGATTTATGATTTGAAATTATTTTACCTTATTTTGTTTTAGAACTATGGAAAATGTGAAATATTTACTATTCTTTTGATATAAAAATTTTTTATTTCTTAGCATGCCATGTTTTCTTTAAAATGGTTATATTGGGATTATTTGTATAGATACTTGATATAGAACACCTAGGTGGGGTCCTACTAATCATATTTAGATCATAGCTTACACAACCCTTCAGCGATTTTTACACTTGGTATTGTATTTTGATATAGGAAAAGGAAAGATTTTATAGTGAGGTGGCAAGGTTTATGTCAATGAGGTATGGGTAGATGGTGGTGAGATGGTGGGATATTTCACACATATCACATGAAGTAGAGGTTATTGGTGTTATTTTCCCTTCTATTTTTTTATACCAATACCTTTGCATTTTTTGGCTTTACAGTTGTATGACTATCATTGTTTCTCTTTGATTATGGCATAGGTTTTTCTAGTTTTCTTCTGATATTTCTTTCAATTTGTATATATACCATGCAGTTTTTTTCAGGATGGTCAAAAAAAATTCTTCTAGTTTTTATTTGATTCTTGGGTACTATTCATTGTTGGAATGGTGTATCCAAGTCCATTTTGATGAAGTTGAGCTGAATGCTAGCGGCCCAGACCAAAACTATGCATTTTGACCTCTATGATGAGGTTATTGGGAGTTTTAGGGTGTAACATGCCCCTGTTCTTAGGGTCCAAGGGCCGATGGTCTTCAAAAAAATTAGGTAATTGTAGCAATGATGACTCACTATAATAGGGATGAGTGGTGACACTGAAATGGCATTATATAAGTGTGAATCACTATAGAAAAACATTATATAACACTATAGAATATCAAACATTGGAGGTAGCAGTCACTATAACTCTATGGACTTATTTCCACCAACATTTTAGCAGGTTGGACTTGGGTCTATGTGGTACTATATTATTGTATACTTGGGTGATTGTGGAACTATAGCACATTGGACTTACTGTGTTGTTGGTGGAACAATGCATCGTCTTCTTTATTATCTCATTCAAGCTAGGGTTTCCATGTATGAAACTCCGATTATCTCTATGTAATTTCACTCCTCGTTTTAGTGAAGTTATTCGATCTATCTATGGATGTGTGAACTTTTCCTGAACCATGTAAATCTCTATGTCTTGTGATCTTCTTCTTGTTCTTTTATTTTTTTTCTTTTCTTCATATACAACCCTTTTTTCACTACAACTTTTGAAATTTCCATAGCAATCGCCAACCCATGGGGATCAGAAACACCCTTCGAATATGTTGAGGAACAGTTCAGGTGCCAAATTTTGATGGTATTATGGGTTGGTTCATTAATAATTGGTACCAAATAAATGTTTGTCCTAAATATTCCTTATCTTGGTACATTTGGTAGATAAGATATAGGCTTGTTGATACTTGATAGGTAGGTTATGATAAGTGTCTATGAATATATTTCCATGAAGAGCCTAAAGTTACCATGGAATTTTGGGATGTGTGTTTCTTTTGTGTTGAGTTTTGAACATGATCTTGGTTTTTTCATTTGTTTATCTTGTTTAATTTGATAATATTCTTTTGTCAAATTGTTTCATTCTATCCTAGTGTGTATAAACATTACTCTAATAAATATTCCATAGGTTCCACATGAGGTAAGAGATGATCCTCAAGGTAATATTCTTTTGGATAATAATATTATATAGGTTATCATGTGAGGAGTTTTTCTTATAGATAAAAATATACCATGAATTCAGGACTAAGTGGTTGAGGTGCATCCAGGATCTATGGGAGACATTGATTAATCTGAATATTTTCTATGAAGTAATCCCCTATCTTTTAAGGGTATTAATGAACCTCAAAAGTGAGAGGAATGGATGGTCAATATTGATTAAATATTCAACTTCTTGGTGACACCTAAATCTATCAAGGTGAAGTGCATGACTTTTAGGTATGAGGGTCCTAGGAATCGATGGTGGGATTATATAGTATAGACAGATAATCACATGGGATTGTATTGGAAGGTTTTTAAGACCCTATTCTTTTATTAATTCTACCTAAAGTTTCTAATTATGGAAAAGTCTCTAGAGTTCCTCTCTTTGTAGCATAGAGAGTGTTGAGTATCAGAGTACACCAATCAGTTTACAAACATGGTTCATTCTTTCCTAGAGTTGGTGAGAAATGATCAGAAAAAATCTCAAAAGTACCTATGGGGTTTGAAACCAAATATATAATCATAGGTTTTTATGTTAAATCTTACCACTGGTATTAACACAGTTTGTAGGGGTATGATGGTAGAAATGAACACAACATGCAAGATTAGATATTTTCCCCTTTTATTCCACCCATCGGTAGCTTTAGTGGCACACAAGGAAATAAGAGGAAGTGACATGATCATCGTAGGTTTAGTGGAGGTGGTTATCAACAAAAATCCTCCTCTACAAAATCAAAATCTTCCAGGAATGTGCACTTGACTTTCTACTAGTGTGGTAAGGTCAGGCACACCCGATGTTCTTTTCCCATCCCTATAAAGATGTGAAATTATTGTGGCCTCCATGACTATTTATAGTGGTTCTACTAGGCCATTTCTATACCTCATTATGGTCAAAGATATTAAAAATATAAAGGAAACTTTGACACTTTCATAAGTTTCAAAATCCATAGGGCTCCATACACAGGCATCATGAGTGAAACACCCTAACACAGTGGATGAGTTTTTAGCTAAGGTTGACATGGGCCCAATGACAATGTGGGGTGATATCTTTGTTGCATCTTCTATATCAACTACTCTATTTGTTATAAGTGTCTCACACTCATTTAAATCTGCCTATTTTCTTGATGTGTTAAAACATCCAAAGAAACACATGTCCTTTGTTATGGAGTTTGCAACACCTCTTGGAAAGTGAAAAGAGTAGGGGTTTCATTGTCTATATTTTTCTCTATTGATAGATGACTTGGAGTTAGTATAGGATTTCTTGGTTAATGATATGAATCTATTTGGAATCATCATCCAGATGGATTGTCTTGTTTCTCATTGTGTTGATATTGATTTTTATTTTGGGCATGTTTTTTTCTTTTCCATTCATGGAAGATCATAGATTTTTCAGGGAGAGTGGGATAAAAGGTCTAGTCATGTTAGACCTTCTCACCCAGATCTCATAAGTTTGTTTTCTCTTATTTCAGTTGAATCTAATGTCATTTATTTTAATAGAGATCTTACCTTGGTTATTGGGAACATCCCTATATTTTTTTCTAGACGAATTATCCATTCTTCTTCTAGATAGGGAGGTTACCTTTGATATGGTGTTGACTATGCAGTCAGTCTCGATACCCTCTTATCGTACGATGCCATCTACACTAAAAGGGATAAAGATACAATTGGATGATCTAATGGAGAAAGTATTTTTACACCCCAAGTGTTTCATAAAGGGTATACCCAGTGGTTTAAGGCAGATGTTTCACTTCATTTTTTCATAGAAAAATTGAAATTTAATTTAGGAACTGCTAAGAATAAGTATAATTTTCCTCATATTGATGATTTGTTTGGTCAATTAAAGGGTAAAACTGGTTTTTGAAGATCAATCTTAGATTGGGGTATCATCATCTTAGGGTCTATGGGACTAACATTCCAAAGAATAATTTCAGGATTGGCTATAGACATTATGAATATCATGAGATTCCTTTTGTTTTAACTAATGATCATGTTGTTTTTATGCCTTTTATGAATCATATATTCAACCAGTATCTCGACAGATTTGGCGTTGTGTTCATGAACAATATTTTGGTTTATTAGAGATGTGAGAATGAGCATGCACACCTTATAAATTTTGTATTATGAATCTTGAGGATCCACTGAATTTATGAAAATATTTTGAAAATAAATTTCTAGATTCAAGAGGGACACATGATTTCAAAACATGGACTTTTAGTTAATCTTAAAAAGGTGATGGCAATCTTATCATGGGAGAAACCATATAATGTCACCAAGATACAGATATTCTCTAATAATTCGGAATATTATTAGAGGTTTTTCAAGGATTTCTTGATGTTGGTGTCACCCTTAATCACTCTTACCAAGAAATGGGATGC
The DNA here is from genome assembly GCA_963277665.1 of Viscum album. Lineage (NCBI taxonomy): Eukaryota > Viridiplantae > Streptophyta > Magnoliopsida > Santalales > Viscaceae > Viscum > Viscum album. Next base: position 435,035,515 of record OY728136.1, read on the forward strand.
AAAAATGGAAGACTTATTTTGATGAGTTGAAACGAATTCTGAAATAAGCTCCTATTTTGATCTTACCTAAACCTTATAATGGATATGTGGTGTATAGTGATTATTCTGGTGATATTCTAGGTTGTGTGATTATACAGGATGATCATGTTGTGGCCTATGGATCTCATCATCTTTTGATACATAAAAACAATTTACCAACTAATGATTTGGAGCTTGTCGTAGTTATGCATGTGTGTAAGTGTTCACGACACTGTCTTTTTAGGGAGAGGTTCATAGTATTTTATAACTATAAAAGTATGATCTATATATTTTCTCAAAAATAACTAAATTTCGGGAAGAGACAATGGGTAAAATACCTTCAAATGTTTGAATTTTGCATCACCTACACCATGAGAAAGGAGAATTTCATTGTCGATGATCTTATTAGGAAATTTACACCACAGGATATCATGGAATCAAAGGAAGAGTAAAACCTTTTGGGAATATTCTAACAAATGCATCTAGACACTTAGGGGTGCGATTCATGTATAGTTCTGAATAGGTATTAGTTATCATCATCTCTCTTGAGTTTGTTCTGTAGGTTCAACAATAGGAAGATGAGTTTAAAGGAATTAGGGAAACTTTTTATGGTGGGGAGACCAATCATAGATGGTCTCTCCCTTTTTATGATATTCTATGATTCAGAGATAAGTTTTTCATACCAATATCTATGATGAATTAAGTGTTTTATGACATGCATAGTTCTTTATGGGTCATTCATACGGGCACTACAAAGATGTTTTATGACATGAGAGGATGATTCTAATGGTTGTGTATGAAGATTGAAATTGTTGGTTATGTGTCCTTTTATTACACCTACCAAAAAATAAAGGTAGAGTATATGAAACCTTCTGGTCTTCTACATCCCCTTCCAGTGTCAATTTGGAAATGGTACGAGGTTTCCAAATACTTTTTTGTTGGATTTTATAGACTCCTTGTGGGAAGAATACTATCTAGGTGTTGATTGAATGTTTGATCAAATTAGATCATTTTATTCTAATCAAAGACACCTCCAAAGTTGAATATTGGGGTAAACTGTATGTAAAGGATATCATGAGGTTACATGGGGTTACCTCTACTATTTTCTAAGATAGGGACCCCAAGTTAACTTTTAGATTATGGTAGAATCTCTAAAAGGTGATGGGGACTTATATTTGGTTGATTATATCTTATTATCCGCATATGGATGGTCATACAGAGTATGATACACAGATCCTATAGAATATAATCTATGAATGCCTATTGGATTTTGGAAGATTTTAGAACAACCATCTAGAAATGGTAAAGTTTTAATATAGTAACAATTATCATCCTTAAATCATAATGGTGCCTTTTGAGGATTTTTATAGTCACTCATGCAGGTAACCACTTTATTAGGAAGAGGTGGGAGAGGCCTCGCATGGGGGATTGGGTCTTGTTTAGGTTACATCAGCAAGGATCTAGGATATGTGTCAGTGCCTTATTACAATATAGAGTTGGAAAAAATCATATGTGTATCATTGATGTCATATTTTGGAGTTTTTCATTAGTGAACAATTTTTCTTGAAATTTTCTCCTCGATTGGGTCACCTTCAGCTAGGGGAATAGGGAAAGCTAGCTCCAAGATATGTTTTACCATTTAAGGTCACTGAGCGGCTTGGTTAGGTTTCTTATCAGCTAGAATTTCTAGATCTATTGATAGTTATCCATGATTTTTTCCACATATCTCATCTCAATAAGTATCATCCTAATCCTTCTCATGTTCTGAGTTGGGAGTAGATTTAGTTGGAGTCCGGTGTTTTTTTTTTGTGGAGAAACCAATAGAGATCATTGATTCATAGGTAAAAATATTCTGTGAGAAGTCTATTTTATTGGTCAGAGTGGTATGGAGACATGGATCAGATTCTCATGAGACTTGTGAGAATAAATAATCTATGAGGGATAAGTGCACTCACCTTTTTTATTAGAATGCTTCTTCCACATGGCCACACTCTCTTTTAAGGTTTTAGGATTAGTTCCTTGGGTTTGAAGGTCATATGAGATTTTGTGGGAGTTTCTATATATCCTAGGTTGGTTAAATCCTATATGGAACATTTACGTTGTAAATTTATACTTTACAGGGTAAATCAATCCTTCAGAACAATCCATAAAAAAATCTATGGAATGAAATCAATTCAGTACATAAAACCCCTTGTACATCATAAATGTGTTTCTTGGGATTAATTAAATCAAGGTGGTGTATTTTTTAGAATACATGAATTTAGGGGAGATTCATGTCATAAAATAGGGATTTACGACATCAATACCTAGTGCTTAATGGGTTTTATTCACTATTCACATAAATCCATATTCATTAATTTTGAATTCATCTCCCTCAATCCATAAGTTCCTTCTAGGTACTTTTGGGTAATTTATCTCTTCTATAACACTTTGTTTGGCACAATTGATCTTTTGCGTGGTTGGTTGTCTCCCTTCGGGTAAGTGTGGCCTTTCTGATTCTTCACTACTCTTGGTCATGGCAGAGGTGTTGAGCTGTGTATATGGGATCTTTTGGTCATATAATGGTTCTTATTTTATCTCTTTTAGATCCATGATGTGATCACCTTCTGGGGTTCATCCCTTGTGTTAGTTTTGGTGCGGTGTTTGAGTTTTCTGAGGTTTGTTTTGATCTATAATATTTTTCATCCATTTTTCTTATGTAATTCAATTATAAGATGTGGGAATGGATGTTATGACCTCCATTTTTTGTTCTACATTACTCTTAGTGTATGGATCCCTTTGGTGGTAGTATGAAACTCAATTTTTAGGTTGGTGGTTACATCTATAGCCTAAATTTGATGAACTATAATTACTCTTAGTTTTAAAACTTGTTTTAAAAATAAATTGGAATGAATGATCTATGTGTGTAAATGGGTTTGTGATGAAAGATAGGTTTTCCCTTATTTTGATAAGATAAAATGCATTTTCAAATAAATGTGAAATGTATTGTGAAATAGATTGTGAAATGGGTTTTTAAAGCATGTTTTTTATTTAATAAAGGGATTTTTGGAATTTTTTGTGAAATATGAATCCCTTTGAAATTTTATTTGATAAATGCAGCACATGGGTAGCCTTGGGAACATGAGTGGAAGGTTTAGTATTGTGTATCATCCATTTTATTATCGAGGGTTCACTAATACAGTGTTTCTCTTCCCCATAGGCCTATGTTCTATGGAATTGATCTTCAAAATGTCATGGGGTTCACTTATGGGTTGTTCCCCTGCTCTTTAGGCCTACATTTGAGGGACAAGATTTTGACTTTTTTAGGGGGTTTACTCATGGAGTGTTTATTTTCTCCTTAGTCCTATGTTATAAGGACTTGAGTGTGCACTATTAATTGATTGTGGTATAATTATTCTACTACCATGACCTATTGTGATCCGTGGCTCAGTCACCATTGTGATTTTTCTTTGATATACATGCTTTAAGAAATATGAATTTATGCTTTGAAATTTTGTTACCTACCTTTATTTTAGAACTATTTAAAAAGGGAAAATTTTAACATGATTTTTATATAAAACTATCTTACTTCTTATCATTCCATGTTTTCTATAAAATGAGCATATTGGGATTATTTGTACAGATACATGATATGGAACACATGGATGGGATCCTACTGAGCCTATTTAGATCATAATTTACACACCCCTTAGATGGTGTGTAGACCTATAATTGTCTTTTGATGTAGGAAAAATCATATAACTGTAGTGAGACTATGAGTTTTATGTCAGTTGGGTATGGGTAGCTGGTAGTGAGATGGTGGGAGATTTCCCACATATCACATGGAGAAGTAGTTATTGGTTTCAGTTTCCATTTCTATTTTTTTAGACTTGTAAATTTGGGTTTTTTTGATTTTATAGTTTTATTACTACTATTTTTTCTCTCTGATTATGGAATATGTTTCTTCTAGTTTTATTTTTTTCCATTTTATATATGTCATTCATTTTTTAGGTTGGGAAAATCATTCATTGTGGTTGTTGTTTTATACCTTGGTGCTAGTCGTTATACTATGGGGATTAGGAATACCCTTTAGGTATGTAGTGAATTAGTTTTGGTTCTAGTTTTTGAGGTTATTTTGGGTTGGTTCATTATTCCTTAGGTCTATAATAGTACATCCATATAGACTAATTATTTTTATACATTTTGGATTTTTCTCAGCTATAGGTCTAGATGAAATGTCCTCAGGATTGGGTCTAATGAAAAAACTGAAAACATCATCTCATCCACTCTAGTGTTGTATAGAAAATTAAAATCTAACTAGATCAATGATCATAAAATCTCTAAGTAGGACCCACCCCCCCCCCCCAATCAGTTCCCTAACCAATGTAGTAATCATTGACCAACCCTAAAGAAGGTTGTGTTGGGAATGTCCCGAGTGGCACTGTGTATAATGAGGAAGGTGTAACGATGTCTATAATCATTTTAGAAGTGGAATTACATGACCAATTTCAATGTGATGTTCGATCCTCATAAATTTATAAAGGATCAAGAATAGCCTATAGTAGAATGGTTCGAGAGAGAAGATCATGCTTAGACTGCATAGAGATGCACTCAGCATCATGTAGCATGCCTGTCATCGATAAATGGGAAAACAAGGAAAGCTTATAACTCAATTAATTATACCCTTTAAGATCTAAAATCATATCATATAGTGTCATACTGATTGGTATTAACATCATAGTTCAGTGTGATGCACAATGTTTTCTATTTTTTACAACTAATAAATTATGTACAAGTTATAAATCGTATAGTTCGATTTGAGGATATGAATTTAGAAGTATATGGTTACTTTATGGAATAACCCATTGGTTAATCAAACAAAATGAGAAAATATAACAAGTAAATATCACTCCTAGAGTATGGGTATGATGGTAGCATGGTTATCTCTAAGACAATACATGGTAATGTGAATCTAAAATTAAGATCCAATAGACAAAAATTTTCTCTCAGGAGGATAACTGAAGCTTCTCAAGGATGATAATTCCAATGGTGGAGAGGTTTTAAAGACCTTAACCTCTAAGAGTGGGTATTTTCCATTAATTATATTATTTTATCCTCTCTTTGGGAATAATATAGAGTTAGGAGTCAATTAATGGAGTTTAAAGGAGGATGAAAATAAGAGGGACACTAAAAAAGTCTGAAAATTAACAACACACTTTTTGTAATGTTAAAAGTAATCCACAACACACCCATGAATATTTTTGAAAGATATGTAATTTAAAATCATTAACCTTTAACAACATTTTATGCTTTTTTTGGTACATTTATAACAAGTGGATGGGGGATTACCAAAGAGGTAAAGTCTCATAATCCTACATGAAACCCAATTTCAAAATCGAGTGGAAGAAAATTGCCAAAAGTATTGTAGCATCACTATATCATTGTAGTATTGTAGGTGAAAGGTGTTTTCATGGGCTCCCTCAAATGATTAATGGTTTTTGGGGTACTTGGGTGTAGTAGAGTGGCTAACCAAAGTTGTCTCTCAAAGGAAGAAGTAAATTAAAACAAATTCTTAAAGGTATTATAAAAATAAATTAAAAGAGAATAAACACACTACTTGAAAGGATGGGTATTGTTTATTATTTATAAAACTAGAAGAAGTTTTCTGGAAGAATATTTCATTTTTTTGTTTTTAATTTTGAAATGAAGTTCGATTAAAAAGACGCAACAAGAAGATGTTTTTTAGAAAATATTTTAAAAGGCATAATTGATCTAACTCTACCTCTTCACTCAATTATTTATCATTATCATTTAAATTAACATTCAATTAATTATGACCCCTTAATCTGTTAAATCATGAACCCTATAAGAATTAACTTTACCGCAAATATGAAGTGAATTTTACCCTAGGCTAACTTCGGAACATGCAATCGCAGCACCCTGCTTTGATTGATGTTCTAAGGTTAGGTTATAGTTAGTGGTAAATTAAGGAACATTTACTATTTTGAAATTAGAATTAATTGAGTTTAGGTATTATATTTGAACACTTAAAATTGATCCCTTATGGTTTTGTATTATCGATTAAGTTTGTGCTCTCATAATTTACACAAAATCTCATCCTCACGTGTTTTTGCGTTAATTATTCAATTTCTTGATTAGTCTCAATTAAATTAAAAACTAAATTAATTTATCATATTATGTGAATTATATTATATCATTTATTCAAAATAAATTAATTAATAAATATATAGGTCGATCAATTACTAAAAAAACTACTCTTCCATGGGTGGTGTAGTCATCATAAAAATGTTATGCAAGTGCAATGGTTTAGAAAGGGTATAACCCAACATTGTTTCTACTCTTGAATTCCATCCCAAATAGGAATATTAAGAGAAGATAAAAATTTAAAATAAGATAATAATTGGAAAAGAAACTAAGAGTTTATTGAAATCACCACAACATTACAACAAAGAAGAGGAAAGGAAGATCATTTTGGAGGAGATCCTAGTTTGGTAGCTTCCCTCCACCAATTGGGAATTTAAATAGTGTAGAACCACTTATACTCTGCTCCCAATATCCTAATTCACGTCCCACCCCATATAAAAGATAAAAACACTAATTTATAGAGTAGATAGGAGGCTAGGTTTAAAGGGGTTTCAAGTGTGAATGGAGAATCTCAGCCAAATAGTTTAGTCCAAATTGCACCGCTCATTTGACCTCCAAAATGAATAAACTCGCCATTATTCCAGATGAATGATTTTTGAATAATTTATTTGGAGAGATCATCTCAAAATTTGGTCCCAATCCAAGCTTGTATGAAGAAGTTATGTCCCAAATACAGAACCAATATCCAATCTGGCGGGTCCATCCCACATTTAACTTCATGGTCCATTTAGTCCAACCAAATGTACATTTTAGCTCCAATGTTATGAATAAAAGTTGTATCCCATTATTTCAGGAACATAGTTACAAAATTTCAAGTTCAAATAATAAATATTATAATATTTATATTTGAAATACTACAGTGCACTGTAAAGGATAAAACTAGAATTTCCATCAAATTTTCAATTGAATGATCTAATCCCATATATTTTATAAATAAACATATTTAACAAAATGTGAGGAAATTTTATCATTTATTATCAATAAAATATTCAATAAAAATGTGTTTTATCAACTCCCCCACACTTACCATTTTGCACTGCTGGGAAAAACCTCATATCATGTATTTGAAAAAATTGTGACAAGATATGCATATTCATATTTCTCAATACATAGTGAAAATATAGGCAAAGTAAGAATCGCATAAAGAGTAAATATCAATAAATTTTAAAATTAATTGTTTCATAAATTTTTTCAAAATCAAATCCAGTGAGAGTCATAACCCTAATCATAGCGAAACAAGTCATGGGTCTACCATGCCACTAATTATCCACGTTTGTGTGTGACAACCATTCCAAGTATGACTCTCCATCCTTTATATGGTATATTCAGGTCAATAAAAACTTTTATTCTTACTTGATTCTATTCCACCGAACCTTTTTAACATCCTTTGTAATCAAATTCCAAAACCCACTCATTTAAGCACTCCTGGAAGTCAAACCATGAGCTCTCGACCTAAATATCCCCACATGTTGTACATTTATTCACTCTCTTTATTGACTATTTTTTTTTTTGGAATTTTTTTTTGTTTTTGAATTTTTTAGAGTGTGTAAAATATTCATATATTAGGTGCACACACATATGTCAATTTTTTATAGTGATGGAAATGATTGGAATATAAATGAATGTATGGAAAGACCATGTTATAAGTTGAAAATAATTACTTACCCTAAATAAACATTCAAATGGGTAAGAGAAACTCACAAGTCATGATTGTGTGAAAAATTGTGTAGAGAAATCAATGACATAATTTACCATGAAAAAATATCACAAATAATGACGTCAAAATCTAAAAGGTTTTATAATGACACAACCATTCATATTGTCGACGAATTCAATTTTTATAAAAGTGAACCCTTAATGATGAAATAGTACTCATGCTTTTATTTCTACCAATGAATTTTGAAAACATTCATTTTCCATATTTTTCACATGATAATGTTAGAAGATATATTTGTTTCTTTTTTGTTGATTTTTTTTTTGAAAATTTTAACCAAAAACTTAATAGAAAATACACATAAAACACACAAATAAAAATACTAAATATCTACACCAAAATATTGTCCCCTCCCCCACACTTAAAATATTTCATTGACCTCAATTTGAACCTATGCGATGATATGTTCACATGTATAATTTTAAATACAACAAATAATATAAAAGTGAAAGGGTTAAGAATAGCCTAATATGCTCAAGTGATGATGGAGTCATGCAGTGTGATGAAATCCCCTACATCAGTAGGAAGTCCTTCAATATATTTCTTCAAACATTTCCCATTGGATGTAAAGCTCCTTCTTATGTCCTCTTGTGTGATCTCCATTGCACCATAAGGAAAAAAATTAGTCACAACATAAATACCAAACCACCTAGAATGCAACTTACTAGGCATAAGCTTCAGTCGTGAACTATAGAGCAAGACTTTCTCTCCAACTTGAAATTCCCTTTTCTGGATCATTTTGTCATGAGTTTCTTTTGATATTTCCTTGTAGAGCCTTGAGTTCTCATATGAAGACAATAGAATCGCCTCAATATCTTGAATTTATATCTTCCTTTGAATTATATCTTGGGCCAAATCCATGTTACATTTCTTTATAGCCTAATAAACCCAATACTCAACTTCCACGGGGAGATGACACACTTTCCCAAAAACAATCCGAAATGGGGACATACGAATGGGTGTCTTGTATGCTATCCTATAATCCCATAGCACATCATCCAAGCACTTTCTCCAATCCTTCCTATTCGGCTACTTGGTTTTCTCCAAAATTTGTTTCAACTCACGATTTGAAACCTCATCCTGACCATTTTTTTGGGAGTGGTATGGTGTTGACGTTTTGTGTGTCACCACATACTTCTGAAGCAAGGAAGCCAAATTTTGATTGCAAAAGTGTGTCCCTTGGTCATTGATGATGGCCTTAGTTACTCCAAACCTGAAAAAAAATCTATGATTTGACAAATTCCACAACAACATGATAATCATCAGTCCTAGTGGCCTTAGCCTCCACCCATTTGCTCTCATAATCAGTAGAAACCAAACTATAAAGGAAACCAAATGAACTAGGAAAAGGACCCATAAAATCAATTCCCCATACATCAAAAATCTCACTAAATAATATGGGTTATTGGGGCATCTCATGTATCCTAGAAATATTACCAATGTGTTGGCAATGTGAGTACGACTTACAGAACACATGAGCATCATGGAATGAACTAGGACAATACAATCAAGGGTCCAAAACTTTCCTAGCTGTATGTTGGGGTCCAAAGTGTCCACCACAAGGAAGTGTATGATATAATTGTAGAACAAACACAAACTCATGATCAGGAACACACCTCCTAATAACTTGGTCACTACACATGCGCCATAAGTAGAGATCATCCCACACATAAAATCTAGACTCACTCTTTAACTTTTGGACTTGATGTTTCCTTAAATTTTTAGGAATTTCATATCCAATATGGTAGTTCACTAAATCAGCATACCAAGGATGCATACCTGAGATGGAATAAAGATTATCATTGGGAAAAGTGTCCTGAAGTGGTACCTAGTCAAAGGTTTCATCCCCTAGTGTGTGAGTAAGCATACTCATGTGGTCTGCCACTAGGTTTTCCGACCCCTTATTTTCCTTTATCTCAATAAAAAATTCCTGAAGAAGGATCATCCATCAGATTAGCCTGGGATTTGAATCTAGATTCTACAATAGGTACCTCAGAGCTGTATGGTCAGAAAAAACAACTACTTTAGATCTCAATAAATATGAACAAAATTTCTCTAAAGAAAATATGACAGAAAGAAACTCATTTTTCATGGTTGTGTAGTTTTATTGGGATGAATATAGTGTCCTTGATGCATATTCAATCACATGTGAACGTCCCTCCACCTTCTGAGATAAAAAATCTCCAATCATGAATTTGGAGGCATCACACATAAGCTCAAAAGGAATATCCCATAGTGGGGGTTGTATGATCGGTGGAGTGGTCAGACACTTCTTCAGCTCAACAAAGGAAGTCATGTAAGAATCATTAAACACAAAATTAGAATCCATTTGAAGTAATCATGACATAGGAAGAGAAATATTACTAAATTATTTGATGAAGCATCGATAAAATCTTGCATGACCTAGGAAAGATATAACTTCATGCACACATGAAGGATAGGGTAAGGATGAAATTATATCTACCTTAGATCTATCAACCTCTATCTCATATTTTGACACTACATGCCCTAATACAATCCCATGATCTAACATGAAATGACAATTTTCAAGGTTTAATACCATATTATTCTCAATACAACAATTCAAAAACTTTCCCAATATAGAGATACAATCATCAAATGAAGACCCATACACTGTAAAATCATCCATAAATACCTCAATGAAGGTCTCAATAAAATCATAAAAAATACTCACCAAGCATCTCTGGAAGGTACATGGGGCATTGAAAAGTCCAAATGTCATCCTTCGGTAGAAAAACGTACTGAATGGACAAGTGAATGTAGTCTTCTCTCGATCCTCCAAATCAATAGGAACCTGAAAATATCTAGAAAATCCATCCAAGAAACAATAATGTGTCCTCCCAGCTAGTGTCTCAAGCATTTGATCAATAAATGGGAGGGGGTAATGATCCTTACGAGTGGACTAATTTAGTTTCTAGTAATCAATACACACACGCTAACTATTTTCCACCCTCATTAGAACCAACTCATCTTTCTCATTTTTATCAATAGTAACACCAATTTTATTAGGCACAACCTGAATAGGACTCACCCACTAGGAATTTGAAATGGGATGGATTATAGCTGCCTTGAGCAATTTTTTAACCTATTTTTTAATAACTTCCAGAATGGTTGGATTGAGTCTCATTTGTGGCTACCTAACTGGTTTATACCCATCCTCCAAAAAAATCTTATTCATGCAAATAGAGGGTTTAATACCTGATATGTCAGCCAAGGTCCACCCGATTTCCCTGATATTCTCCCTCAAAAGATTCAAAATCTTTTATTCACATTCAAAAGAAATATTATTAGCAATTATAGCAGGTAATCTCTCTCTACTTAACAAGTATGATTATTTGAGATTAGGTGGAAATGGCTTGTGTTCCAATGAAGGGGGTGATGTGTAGATGGATAAATTGAAGGAATTGAAATATGGTCACAATAAACATCATTATTAAAATATACATCATCAAAATCATAGAATAAAGCATCAAATCCATCAATATACTCAACATCCATGTCATAATCAGAGTTTTCATGATCAAAATCATAATATGAATCCATTTCAAAATCAAATATAAGAGAGTCTTGTGCATTCGAAATAGGTGTGGAAGTACTCTTAGACAGTAAACTAGAACCAATAATCATAATCTCCCTAAGAATATGACAATAAAATTACATGGGATTTTTATTTTGTAGTTCAAAATGGGAGATAACAAATGTAGAATGGTCCTATAAGGGGTACTGCATGGAGTCCATAACATTAAATATCACAACTTCATCCCCAAACTCCATGGAAAGTGTACCCTCATTGACATTTATGATAGTTTTTTCAGTTTTGAGGAAGTTTATACCTAAGATAATGGGATAATGAGAGCTTACTTAATCATCCTCCATGTTAAGCATGTAGAAATCTGCTTGAAAGATCATGTCTCTTACCCAGACAAGTACATCCTCAAGGACTCCCGCTGGATATGTTGTAGCTCTATTTGCCAACTTCACCACTACTCTCATCGGTTTCAACACACCAACTTGTAAATAAGAGAATATAGAGTAAGGAATTACATTTATAGAAGCTTCTAAATCACAAATAGCATCAGAAAAGTGTAACTCCCCCATGGTTCATGGGATGGTGAATGTCCCTGGATCCTTGAACTTTTTTGGAATTGATAGATTTGGTGTAATGAGTACCGAAAAATTCATTCCAATATTGATCCTCTCATTTCCCTTGAACCCTCTTCAATTGGTAATTTTTTTAAGAATTTAGCATACCTTTGGATTTTCTAGATGGCTTTAAGTAGAGGGATGTTGATCTCCACATGCTTGAATGAATCCAAAATTTCTTTTTTCATCACCTCTTCAGCCATATTCTTAGTTTGTACAACCCTATTTAAAAGGGGAAGGGGTTTAGGAGGAACATCATTAATCTTTTTCCTACCTTTATATTTCTCCTTGGGTTTCTCATCGGCTAGTTTTGAATAGGGATTTTCTGGAGTTGAGGTGAATCTCAGTGGAATGATAGGTATGGATATATCAGTTGTTTGCTTCCCACTTCTCAATGTTATGGAACTGAAATTCCCCTTCGGATTTGAAGTAGTTTGTAAAGGTATATTTCCATAATTCTTACTTACTAATTCATGGAGTGCAGTGAAAATCTGGCTCATTTGAGTCTTTAACTCCCTTAGCTCTGAACCCTGACTCTTCAGCTCATTCAATTGATTAATAAATATTTGTTTCAAAAGATCATTAGTTTTATAATATACCTTGGTTTGGGGATTCCCTTGTTGTTGAATTGTTGATATTTGAGCTTCAAATCACCTTTGGGGTAGTTGGAAACCTTGTTGGTGAGGTGGATGATGCTGGAAGTTTTGTGGAAAGGGGGGTCTTTTTTTGTTGTCCAGATCCATACTTCATGTCTAATTGATCCTTACACCTTTGGTTGTATGTTGTAGAAAATGAATCAAGCTTCTTTTGGGGATATGGTTGTTTCTGCTGCTGATATGATCTCCCATGAAACACTACTGCACAATCTTCTGTTTCTTGCAGTTGGGGGCAACAGTCATTTGGGTGGCTTGTCTCGGTGAAAATGCCACAAGGCCTTAAAGGAGTGGGTTGGGATGCCTTTTGAGCCAAAGAAATCTGCCTCACCATAGTGGTCAATTATTCCAACTTTTTATCAATTAAATGACTCTCAAGAGAATAAGGACTTGCCTGATGTACTCCCCTGACATGTAGTGTACCTCGATCACCAAATTGTTGGGAGTTTTGGGGCATCTTGTCAATTAATGCATGTGAATATGCTAGTTTATTTTCCACCAATGCTCCTCCAGCCGCATTATCCACCATGATTCTCTCTATAGGTGTGAGTCCTTCATAGAAGTATTGGATGATGAGTTTCTCACTGATTTGGTGATGCGGGCAGCTTACACACAACTTCTTGAATCGCTACCAGTACTCATACATTGACTCCCCTTGGGCGTGCTTGATCCCTAAGACCTCCTTTCAAATGAATTTGATCCTTGATTCTAGAAAAACTCTCTGTAACAAAAGACATTTCAAATCATTCCAACAAGTTACATCTTCAGGTTGTAAATAATACATCCAATCTTTTACATCTCCATCAAGTAAGAATGGGAATGCTCTTAGTTTGATTTGATATTCAGAAACATTTATTGGTTTTAAGGTTGAGAAAATCACATTAAATTATTTAATTTGTTTATTGGGATCCTCACTAGAGGGGCCATGAAATTTTAGAAGCAGGTGAATTAACCCATATTTTAGTTCGAAGTCTAATTCGAGATTTGGGTATGCAATGCAATTTAGTTGATGATTAATATCAGGTGCGGACAATTATAGAATGGTTATATTAATCTCATTTCCATTATTTTCAGATATTGGTTCTTTTTTATGGTTTAATTTTAATTTCTTCCAATTTAAATGTTCTGAGATTGGAGGAATTCTCGATCTGGTTGAATGTTAAAACTACTCGTAGACTGAGAATGTCTGATTTGATCCCTAAGTCTGTGTTCAATATTAGGGTCAAGATCTAAAATATCATTGGGATTATTTCATGTAATAAATCAAATAAAAATTAAAAGAATAAAAGTGGACCATATTAAAATAAAAATTTGAATTTTGAGTTGATAGTCAAAAAATAAGAAGAATAAAATAATAGAAGAAGAAAAAATTCTGATTGGGTAAAGAAGGAAGAAATAAGAGAAGAAGAGAATAAAATGTAAAATAAAATAAATACCCATAATTGGTTGAAATAATTACTTTCTTCCCCATCATTGGTGCCAATTTGAAAGGCTCTATTGTGGGTTCCCTCAAATTATTAACGATTTTTGGGGTACTTGGGTGTAGCAGAGTGGCTGACCAAGGTCATCTCTCAAAGGAGGAAGTAAAATAAAACAACTTCTTAAAGGTATTATAAAAATAAAATAAAATAGAATAAAAACACTACTTGAAAGGATGGGAGGTTTTTATCATTTATAAAACTATAAGAAGTTTTTTTTAAGAAGATTTCATTTTTTTGTTTTTTAATTTTGAAATGAAGTTCGATTAAAAAGATGCAACAAGAAAATGTTTTTTTAGAAAATATTTTAAAATGAATAATGAATCTAACTATACCTATTCAATAAATTATTTATCATTATCATTTAAATTAGAATTCACTTAATTATTATCCCTTAATTTTTTAAATACAGAACCCAAAAATAATTAACTTTGCCACAAAGATGATGTGAATTTAACCCTAGGCTAACTTCGGAACATGCAATCGTAGCACCCTACTGTGATTGATATTATAAGGTTAGCTTATGGTCAGTGGTAAATTAAGGCATATTTCCTCTCTAGAAATTATAATTAATTGAGTTTATATACTATATTTGAACACTAAAAATTTATCTCGTATGGTGTTGTATTATCGATTAAGATTGCGCTCTCACAATTTACACAAAATCTCATCCTCGCGTGTTTTTCTGTTAATTGTTCAATTTTTTTCTTAGTTAAAATTAAATTAAAAACTAAATTAATTGATCATATTATGTAAATTATAGTATATCATTGATTCAAAATAAATGAATGAAGAAGGATAGAGGTCGATCGATTACTAAAAAACTAATCTTCCATGGACAGTGTAGTCATCGTAGAAACGTTATGCAAGTGAAAAGGTTTAGAAATCGTATAAACCAATATTATTTCTAATGTTGAATTACATCCCAAATAGGAAGATTAATAGAAGAATAAAATTTAAAATAACATAATAAGTGGAAGAGAAACTAAGATTTTATTGAAATCACAACAACATTGCAACAAAGAAGATGAAAAGAAGTGCATTTTGGAGGAGATCCTATCTTGGTAGCTTCCCTCTTCCAATTGTAAATTGAAATGGTGTAGAACCACTTATTCACTACTCCAAATATCCTAATTCAAATCCAAACCCCTCCAAATGATAAAAAAACTAATTTATAGAGTGGAGGGGAGGCTAGGTTTAAAGAGGTATCAAGTGTGAATGGGGAATCCCGGCCAAATATTTAAATCAAGCTTTCAATGCTCATTTGACCTCCAAAACGCGTGAACCAGCTGTTCTTCCAGAATAATTATTTGTTAATAATTGAGTTGAAGAGATCCTCTCAATGTTTTGGTCCCATACAAGCTTATCCAAAGACGTTATGGAATAAATACAAAACCAATATCCAATCTGGCAGGTCCAGCCCACATTTGACTTCATGGTCCATTTAGTCCAACCAAATGTATATTTTAGCTCCAATGTCCTGAACAAAAGTTGTATCCCATTAAGTTAGGAACACGGTTACAAAATTTAAAGTTCAAATAATAAATATTAAAATATTTATCTTTGACATACTGCAGTGCTCTATAAAGGGTAAAACTGGAATTCCCCTCAATTTTTCAAATGAATGATCTAATCCCAAATATTTTATAAATAAACATATTTAACACAATTTGAGTAAATTTTATCATTTATTATCAATAAAATATTAAATAAAAATGTGTTTTATTAGTAGGTATTGAAGAAAATACTATAGTAGAGTACTGTTGCAACAGTACTATTCATCTAAATTGGAATTGTATTTTATGTATTAGGCCTTCAGATTGCTTGGCCTCGGTACAATAAATGTAAGGTGGTTTGACTATATGATAGTAGCCTCTAGATGATAAATTAGAGTGGTATCAATTAAAAGGCATAGAAAACCAAACACGTGATAGATAGGTACAAGGTGATCTAAGTATTTAGAGCCTTTGGATCTTGTTAGGGTTCTCTCTCTACCGAGTTAAAAAGTGGGTTTATCTAAAAATAAAAAATATAGAACCAGTAAATGTTATATTTATAACATAACATAAAATGTATTTTAAATCCCTCATGAAAATAATATGATATTCTAAAGCACATGTTTTATATTATTAAAAATAATTTCACCACATTTTTATGTGTTGTTAATGGTCTATTTTTTAAATTAAATCACTTATTATACTTTTTTAATAAATATTTATAAATATTTTCTAGTCTATATTTTATAAAATTTCATTTATTATACATATTATTACCCATATAAAATAACATACAACCTAATATAAAATCACACCTTATACTAATTACTCAATTTCATAATTCCAATCAAATGAAATAATTGTAATAGTGAGAACCACAATATAAAAACAACCCATAACATATAATCAAATATATCCATCCATCACATTCCATCGTCATTCAAAATTAATATAATAGGGAACCTACGAAACTATTTCCCAATCCAAGAGAACGCCCAACATTCTGTGTATTAAAGAAATTATGTTTTTTGAAATTATTGCTTTTAATAAAAAATGTTAATATGCATATTATACTATAATATAATCTGATATTATAATGTAATATATGTTAATATTAATAATAAATATATTTTAATATTACTCTAATATATTATGAAAAAATTATGCTATTAAAAAAGTAATCTTTTAATAAAATAAATTAATATATATAATATAATATATAATATAATATATTATTATAATATTATTTTAATATAAGTTAATATATATTATTATATATATATATATTAGGTATAGGAGATTATAAACCCTAAACACGCACACTTAGGCACCCCAATGGGTCAAGCTCTGTCTCTCCCCACAAGGAATAACAAGCGCCCAGTAGACCTATTATATATATATATATATATTCTTATAATATTATATTAATTTATGTTGATAAATATATTATTTTCAATATTATAATATAATATTAATATATATTTTTAACAGGTTGGGGCTGATACCCCTTTTATTAGAAAAAATCAAATCCTCTTTTAAACAAGGGTGAGGAGAAACTCTTACATGGCCTGGAACTTCAGAGGCCCAAAGAACCAATGTGACATTGCCTAAAATCCTAGTGGCCCAAAGGCTAATACATGACCCTAAGTTCTAGAGTGAGAAGTCTGCAACACATTATATCATTAATATATATTATTATAATATATGTTAATATATATTATTGTATTACAATATATATGTTATTATATATATTGTTTTCATATATTATTATATTATTATATATTATAATATATGTTAATATAATTATATATTATAATACATTTCAATATATATATAAATTATAATATATGTTGATGAATTTTATATTATATATAATGTTATGATAAATATTAATTTTATGTTGTTTAATTGTAACTTTAGTTTTAAATATTATAATAAATTTTAATATATTATATTTCAGTTGTAGTTAGAGAAATAATTTTATTATACATTTATGCATAATAAGTAGTCTAAATGAATATTGAATAATATATAATATTTCACGTAATTAAAATTTTTAAGTCAGTGAAATGTAGAAGTTATTCATCATATATGTCAATGTGTATATAAGCGTTATCCAGTCCCAAACCTCGTGCAACATCCTAGTTAAAAATGTACGCTCTCTTTTAAGGTTTGAGGGTCTGTTCTTTGGGTTCAGAGGGTGTAGGAGATATTTTGGGAGTTTCTACATAGACTGGATTGGGTGCATCCTGCAGGGTGTATTTATGTCGTAAATGTATTCTTTACAGCATAAATCTATCACTGGGCACAAGCTGTGAAAATTGTTTTACGGTGTGAAATCAATTCAACCCTTAAAACCCCTTTTACATCATAAATGTATTGTTTGGGAAACAATAACCTAAGGTGCTGTTTTTTTCGGTATATGTGAATTCATGGGAGATTCATGTCATAAAACAGTGATTTGTGATGTAAATCCATCGTGTCCAGTGGGTTTTATTCACTGCTCGTGTAACTAACTCTTCATTCAATGTACAACCATCTCTATTAAGACCTGGGTTACTTCCATGTATTTTTGGGTGTTTTAGTCTCTCCAAATCACTTTGTTTTGCGCAATTGATCTCCAACATGGTTGGTCGTCTTCCTTTGGGTAAGTGCGACCTATCTGCTTTTTCATTTCTCTTGGTAGGGGAAGTGGGGTTAGACTGTGTCTATAGGATCTGGTGGTCATATGATGATGCTTTTTTGACCCCCTCTAGATCCTTTGTGTGATCATCTTTTGGGGGTCATCCCTTGTGTTGGTTGTGGTGTGTCATGTGAGTTCCTTGAGGTATGTTTTTACATATTCTCTCCATTGACCATTTTGCTTATGTAATTCAATTATGAGATGTGGGAATCAATGTTAGGGCCTCTGTTTTTTGTTAAGTGTTCCTCCTAGTGTGTGGATCCCATTGTAGGTAGTGTGTGACCCGAGTTTGAGGTAGGTGGTTCCGTCTCTATTGTATGTTGGATAAATAATAATTTTTCTTGGTTTTATTAATTTTTTTATAAATTAATTGGCATGCTTGATTTGTGTGTGTAAATGGTTTTGTGATAAAAGATATATTTTCCCTATTTTTAGTAAGATAAAAGGTTTTTTCAAAGAATTCTGAAAAAGAATGTGAAATGGGTTTTCAAATCATGTTTTTATTGAATAAAGGGTTGTTTGGAATTGTTTGTGAAATGTTAATACCTTTGAAATTGATTTGAAAAATACAACATATGGTAAGCCTTGGTTACTTAGGCGGAAGGTGTTGTATTGGGACTCATCCATTTTATTGTTGATGGTTACCTCATGGGATGTTCCACTAATCCTTAGGCCTATGTTCTAGAGACTTGATATTGACATTTGTTTGGGGGTTCACTCATAGGGTGTTCCTCTACTCATAAGGTCTATGTTCTAAGGACTTAAGTTCTCACTAGTTATTGATTGTGGTGTGAGTAGTCTAATAGCCTAACCTAATATGATCCTTGGATATTTTACCATTATGCCTTGGCTTTGTACTATTTTTTCTTTTGTTATAAAATCCTTGAAAAATATGGATTTATTCTTTGAAATTGTTTTACCTGCTTTTGTTTTAGAACTATGAAAAAAGAGAAATATTTATCATGTTTTTGATATAAAATTGCTTTATTTTTATCATTCTATGTTTTCTTTAAAATGATCATATTGGGATTATTTTTATAGAGACTTGATATCGAACACCTTGGTGGAATCCTACTGAACCTTTTTATCTCACACCATGCACACCCCTTCAGAAATGTATAGGCTTGGTAATATCTTTTGATGCAGTAAAAGGCAAGGTGGAATAGTAAGGTGATGATGTTTATATCAAATGGGTATGGGTAGCTAGTGGTGAGATTGTGGGATATTTCCCATATATCACATGGAGTAATGGTTGTTGGTTTTAGTGTCCCTTATGGTTTTTTTATACCTATACCTTTTTGTTTTTTTGGCTTTTAATTTGTGTCACTATTGTTGTTTCTCTGTTATTATGGAATATTTTTCTTCTTTTTTTCTTCAAATATTTATTTTCATAGTATATATGTCATGCAGTTTGTTTTAGTTTGGGAAAAATCAATCCCTCTAGTTATTGTTTGATGCTAGAGTTCTAGTCGTTGTTGGGATGGTGTAGCCTGATTTTTTTGGATGATGTTGGGACAAATTCTAACATCCCAAACCATAACTCTGCAGTTCAACCTCTATGGTGAGATCATTATGGGTTTTAGAGGGTAACACATCCCTATTATGGGGGTCCGAGGGACAAAGGTATCCAGTATAAATTTTAGGGAACTGTAGAAATACTGACTCACTGTAGCAGTACTGACTAGTGACACCAAAATGGCACTATATCAATGCGACTCTCTATAGAAGTGTGTGATAGAACACTATAGCATATTAGACTTTGGAGATAGTGGTCACTGTATCTTTGTAGACTTCTTTCCACCGATACTGTAGTAGCTTAGTCTTGGGTAACTGTGGCACTATAGCAGTGATGATTGGGTGGCTACATCACTATAGCACAGTGGAATTAATGTGTGATTGGTGGAATAGTGGGTTTTATTCTTTATTATATCATTAAATATAGGGTTTATATGTGTAAAACTTTGATTATATCCATATAATTTTTCTCCTAATTTTAGTGAAATGATTCTGCCTCTCTGTAGACATAGGTATTTTTTCTGAACCACATAAATCTATGTGTCTTGTGATCTTATTATCATTCTTTTGTTTAATATATTTTATTCATCTAGAAACCTTTTTTTTCACTGAAAATCTCATCATTTCCACAATAGTCTTCAGATTGTGGGGATTTGGAATGCCCTTTGGGTATGTAGCAGACCAGTTTGGGATTTAGTTTTTTGGATTCAGTTTTTGGGATTATTTTGGGTTGGTTCATTAAAAATTAGTATTAGATAAATGTTTTTTTTCAAGAGTAATTATATTGGTATGTTTATTAGATATAATATTGTCTTTTGTGACTTGGTATATAGGTTTTGGTAAGTTTTTTTCTAGATCTTGTTGTAACAAGACTCAAGTTACCATAGGATATTGGGATGTGTGTGTATTTTGTGTTGAGTGTTGACCTTGATCTCAGTTTCTTATTTTTTCTATCTGTTTTAAATTGATAATATTCTATTTTTTGATCATTTCCATCTATTCTAGTGTGTATAAACATTCCTCTAAGACATCTTCTATGGGTTACACATGAGGTTGTACTGAGAGATGATCCTCAAGGGAATCTTCTTCTTTATCAGAATCTTATAGAGGTTATTATGTGAGAAGTTATTATTATAGATCATAATATACCATCATCTCAGGACTAGGTGGTTGAAGCATATCCAAGAGCTGGGGGAGATAAGGATTTTCTCTCTAGAGTTTCTATGGAAAATCCCCCATCCTTTAAGGTTATGAATAAACCTCAAGAGGTGTAGGATTGGTTGGTCAAGATTGATCAAATCTTCAACTTCCTAGAGACACCTAAATATATCAAGGTGAAGTGTATGATGTTCAGTCTTAAGGTTCCTAGAAATTTATGGTGGTATTCTATGGTATAGGTAGAAAAGCATGTGATATTATATTGGAAGGTCTTTAAAACCTTCTTATTTTAACAATTCTTCTTAGAGTATTTGATGATGGTGAAGTTTATAGAGTTCCTATATTTGTAGTAGAGAGAGTTTTAGGTGTTGGAGTACACCAGTTGGTTTTCAGAGCTGGTTAATTTTTTCCAAGAGTTGGTAATAAATGATCATATGAAATTTCAAAAGTAATGATAGGTTTTGAGGCCAAATATTATATCGTGAGTGAATATGCTAAATCTTACCACCAATTTTGATATAGTTGGCAGGGATATAATGGAATAAATGAACATGGAAAGAGAGAATGGCTATTCTTTCCTTCTCTTCCACCCAGTGGCATATTCATTAGTGTGAAGAGGAATAATAGGATGTTCCATGATCTTCATAGGGTTAGTGGATGTGGTTCTCATTAACAAGCCTCCTCCACACAGTCAGCAGCTTATAGTAGTGTTCCCTTGACTTGATACCATTTTAGTAAGGTTAGTAACACTTGATGTTCTTGTCCCACCCCCATGAAGATGCGCAATCTTGTTTCTTCCATGACCATTTACAGAGTTTTTGTCAGGCCATGTCTATTCCTCGATATGGTCAAGGATATTTAACTCCAATGGTCATTATAGCATAGTTATAAGCTTCAAAATCTGTTGGTATCTAACCAAAAGCCTCATGAGTGAAGAACCTTCATGAATTTGGTGAATTCTTAGAGGAGGTTGATTTGGTCCTAGTGAAAATGTGATATACTATCTTTGTTCCATATTCTATAGAAACTACTTTTTTTTATACAAGTATCTCATACTTGTTTATATCTGCCTATTTTTTATGTATTAAAATTCCAACGAAAATCATATCCTTTGTTATGGAGTTAGAAACACATCTTGTAAAGAGAAAAAAGTAGAAGTTTCATTTTACATATTGTTCTCTATCGATATCTAATGCAGAGTTAGTCTAGGATTTCCTAGTTATTAATATGGATCTGTTTAACATCATCATCAGGATGTATTATCTTGTTTCTCATCATGATGAGATTTATTTTTATTGTTAGTGTATTTCATTATTTTTTTCAATGGGATATCTTGGGTGTTTCAGAGAGTGGGATCCAAGGTCTGGTCATGTAGGACCTTCCCTCCAAAAGATCATGTGTTTTTTGTTTTCTATTATAGTTGAATATGTTGTTGTTTCTTCTATTAGAGATATTACCTTGGTTTTTTGGGACTTACCAAATGTTTTAAAAGATGAATAATTTGTCATTACTTCATAGAGGAAGGTTATGATTGATCTGGTGTTGGGTATATAGCTAATATTGATACCCTCTTATCATATGGAGCCAGCTTAGCTAAAAGAGATCAATATCCAGTTGAGTGATCTGATGGATAAAGGTTTTGTACACCCTAGTGTTTCATCATGGGAAGAACCAGTGCTCTTTTCCAAGAAGTAATATGGTTCAATTAATTTGTTTATGGAATATCAAAATTTGAATCGAGAAATTGAAAATAATAAGTATCATTTTCCCTGTTTGAATGATTTGTTTGATCAGTTAAATGGGATGAAGTTTTTATGGAAGATTGATCTTCGATCAAGGTATCATCATCTTAGGGTTTGGGAGATTTATATTCCAAAGACCACTTTTAGAAGAAGGTATGAACATCAGGAATATCATGTGATGTCATTTAGTCTAACTAATTCTCCTATAGTTTTTATGAATTTGATGAACTGGGTATTCAATCAGTATCTCGACAACTTTGACACTGTATTCATGGATGATATATTAGTTTATTCGAGATATGATCATGTAAATTCACACAATATAAATTTAATATTGGAAATATTGAGGTACCACCAACTTTATGTAAGTCTTTTGAAATTAAATTTCTAGATTCAATAGGGGCACATGATTTTAGAACATGGACTTTCAGTTGATCTTGAAAAGGTAAAAGTTGTCTTGTAATGGTGGAAACCATAGAATGTATTTGAGATATGGATTTTCCTTGGTCTTGATAGATATTATTAGTGGTTCATCAAGTATTTCTCAAATTTGGTGTCACACTTGACTTCTCTTTCAAATAAAGTGGATAATTTCAAATAGGATACAAAATGGAAGACTTATTTTGATTAGTTAAAACAGATTTTGACATCAGCTCTTATTATGATCTTACCTGATCCTGATAAGAGATATGTGGTGTAATGTAATGCTTATGGTGTTGTTATAGGTGGTTTTCTTATTTATTATGATCATGTTGTATCATATATCTATTTTTCATCATTGGTTTCATGAGAAAAATTACCCCATTATTGTTTTGGAGCATGTCAAAGTAGTGCATGTGCTTCAGTGTTGGTCGCACTATCTTTTTGGGGAGAGGTTCATAGTATTTTATGAATATAAAAGTATTAGATATATATTTTATTATAAATACTTGAATCTTATATAGAGAATATGGGTTGAATATATTCATACATTTTACATTGATATCACCTACACCCTAGGAAAGGGGAATGTTGTTGCTAGTGATCTCAGTAGGAAAGATCTACCATGGGCTTTCTTATAATTAAAGAGTGGAACCTAATGAGACTCTTCTCTCAGATACATATAGACTATCAGGGGAATGATTTGAGTATGGTTCTGACCAATTCTCGGTTATTATCATCTCTCCTTGAGTTTGTTCTTTAGGGTCAGTAGCAGGATAATGAGTTCATAGGAATCGTGGAAACCATTTATGGTGGGGAGACCGTTCTTGTATGGTCTCTCCCTCATAATGGTATTATGTGCTATGGATATCAGTTTTTCATACCAACATCTATGAGAAATTCAATTTTTTATGAATGACATATTTCTTCATGGGTCATTCATTTGGGAACTAAAAATACGTATTATGAAATGAGATGATTATTTTGATATTCGGATATGAAGTGTGACATTTCTAGTTATGTGTCTTGTTGTTGCACCAGCCAGTAGATAAAGTAAGAGTGCATGAAACCTTCTAGTTTACTCCAACCCCTTCTAGTTATGATTTTTAAATGGTATTATGTGTCCGTAGACTTTGTTGTTGTATTTCTATGGTCTCCCCATGAGAAGAATACTATCTGGGTGGTGATTGATCAATTAAAGAAATAATATCTTTTTATTATCATTAGAGACACCTCCAAAGTTAAATATTTGGGAAAGATATATATTTATATATAATATCATGAGGTTACATGGGTTTCCATCTTCATTGTCTCAGACAGGGACCTTGGATTCGCTTTCTTATTTTAAAAGAATCTCCATACGGAGATGAGGTCTCAGTTTTTTCTTAGTACAGCTTACCATCCATAAAGAAACGTTTAGATTAATCATACTATTCAGATCTTGGAATATATTCTTCATTCTTGTGTCTTGGATTTTTGTGGATTGTGGAACATACACTTGGTACTGGTCAAGTTTTCATATAGTAACAGTTATCAATCATCGATCACAATGGAACATTTTGAGGCTTTGTATAGTTGCTCATGTAGGTCACATATTTGTTGAGAAGAGGTGGAGGAGGACTCTCTTTTAGGACTAAGTCTTATTCAGAATATGTTGTTAGTTATCTAAGATATACATCAATTCCTTGTTACAACACAGAGTTATAAAAAATAATATACAAATCATTGATGCATCCCTTTGTATTTTTTCATTGGTAACTGAGTTTTCTTGAAATTGTCTCCTTTATTGGGTCATCATCGGCTTTGGAAGTAGGGAATTTTGGATCCAAGATATGTTGGAACATTTAAGGTGACTGACAGTCTTGAGAAGGTTTTTTATTAGTTGGAATTTTTGGCTTAGTTGATAGGTATCTATGATGTTTTCCATATATCCCATCTCAAAAAGTACCATCCTAATACTTCTCATGTTCTGAGTTGGGAAGAGATTGAGTCAGATTGGGAAGTTTCTTTTATGTAACAACCGATGAATATCATTGATTTATAGGTAAAATTATTGTGTGGAAAGTTTATTTCATTGTTTAAAGTAGTATGAAAATGCAGATCAAATTATCATGAGACTTGGGAGTGTGAATCGTCAGTTAGGGAGCAGTGGCCTCACCTTTTTTAAGAGCACCCTTCTTCCACATGGCTTCCTGGGTACAGAGAGTCCTATGGTGGGTAGATTTTAACATACTAGTTAGAAAAAGTTACACTCTATTTTAAGGTTTTATGGTTTTTTCTTTGGGTTCTGAGGGTGTAGGAGATGTCGTGGAAGCTTCTGCATAGCCAAGGTTAGTTACAGCCTTCAAGGCAAATTTACATTGTAAATGTCTACTTTGTGGCCTAAATATCTCTTTGGGAATAGGCCATGAAAATAGGTTTATATAATAAAATAAATTCAGGCCATAAAACCACCTTTACATTGTAAATGTTTCTTTTGGGATTAATTAACCTAAGGTCACATGTTTTTTAACACACATGACTCGATGGGAGATTCGAGTTGTAAAATAGGGATGTTTTATGTCAATCCCTCATGATTAGTGTGTTTTATTCACTGGTCACATAACTCCCCATTAATTTGTTATGAAACCATATCCCTCAATCCATGGGTTCCTTCCAAGTGTGTTTTGGAATTTCATCCCCTCCGAATTACTCTGTTTGGCACAATTGATCTCTAGTGTGGTTATTTGTCTTCCTTCGAGTAAGTATGAACTTTATGATTATTCATTTCCCTTGGTTCTAGAAGAAGTGTTGTTTTGTGTCTATGTGATATTATACTTATATATTTATTCTTGATTTATCCCATTTAGATATGTTGTGTGATCATCTTTTTGGGGCATGTCCTTGTATTGGTTGGGGTACGGTGTGCGGGTTTCTTGAGGTATGTTTTGATCTATCCTTTATGCTGAATTTTTTTCTTATGTAATTAAATTCTAAGATTTTGTAACCAATGTTAGGGCCTATGTTTATTATTATGTGTTCCTTCTGGTGTGTGGATCCTATTGTGGGTAGTATGCGACTTGAGTTTAAGGTTAGTAATTCCATTTATAGACTACATTGGATGAACTGTAATTACTCTTGGTTTTTAAAATTGTTTTATAAATAAATTGGCATGATTGATTTGTGTTTGTAAATAGGTTTGTGATAAAATATGGTTTCCCCTTGTTTTTCTAAGCGAAAAAAATCAAATCATTGTGAAATGGATTGAAAAATGGGTTTTCAAAGCATGTTTTTTATTCAATAAAGGGTTGTTTGTAATTTTTTGTGAAATGTGAATCCCTTTGGAATTTATTTGACAAATAAAGAACATGGTAATCCTTAGTCACTTAATTAGAATGTATAGAGTTGGGTTTCATCCATTTTATTATTGGGGGTTCACTCATAGGGTTTTCCTTTACACCATAGGCCAGTGTTCTAGGGACTTGATCTTGACATTATTTGGGAGTTCACTCATGGGGTCTTCCTCTACTCCATAGGCCATTTTTCTGGGGACTTGATATTGATATTATCATGGGGGGACACTCATTGGGTGTTCCTTTTATTCTTAGGCCTATGCTTTAGGGACTTGATCTATAAATTGTTTAGGGGTTCACTCTTGGGGTGTTCCTCTACTCCTTAGGCCTATGTTTTAAGGACTCAAGTTTGCACTAGTCATTAATTGTGGTATGAGTAGTCTTATAGCCTGACATGTTGTGATCCTTGGCCCATTTATCATTTTTCATTGTATTTTTACTATTTTGACTTTGATATACATGCTTTTATAAATATGGATTTATGCATTGAAATTATTTTACCTGCCTTTTTTTTAGAACTATGGAAAAGGGGAAATATTTACCATGATTTTCATATAAAAATACTTTACTGCTTATCAAGTCATGTTTTCTTTAAAATGTAAATTTTGATATTATTCATCCAGAGACTTGATATGGAACACATGGATGGGATCCTACTGAGCATGTTTATCTCACACTTTTCACACCCCTTTAGCATTGTGTAGACCTAATATTATATTTTTATGTAGGAAAAGGTAAGGTGTCTTAGTGAGGAAGTGAGGTTTATGTCGGCTAGGTACAGGTGGCTGGTGGTAAGAAGGTTGGAGATTTCCCATGTATCACATAGATTAGCAGTTTTTGGATTTTGTTTCCTTTATTATTAGGTTAGACCTATACCTTTGGGTTTTTTTGGGTTTTCAAGTTGTATTACTACCGATGTTTCTCTCTCATTATGGAATATGTTTCTTATATTTTTTTTTTGTTTATTTCCATTGAATATATGTCATTTATTTTGTTTTGGGTTGAGAGAAATCATTTCCACTAGATGTTTTTTGATACCTAGGTGCTAATTGTTATCTCATGGGTGTTAGGAACGCCCTTTGGGTATGTAGCTTATCGGTTCGGGTGATAATTTTTTAGGATATTTTGGGTTGGTTCATTATACCTCAACTCTATAATTTTAGATCCATATCAACTAGTCAGTTTGATATGTTTTAGAGTCTTCTCACATACATGTCTAGATGCAATGTCCTCAGAATTTTCTCTAATGAAAACATTGAAACCAGCCTCTCATCCACTCGATTGTTGTATAGAAAATTGGAATCCAACTAGATCAGTGATCGTAAAATCGCTAAGTAGGACCCCCCCCCCCCCCAATTTTTCCCCAACCTATGTTTTAGTCATTTCCCAACCGTGAAGAAGGGTGTGTGGGGAATTTCCCAGGTAGAACTTTTATGATAAGAAAGGTGTAAAGGTATATATAATAATTTGAGAAGTGGAACGAAACAAGAAATTTCAACCTGATGGTTGATCCTCATCGGTGTATGAATCATTAGGCATAACCTATAGCGGAATGGGTTAAGATAAATGAGTATGCTCATACTCTAGATAGATGCTCTCAACATCATGTAGAAATATTGTCATCATAAAATGGGAAATAAAGAAAATATTACACCTCGTTTCATTATACCCTTAAATATCTTGGATCATATCATAGGGATTTCATACCAGTTGGTTTTAAACCTTGGTTTAGTGTGACGTGCAATGTTTTCCATTTCTAAAAACTAAAAAATATGTACCTATTCTAACTCATCTTGTTCAATTTGAGGATATGGATTTAGAAGCATATGTTTTCTTTATGGAACAACCCATTGGTTCATCGACCAAAATGATAAAATATAATAAGAAAATATCACTCCTAAAGTATGATTATAATGGTATCATGGTTGGATTTAAGATAATACTTGGGATTTTGAAGCTAAAATGAATATCCAATGGACAAAATTTCTCTCTAGAAGGTAACTGAAGCTTCTCAAGGATGATAATCCAATTGGTGGAGAGTTTTTAAAAATCCTAACCTCTAAGAGTGGGTGTTTTAGATTAATTCTATTATTTTAGCCTTTCTTTAGGAATAATTTAGAGTTAATAGGAAATTAAAGGTGTTTATAAGATAAAAATAGGAGGGACACTAGAAAAAAATTCAAAATTAATAAAACACATTTTTTCATATAAAAATTAATCCAAAACACACCCATGAGTGTTATGGGAAGCTGTGTAGTTAAAAATTATTAACCTTTAACACCAGGTTATGCTTGTTGTGGAATATTTATAACAAGAAATTGGGGGTTTACCCAAGTGGTAAAAACACCTAATAATATTACCTGAAACCCAGATTCAAAACTAGATGGGAGTAAATTTTCCAAGTTATTGTATCAGTACAATAGAATTATAGCAGTACAGGTACTATGGAAAGTATTGTAGTGGAGTATTATTGAAGTGGTACAATTCACCTAAATTGGGATTTCATGTTGCACATTAGGCCTCCAGAATGTTTGACCTCTAGGATATTAATGTAATGTGGCTCAATCATATTGGAGTAGCCTGTGGATAATAAATTAAAGTGGTAGTGGCCACCAAGTGGAGAAAACTAAACACGGGATATGGAGGGACAAGGAAGGTCATGTATTCAGGGCCTCCAGGTCATGTTAGGTTTCTCTCTCTACCCAGTTAAACAGAGAGTTTATCCAAAAATAAAAAAATTATGGAATCAATAAATGGTATATTTCTAACATCACATAACATGTATTGTAAATAACTCATGAAAATCATATAATATTCTACAATAGATGTTTTATATTATTAAAATTAATTTCACCAAGTTTTTATGTGTTGTTAATGGTCTATTTTTTAATATAAATCACTTATTATACATTTTTTAAACAATATTTATTAATATTTTCATGTTTATATTTTATAAAATTTTAGTTATTATTCCAATTAATACCCATAGAAAACAAAATACCACCTAAAATCGAAGGACACGTTATACATATTATTCAATTTCATAATTACAATCAATAAAAATAATTCAAAAAGTGACAACCACAATATAATAAGAACCCGTCACATATAATAAACTCTATCTAGCCATCACATTCTAGAATTCTTGAGATAATACTACATTTATGAAACCATAAAAAACAACCCACTTTTAAAATAGAAATGGATGAGATATTGTTCATTGGATTAAAATCCCAAATATTCCTAAGAAACTATATTTCAAAGATCAAGTTGGGGTTTTTTGGGGGATCGCTGAACCATTTTATGGACTAGAAATTGTAGTATATTAGGCATGGTACTAAGAGTAACTATGCATGAAGCTTTTATTATCCAATAAAATATTGAAAAATGGTATGGGTAACAAATATCCTAGATAATAGAAGAATTAATCTAACCATAAGTTTATTATAACACAATTTGTCTTGAAGATCCCAATGATGCTATAGTCGAATACTCCCAGATTCTAGAATCTAGTAAGAAATTCATTAAAAATAGGAAATTTTCAACTTTAGCACAAATAAACAATTACACTTTGAAAAATGGGTAAACCATATGTATTTCACCAAAACCCAATATATCTGTTTTATTGATCAATTATCCAATATGATTCAACCCTTTTAACAATGAATATAGGAGAAACTGGGAGAGATTTTATGAATGAATTCACTTCGAAGATTTTATTATATATTGAAAAATAAAATGAAATTAACCAAATAGGGAACCCATGAAACTATTTCCCGATCTATGTTCCAAATATATGGGTGTTCTTGTGTGGAATAAAAGATACATATATATATAATTATAATTTAAAAAACCCTAAATCCTATATTTTAAAAATTATTTCCTGATCTACTATAGTAGGTCAGGTTGGGTTAAGGGTGTTGTCTTGAAAAGTGCCTTTCAAAATTTTTGAGAAAATCACTTTCCAAGAGATTGCCTTACTCAAAAAAATTCAAAGAAGGTACTCTCTTGGAAAGTGTCTTCTTAGAAAATAATTCGAAGAAGATACTTTCTAGGATATCACCTTCTTCCATTATTTTATTATCAAGGTTCTTCCTAAGAGAGAGCCTTCCTAAAAAATTAGATGAAGAAGGTTCTTTCCAATATGGATTATTTTAATCTTACCACTATCAAAACCCCACTCAATGCATCATCTTCCCATTTCCTCTCCCATTGTCCATCTTCTCTTTTCCTCTCCAAATGCAACTGCACCTTCTGTGAATCGAGATCTAACTTCCTCGAATCATGATCAGCCTTCCTCAAATTGTAGATCTGTTTTTATAAAACCATTTTATGAAACATTCCTTAAGGAAGTCAGTGATCATGATACTATCCCTAAATCTGGTCTTCCATAACACCACTGGAATGAAGCATGTGGGTTGATGAAGCCCATATAGCTAAACTATTTAGGAATCTCCATTCAAGAAACCCTTTGGAAACCCCCTTTATGAAACTCTTTCAAAATTCGTTCATCAAACCCTTCTATTCCAACCTCCCACAATAGATATTTGGTTTATTTATTTTATTGAATTAATATTTATTATAATTTTGATATTCGTTTTTATAAAAAAATGATGAGTTATATTATTTAGTTTAAAATTGTATAGTATTTTATTGAATTGTGTTTTTTAGTTTTTATTTTATGGTTTATATTTGTGTAATTTCCTTTTTTATAATTATTATGGTATGATGATTTATATTTTTTTATAGTTTAGTTTAAAATTTTATTGTGGTATTTTTAATACATGAATATTTGCGTGCAAATTATTGTACTATATTGTGTGTGTGTCTGTGAATATATATTATTTAAATGTATACAATATATTAGAAAACTAATTAGTGATTTTGAAATTAATATATTAATGTCATAATATATATATATATATATTAATAAATTATTACATTGTAATTCATATAGTAATATATATTATTATATTATTATATTAATTTATTAATATATTATTTCATTTTATGAAATATATTATTTTTTAATTTATTAGTAATTTTTTAATTAATATATTATTGTATTGGTAAAAGTATATATTGATTAGTTATTTAATAATAAGTTAATATTTTAAGTTAGACAAATTAACTATTTTATAATTAATTTCAATTGATAAAAATATTTTTTTCAAATAATTCAATTTGATAGTTGATAGTAAATTAAATATTTTTTAAAAAGAAAATTGAAATTGAAATTTAATTTGAATATTAATTCGTAATTTTTTTATTTATAAGTAACTTCCACTTGCTAATTATTGTATTTTATGGTGTGTGTGTGTGTGTGTGTTTCATTTTATAAAATAAAAATATGAATATAGATTAATATATTATTACATTTTAAATAGAATAGTATTTATTTGTAATTAATATTATTAATATATTATTAATATATATATTATTGTATTGTATAAAGTATATTATTTTTCAATTTATTAGTAATTTCATAATTAATATATTATTGCATTGTAAAGATTTTATATTAATTAGTAAGTTAATAATAAGTTAAAATTTTAATTTATCTAAATTAACTATTTTATAATTATTTTAATTTAATAAAAACATTAGATCAGATCATTCAATTTGATAGTTGAAAATATATTAAATATTTTTAAAAATAAAATTAAAATTAAATATTAATTAATAATTTTCCTATTTATAAGTAACTTTAATTTGATAACTATTTCATGATAAATTATATATTGTTGGTCCTGTGAGATTAGTAAATCTAACTATATGTGAAATAATGAACACAGTTAATAGTAAAATTCATGATCGATTGAAGCTAGGAATCAGTGTATATCATTTATCGTGTATAGATTTCCTCAAACTCAGGATTATATATATTACATGCATCATCATTTGGTTAATGATGAATATTTGAGGCTTTCTTATGATACATATCAAGAGAATAGAAAGCTTAGTATGATGGAATTGTATATTGATGTCAGTATAATTGAATATTTCACCCATATCGAACAAAACATATCATACTATGGTGGATTTATTGAGGGATTATATGTTTACATCCGACCCGTTTGTTCAATATGGATCATGAGAAGAAAATACATGTAGAGAAGAATAATTATTTCATATGATAGCACATGTAGATGTTCTTAAAACATCTGTTCTTTTAGCTGATCCACCTATGGTTGCGATCAATGATGCCTTTGATGATCATCTTGAGTATACTGAAGTATCTAATAGAGGACATGAGACGATTTCAGAAAATGATCCAGAAAGACAACATATATAGTTGGTGAAAATATCACATGATATTACACCATTGTTTCCTACATTTGATTATGATATAGTGTCAGCAATAATCAAGTTCCTAAGTATTTCCCAACAAAGAAATTTTTGAATGATTGATGACACATTTTATTTTCGAACAAAACTTGAGAGAAAATTGGTATTAAAAACAGTTATAAAGCATTACTATGTGTAGAGACATTGTATTTAACTCATAGTTGAGTCTATGGGATCGATATTTTCTATAAAATGTCAACCGTTTGGTGAAACATGTAATATGTGAGTACAACATACACTTCATTAATCCAACTTGTTGGAAAATTATAAAAAACTTTAGGAACACACACTTCCAAGGATGACTCAATATCATAGACACCCTGAATCAACATTCATATTCTCATTTATTATTGGTATGATCAAATTTAATCATATTTTTGTGTGATGTTAATATAGTAATTCATGGAGAGTGAGTATGGATATAAAATCTCATATAATAAGGCATTAATTGAAAAACAAAAAATCTATTGAGAATGTTTATGGTGATAGGGAAACATTATTTCAGGTTTTTATTTATTGGATTGTGTGATTGGTTCAAACCAATTAGACTATTTATCAATTTGAAATAATGGAACATATGAAGAACAATCATATCTCTACATAAAAAGTCTAATTTCATCTGATATTCTAGGCATTATTTTTATGCATCACAGTATTCCCTCACTACAAAAAATTCATACAAGTGGGAATAACTTTCTTATATAGAAAGTATAATGGATTTATCTTGATTTTCATCACTTATGATAGAAATAGATGTCCTTTTTCCATTGGAATTTTCAATAGTATAAAAGAATAATCTGGACTCATGGAGTTGGTTTCTATCTTTTCTTCATGTTCATGTCACTGTTAGGAAAGGTATATACCTTATTTCAAATCTCCATTGCACTATCAAAGAATAAGTGAATATCGAGGATGTTGGTTGGATACTTCTCAATTCCTACCATCATTAATGCATGTGAAATATTTGTAGCAATGTAAGAACAAAATTTCATGATGACAACATGGAAAAAAATCATCAAATTAGGTATTTGATCGCATTTTCTACATATCTAGAACTGATACTTATTTTATATCAATGTTCACTTGTTTAAATTTTTCTTCCATACCTTTACATTATACAAACCAAGAAAATATGTTTTTCTTCAAAGATTGGAATAAATAAGGGTAATAAATGATGATTTTTATAAGTACATGGTGTACATCCCAAATTAGAAATGGTTATTGGAATTTGAAAAATGGAATAGATATGTACAAATGACTAGAAAAAGTGTTGAATGAATCAATGAAGACTTCAAGGGGGTTAGAAAATTACCAATCATAGAAGTTTTTTCTTAGATATTTTATAGATATATAAAATACTTAGTTGACATATCAGAGGATGTGGAGAACAAACTATTTCATGTTC
Source organism: Viscum album (assembly GCA_963277665.1). Taxonomy (NCBI): domain Eukaryota; kingdom Viridiplantae; phylum Streptophyta; class Magnoliopsida; order Santalales; family Viscaceae; genus Viscum; species Viscum album. The sequence goes on from OY728136.1 coordinate 435,069,785, forward strand.
ATTGATACTCAAGAAGTTTTAAAAAGGATATTAAGGTTAATCAAACTTGTGCTATAGCATACCAGGTGCGTCATTTTCACAGGGTAGGAATTCAGGTTGAAGTTAAAGAGGTTCAGGACCCACTGACTAGTGTTAGTGGTCAGCTTATGACTATTCTTCGAAACAACTGCACCTATGAATGTAGTTACTTCAAAGATTACAAGATTTATTTCTCACATGTACTTACATCATGTGCCCATATTCACCTATCATGGGAGAGTTATGTCGATCCAGTATGTAGACTCAACACATTGTGGGATTTCTATAGTGCAGAGTGGGGCCTAATTAGAGATGTATCAATATTAAATTCCCCTATACATCTTCTAATTGTAGTTTTTATTCCATTAGGGTTGTGTGGGAAAGGTCATCTTAAATCTATATGCATGATAAATGAAATTGATTAGCCTTAGGAGAAAGAGATGTGACAATAATGTGATATTTTTAGAGAAGAGGGGTATAATTTCATAAAACATCCTCATAACTATAACACAGAGGGTTCACCGTCATGCCCAAAATGATTTTTTTTCAATGGGTTGATTATTGTAATTGTTTTATTTTACATGTATAAAGTTTTATTGGATGAAAAATTTCATTATCTTAATTTTTTACACTCAATGTATATATTATTTCAAATATTTATATGTTTATTATTTTTTAGCTATTTACATAGATAACATCAACACACCTACATACAGGCCCCAGAGATCTATCTCTTCTTACCGCACAGAGTGATCACATATCATAGAATTTATGGGATGGTGAAAAGAAGATATTGAAATTCTAAAAGGCCTATAACTTCACCATGAGAGACCACCAAATCCCATCATACCTTATATACATAAATTTTGGCTTTATAGGTTGATCATGTGTGGGTATATACTCATTGAAATTTTACTCATATATGCTTTGGTTGAGTGATGGATACACAAGGCAAATATATTTCATATTCCTCAATGGGAGATGAAAATTACTACAAGATTTCTCTATATTATTGTGTCTTCTTATGTATGGTGACTTAGTTATAGATCTGATGATATACAAGTAGGATCGCATTTTACACAAATATTTATACATACCGTTAATAGATGCTCCAGAGAGCCTTATAGTAGGTAGGTTATAGATGTCATGGATGGACACCCATTTTATATCTATTGATCTTGATAAAGATTATATGACATTATAGAGATATGCATGAGAATACATTTTATGATTTATTGGAGGTATGTTATTTCTATATCACTATGGATCATAATCCCATATGATGCACCTACCCCTACTTGGGGATTTTGAGTGTTTTGGGTTGTATAGTTGGGGTTCGACATGTCTTGCACATTTGTATAGGGTGTTGTGTAGGGCATCACACACAAAGGTGAAAGAGATGGACAATTTCTATTATTAAAACTGTGGAAATGAACCTGATTCCCAACACTTTCACCTGAGTTTGTCTCTAATTTACCAGTCAACGCATTGTTTATGTGTCTTTTTTCTCGCAATTACCTTAAAATTTTAATTCACACTTTTATTCTAATATCATATTCTAATTATATAATTATGAAATTTTGTTAGTTTCAATTCATAGGTGGAGCTACTCGAAGACATATATATATATATATATATACACATTCCATTTCATATTACAACCTATTATTTTATCATCTTGTCATTAACAAGGTATGCATGAATAAATGTTGATATAATTGTGTGATATTTAATTAATGAATGATCAAATATATTTTTATCAGTGTAAATTTAATGGAATCCATATTCATGTGAGATTATGATATATCTTCAAAATTAAAGTACGATGATGTTTCATCCTTATACTATTGTGATATCACTAATACATTTTCATATTGTTGAGTGGCACCAACCTGATAGTGTCATGAGATAGTTTAGATATCAACATCCTATTCCAAAAACACCTAGTTAGGTTACAGAGGTGCACAGTACTCAAATTATAAGAAAATATGACCATTATTGGCATATTATAAGTGATCTATACATATCCATGAGGGATTCACGAGAAAAATATTGTGTCACTTGACATGTTGGTGGACATCTTCATCATGGCCTCTACAGTGAGTACATATGCTGGTATATGCAAGTTACTAAATGATTTATCACTCAACTTAGAGGTTCATATTATACCAGGGTTATTTAATTTTATCTCACTTCTTGATTCTTTATTATTAATTTTTTAATCCACAATTTAATTTTTTTCAATGTGATGGGATTGATCGGGTTTAAAGTATAATCAAACCTGAGACACAAGTTATAGTAAATTTTTGTGAGTTTGGTTCAGTTTTTTAATCGATGATCGGTGCACTACATGGTGATGAGAGAATCTTTATTTAGTTAGAGTGTACACCTCACCAACACCCCATTCCATCTCAGTCCATGCTCAATCCATTGGACACTAATGAGGATCAACCTTCATGTTGATTTTACATGTGTTGTTCCACTTCTCAAACGACTCCACATACCACTACACAGCCACCGAATAAATCTTCCTCATCATACATGGAATCATCTGAGACATTCCCTATTCATCCTTATTTGAAGTTCCGAACCGGTTATAGTAATAATCAGGGCACTAAGTATGATATTGTGGCCCATGTTCTATCTGCAGCTCATGTAGTTCCACATTCCTCAAATTGGGGCACTAGTTGGGGGGTTTCACTTAGTTATTTTCCCCACCCTAATGTAGCTAGCTTTATTTACCTATAAAACTCTCTAGTGAATGGGAGACCAGTTTTAGTTTAGCTGTTGGACCCATTGCTGAAGAAATCACACCTATACTTGTAGTCGAAGACATCTCACCTGGAATTGTAGCAGATCACACTCTAGAACCTACCAAAAAAACTAGTTGATATGGGTGTACTATCAAGGATATGAGGTGTGGTACTGTAGGACACTTATTTACACATAAAAATTTATGATGTATTACTTTCACGATTTACTAACTTCAATAGTTTTAATTATGTATAATAATATATATTATTAAATATTCATTGGTGTTATTTATTATTCCAATAAAATTTTCATGTAATTTCATCTTTGTAAAATGAAAATTTTGATTAATGTTTCTTTATTTCCAATATTTAAAAAATAAATCTACAGTTTTTTTTCTATGATTTCATAACAATCAAAGATTATTTTCTCAATTATGACTCTATAGCACACACTTTTTGAGACTGACATTTTTTAATAGTTTCTTATTCAATCATTTAGAGCACACAATATGTTATATTGATTCATTTTCTACTTTTACATGTAAAAAATAATTCTATGACAACTTTTATATGATTTCATGTCAATTTGAGATCATTTTCTTTGGTTTTGATTATTAAATGCACATTTTAGTGTTTTAAATTACTAAAATTTTGTTTTCAATCATATTAGAAAAACAAAAACTCATATTGATGCACCTTCAGTCCCTATACTTTAAAAATAAATCTATGGTTATTTTTATCTAATTTCATAGAAATCAGAGGTTATTGGGTAAGTTTTTAAAGATTTGTATTCTTTGAAAACTGCTTATTTAGTAATTATAAGTGAAACACATGTTGTACTGATACACCTTCTACTCATACACATAAAAATAATTCCAATATAAATTTAATATGATTTAACATCAATTAGAGATCTTTTTCTATGGTTTTGACCACTAAATGAATGTTTTTATGTTTTAAATTACTAAAAATATATTTTTGGTCATCTCAAGCAAATGAAAACTAGATTTGATGTATCATAAATTCTTATATTTCAATAATGAATCTATTTATTCATATTATTTCATATAAATCCAATCTCATTTGGTCAATTTTTACTTTGTGGCCCACATTTTTAAAAACTATCATTCTTTTAGAACTGCTTATTCAGTTAGTTCGAGCACACTACATGTCATATTGATGCTCCATATACTCATAAATGTCAAAAATAATTATATGATAGTTTTAATATGATTTCACATCAATAATAGATCTTTTTATATGGTTTTTACCATTAAATTAATGCTTTAGTGTTTTAAATTACTAAAAATGTGTTTTTGGAAGTCTCAGGAAAGCGACAACTCAAATTGATGTGTCGTTAGTTCTTATATTTAAAAAATAAATATACAATTTTATTCATTTAATTTCATATAAATTGGATCTGATTTTGTTGGTTTTGAAACTATGGTTCATGTTTTATAATATTGGTATTTTTTAAGAACTCTTTATTCAGTTAGTTCAAGCACACTGCAAGTCGAATTGACACGTCGTCATCTTGTACACATCAAAAATAATTCTAAGATAGTTTTCATATAATTTAACATCAATATTAGATAATTTTCAATTATTTTGACTCTTAAACACATGTTTTAGTGTTTAAAATTACTAAAAAAAATTTCTATCATCTTAGACAATTGACAGTTCAAATTGACTCATCGTCAGTTATTATATTTCAAAATCAATCTATGGTTGTCTTCCTATAATTTCACAGCAATCAAAGATCATTTGTTCATTTTTGACACTTTGAAGAATGTTATTTATAGTGACCTAGTATTAACATACATGGATATTACATAATTTTAGATTAATATTCATCACATTTCGAAAATACATGCCCGAGGACTGCAATAGTTTAGTGCCTTTGGAAACTTTGAAACATAATTTTCTAACATGGTGAAAGATCTTTAACATCTACCTTAATGATCTCCCCCTTTATTAATACTACCTAAAACCTTTCTCTATAACCTGAGGAAAGTAAACATAAGAAAGGAGTGAGCTCATATGCTTAGTAAGGGTAAAAAAGGGAGATATGTAAGTAAAGAAAGAGTATAAGTGTATTAAAACATGATCTTAACATGAGAAGATCATACCTATATATCAAAGATTATAATAAAGATTCATGGAATAAATAATGGTAGTTCATAAGACATGGATCATAAGGAAATAAATATCATAATCCTTTATATCCTAACATAATCATAATACATGTGATTATGGCATACACATGGGCATAGAAAATCCTATGACAAGGCTACCTTCCAAGACCTTCATATCATGTTGGACTTGGTATAATCACTTGTGTACCTACTTCAAACATGGGATTCCCTTTTATGTAACCTCTTGTTTTGGGCTTGGTATTTCCTCACATGTACCCTCTTGTTTCAATCTTGGGATTCCCTTCTGTGTAACCTCTGGTTTTGGGATTGGGATTCCCTCCTATTTACCCTCTTGTTACAGGCATGGGATTCCCTCCCATGTACCCTCTTGTTTCGGGCTTGGGATTCCCCTGTGTACCCTCTTGTTTGGGGATAGGAATTCCCTCCCATGTACCCTTTAATCTCATATAACATGTATTGTTACCCAATGCATTGAAGGTAGATATAGTTACCACCCTTCATATATAGAAATCATGCTTGCATGTGCCACAAGATAAAAAAAATCATATCATGACCCATAAAAAGATATGGTTTTCATAAACATCATATAATAACCCACGAAATGAAATGGGTATCATTAAAATTTCATCACATCAAAATATATGGAAAATGGATAGGTTTCATAATCATTTCTTCAAATCATAAACCATCGAAATATGCGGGTTTTAAAAGCATATAACATGTGGAAGAGAAATGGGTTTCATAAACATCAGTCCATCAAAACATAAACCATTCAATAAATAATATGAATAATAGTATTTTATTGTTTCCCTAATAAATCTTAAAATATTTCAGAGTATTTCATCTTAAATGGATAAGGATTTTGAAATGTCATTTAAAGAATTTCTTTTGTAAAATAACCTTTCTATGAAATTAATTTTTTAAAAATAGAACATATTCAAAATAATTTTCCTTTTTAAAAAAATGAAATCATATAAAGTAAGCTTTAAAATAATTTTAAATATTTCTTGAGTAAAATATCCTTTCTTATTTGAATATTATTATTTTTAAAACATAAAATATTTTTAAAACAATTTTCTTTGAAAATAACCTTGAAGACATTTTGAAAACCTTTTTCCTTCAAAATATATAAATGAAGCTTGAAAACATTTGGAAAACCTTTTTCTTTAAAAATACATTGAAAACTTATAAATAATAATTAAAACATTTAGAAAAACATCTTTTTGAAAATATCTTTGAAAAATTATAAAGTAATCTTGAAAATATTTTAAAAACTTTTTTCTTTGAAAATACCTTTAAATCTCATAAAGAAAGCATAGAAACATTTTGAAAACGTTTTTCTTTGAAAGATACATTAAAATAAAAAAAAAATCCAAAATATTAAGAATAATTTTATTTAAAAATAAACTTGTAAATTTACAAATTAATCTTCAAGTAGATTATGGTCATGATGTCAGGTGAGTCCGTACGTGTCGAAAATTCCTTTTTCACATTAAATTTTTTAAAAAAGTTCCTTAATTAGAAAAATAAAAGAGGATTGCTTATAAAACTGTTTTTTTATAAAGTTAAAACATGGGTAAAAAAAATTAAAATTTTTAGGATAATAGTAAAAAAATTGAACAATTTTAAAAATATATATATATTGTTTTGAAAGAACATAGATATCCCACTAAATAGAGAAATAAAGTCAAATACTCATAAAAACATTTTCTTAATTATATTAAGTACCAAAGAGTGGTTAAATGGTACCATTAATTTGATATAACATGATTAACTAGAGTATAATAAAATTCATGACAGTTATTAAGTGATGGATTATAATATTTCATCAATGTAAGCATAATGGTAAACAATCCTGATAAATGATGGGATTGTAGCAATAAACTCTTACCACTTTGGTAACTTTAAATCATAATCCCAATGAGATAATAAAATTACATGAATCATATGTTATCATGAAAATAATGATATTCATGATATAACATGTCAAAGGGATGTATATACACCTCATAGAAAAATATAGGTGTATAACATGACATGTGTCTCAAAGAAAGAAAACTAAGACAAAAATACTTTACTAATTTTGTAACTTTTGAACCATAAACCCCATGAAAGAGAGATAATAGAATTAATATTTAAATACCCATAAAATTAATTATGATAATAATATAATAAATTTATGGGAATTATATGCCCCACACAATAATAATATGTTGTGAATATAGGATATATGTCACAAAAATAAAAGTGACATGAGAAAACTCTTACCTTGAGTATTGACTTTCTTCATATACATTAAAACCTCTGGTATAATAAATATAAGTTTATTATAAATATAAAAAAGAAAAAAAATTATTATATATAATACCATATATGATTTTATTATGACTTTTTATTACCCTTTTATTAAAAATTTCATCTTAATGTTATGTTTTGGGTAATATTCGCTTTGTTTTTCGTATATGTTTTGACGTTTTATTCTTGATCCTCTTACTTAGATCTTGATTTACATATTTAAAAAATTTAAAACATGATATAAATATCATATATATTTTATATATATGTTTTTATAATAATCTATAAAATTTAGAAATATGAAATAGAATACACTGTTCATGGAGACGGTAGGTCGTACATACGCATGAACATTGTTTCAATTTTATTGTCATATTAAAATAAATAAATCAAATGATATATATATATATAATATAATTCCATTATAATTATTATGTCATATATATCATATAATTTCACTAAAACCATCCTTAATACAATCCATGTATTGTGTGAGCGAATCACATCGTTTTGAGGATGTGTTAGTCCACACGTCCACAAACGAAGTTATCATAATTACACAAAATAGAAAGAATGAAGGTATGTTTTATTAAATAAATTAAAAATCATAAATATAATATATATATCATATAAAAATATAGTTTACATCATAAATCTCACCCATGATAGGTGGTAAAGTATAAATGAACAACATAGTTTCGTGAGGCGGTAGTCCGTCGTGCACACGAACAGTAAGTTCATTGCCAATTAGAAGGAAGTGTGTGTAATTGTTGGGAAAAACCTTAGAATAAAAAAATATAAGAATATTTAGGATATTTATGTTATTATATAATCATGTAATAATAATAATTTAAGTGGTTTAGAATGAAAATAAAACAAAATAACTTGTGGAAGGATGTTACCTCTTCTTTGGGTGACTCCAATTGGTTTGTACCAAATGGATCCATTGATTGGATTTTTGCCAAAATGAAGAATTGTAGGATAAATTTAGGTATTTTGGGAGTATATTTTGGTATTTTTTATGATCCAGATAGCTTGGTATGTGTGAATAAGTGGTAGGGGTGTGTGCCTTTTTATAGTGGAAGAGGAGTGGCATTCTTGAAAAAAATTAAATGGAAATTCCACGAATGTCTTTTCATTGTAAAGAGGCTCCAATATTGGTCCAAATTATAGAAAATGGAGTATAGGGTATAAATATGAACAAAAATTTCTTTTTTACATGTTTCTAGGTCATTTGGGCCTTAAGTTTAATGTTTATTCCTTTGTTAAGCTAATTTTTCTCTTAATCACTGTAATTAATCTTCATCACTTTCACTAGACTTTTTGATCAAAAACTAAGTTTAAAATATTATAAATTATAAATTATTTTGATTCCAAATATTTAATCCATTGTTTCAAATTCAAAACACATAAGTTGAATAAATTAATTAAAATTTAATCTCGTAGACAAGACAATAAAGTGGGGTTTTAAAGTAAAAATGTTCAAATGTTTGAGAGGTTTTTATGTACAATTTCAATGCTAAATTGATTAAAATGAACTAAATTGGATTTATTTATGTAAAATTGATATAATTATACTTTAAATACAAATTATAACATAATTTAACTATACAAATAAATTAGATTAAAAGGCAGTTTTGAATTAAAATTCAGTGTTTTTCACTATTCATCAAAAAATGAAACTTCTTAGAAAAAAACCAAAAATTACCCAAAAGTAAATTTTGATATTATTTTTTAAGAAATAAAGTTTATTTTATAAAATAAAAATTATAAAATTTTCAAACATCATATTTAAAATTGGTTCTTCATTAAAAGATGATAAAATTACATTTTAGAAAAATACAACTTTTTATTAAAAAAATGGATTTATTCTTATCTTATACCTGCTAAATCTACTAGGTGAGTATCAAAGAAAAATTTGAATATATAATATATAAATTTTATTTAAAACATTAATCAAAAATGTTCTGATTAATTTATTGGGATAAAATTTTTCTTTTACAAAGAAAAATAGTTTTCATAGAAAAGTAATTTATTTATTTTTAAATAGTTATTTCATTTACTTATACTAATTAATGACTAAGGGATTCATTTTATATAAATGTTTAAATCATATTTTTACAATTTATTTAATCTTTTTCATTACTTACATTCCAATGTTTAGGTGGTAGAGATAATATTTTTATTAATAATATTAATAGTATATTCTGGTTTAGTAAAACTTAGCCTTGCATGTTATGAAAGCTATGAAAGGAACTCATCATTATGTGTAACACAAGACAAACATAATGTTTTCATGTACCAAATGTTAATATAATTATTTCATGTATCACAAGATTAACTTTGTGTTGTGTATAAATAAATCCAAACTTAGTGCTTTTATATAGTAAAATATATATTCAGTGTTGTATGAAATGAAAAATATCAAAAAGATTAAATTAATTTGAAAAAAATAGTTCAAAAAATATCAGGGTGTTTCATTTTACCCCCTTAAAATTAATTTCACCCTATAAATTCATTTGGTTTATCAAAGTTTTAATACTTTAAAGTTTCTTTCATAGAAACCCATATAGTAAAAATTAATACTAAAACTCCCTTTAAAAAAATAAATTTGGAACCATAAAGGTTACCCAAATAAACTCATAACTAGGTTTTCATGTAGAAGAACATAGATTGAAAGTGAAAAATAGACATGGAATAAATGTTTAAATAATCATAAATATTGATAAAGATAGATGACCAAAAGAAAGTGGGTGATCCAAAGAAAGTTAAAAATCACAAAACTATAGAATGAAGAAGCATGAAAGAGGAAATTTATATATAAAATTTATCATAATAACACAAAATTTTATTTCAATACCCTTTTCCTAAATTTAAATAATTTTCATGAGAATATATACTTACTTTATTTTAGTACAATCTCACCCATTTGTATGCCTTGATAAAATTCCACTTCATCTCTTATTCCAAGAAATGAAGGTGAATTTGTTATCCCTGAAGCACTAACAGATCATAAGATCCATAAATATAATGGTAATTATTTCCATCTATCTTAATTTATCATCACAAAAAAAAATTAACATAGTTTATTCAATGTGCATAAATCTTGACATGGTGAGATGATACTTTAATCTCTAAAACCTCATCTAAAGTTTAACATAAACCATTTCATAAATGGTTATCATTATAACCCTTCCGAAAGATGAATGTACAAAACTTTAGAAATAGGGTCACTAAATTTCTCAAAAATAACTTAGCATTGATCCCACCATTTATCATAAAGTATCTCTTGATTGTCACATACCAAAAATGTGAATACATTCATCATGTATTCTTTTGAACCATTGTTATAACCTAAATTACCATAAATCCTTATTGAAAACATCCATGTTTCCATATTCCAAAATTTATTGGATATATTCATTAAATCTAAAAATTCTTTAAACTCCATCCATGATATCAAAAAATACTTTTTCAAAAAATCAATAATTAGTTCCATAGTAATCAGTATTATCCAACTTTCTTTATCCATCTCAATCATCTCTTTATCCAAGATAAACATAATTTTATTAATATCAGGAACACATTAAGGGTTACCTTACCTTCATCAAAATATCACTTTTCTAAGTCTTCTTCACCAATCAACATATCCTTTTCAATACTTAATTAAAATATTATACTAAAAATACTTATATATTTCATGATTTGTATAACATAATCTTTGAATTACAAAACATATACACATCAATAATCCAACTTTATTCATAAACCATTACTCAAGATTAACCATCTCATTCCTTAATACCCCTTTCCTAGAATATGAAATATGAATCATATCTTAAGGTTCCTCAACCTGAATATAATCATTCTTATTACGTTTTATATAAACAATACTGTTACAATATCCCATACCTTTTACATGTTGTTTTTAGTCCCTTTATCTTTAGTAGTATAACCAATACTCGTACAACCTTCCTAATTCTATTTATGATATTTCCACTTAGGAAATTTATTTGCATAATTTTCATACATTCTACATTTAAAACATTCAATGTTAAATATGTTCCTTCTAGTTCCCTCCATTGACTAAAACCATTAAGCATAGGGTGAGAAACATTTATCATAGAATAAAACTATATAATCTTAAAAAATTACTTATAGGATTCCTAAATCATGAAACCTACTTTTAAATTTGTGACACCATAGGCTTTTCTATAGATACATCCTAAGAAATATCCTTAGAAATATCCCTAGGGATATCATTATAGTTTTCTCATCTTATTTTATAAATGTTGACTAAAACTTTCCTTTGATACCAACTACAATGACCCAAGCTTAACATAAATGGATATTACATCATTTTAGATGAATATTCAGCACATTAAAAAATACATGCCCGGGGACTGTAATAGTTTAGTGTCTTTTAAAACTTTAAAATATAATATTATAACTTGGTAAAATATCTTCAATATATTCCTTAAATATCTCCCCCTGTAGTGCTCCTAATTAAAACCATTCTCCATAACTTGGGAAAGAAAATATTAGAAAGGGTGAGCTCAGATGATCAGTAAGGGTAAACAAGGGAGATATGTAAGCATAGCATGAGAATAAGGGTATGATAACATGATCTTAACCTGAGAAGATCATACCCTTCATATCAGCCATCATAATCAAGATTCATGGTATAAATATTATTAGTTCATAATAGATGAATCATAATAAAATCAAGAGAATAATCTATGAGATCATAACATAATCATAAGACATGTGATTGTTGAATACACATAAGCATATAAAATCCTATGTAAAGGCTACCTACCACAAACTTCATAACATGTTAGTCTTGGTATAATCACTTGTGTAACTATTTTAGGCTTGGGATGCCCTCCCTTATACCCTCTTGTTTTGGGCTTGGGATGCCATCTTGTTTTTGGCTTGGGATGTCTTCCCATGTACTCTCTTGTTTCAGTCTTGATATTTCCTCTGTGTATGTTCTTGTTTTAGGCTAGAGATTCCCTCTCGTTTACCCTCTTATTTAGATATTTGGATACCCTCCCATGTACCCTCTTGTTTATGGCTTGGGATTCCCTCCCATGTACCCTCTTATTTCAGGATTAGGATTCCCTCCCATGTACCCTCCTCTTTTGGTATTGGGATGACCTCCTATGTACCTTTTGAGCTCAAAAAACATTTATTGTGTAATAACCCCAACCCCAGTTTCCCAGATTCGATGTCTTACTTTATTACATTGGCATAATATACAAGTGATCACATCACAAAGGAACGAATAATTTATTAGTCATGGTAAACTATATACATATTTAAAATTCAAATTTCATTTTAAACATAAAATATAAAAAGTATTTTCTTTGATAACACCATTATTCTCATAGGATAACCTTGCATATCAGACATAACATACTTCTTGGAATCTTGGGGAAAAATAAAACATAAGAAAGGGTTGATATCAAATGCTTATTAAGGTTAAAGTAAATCGAAATCTAACTTGAATTAATAATGAATAATAAATATGGAAAGAATAAAATATGATCGAATAATTCCATACAAATAGTCACATGAGCTTAAAACTTGACCATGGATATCCTACCTAATCAAATAATCACATGGAATAATAATAATGATAGAATGCATAATTTTGGACGTATACAGAATCAATATCTATACTCAAGACAGTTACTGTCAAGATATATCCTCAATATAGTTTAAGTATATGGATAGAAACCCATTTGGTTTGTTTCAATATCTATCGTCCTGACAATTTAAAACTATTTGGAAATAGATGTGAAGGGTTTTTCACTAATTGATTTAATATTAAAATAATACAGATGTATAAATGGGATTTTCTATATATGGTCCTCGCCCATTCTTTCATGTCCAATTCATGCCACACATGAAAAAATAATACAATAAAATCAATATGTATTAACAAAATCAATAAGTAGTCATATGGTATACCAATACTTCCCCAGTAAAACTGACCATAAACCATTTACTAAGTATGAAAGATGGTATCATGAGAGATAAAACTCAATGAATTATAATATTCAACAAATTATGTTGATATAGATTAAAATAATTTAAATGATATCACTAAATAATTATTGAGTAAAAACTCTTATTAAACCCATATAAAAAACACTTTCATATAAAAATACCTTTTTCTTTTAAGATCCCATTTTCAATACCAAAACAACCTTTTCTTTGAAAAACTATTTTCAATGCCAAAATACCCCAAATGATAAAGATGTTTTTTCATTTAAGTAAACATTAAACCTTGAAAATTAATACAAAAATAAAATAATGGCCACAATGGTGGATAAGTCATTGTCGTTGTATATGTTAATAAAAGAACATTCCTTTTGTATTTTTTCAAAATATTAAATATAAAACACATAAAAAAAGATTATTTTTTGAAGTCATTTGAATTAAGTTAAAAATATACATAAAATTTTATTTATAATAATTTTATATAAATAAATATATAAAATAATATCAATAATGAGAAAAAAAATTGATAATTAAATCTTTAAACATTCAACGTGTCTCATGCCACTTTGAACATTTAAATAACAAGCCCCGTGAAAGAATAAAATTTAAAAACATTAAATAACTTTTTAATAAATAAATTAATGACATGACATGTCAAAGGGGTTGTATATACACCTCATAAAAGAATGTGGGTGTATTATATCAAACTATGCATCAATGAAAGAATATTCAGACGTAGTCCCTTACCTTATGATTCCTTTAGTTGAATGTGATTTAATATATTGTATAATAAATATAGGTTTCTTATAAATCTATCAAAAAACAATATTCATTTATATAATATCATATATGATTTACTTATGAATTTATGTTACCCTTTTATTAATATTTCCATGTTAATGTTATGTTTCAGGTAATAACCACTTTGTTTTGATTTGTTATATTTTTTATCCTCTAACTTATATCATGATTTAATCATCTGTATAATGATAACCATGACATAAATATCATATATATTCATTATATATGTATTTATAATTGTTAGGTCCACAAGGATGAATACCCTGAGTGGGGGGGGTGAATCAGGGTATGACTAATTTAAAATTAAAGCTCGTTCTAATCTTGTTTCGCTGTTAAGAAAAACACTCTTTTCTCTATTTCCCATTGCACAATATAAAAAGAAAGTAAAACATGCACATGACACAGCAAATTTTACTTGGTTCACCCTCACTGGGCTACGTCCAAGGAGCATACACCGAAAATGTGCCGATGTACCAAATTCACTATAAGCACACTACTGTTTACAAGGTTTAGGATAGATCACTTCTATTCCCAGGCTCACTTCCTTTATAATGTTTAGGGTCAGCTCACTGCTTTCCCAAGGGTCACTCCCTATCTCTCTCTCTCTAGCTCACTACTAGTGGAGAGGATCATCTTCTTCCTCTTCCTTTGTTGACTGCTCTGGAAAGGATCCACTCATAGTTTATAGACCTGTAGGTCTCTTCATTATCACTAATGAATACATCCTCTGTTGTATGTGGATGCTCTATTGAAGTCCAACTTTCACCCGTAGATGAATTTTACTTTGCACCGAAGGTATCAGGAAATATTCCAACTTTCACGCAGCCCTGAATCTATACTGTGAATCAACCTTACTTGGAACCCTTCTCTAAGCTGGCGTGCAAGTCTCAGCGCGCAAGTCAAAACTGGCATGCAAGTCCACCTCAACCACTTGCGCGACACAAGCTTCTGCTACTCCAAACTTGCGCGACGCACAACCCTTTACACCCGATCCAATTTTGGCATGCAACCAAAAACTTTCATGCTTCTTAAAAATATGGCGTGCAAGTGTCACCAAACCACTTGCGCGACACTCCTTCTTCAACTCAAAACCTGCACGACTCTCTTCCATCCTTGCCCAGACCACCTTGGGCACGCAACAAACAACTTTCATGCAAATTCTACTTACGCAACCCACCACCACTTGCGTGACCACCACACCTGTGCGATGGGAGCTCTGATTTTCTCTAATTCTTGAACTCCTCACTGAATGAGGATGGGTCAACCTTTATTTATACGCATTTGGACACCTTGCGTGACAGCGTTCAAGTCTCCCCTCGGTGCGCAAGTCTCGGCGCGCAAGTCTTCTACCGCGCAAATAACTTGCACGACCAACTCTAAAACTTGAGCGCCCCTTATCCCTTTTCCATATTTTTATGTAATGATCTTGAAAAACATTAGGCACGCAAGTTTCCTCTCCTTCAAGTACACGGCATGTAAGTCCCTTTGCCAAAAACCACTCTTCTCCATTTGTTGATTTTGAGGCCCAAAAATTTGACAAACACTGGAAAACGGTGCCACCTTGTATCTGTTCTTTTTTTAACACCTCCAGATCATCCATTCCTTTGTCAACATTCTTGAATAAAACATGGATCATTAACCACAGCCTTAGAACTAGAAATTTCACCATGAAATCCTCTTTTTCAAAACATTTGTACGTCATTGTTTTCTTTGTCAACAATCACAACACGGATGTCCACTTTTTCAACAAACACAATCACCTCAAAAATGCTTTAATGATACCTTGAGGTATTTTTTCCCAACAATCTCCACCTTTGGGTTTGTTGGAAACTCTTCCATAAAAAGATACATCATTAATTATTCATCCACTATTCACTTATTGCGATTCCGATAGCGATCAAGGATGTACTCAACACATACTCTAAGCACACATGAGTAATACTCGGTGTGAGAAACAAGAGTAAATAAAAAGTTCATCAATGAATCACTTCAACTCTGACACTCACTTTTGACACCAAACAGATACCAATTTTTGGTAATATGCTTACCACATCCCAACACCACTCTTCTACTTTCATCACAATCCTTAGATATCATGAGATCTACTCTTTGATCGATCACTTCTAGCATCATCAGATTTAATACGCTCCCCCTTTCTCATTGATCCCCCTATCTCGCTACTCCACATTTCAGATTCTCCCCATATACATCATGATTTATCAAATTGCCACATTGTCTCCCCCTTGAACAATAACTATTTTCTCCCCCTTTGTCAACAAACCAAAAGGTCACTCCTTTGCAGTCTATAACAGAGTAGAGAATACATATCAGAACATTAGGGAAAAACACATCGTACCTCAGGGAGAGGGGGTGTTTCACATCCACACTTTTTCAAGTGTGGGGATTCGACTGAACTCCCAGAGCCAATCTATGTCTCTCAAAGGCTTCCTTGGGTAAGTCCTTTGTCAGAATGTCTGCAACCTGTAGCTATGTAGGCACATACTCCAAATTCACGATTCCTTGCTCAACCTTCTCCTTGATAAAATGATACTTTATCTCAATGTTCTTTTTCCTTGAATAATGGATAAGGATTTTTGCTAAGATTGATAGCACTTGATTTATCGCACTGGATTCTGATCGAAGACTTCACTTCAACTCCCATATCTTCAAGTTGCTGCTTCATCCACAATAATTGTGTGCATTCTTGAGTGGCCGCAATATACTCAACTTCCACCGTGCTCAATGAAATGCAATATTTATTCTTACTTAGCCAAGAAATACACAATCCACCAAGATAGAATGCACCACCTGACGTTGATTTTCTATCATCTGCTGAACTGGTCCAATCTGCATCTGTGTAACCCAATAACACTGATTGAGATTTGTCATTATACATCAGACCAAAATCCACGGTGCCTTTGATATACCAAAGTATTCTTTTCACTACGAGCATGTGGCTTTCCTTGGTATTACTCTGATATCTTTCTACTTGACATGTTGCGAAAACAACGCCAGGACTTGTTGTAGTTAAGTACAATAGACTTCCAATGATTTTCCTGTATTCTATGATATTAACTGCCTTTCTATCCTCATCTTTTGATAATTTCATCTGGGTAGCACCCGGAGTCTTCATCTTCTTGGAATTCTCCATTCCAAACCTTCTTAAAAACTCCATGGAATATTTGTATTGAGAAATGAATGTTCCATTCCTTCCTTGTGTCACCTGTAGACCAAGGAAAAGTGTTATCTCTCCAATCATTGACATTTCAAACTCATTTTTCATGAATTCAGAAAATTGTTTGCACTGAGCTTCATCTGGTCCGCCAAATATTATGTCATCGACATAAACCAACACCATCATCCTTTGATTACTATCATTGCTGAAATAGAGATTGTAATCAACTCCCCCACGCTGGAAACCAAGCATCTTCAAGTACTGATCAAGCCTTGAGTATCATGCTCTTGGTTTTTGTTTTAGCCCATAAAACGCCTTATTCAGCCTGCAAACTTTGTTCTCATCCTCATGAATGAGAAACCCATATGGTTGCTCAATGTACACCTCTTATTATAGAACCCCATTTAGAAATACAAATTTGATGTCCATCTGGAACACTTTGAACTTTCTTTGCACTACTATGGCTAAAAATAATCTGATTGTCTCTATCCTTGCAACTGGTGCAAATGTCTCATCAACATTAATACCCTCTATTTGGGAGTATCCTTTGCACACCAGTCATGATTTTTTTCGAATAACTGTGCCATATTCGTTCATATTTTTTCAAAAATACCCATTTAGTCCCAATAGCGTTCTTATCTGCTGGCCTCGAAACAATCTCCCACATCTGGTTCTTTTCAATCTGATCAAGTTCTTCATTCATAGCCTGAACCCAATTTTCATCTTCAGCTGCATCAGAAAAACATTTTGGCTCTACCTGAGATAAGAAAGATGTCTACTGCAGCGACTTAATTCTTCTTGTCTGAACTAGAGCTGTCTGATCAATAATGATATTCTGTCTATTAATTTCATCTCAACTCTTTGGCTTCCTTGTAGAAACAGACTTGACACTTTCTTGTTCATCATCATTGTCTTCTTCTGAGTCATCATCTCCCACTTCTGCTCCTCCTGTGTTGTTATCCACTTCATAACTTTCATCAAGAAACTGTTCACTGTGCTTTTGAATATTCTCTTCATTTTCCACAATGGTGATGTCATTGCTCTCAACAATTTTTTCCAGCCTTTTGTTGAAGCATTTATATGCTTTTCTTTTACCTGAGTAGCCAAGGAATATCCCCTCATCTCCTTGTGATTAAAAGTTCCTGTGGTTTTCTTTATTAAGGATGAAACACTTACTTCCAAAGATTCTAAAGTATTTAAACATTGGTTTCTTTACGTACCACATTTCATACGGAGTCTCCCTTTCTTTCGGACATAATAGAGCCCTGTTTGAAATATAGACCGATGTCAAAACCGCTTCCTTCCAAAATTTCTCTGGTAGGTCCTTTTCAATAAGCATTGTTCTGGCCATGTTGATGATGATCCGATTTCTCCTTTCAACTACTCCATTATGTTGGGGAGTTCTCACTAATGAAACTCGATGCCTTATCCCATGTTTCTTGATATAGTATTCTAATTGACTATTTGTGAATTATGTACTGTTATCAGTACGAAACTTCAGAATTTTCTGCCCAAACATCCTTTCTGATTCCCTCCTATACTGCTTAATACAACTGAACACTTCTATCTTATGGGTAATGAAAAATACCCAAGACATTATTCTATAATCATCAATGAAAAGGACATAATACCTTTTCCCATTTATGGCTCGTGGTGAGATCGGTCCACAAACATCATCATGCACCAATTCGAGCACTCATGTTGATTTCTATTCCTTTGGCTTGTATGTATTTCTGATGATCTTCCCTTGTTGGAAATCATCGCTGGTATGAGTGCGATCACATGATAATTTGGGAAGGTCTCTAGCATCATCACACTTTACAAGATCTTCCATAGATGGTTGGCATAGATGACCAAGTCGCTTATGCCACAGCTTGTTTTCTGCCTCTATGGATAAAAGACACATATCTTCTTCCCCACTTACAAGGTAAATATTTCCCTTTGTCCTTTTTTCATATAGAAAAACTACTCCATCTTTTCCTTTCACAACACGCATCTTCTTGGTAAATCGGATAGAGTACCTGGAGTCACATAGTTTACAGACACTGAGTAAGTTATGACTGGGGCCCTCTACTACCAAGACATCAGCACGTCTCATTTCATTCCCCCCAAATTTAGCATTTCCGGAACGAATAATCTTCAAACCTTCATCGTTCCCAAACTTGACAACACCTTCTTTGTCATATTTAATTCCTGTAATAAGATCCTTGTTTCCTGTCATGTGGGATTCTCAAACACTGTCAAGGATCCATACTCCCGAACGATCTGAATCTTTAAGGGCAATTTCCACAAAAACTTCCTTCTCATCCTTTTTATTTTTGATCCATGTCTTTGACTTCACACTCGGTGTGGTTTGGAGAAGTTGATCTTCCTTAGAGTGTGACGGGCCAGCTTCATCCTGTAGAGCTGCAAATTGATTTTGTGTTTTCAACTCACTTTTCGATTCCCTAACTTGCTGCTTACGACTGCTCGAGTATTGTTGTGGTACATTTATTTTAATGATTGATGTGGAATATCTAGCCATGTGCCCAAATCCTCCACACCAAAAACAATGACCTTTAAAGGATGTTCTATAATATTGAGATCTGTTTGGATGCCACTATTGTTCTTGTGCCCTTCGATATCTCTTGGCTATAGAACACACATTTTGTGAGTGTGCCATCTTCTCAGAGAAATAACACCTAATGTAAGAAGCATTCTTGTGTGTCACTTCTGCACTGCTGGTTTTCCCTTGGGATCTGCTAATATTCTTTTTTGTACCCAAATCTACCTTCACTCTCGGAATGGATGCTTGCAGTCTAACATCAATATTCACAGTTGTTTTTCGATCAGACCCCAATTCAGCCTTAGCATCTGAGCTCGATTACTGATTCTTTCCTGCTGAACTACTAGCCTCCTCTATCATCTTTTTTATCCTCTGAATGACCTGCATTCCTGATATCATATTGGGAGTCATGATTTTTTCTTGATCCTTCATTTTTAGTTGCAGAATGACCACTTCTTCTTCATGCTCTTTGATACACTTGACTTGATATTTAACTTTTCTATTCAATCCATCGATCTCTCTTTTATGTTCTTCAATCTTGAGCTTATACTCACTAACTAATTCTGAGTTCTCTTGTGTGATAACTTGAGTTTCTCTATTTATTCCATCAACTCAGACTTCTCTTCTTCCTGCTACTTCATATAGAGTTTGGCATCATGAACAACTTTGTTAGCTTTCTTTGTTTTGGCTCTCCAAACATCTATCTCCTCAAGAGCAGCCTCTAACTCAGCTTGCATATCTATTCTTCCTTCAACTTCTTCTTCTTCATCATTACATTCGGTTTCGTTATTCTCTTGAGAACTACCGACGACTGCCACCATAGAATTTTCCCTACGATCTTTGTAATTTTCAATCTCCTCCACCTCTTCAACCTCAGACTCATCTGAACTATCTATTTCTTGTGAGAGAAGATTCTTCTTCTTGAAGAAATTTCTCTTGAACTGTTTCTTCCCTTTCACATTGGCTGAAGATATCTTCTTGGGGATTTCAACTTCATCTTCATAATTTTCTTCTTGAAACTTTTTGGGGCACCTTGCGGCAAGATGACCAACTTTTCCACATATAAATCAAGCAAGTGGAAGTTTCCCTTTGAACTTTCCTTTTCCACTTTGAAGATTTGAGGAGAGGAATGACATTACCTCATCTATTTCTTCATCCTCTTGAGAATCTTCAATGGTGAGCTTCTTCATGGCCTTAAATGCCACCTCTTTGGATTTCCCCTTTTCCACAGCGTCGTTATCATCATTTCTCATTTCATGTGAAACAAGAGTGATGTGTAGGTTATCCAATGTCATCTCTTTTGGGTCTTTATCTTCCAAAACAGAAACTTTCGGATTGAACCGAGGTGGAAGCTTTCTCAGGATGCACTTCACAATTTTTATATCTTCAATAACTTCTCCAAGACCTCTCATGTCCTCCACAACAATATTTACCCTGTAAAATAATGCATCAACATATTCATCTGGGTTCATTCTCAGATATTCATACTTGTTCCACAAAACTTGCAGCTTTTCCTCTCTGAACTTTGTATCCCTTTCATATATATTCAATAACTTTTCCCACATGGCATGTGAAATTTTTAATGACATCACCTTTGTATATATAGGATTGTATAGGTCTCCCCCTAAGGCATTGATTTATTTGGAATCAGTATCCAACTCTCTACGCGCAGCTTCTAATAATGCACCACTATTAATATCAGCTGTTATGCCATGCGTTGCTACTATGAATACATCCATTCCCAAAGATTGAAAGTAGTGTTGCATCCGATTCTTCCATATCTGAAAATTGTTCCCATAGAATATTGAAATCCCTTTATGATTGGTGACCTCTATTTGAGAGAAGAACTAATATCAAACTTTCACTCTGATACCAATTGTTAGGTCCACAAGGCTGAATACCCTAAGAGGGGGGGTGAATCAGGGTATGACTAATTTAAAATTAAAGCTTGTTCTGATCTTTTTTTGCTGTTAAGAAAAACACTCTTCTATCTCTTTCCCATTGCACAATATAAATAGAAAGTAAATCATAGACAGGACACAGTAATTTTTACTTGGTTCACCCTCACTGGGCTACGTCCAAGGAGCATACACCGGCAATGTGCCGATGTACCAAATTCACTATAAGCACACTGTTGTTTACAAGGTTTGGGATAGATCACTTCTATTCCCAAGATCACTACCTTTACAATGTTTAGGGTCAGCTCACTACTTTCCCAAGGGTCACTCCATGTCTCTCTCTCTCTCTAGATCACTATCGGTGGAGAGGGTCACCTTCATCCTCTTCCTTTGCGCACTGCTTTGGAAAGGATCCACTCACAGTTTATAGACCTGTAAGTCTCTTCATTATCACTAATGAATACATCCTCTATTGTATGTGGATGCTCTGTTGAAGTCTAACTTTCACTCGTAGATGAATTTCACTTTGCACCGAAGTTATCGGGCAATCTTTCATCTTTCACGCAGCCCTGAATCTCTGTCGTGAATCAACCTTACTTAGCGCCCTTCTCTAAGCCGGCGTGCAAGTCTCGGCACGCAAGTCCACCTCAACCACTTGTGCGACACAAGCTTCTACTACTCCAAACTTGTGCGACACACAACCCTTTACACCCAATCCAATTTTGGCGTGCAACCAACAACTTTTGCACTTCTTCAAAATCTGGTGCGCAAGTGTCACCAAACCACTTGTGCGACACTTCCTTCTTCAACTCAGAACATGCGCGACTCTCTTCCTTCCTCACCCAGACCACCTTGGGCGCGCAACAAACAACAGTCGTGCAAATTCTACTTGTGTGACCCACCACCAATTGCGCGACCACCACACCTGCACGACGGGAGCTCTGATTTTATCTAATTCTTAAACTCGTCACCGAATGAGGAGTGTTCTACCTGTATTTATAGGCATTTGGACACCCTGTGAGATGGTGCACAAGTCTCCCCTCAGTGCACAATTCTCCTACCGCGCAAATCACTTGCGCGACTAACTCTAAAACTTGAGCGCCCCTTATCCCTTTGCCATATTTTGATGTACTGATCTTGAAAAACATTAGGTGCGCAAGTTTCCTCTCCTTCAAGTACACGGAACGCAAGTCCCTTTCCCAAAAACCACTCTTCTCCATTTGTCGATTTTGAGGCCCAAAAATTTGACAAACACTGGATAACGGTGCCACCTTTTATCTGTTCTTTTTTGTACTGCCTCCAGATCATCCATTACTTTGTTGATGTTCTTGAATCAAACATAGATCATTAACCACCACCTTTGAACTCGAAATTTCACCATGAAATCCTCTTTGTCAACAAATTTGTACGTCATGGTTTGCTTTGTCAACAATCACAACACAGATGTCCACTTTGTCAACAAACACAATCACCTAAAAAATAATTCAATGATACCTTGAGATATTTTTTCCCAACAATAATAATATATAAAATATATAAATATAAAATTAAATATACTATTCATGGAGATGGTAGGTCATATGTACACATAAAGGTTGTTTCCATTTTGTTGTTGTATTTAAAAAAATAAAGTAATTAATATAATTTCAGTAGCATTATTAGGTAATATATATCATATATATTCACTAAAACTATCCTTAATACATTCCATGTAAAGTGTGAATGAATCATATCATTTTGAATAGATGGTATTCCACACGTCCATAAATGAAATTATCGTATTTACACAAAATGGAAATCATGAAGTTATGTGCTATATAATAATTTCAGAAGTATAAATAAATTGTAAATATCATATATATCATATAAAAACCTAAATTCCATCATTATTCCCAACCATGAAAGTTGTAAATTGAATAACAAATAACATCAGTTCATGAGGTGGTAGTCCACCATACACATGATCGATGATTGTGTATCTCATTTAATAGAAGTGTGTGTGAGTGTAGGTTGAACCATTAATATAAAAACATATAAATATATTGAGTATATTTATGTTATTATATAAATATTAAATAAAATATTTTAAGGGTTTTATAGAATAAATAAAACAAAAACCTTCATTGATGAACGTTATGACTTCTTTGGGTATATCCTTTTGATTTGCACAAAATTACTTCTTTGGTTGGATTTCTACCCAAATTAAGGACTCATTAATGAAATGAGGGAATTTGGGAGGATATATGGGTAGGTATTGGTCTATATAGAAGGCTCAATATAGTGTGAGTAAGTGAGGGATGAGGTTCCCTTTTATAATTGAGGTGATGAGAACTTTTAGAAACTCTAAAAATATTAAATTAATATAAATTAATTTTCAATTAGAAAAAGCCCTAAAGTGAGTTATTTAGAATATAATATTAGTATGGGACAAAATAATCTCAATCAATTATTTTTATACAAGTTTAGGTTACATTATTACCCTTATCATTTGGATTTTACCCTTAGTTAAACTCTTTAACTCTTACCGTGACAACTTCGTTTTTTACTCTTTAAGAGTTAATATAGTTACTATAAAATACCAAAAAAATCATAAATGAGTCATGGATGAAATTTTAAACCTTATCAAAATCATTTTTCCAAATTTTAGGTTTTTATGAATTTTATATTATTTAATAAAATATTATTTATTTTAAAATATCATTAATGTCAATTTTTATACTATTCATTTTTTGACTTTTTAAGAAATATCAATAAAAAATATAACTTCAAAAATTTCCTTTAATACATCCCTAATATTTATATTTAATATATAAAATTAATTTATGAAATTAATTATATCAAATTTTATTTATTTTAAAAAATTTAAAAACATTTATTTGATATGTCCATTAATTACACAATTATTGCCTCATCATTGCATAAGCCTTTAATTTAATTATTTATTCTCTAAAAATTAAAAATAAATTATCATTATTAAGATAAAAATTTTATGTTTCAAATTACTATTTATATTCTAATTTATCCTCTAAATAACCATATATAAAAAATGAAACACTGATTAAAAACATGAGTTTGACATATAGGAATTTACTAAGAATAAAATATTAAAAAAAGATTAAAGTCATCCAAGTGGATCCAAGAGGAAATAAAATCAACACAAGGATAATTTGGGTCAAAAATAACTCATAAAATATAATTAGGAAAAGTTTTAGGGTAATTTTATAATAATTATAATATTATTCTTACACCTAATTACTCGATTTACCCTTAATCGTGGTAATTAAAAAATTATTTAAGTTACTATTCATATTGTCAAAAAAAGGGAAATATTTACTAAATTTTTACCTTATGAGTTAAAACATAGAATCATTTTTTCCAAATTCAAATCACATAATTGTCTAAAATTAATTTAAAATTAATCTCGTTGATGGAATGAGAAAACAGGTTTTTAAAGTGAAAATGTTCAAAAGTTTGAAATGTTTTTATATCCAAATTCAATGTCAAATTGATTAAAATGAAAAACATTATATTAAATAATAAAAAATTGATTTAATTATACTTTAAAACTAATTAAAATATAATTTTACACAATAAATTATTTAGATGAAAAAGCTATTTTCAATTAAAATGAAATATTTTATCACTATTCATCAAAACATGAAACTTATCATAATATTATCAAAAGTTCAACCAAAGTAAATTTGGATATTACTATTTCAAATAATATATTAATTTTTTCAAAAAAAAATTATTATAGTATCAAAAAACTATATTTAAAACAAGTTCATCATCAAAAGACGGTAAAACTGCCTTTAAAAAAATATAGCCTTTTAATGCTTAATAGTGAATTCTTTCTTATCATATGCCTATAAAATCATTTGGATTAATTTAAAAACATTTAATTAAAAATATAATATATAAATTTCATAATTTGGTTAATTCTATTTATTACCTCTATTTTAATGGCTAGGTTAAACAGTCACTTATTAATAGATCGTGGTCCGTTTGAACCTAATGTTGCGTACAATGGAAGATATTAAATTTATTTAAAAATAAAACATACTATAAAATATTGGGGTGTTACTTTCTCCCCCCCTTTAATAATTTTTTTCCTTGTAATTTTTAATTTCAATTCAAAAAAAATAAAAGGTTGCTACTTGAAAATTCCTTTATGGGAAGCCCATATTAGAAATCAGGTCAATAAAACATCTTCTTAATAAGAGGGAATTAAAATGAGAAGGTCGCCACTAAATTAGGATTTTGAGTAGGATAACATTAGTGTAAATTGAACACTTGTACATGGAATAGAAATCTAACTATCAAGTTCTTTTGGGGGGTGATAGTGAACATGATCATTAAAAAGTTGATCATCAAAAAACTATAAATTTGTGATCGATTAAAAAACCATTGATTTGTTATAAAGAAAAGTATACAGATAACATTTTTGTTCTAAAATATTTTTCCCTATAGTTGAGGGACTCTTTTACTATTTATATAATAACTTGATATTATAAAATTACTTGATTACTTTCCATGTCATGGGCATAATCTAATCCTTTGGAAGTGTTTCGATCTATTTTCACTTCATTTAATACACCTCGAGATGGATATTCAAGATGAATTTTTTTACTTGAATCACTTTTAATGAATATTAATTTCCAAAATTAATTACTTCATCCTATAAATTTTTAATAAAATCAAAAAATTTAGCAAATAGTATCCAATAAATCATACCTTAACCTCAAACAATAATATCCAATGTTCAACTTAATCCATTCTAACCATAAGACTCATCCAAAGTAAATCTTTACAAATTCACAGTCCAAAAAGGTATTTAAATTTACAAAGTAAATATTTACATTAGATTATCCAAACAACATGATGTATCACTTATTATCACATACCAAATATTTGATCACCTTGAAATCCTTAATAAAAATTCTCAAGCTTCCAAATCGTTAAAGAATAAGTATTGTAGTACAATACTTATATATCTCATGATTATTATAACCAAACCACCATTGATGAAATAATTATTGAATCCAAATACACCATAACATTAATCATTCTACTTTATTATTAAACTATTAAATTCACTTCATCATCTTATTCCTTAATACCTCATTCATTTCATTTATCTTTTGTAGTATCATCATCATCAAAAGTATAACCATTACTTTTATAATCTTTCTGATTGTAACCATTGACCAAAACCCAAATCACAATGTGAGAAACACTAATCATAGTGATATATTCATTAAAATCATTTATAGGATGTCTAAATCATGACATATTTTTCTAAATATGTGAGTCCATAGGTCTAACCTAGGTTATCCATTACAAAATATAATAGATGTTATCCTTTACTTATACTTATTTTTAAATCTAGTCATAGTTTTATGTTTTATAATCCATGATTTCCTCAAAACTAGTTCATAATGTTTCTACAAAAATTCCTCTAATAACAATTGTAACGACCCCGACTTCAATTATCTAAATTCAGTGCCTTAGTTTATTACATTTGCATAATATAAAGGAGAAAACATCCCAAAGGATAGATTATTTTATTATTCTTTGTAAACTACATACATATTTAAAATTAAAATTTCATTTTAAACATAAAATACAAAAAAAATTATTTTCTTTGGTAACACCATTATTATTCTAGATTACTCTGCATATCAAACATAATAGACTTATTGGAAACATTGGGAAAAATAAAATATAAGAAATGGGTGAGTTAAAATACTCAGTAAGGGTAAAGTACATAGGAATCTAAGTTGAATTGATAATAGATAATACATATGGAAATAATAAAAGATGATCAAATAATTCCATATAAATAATCACATGATATTAAAACTTGACCATGGATGTTATAACTAATCAAATAATTAGATGGAATAATAATAATGATGGAATTCGTAATGTTGGATGTATAAACTATAAAGATCTATCCTCAAGATAGTTACTATCAATATCTATCCACAAGATAGTTTAAGTCTGTGGGTAGAAACTTGTCTGATTTGTGTCAAGATCTATCCTCCTAATAATTTAAAACTGCTTGGAAACAAACATAGAGGGTTTGTCACCAAATAGTTTCATCTTAAGAGACTATAGATACATCGATGGAGTTTTCTATATATAGTCCCCACCCATTATTTCATGTATAATTCATTCCACACATGAGTAAATAATACAACAGAATCAATATTTCTTAACAAAATCAATAACTATTCATATGGTATATCAATACTTCCCTAATTAAATTGACCATAAACCATTTAATAAAGTATAAAAGATGGTATCATGGGAGATAAACTTCAATGAAGTACAAGATTCAGAAAATGATTTTAACATAAATGAAAATACTTTAAATGTGATCACTGAAAAATTATTGAGGAAAAACTCTTATTAAACCTATATGAAAAACACTTTCATATAAACATACACTTTTCTTTTAAGAATCCATTTTCAATACCAAAAAACTCATTTATTTGAACTCCCATTTTTAATTACAAAATAACCAAAATTATTAATATTTTTTTATTTAAGGAAACATGAAATATTAAAAAGGGAGATTAAAATAAAATAATGGTCACGGTAGTGGAAAATTCATTCTTATAGTATAAGTTAAGAATAGAACATTCTTTTTGTTGTTTGTTAAAATGTTCCGTATAAAACACATAAAAATAGTGCTTTTTGAAAACCTTTGAATGAAATTAAAAATATACATAAAATTTACTTTATAATATTTATATATAAATAAATAAATAAAATAATGTCAAGAATGAGAAAAATATTTGATAATTAAATATTTAAACATCCAATATGTCTCGTGCCACATTGAACATTTAAATCATAAACCCCATGAAAGAATAAAATATAAAAAACATTAAATAACTTTATAATAAATAAATTAATGACATTAAATTTCAAAGGGGTTGTATATACACCTCATAAAAGAATGTGTGTGTATAACATCAAACTATGCATCAATGAAAGAAGATTGAGACGAAGTCCCTTACCTTACACTTCTTTTAGTCAAACATGCTTTAAAATATTGAATAATAAATATAGGTTTATTATAAATATATCACATAAACATATTCATTTCTATAATACCATATATTATTTACTTATGACTTTATATTACCCATTTATTAATAATTCCATGTTAAAGTTACATTTCGGGTAATAACCGCTTTATTTTGATTAGTTATATTTTTTATCCTATTACTTATATCATGATTTCATAATCTATATAATGATAACCATGAAATAAATATCATATATATTCATTATATACATATATATAATAATATATAAAAGATATAATTATAAAATTAAATACACCATTCATAGAGACGATAGGTCGTACGTATGCATGAATGTTGTTTCCATTTTCTTGTCATATTGAAATAAATAAAGTAATTAATATAATTATAGTATAATTATTATGTAATATATATCATATATATTCACTAAACTCATCCTTAATACATTCCATATAAATTATGGATGAATCACATCATTTTGAGGAGGCGGTAGTCCACACATACACAAACGAAGTTATCATATTTACACAAAATAGAAAGCATGAAGGTATGTGTTATATAATAATTATAGAAGCATAAATAAATCATAAATATAATATATATATACATATATGTATATATGATATAAAAACATAAATTCCATCATTATTCCCAAACATTAAAGGTGTAAATGGAAGAGCAAATGATATCGGTTCGTGGGGCGGTGGTATGTTGTA
This sequence comes from Viscum album, assembly GCA_963277665.1. Lineage (NCBI taxonomy): Eukaryota > Viridiplantae > Streptophyta > Magnoliopsida > Santalales > Viscaceae > Viscum > Viscum album. The sequence goes on from OY728136.1 coordinate 435,099,209, forward strand.
CACACGATCAATGATTGTGTATCTCATTCGATGGAAGTGTGTGTGGGTGTAGGTTGAAAAATAATATAACAACATCTCAGTATATTTAGGATATTTATGTTATTATATAAACATGAAATAAAAAATATTTTAAGGGGTTTAAGGAAGAAATAAAAAAATGATTATTTATGAATATTATATCTTCTTTGGGTATCACCTTTTTATTTGAAAAAAAGGACTTATTTGGTTGAATTTCTACCAAAATTAAGGATTATAGGATGAAATGAGGAAAGTTTTGAGGACAAATGGGAAATTTTTGGTCGATCTAGAAGGATCAATGTAGTGTGAGGAATTAAGGGATGAGGTTATCTTTTATAATTGAGGTGAGAGACACTTTTGGAAAATCTAAAAATATTAAATTAATATAAATTAATTTTCAATTTCAAAAGGCTCAAAAATGATTAATTTATAATATAAGATTATCATGGGTCAAAATAATCTCAATATAATTTTTATACAAGTTTAGGTCTCATTATTATCCTTATATTTTGGCATTAACTCTTAGTTAAACCCTTCAACTCTTATCGTGACAAATTAGATTTTTTACTCTTTAAGAGTTAATATAGTTACTATAAAATTCCAAAAAAAATGATAAACGAGTCGTGTATAACCTTTTAAACCTTATCTAATTCATTTGGATGAAGTTTAGGTTTTTACGAATTTTATATCATTTAATAAATTATTATTTATTTTAAAATATCATTAATGTCAATTTTTATACTATTCATTTCTTGACTTTTTAAAAAATATAAATACACATGATAACATTAAAAAAACTTTAATAAATCCCTAATATGTATAGGTAATCTATAAAAAAAAATTATTAAATTAATTATATAAAATTATATTTATTTTACTATTTTTAATAACATTTATTTGATATGTCCATTGATTAAATAATTATGACATCCTCATTGTGAAAGCCTTAATTTAATTATTTCTTCACTAAAAATTAAAAATAAATTATAATTATGAAGATAAACATTTCATATTTCAAATTACTATTTATAGTAAAATTTATCTCATGAATAACCATATATAAAAAATGTAACACTTACTAAAAACATAAGTGTGACATATTGGATTTTCCTTAGAATAAAATACTAAAAAGGGATTAAAGTCATACAAGTGGATCCAAGAGGTCATAAAACAGACAAATGATTATTTTGGTAAAAAAATAAATTATCCAATAAAATTAGTAAAAGTTTTATGGTAATTTTATAATACTTATAATATTATTTTTATTATTAATTACCTAATTTACCCTTAACTGTGGTAATTAAAAAACACTAAAGTTACTATTCATATTGTTCAAAAATAAAAATGGAACTATATAATAAATTTTGATCTTATTATTCCAAATATGTAATTATTTTTTCAAAACTCAAAACATTAAATTGGCTAAATTAATTTAAAATTAATCTCATTGACGAAATGAAAAACGGATTTTTAAAGTTAAAATGTTCAAAAAATTGAAATGTTTTTATATCCAAATTTAATTTTAAATTTTTTATAATGACCTAAATTATATTAAATAATAAAATATTGATTTAATTATACTTTAAAATCAATTTTAAATTAATTTAACACTAAATTATTTAGACAAAAAAGTTATTTTAAATTAAATAACAATATTTTATCAGTATTCGTCAAAAGACAAAACTTATCAAAAAAATACAAAAAGTTAAACCAAAGTAAATTTTTTATATTAATATTTCAAATAATAAGTTAATTTTTTCTAATAAAATTCATAATAGTTTCAAGAACTAGATTTAAAATAAGTACGTCATCAAAAGACGGTAAAACTGCCTTTAGAAAAATATACTTTTAATGTATAAAATTGAATTAATTCTTATCTTATACCTATAAAATATTTTGGATGAATTTAAAAACATTTAATTAAATATATAATATATAAATTTCATAATTTTGTTGATACTATTCATTCCCACCATTTTAAGAGTTAAGTTATAATAGTAACTTATTAATAGATCGTGGTCTGTTTGAACTCGGTGTTGTGTGCAATGCAATATATTAAATTTATTTAAAAAGAAAAAATACTATAAAATATTGGGGTGTTACATATCATTACCCAATGAATTTTAGGGAGATATAGGTCTCACCCATCATATAATGAAATCATACATGCATGTGCCACAAGATAATAAAACATTCATCATATCCGGCCCGATAAAAAGAGATGGGTTTCATAAACATCATATCATAACCCATGAAATGAAATGGGTATCATTAAAATTTAATCACATTATAAACTATTTAAAATATATAGGTTTCGTAATCATTTAATCAAAGAATAACTTGTGAAAAGAAGCGGGTTTAAAATCATATAACTTGTGGAAGAAAAACAGGTGTCATAAACATCATGTCATTAAAATATAAACCATTAAAGAAATAATATGAATTGTATTCTTATATTTTATCCCCAATAAATCTTAAACTATATCAAAGGATTATATATTATATGTATAATTATTTTTAAAGATCACTTGGATCATTTATTTTGGAAAAAGACCTTCCTTTGAAATTCACTTTTTAAAAAATAAAACATATTCAAAATCCATTATTTTTTAAAAAAACTTTGAAAACATATTAAGTTAATTTTAAAATAATTTTAAATATTTATTGAAGGAAATTTCTTTTATTATTTGGAAAAAAAACTTTTTGAAACATAAAACCTTTTCAAAACCATTTTTTTAAAATAACCTTAAAGACAATTTGAAAACCTTTTTCTTTGAAAACATATAAATGAAGATTAAAAACATTTTCAAAAACCCTTTTCTTTGAAAATGATTTGAAAAATTATAAAGAAGGCTTGAAAACATTTTTAAAACCTTTTTTAAAAAAATATATTTGAATACTTATAAATGAATCTTGAAAATATTTTGAAAACTATTTTCTTTTAAAACACCTTTAAAATTCATGAAGAAATCTTGAAAACATTTTGAAACCCATTTTCTTTGAAAACCATTTTAAAATAAAAAATATATAGAATATTAGAAAAAAAAATCTTTAAAAATAAACTTGTAAACTTTCAAAAATTAAGATTCAAGGGAATGATGTTCATGGCTATGGGTAAGTCTGTAAATGGTGAACATTCATTTTTCACCTTAAAAAGTTTATAAAAGCTCCCTGATCAAAAAATGATAAGTGGATCAATTTTTTAAAAAAAATAAAAAAGTTAAAACATGGGTAAAAATTTCCTTTAAACATAATAGGATAATAGTAAAACAGTTTTGAAAAAAAAATTAAAAACATTGTTTTTAAAGAATACAGATTTCCAACCGAACGGAGAAATAAAGTCAAATTTTCATAAAAACATTTTCTTAATTATCTTAGGTAGAAAAGAGTTTAAAAATGGTAACATTAAATAGATATAACATAAGTAACCATAATATAATATAATTAATTATATTTCTTTAGATATAGATTATAATATTACATCAATGGATGAATAATCTTAAATGATTCTGATAAATAATGAAATTGTAGCAATAAACTCTTACCACTTTGGTAACTTTAAATCATAAAATCCATGATATAATAGCATTACATAAATATTATAATATCATAAAAAAAGAAAACTATTCATTATATAACATTTAAAATGTAATTATACACACCTCATAAAAAAATATAGGTGCATAACATTACATGTGTCTCAAAGAAGGCAAATTGAGACAAAATTACTTTACTGATTTTGTAACTTTTGAACCATAAAACCCATGAAAGAGAGATAATATAATGGATATGTAAATATACATAAACTTGAGGATAATAATAATTTAATGTATTCATGTCTAGTATATACACCAAACAACAATAATAAGTGGTGAATATAGAATATATCTCCCAAAAATAAAAGTGAGATGATAAAACTCTTACCTTAAGTCTTGAATATCTCTGTACACATTCAAAACATCAGTATAATAAATATATTTTTATTATATATCTACCATATATCCATATTATCATATATAATAACAAATATGATTTTATTATAACTTTATATTTCCCTTTTATTAATAATTCCATGTTAATGTTACGTTTTGGGTAATATCCACTTTGTTTTTCTTATACGTTTTCACTTGTTATTCTTGATCCTATTAATTAGAACATGATTTACTTATTTCTATAAAGTAAAACATGATATAAATATATAATATATTCAGTATATATATATTTATAATAATTTATAAAATATATAAATATAAAACGGAATACACCATTCATGGAGACGGCAGGCGTACGTACATATGAACGTTGTTTCTATTTTATTGTCATATTGAAAGAAAGAAATTTAATGACATATATGTATATATATATAATATAATTAAATTGTAATTATTATTTCATATATATAATTTAATTTCACAAAATACATCTTTAATAAATTACATGTAATGTGTGAACGAATCGCATCACTTTGAGGAGGCGGTAGTCCACACGTCCACAAACAAAGTTATCCTAATTACGCAAAATAGAAAGCATGAAGGTATGTTTTATATAAAAAATACAGAAGAATAATTAAATCATAAATATAATATATATCATATAAAAATATAGTTTCTATCATAACTCCCACCCATGAGAGGTGGTAAAGGAAAAAAACACCATCATTTTGTGAGGCAGTAGTCCTCCGTACACATGAACGGTCAGTTCGTTGCCCATTAGATAGAATTTTTTGTTAGAGTGGGTCAAAACCTTAAAATAAAAACATATCAGAATATTTATTATACTGATTTTATTATATAATTATGGAATAAGAAGAATTTATTTGGTGTATAATGAAAATTAAACAAAAGATCTTGTGGAAGGGTGTTACCTCTTCTTTGGGTAGCTCCTCTTGGTTTATACTATACGGATTCCTTTAATGGATTTCTTCCCAAATGGAGGATTATAGGATGAATTTATGGTTTTGGGAGGATATTTGGTCAGATTATTTCCAATAAAATGGTTTTAGAGATGTGAATAAGTGGGAGGGTGAGTTCCTTTTTATTGTGGAGGAGGAGTTACATTCTTGTAAATTTTTGAAAAGAGAATTCCATCCACATTTTCCTATATCATGTGGCTCCAATAATGTTCCATATCTGATAACAGGGAGTATAGGGTATAAATATGGACATAAAATGGATTTTGGATAATTTTATAGGTCATTTTGGGCCTTAATTTTAAGGTTTAGTCCTTTGTTAAGCTAATTTTTCTCTTAATTGCTGTAATTAATCTTAATCAATTTCACTAATATTGTTGGTAAAAAACTAAGTTGACCTTATTAAAAATTATAAATTATTATTATTAGATATATAGAATCAATTTTTCCCAATTCAAAACACATAAGTTACAAAATTTAATTTAAATGTAATCCCACAGACGGGATGATAAAGTGGGTTTTTAAAGTAAAAATATTCAAATGTTCGAAATGTTTTCATACCCAAATTCAATGTGAAATTGATTCCAATGATTTAAATAGGATTAATTTATGTAAAATTTATCTAATTATATTTTAAAACCAAATTAAAACATAATTTAACTATATAATTAAATTAAATGAAAAAACAATTTTAAATTAAAATTTAGTGTTTTTTACTATTCATCAAAAAAATAAAACTTCTCAGTTAATACCAAAAATTTACCCAAATTAATTTTTTATGTTATTATTTCAAAAAAAATATATATTTTTTTAAATAAAAATTATAAAAATGTAAAAAATAGATTTAAAATGGGTTCACCATTAAAAGGCGGTAAAATTACCTTTTAGAAAAATACATCTTTTTATTCATAAAATTAGATTTATTCTAATCTTATACATATCAAATATTTTAGATGAGTATTAAAAATATTGGTTGAACATATATTATATATAATTTATTGAAAACATTAATCAAAAGTATTCTATTTAATTTATCAAGATAAAATTGTGTTTGTATATAGAAAAATATTTTTCAAAGAAAAATAATTTATTTATTTTCAAGTAGTTCTTTCATTCAATTAAACTAATTGATAACCAAAGGATTCATTTTATACACATGATTAAATCATATTTTCAAAATTTAGTTAATCTATTTCGTAACTTCCATTCCAATGGCTATGTGGTAGCTATAATAATACCATAAACGCTCAGCCAGAGGCAAGCCTCTGACCATTTATTAATGAAAGGAAATCATAGCAGGTACAAGAAGTCCAGAACAACTACATATCATAGAGATCATACTCATCACCACCCAATTTAGAGACTAAATCTTGTGCTTTATCAGTTTCCCACTCTGAGCTTTCATAGTGTTTAAGAACCTTGGCATATTTCCTTCTGAGATTCAGCTTCTCCAAGGCCAGAAATTCCTTTGAGGATTGCATAGCCCAGCTTTCACTCCCAACAGAAGATCTAGTGGACACTGGCCTTGGAAGATAAGAATAGTATTTCTTCGCTCTATGTCGTGGTGGGGCGGTCTGAGCACCTTCCTCCCCTTGCTCCTTTATCCTTGCACCCTGAAAAACATTACTGTAAGAAGGTCGTACAACACCATTATCCTTTTCCCCATCACTATCCGAGATATCACCCCACTTTCCCTATATTTTCACATCTTGATAACCATCATCCAATATAGAATCAGTCACCAACTCTGGCTGCAAGGAATTGTAAGCCATCTCCTACAATTTGGTCCCATGGCCAGTATACCCCACATCCTCATCCACAAACTGTCCAGAGCTCACCATAATAGCAGCAACACAGCTCACTCCCTGCAAAAGAACTGGATCCTGCTGCTCCCCCACTACTGCAATGCCAATACCATCCTCCTGCTGAACCTGACTGTTATCATCCACTAAAGAAAGACATTATGGCTGATCCATAAGGTTATGCACATCTTCCTCAGCTGCAGGAACCAATGGATAAATAGCAAGCTGCAGGAGGCCACCTTCCTCCCTTGCATCATTCTCCTTGTCATGCAGTTCTTCCTCATTTTCAAGTTCAAGGAATCTATTTCCAATAGAGACCATGATTACCCTTCCTCCAGCATCCAATTCATGTCCATCCACTGTATCTTCATTTGCAATGCCAAGGTCACACTTCAAATGATCAAAGACCTACTTAACCGTCGGATCTTGTGTCTTATGCTCCACCATCTTCATGGAGTTACCATGCACTGTGTTCTCAGGACCAGACCCGGCATCCTCAGCCGCAGTAGTAACAAGTTCTCCCACCTGGATGCCCATCATTTCTTCAGAAGGGAAAACATGAGCCACCTCGGCACCATTCCGGATCATCCCCTGCATCAGTACTATTGACGTTGGCTCATCTACCACTGCATTTCCAGCCATAGGCTCTCAGACCACCCCCTTCATGAGAGCTTATATCACTGTCTCCTCCATTTTTGCACTGCAATTTGTAGGTTCTCCCATCCCAGCAGCCTAATCAGCAATAACTTCACGCCTGACACACCCAACTCCCTCCTCAATAGTCAGCTTACCTCCCACCTCACCCCTTCTTGCTATCAAAACATCACCCAAGTGACCCAGTCTCAAGTCCTTATCCATATCAATAGCAGTGTGACCTCCTCTATGACTTGTCCCCATAACTTTTTGGGTAACCATTCACCCTCTCTCCATGACAGTTTAGCGCCAGGTGACCACACCGGTTGCAAGACATACAATAATGCATCCACGACTCAAAAACCACCTCTTGCTTCCAGCGAAACTCCTACTCATCTATAATCCAAATGCATCGTATCGACAACCGTGTAATATCAACTTCAATGAAAATTATCGGGCAGATAGGATGACAAACAGACTCAGTATGCCAATCAGAACAAAGATACCTACCAATCATGTTCCCAATTGCACACAAGTATGAAGTATTCTGAAACGAGAGAGGCGACCCTGGAAGACTTACCCAGGTCACGAATGTCGAAGGGTCACACCACATGTGAAATTCGAAACTCCAGCGGAATAGGTAGAAAGATGCTTCATTTCATCTTCTAGAGGCCTTGGACCAGGCGTAGATTAAATCCTCCTCCAATCCAAAGTGAATCATGAAATGCCTTCGGTCAAGCAAACCGACGACCGCACACTCCTGTAGCTTCCAAGACTCAGAGATGAATCGATCAAAAGATTCGATCCAGGGCCACTGGAGATGGAAGCGGGCCATCATTGTAATCTTGAAAAGATCAGAGGCACCATTAAACTTCGTAGGAATCAAATAAATTTGAGGATCCTCTTGGAAGAGAACGGAGGCCTTTGGTGAAATAGAGATTCTTGGGAAGGGCAGAATGGAGCCAAGATCCAACAGATTCTCCTCCTGCGGACAAAATCACAAGTCTCCCCCATCCGATCATGAGGGGGGATCCGAAACCGGTGGCATTAGATCTAGGGAATCGATCGGGAGGGAGAAGTAGGTAGCTATAATAATATTTAGTAATAATATTAATAGTATATTGCGGTTTGGTAAAACATGGATATGCGTGTTACGCAAGCTATATAAGGAACTCGACATTGTGTGTAACACAAGACAAACATAGTTTTGTGTGTACCAAAAGTTAATCTAAGTATTTCAGGAAGTGCAAGATTAACTTGGTGTTACGTATAATGCAATCTAAACTTAGTTCGTTCATATAGAAAAATCTATATTCAATGTTGTGTGAAAAGAAAAATATCAAAAAGATTAAATTAATTTGAAAAATAATAATTAAAAAAATCTCTGGGAATTAATTTTTTAAAGACTTTCATTATTTAAGAACTGGATATTCAGTAAGTCTGAACACACCACATGTCATATTGATGCATTATTTGCCCATACACCTCAAAAATAATTCCATGATAACTGTCCTATGATTTCACATTAATTAGAGATCATTTCTATGGTTGTGATTGTTAAATGTATGTTTTAGAGTTTAAAATTATTAAAAATATGTTTTCAGTCATCTCAGGAAAATGAAATGTCATATTGACATTCCAATAGTTCCTATATTTTGAATAATTAATCTATGATTTTTTCCATTATTTCATAGTAATTATATCTCATTTGATCATTTTTAACTCTGTGATGCACATTTTTAAATATTTTCATACTTTAAGAACTAATTATTTAGTTAGTTCGATCATACCGCATGTCATATTGATGATTCATATTTTCATACACATCAAAAATAATTTTAATATGGTTATAATATGATTTCTTGTCAATTATAGATTGTTTTCTATGTTTGTGACCGTTAAACAGACATTTAAGTGTTTTAAATAAATAAAAAGGTGATTTGGGTCATCTAAGAAAAAAAGATGCTCATATTGAAACACTGTCAATTACTATATTTCAAAAATCAATCTAGGGTTGTTTTCTTTTGATTTCACAGTAATTAAATCTCATTTGGTCTATTTTGACTTTGTGGTTCATGTTTTTAAAGACTTTCATTCTTTATGAACTGCTTATTCAGTCAGTTTGAGCACATCACATGTCGGATTGACACACTGTCTACAAGTACAAGTAAAAAATAATTCTGAGATAGTTTTCATAAGATTTAACACCAATCATAGATTTTTTTTCTATGGTTTTTACCATTAAACATATGTTTTAGTGTTTTAAATTACTAAAAATGTGTTTTCGGTCATCTCCAGAAAATGATAACTCTGATTGACATTTTCTTAGTTTTTATATTTCAAAAATCAATATATAGTTGTTATAGGGTGATTTCACAACAATCATAGCTTGTTTTTTGGTTTTGAGTCAGTAAAGCATGTTTTTTAATACTTCCATTCTTTAATAACTACTTATTCAATTTTTTTAGCACACTGCATATCGGATTGATGCACAATATGCTCATACACATCAAAAATAATTCTAATATGGTTTTCATATAATTTCAAAACAATAATATATTTTTTATATGATTTTGACTGTCAAACACAAGTTTTAGTGTTTTATTTTATTAAATATGTGTTTTCAATCATCTCAAGAAAACAAAAGCTCGGATTAACGTGCCTTCAATTCCTATATTTCAAAAATCAATATGTGGTTATTGATTAAAAACATAACATTTACAATTTAAAAAATTTAAATGCATAAAATAATAATTATATTAATATTATGATTATTATAAATTTTTATAATTGTATAATAAATTATTATTAATACTTATATTTTCTATATTACTAATTTAATTAATATATATTTTTGATAAAATTATTAACTACTTTATTAGTTACATTAATAATTATATTATTTACATCATTATTCATAATTATTAATATAATTATTGGAAATATTTAATTATATAATTAATTTTTATTAATAATGTAAGTTATAATATATAATAATAAGAAAATAATTAATAATGCTTTATAATAATTTAATTAATAATATAATAATTAATAATAATTAAGCACTTAAATTTTTTAAAGAATAGATGTTGTGTTTTTAGAAAATAAAGTTTGTGTCATGTAAATTAATTTTTATTTATTATATTTATGAAATTAATTTTTATTTTTATTATTTTATATATTCTTAGTCTGTGTGTAAAATTTTATTTATATTTTATTTATACTTTATAATTTATAAGATTTCAAATTCACCTATTTTGAAATATAATAATGTTTCAAATAGGTGACTTTGAAATCCTATAAATTATAAATTATAAATACAAAACAAATAAAATTTGAAACATTAACAAAAATATAAGAAAGAATTGGAAATAAAAAAAATTGTTAAAATTTGATGAATAATAATTTTAATGGCACAAAATATTGTTGTTTCAATACAAAACATTTGAACTTCTAATTGTTATTATTGTTATAGAAAAAAATTGTGTCAATTAAACAGAATTGTTTATTATTTTATTTCATTCCTTTTATTTTAAATTAATTTTTATTAGTACAATAAATGTTTTAAATTTCATTTAGATTTTATATATACTATATTTTATATGCATAAATTCTTGGAAGTGTAAATGTTATGTTTTTAATCAACAGTGTTTGTGTCATATAGATTACTTTTGATTTATTATATTTAAGAAAATATTTTTATTCTAAACTATTTTTTATATTTTTAATCCATGTTTTAAGTTTTATTTAGACTATACTTATAGTTTATATTTCATAAGCATTCAAATTTACTTGAAACTAATTAAATTTTTTTAGGTTTCAAGTTAGTGGATTTGAATGCTTATAAGATGTAAACTATAAATATAATCTAAGTAAATATTAAAACATCGAAAAGAGTATAAAAAATAATTGAAAATAATAAGAATTTCCCTAAAATAATATATAGATAATAATATAGATGATATAAAACAATTTTGTTTCAAAACATAACATTTAGACTTAAAAATTATGTAACATTAAAAGCTTATAAAATATAAATTATAATTAGATTCTAAACGAAATTTAAGGAATACACTTAAGATATAAAATAACTTAAAATAAAAAAATCATAAAAATAATAAATATAAAATATTAAGTATTAATAATAATATATGACATAATAATAATATAATTTATTTATTAAAAATTAATATTTTATGAATTTATTTTTAGATTCAATTATTATCAATTCATAGTTTTATTATTCTTAATTATTATTCATTATTTTTCATTACATTATTAATTATTATCAATTATATTAATATTTTATATTTACTATTAATATCATATTAATATTTGAAAATAAATTATGAAATTACTAGTAATTATTACTATAACTTTATTAGTTACTATTTGTTACATTATTAAATAATAAATATTTATTAAAAATATGTTATGATTAATAAATTATTATCATTAATGTGTTATTAAAAATAATATATTATTAATTAAATGGTGGAAAAGTGGTTTCTGAATTCCACATCAAAAACTTGAAAAGTATGATGAATACCACGCCCTTCTAAAATGGGAGGCTGGGTGAAATTTTCTGTAATATTTTCAAAATAATTTTCTTAAACTAATATCTAATATAAAACCAGTTAAATACTGTTTAATTTTATATTTTTTATTATGTTTTGTTTGTGTGTATATATATAATCAAAATAAAACAGAAAATTAAAAATTAAAATTAAAAATATATATAAGGGTGGACATTATCTCAGAGAGCACCCTCTTTAGAAAACTTTTGAAGAAGGCATTATCTGAGATAATGCCTTCTTAATTCACATCATAAAAAAGGCTCTCTCTTAGATATTGCCTTCCTCAGAATATTTCTAAAGAAGGTGTCATCTCAGACAACATCTTAAATATTATATTTCTGAAGAAGGTGTTGGCTCGAACATTGCTGATCCTTTCACTCCAAACCCCGAAAATTCATCAGTCTATATATTTTTAAAAAATATTTTTTTGTGTTATATTGGAAAATTTTTCTGTGGGGAATAGTGGATGCTATTTAAGACAAAGCCAAACCTTCTATGTAATAAAAAAATAATAAATTATTTTTTTAAAAAAATTAATTCTTTTAATATATTTTTTTAATATACATATAATATTATAATATATATTAGTATTATTATTATTATTATAATAAAAGATATTATTAGTATTATATATATATGTGTGTGTATCTGTGTTAATATTGTTATAATATATGTTAATATATATAATTATTTATATGTTAATATATATTATTAATATATTATACTAATATAAGTTAACATATATTATTTATATATATATTATTAATATATGTCAATACATATTATTATAATATTATATTAATATATGAAAATATATATTATTATAATATTATATTAATATATGTCAATATATATTATTAAAATATATGTCAAAATATATTATTATATTACAATATATATATATATGTTATTATATTATAATATATGTTAAAAAATTTATGTTATTTAAAATTGTAAGCTTTTAAATATATATATATGTATGTATGTATGTATGTATGTATAATATATGTTAATGTATATATTATTATTAATATTATCATATATACATATATATATTATAATATATATTATTGTATTTAGAGATTTATATTATTATATATATTATTATAACATTTGTTAATATTATTATATATTATAATATATGTCAATATATGTTTATATTATAATATATGTTAATGAATTTTATAATATATATTAATTTTTTGCTTTTTCATTACGGTCTTGGTTTTTAATATTATAATATATGAAAATATATTTTATATCTGTAGTAGTTAGAGAAATAATGAAAAAATACATTTATACACAATAAGTAGTACAAATGACTAATGAATAATATAATTATTATACATAATTAAATTTTAAAAGTTGGTGAAATGTAAAAGTAATACATCATCGATCTCAATACTTATGTAAGTGTCCTTCGGTCTCACACCTTGTCTTTATGATAGTATGCCCATATCAACTCGTCTGTTTTATGGGTTCAAGAGTATGATTAGCTATAGGTCTAGATGTGATTTCCTCAACAGTGGGTCTAACATCATTACTGAAATCAGACTCTCATCCACTCTAGTGTTGTATAGAAAACTGGAATCTAACTGGATCAAGAATAGGATAATCACTGAGTGGGGACCCCCAATTAATGCCCCAACCAGTTTCATAGTTGGTGCCCCACTCTGGAGAAGGATGTGTGTGGAATTTCTTAGGTGACCCCATTTATAATGAGGAAGGTGTAGTTAGTGGATGTGTAACAGTATTTACAATGTCTAAGCAGTAGAATGACATGGAAAATTCCAACATGAAGGTTGGTCATTATCGGTGTCAGAAGGGTTGAGTGCAGATTGTAGTGGAATGTGTTGAGGGTGAGGAGCATTCTCAAGCTATAGATAGATGGTTATGGAATAGTGTGGTGCACCGATCATCAAAAAATGAGAAAAAATAAGAGATTACACCTCGATTCATTATATCCTTTTAGATATTATATTGTATCGGAGAAATGTCTTACCGGTTATTCCTACCACCTTCATTTAGTGTGATGTAAAATGTTTTCAATTTCTCACAACTAAGAATGTATGTACTTGTTCTTACTTGTATTGTTTGATTTGATGGTATGGATTTAAAAGTAGATGGTTCCTATATGGAACAACTCATTGGTTTTTCAACCAAAGTGAGAAAATATAATGAAGAAATATCACTCCTGGTGTATGGTTATGATGGTATCATGGTCATATATTCAACGAGACTTGGTAATGTCAAGATAAAATAAAGATACAATGGCCAAAAATTTTATCTCTGAAAGATAACTGAAGATTTTTAGGGATGAGAATCCTGGTGGTGAGGAGGTTGTAAATACCCTGACCTCTAAGAGTGGTTATTTTCTATTATTTATAATACTTTAGTTTCTATTTGTATATAATTTAGAGTTGGTGCTAATTAGAGGAGTTTATGATAGGATCAAAATAGGGAAATTATAAAAAAATTAATATCTAACAACAAACATTATGTTGTTAAAAGTAATCCACAACACACCCATGAGTGTTATAAGAAGCTATGTGGTTAAAAATTATTACATTTTAACAACATTTTATGCTTGTCATGGTATATTTATGACATGTATTTAGGGTCTCCTAAGTGATAAAGAGCCACCATAATCATGTATGAAACTCGGTTCCAAAACCGAGCAGGATAAAATTTATGAAGGTACTATAGCAGGGCAGTAGTGTGGGTATTGTAGAAAGTACTATAGTAGGGAATTGTTAGAGTGATATTATTCACCTAAATTGGGATTTTGGGCCATGTATTGTTCCTCTAGGCCATCAATGTAAGGTGTTTCAACTAAATTGGAGTAGCCTCAAGATTATGGATCAAAGTGGTAGCAATCACCAGTCAGAGCAAACTGAACACAGGATAGTGAGGGACAAAGAAAACATATCAATGGTTTTAGGTCCCACATGGATCTGTGCAAGGTGAGGATAGATTAACACATAGTCAAATGGTGATCAAGGAACACACGTTGAAGAGGTAAATTTGATGGGGTTTTTAATACAGTTGGGTCAAATGTGTAAGACCATTGTGCCTCTATGTCTTAGGATCATGTATTTTGGGCTTCTGAGTCATATAAGGGTTCTCTATCAACCCAATCAAAATAGATTTTATCCAAAAATAAAAAAATATGAAATAATTAAATGGTATATTTATAAAATCTCATAAATATATTGAGAATAAACCATGAAAATCATATAATATTTTACAACATATGTTTTATATTATTAAAAAAATATTACATTTTTATGCATTTTTAATAGTCTATTTTTTAATATAAGTCACTTATTATACTATTTTTAATCAATGTTTATTAATATTCTCACATAAATATTTTATATAATTACACTTATAATACCTATAAATTCCCATATAAAACAATATGAAACATAAAATCAAAGAACTCCTTATACATATTATTTAATTTCATAATTCTAATCAATAAAAATAATTATAATAGTGAAAAAACAATATAACAAGAACCCATTACATATAATCAAATCTGTTCATCCATAACATTCCAACATAATTAATATCACACTACACTTATTAAACCACAAAAAACCAAACCTAAATTGAAATAGTAATGGATGAGATATTTCTCATTGCCTTAGAATAAAAAATCTCTCTAAGAAACTATCTTTCAAAGATTGAGTTTGGGTTTATCTATGACTGAAACTTTGATTTTCCAATAAAAGATATAAAATGGGATGGGTAATTAATATCACAAAAAATAGAATAATTATTACTATCATCTACTTCTTATAACATGATACGTCTAGAAAAGATACCAATGATTTTGTATTATACTACTCCCAAATGCTAGAATCCATTAAGAATTTTATAAAAAGAAATAATTTTTCAACTCTGGTGCTCATGAACTAATAAAATTTGAAAAAGGGGTAAATTAGAACCCAATATAAATGTTTTATTAATAAATGATTTGTTGGATTAGTGTATCCCAATCTATTTGGATGATGTTGGGCTGAATTCTAGAGGCCCATACTGCACACCAGACCGCAACTCTCACAAGTCGAGCTATGTGATGAGCTCGTTGGGGGTTGCAGGGGGAAACACGCCCCCACTCCAGAGGTTTGGGAAGCAAATTATTTTCATCCAATTTTTGGGTAACTATAGTATCTCTGACCAACTGTAGCAGAGCTGACCGTCAACATTGATAGAGCATTGTAGCAGTACGGGCTTACTATAGCAGCATACGATAGGTCACTATTGTTCTGTTGAATTCTTGTCACAAACACTGTGTAATTTTATACTTGGGTGGCCACAACATTATAGAAATGTGTACTTCTAGACACCAGTCACTATAGAACATTGGAATTACTATGTATTTGGTGGCATAGTGTTTCATCTTCTTTATTAGCTCATCCGTTCTAGGGTTTCTGTGTGTGAGAAACTCTAAAAACCTCTTTGTATTTGTGATCCTGAATAATAGTGAATTTTTCTTCCCCTCTACAGATGTAGGGATCATTTCCCAAACCACATTAATTGATGTTTCCATGTTCATCTTCTTTTTATTCTTTTTTCTATAACTTCTTAATCTAAAAACCTATTTATCTCTATGAATCCTGGAATTTCTGCAACATGATCTAAAATGATTCAACCCTTATAATCTTGAATATAGAAGAAATTATTGTGACATACATGATGTGTAATGAGAAGAGATATTTTAATAATGAATTCACTTGGAAAATTTTCATATATAAAAAAAATAAATATAAATTCACCAAATAGAAAACCTATGAAACTA